>JARGCV010000003.1:23110000-23841250 GCA_034064705.1 Bothrops alternatus | reverse complement strand
TGAAACTGAAATAAAGGCTTTATCATCTGCATTAAAAAGTAATGCTGTAGGCCTACCAGTCAATTGACAAGTGATGTTCTGGTTTTGTGAGTTTTTATATCTTTTCCATTGATACAAAAATTAAAAGCAAAGGAGTGGGTAATCAAAAGGTTTCTCTCCCCCCCCCCCACACCATCCCAAGTATTAAAGCTAGTATTACATTTAGTTAATTCTGACAGATTTCAGACTGGTCAAAAGTACTTTTTATATGATTTTCCCAATCTGTCAATTGAACCCAAGAATTTGCAAATAGAGCAAATCCGAACCCAAAAATGTGAAAATAGTGCAAATTTGCCCCTGAATTTTGAAATAGATGCTTTGTGAAATATTTTTAAGGACATTTTCACACAACATAGCCCTCCTCACATTCTTAGCCTATAACCAAGATGGTTAACATCACGCTTTTCTGATCTGATATGAAAGTATCATTTTCCATCTTTTCCTGGTACAAATCTTCCTTCAGTGGCAACCACAGTCTTGACTGCAATCTGTTCTCTTCAGTCATTGCCAACTTCCCTTCAAGGTCATTTGGCTTATGCAATTGGCCTGATGTAGCATCAATATTGGAGCAGCAGCACCAAAATTGGCATGGAGAAAGCAGTAGACCCAGACTTTTATTCTAAAAGGATCTGGCGCTCAAGGCATTTATGTTTCCATAAAGGCATATCAGACAGGTTCTAGCAAGACCATTACAGGTGATCCTTGTTCGGCGACTGTTCAAAGTTACGATAGTGCTTAACAAGGAGACTTACACCTAGTCTTCATAGTTGCAGCCATTTCATGTCACGATTCAAGCACTTGACAAGTATCTTACAATTACAACCTTTCAGTGTCCCACAGCCCTATGATCACCATTTGTGACCTGACTATAACACCTAGCTAATAGCCAGCCAACAGGCCTTTTGAAAGCGATGGCCGTTGTAGTCCAATACATTCTTCCATGCAGAAGAATTTACTTTAGGCAAGGCTTTCAATATCATTTCAGTTGAAGAATTTGGATGATCCCTATGAAGTAATATGCAGTTTGATTATAATAGTTAGATAATAGTTAATAGCCATAGTATACATATTATATATATGGGAGGATATATGGGCCTATGTGTTTTCACTCCTGTCCGTTGATATTTTGCTTTACTACTTGTATTTTAGCCTTGGTTAGGAATCCCTCCAAATCCCTGGACACGAAGAGCCTTTTATGAGGCACTAAAAAGACACAAGGCAGAAAGGGAAAAACATCTCAAGAAATCAAAAACAACTACAGAAAAACATAAAGAATCCGAGGACATCGAAAAGGGCAAAACAAAAATATCTGCTGTCCATTTTGAATCATAACAGGTTACTTGGCTGACCCATTCACTGCGGAAGGTACAAATATTCTGGCTGGGCTTTTCTGGTTGTGTATGTACAAATTATAGCCTCTCAGAAGTTTGCAGAAAGAATGGTAATTAAATGCAATTGTTCATTGCACTTACAGTATGCTAATTTTTGGATCCTCCATTATGTTCTCAAATCAATCAAAACAATATGAAACATTAAAGCAATAAATGATAACACTAAAATTGGGGCGGGGTGATTCTCTTTCTCAGGTAACCTGCATTTAGAACTATATCCAATATCTTTCAAACTATATGCAAACTATTACAACACAACAACTATTGAGAAATTGCTAGGGATGTTTTATTTCATTTTGTCAAAGTAATTTATGATTCCATACAAGCTTCCTGCTGAATCAAAGTTATTGAGCCTATGACTTGGTTCATATGTTATGCTTAGTCATAATTTCTTAACAGTGGGTTTTGATGAATAAATTCCAGTTAAGCCATAGATATATTTGCATACCATAGTGATTGGATCTAGAGAACATTCTAAACAAACACCAAACAGTCCACATTATGGATTAATACAGCACAGGAATACAGGTTTTAATTATAAGTGCTAAGAAAAAAATTCACTGAACCTACTAAGGCTTCCATTGTAAAGATAGTTAGGATTATGATGTACTGCAAGTTATTTTCTGTAGTTCATAAAATGCTATCTGTGTATAAAGTCCCGTAGCAATTAATCAACTTAAAACATGCTTTCAATTTGATGTTTTAAAACTAATATGATCACCCAGATAATGGGAGAGTTCATGGATTCACAATATGCTAAATGAATATTTTGTCTCTATAGACAGTGATTCATTGTGGCATGACCTGGACATAACAACTTGGTTCACAGATGATGCCGTTCTATATTAGGCTTTCTTTGTTTTCTTTCTTTTATTCCAAATAGGGCCAGTAAGTATTGCATATTTTTGGTTTGTATTGATTTGCTGCTACATTCAGAGGAATCCTACATGAATATGATTAGTTTCTTTTTCTCCATTTGCATAATTATACACATGCTATCAGTTTAATTTCATCTTTTTGTAGTAAAATGCTTATATATGCATAAAATATGTTTCTGTTTATTTATTTCTGTGTGGCTGCTCACTAATACAATCTTCTAACTAGTGTTCCTAGACTCACAGTTTCAAAAATTTACAGTGAAGCCATCAGAATAGTATTTTCTTAAGTAGACTTTATATCACAACTGCAGCTGATGGTTCAATAATCATTTGTATAAACTTGTTTTTCTAAATTATTTTAGCTTGAAAATCTGCAAAACTCTGAATGAGTAGACTTGCAATCAGAATTATATTTTATAGTTATCATCTCATTTCTAAAACATAGACATCTCTTAAGGGAGCTTACAGGCCAGGCCTGTGTAGAATTAATTTAATCCAGATCTATTGATTTAAAAGGCTAAGTTAGATTTTTTTTTTTATTACCAGCTTCTTAGGCTAATACAGGTAGTCCTTGACTTACAACCACAACTGAGCCCAAAATTTCTGTTGCTAAGTGAGACATATGTTAAGTGAGTTTTCCCCCATTTTATGACTTTCTTTGCCACAGTTGTTAAGTGAATCACTGCAGTTGTTAAGTTAGTAACATGGTTGTTAAGTGAATCTGGCTTCCCCATTGACTTTACTTGTTAGAAGATTGCAAAAAGGGATCACGTGACCTTGGAATACCGCAACCGTCATAAATATAAGTTAGTTGCCAGGTGTCCAAATTTTTATCAAGTGACCATGGGGATGCTGCAATGGTTGTAAGTTGTAAGAGAGTCATAACTCAACTTTTTCCAGTGCCATTGTAACTATGAATGGTCTCTAAATGAACTGTTGTAAGTTAAGGACTACCTTTATAAAACCATGAATATAGTTTAGAAAGAAGACAAAGAAATCTGAAAAGCTAATGTGGCTAGATCTACGTAACTATCTTTCTTTGCAGTAAACTGTTTTTGGCTTGATTATTATTGGTTTGTTTTGCAATGATTGCCCAATGAAATAAACATGGAAATGAACAAGCCTAAAAAAACTTGTAGCATGGGTCCTATACTGATACTGTCCAATAAATTTCTAACTGACAGTAAACTGAAGATAAGAGAGCATCAGGACTGATCTGCTGTTGGCATTGCTTAAGAAGTGCAGCTATCACTGCTGCCTTGATTAGGAGCCAGTGATGTCCAGCAGCTGTTGGTTTGTAATTACCGTATTTAGTGCCATCAAGTATCTTTGGTCCAAATATTTAAAGACTCCTGAAAATGTTTACACCTTTATTTACAACATAGTAAAATTGTCACTGTTTTTATTTTTGCCTGCAGATGCAGCAGAATGCAGTGGTGTAACTCTGCTATGCTGAAAAACTCAGTCTGATGGAATGCTATAAGCTCAGTCTTTTACAGAAAAGTGTTATAGGAACTGGAGAATGTTAGATGAGTTTAAAGCAGTTATGTTCTGTATTTGTAAATGCAGATTTCCTCTTAGTTTTGTATTTGTACTCATTTACTAGCATCATTTTCCTATACTTATACAATTAATTTTCAATAAAACTAAGAGGAAAAGATTAAAACCATAACAAAGAAACTTGTATTTCTATCATTGTATATGTTGGTAATTCCTTCACTTTCTCTTAAAATATTCAATAACATTTTTTTTCAATGGTTTGGTTAGAACAGGGGTGTCAAACTCATCATGTGACGTGTTGCGACATATCGTGACTTTTTTGCCAATGCCGGCAATGGGGTGGCTGTAGTTTCGCTATGATGCATCTGGCCCGTGGGCCGGCAGTTTGATACCCCTGGGTTAGAACCTAAGACGTACAGAGCAGTTCAGTTAAATGGTTTTTTTTAAAATCAACTTTTTACATGATTTATATTTTATATGCCAATTTGGTCTAGTGGTTAAGGCACCAGGCTAGAAAGCAGGAGAAAGTACTCAAGCTTATATTATTTTTCTGGAATCATGATTATTGTCATACTACTAGCTGGAGATAACTAAACTAATCCAGAAATTCTATGCACAGTCTGTTGTAAAATATAAGCAGTAAGGGACTAATTGGGTAAGTCATTTCTTTGCTCAGTAGTACTGTATAAGACTCTAAAAGACATCACTCTGTAGAAATAGCTCTCCACTAGGTGGTAGCATTATATACAAAAATGGTAGGTTGCTTTAATTTCTCAAAAATGTCCATACTGTAATTAATGGAGAATTAAATATTTTGCCTACACCATGAAATCAAAAATATCTGTTAATGAAAAAAATACAGTTTATCTGATAAATAGAAGCACTCTGTTAGCATGATGGTTACAAAGCTGATGAATCCCATACATGTCTCAGAGGAGGCGAAGTGTTTAGGACACACTGGAAAGTTACTGCAAATGTTTATATGGGTTTATATATTTTTAATATGTGATAATATAAGGTTCAGCCTCTAAAAGGCATGTATCGCTTCCAGCTAGAGGAAGGCTTTTCAGTAAGTTTATGTAAATTTGGTAGCCAGATAAGAAAAAAGCAAACCAGCCAAATAAGAAAATTAGGTAGCCAAGCAGGGAATACTGTAAAGCCAAAACCACAGAAAAATACAGAGAAGATGCACCTTTTATGTAATCATCCATGCATTGGTACCTCCATTCTCACAGCAGAAAATAACACAACAATCTTCTGTGTTAGAACAGAACAAATATGTTCTTTGAAAATTGATGAGTTTAAATGGGTGCAGAAGACTTGGATCTGGATTGTATTTACTGTTTGTATCATGGTGTCGATGACTACCTTCAACATCATCTGCATTCTTCAGCACTGATTATGACTTCTATGTATACCTGCTTCTTTATTTCAGCACAAGGATGAGCTATTAATTTAGGTGGAGCCTTTGGGATTAGTCCTGTTATCCTTGCCCAATCTGTCCTTGGCAGCATACCTATGTACTCTGGCAGCCATTCTCACATTGCAGGAGTAAATCTGCCCAGGCAGAATTATTATATTTTACTTCCTTGTGAAACTCTCTTTGTCAAACAGTCTCTCAGTCTGATGTGAGAAGAGCATCATTATGCTTATAAACTTCAACCAGACACCGAGAGAATTAAACTTAGTAGGAATGTGTTGCAGTGCTGAAATTCTGCCTAGGGTTTATGACTTACCCAGCAGTAAGAAACAAGCTGAATTTTCCTTTTATGAATACTAGCTTCAACATGCTAACAGGAAAAGAAAATATAAAATAGCTTTTCATCTAGATTCAGGATACTGTGGTAACTTGGTTCTACTCCCAAACGAGATCCTTGTCTAGGGGAAGGGTTTTTCTTTACAGCTGAGTTGAAATAGTTTCCACCCATCTTTGAGTCAGCAGGAAACTATATTGGTATGAACTTTGCTATCTCTTTTGTAAAACCATTGGTTGTTTCTATGCATTTTTTAAAAAATCACTGACTTCCTCCCATGGTAATGGGTTATATGGTTTGAGACTGCCCTTGGACAGTGTGAGAGAAAACACTACTTTAATACCAGCATAGCTACCCATGGCTTAAGTGATGAGATGAAGGTAAAGCTTAAAGACTCTTCATCTGAGAAATATGGACTCCTACTTTGTTAGCCATCGAGGTGTTCCTATTTCTGAAGGTAATTGTCATAAAGTTTTCAGAGAAATCAGCTATCAGAGAAAAGATTTCTGCAGTTTGGAGGCTCTCAGGCCTTGGCCTAGCTAGGAGATCTCCAGAAGATAAAACACTTCAAAATTTGGTGGGAGCAGGAAGATAAGTCTTTAATAATCCAGAAACACTGTTTGCTGACTGATCCATCCCATAGCATGTCTTAAGGCACACCTAGCTCTTCAAACATTTATTTATAATGTCTAAAATAATCATTGGGAGCACATTCTGTGATGGAATAGTTTAGGGTAAAAAACTCAATGTTATTTTCACAGGCAACAAATTAAATAAATCTACATTTTTATTACTGGCATATAATCATATTAATAAAAATACCGAGTTTATGTTTTCATGAACATTATTTCCTCATGCCTGTTAACAAAACAAACAAATGCCCACAAACAAAATTAAAAGCTATAATTACAGTCCTCATTCACCTCAGCAATTCTTGTCAAAGCTGAGTTCCAGAAATTCCCAGTTTGTGGCTAATTCAATAAAGAACACACAGAAAAAGAATGTTAGTTAAAATATAGATGGTGTCCAACCAACAATCTAAGCCAAGTTGTGGCTTGCTGCAGTTCAGAATGCTGTGTACCTCCACCCTGACGTGATATAGAAATCATGATTTATGCATTAGTATAAACACAAACACTGTGGTTTATTCAGTAAATCAAGGTTGAATGATTGCTTAGTGTGTTTTGGGCATACAGCCATAGAATAGATGGCTCAGAGAAACAGAAGACAATTTCAGCAGTCAAGATTAGCCCAAGACATTTGCTAAATCAGGTGAAGCTAGAAATTATGACATATAAAGCAGAAAATCCACAAGCATCTTTCCTATCCTTGGCAATAAAATATAACAAAACATTAAGTATTTGCTGTCCTCTTATTATATCAGCAGTTGTGCTGTTTTGTGTTAGGGGTCAACCTATTATTCATACCCCATTTTAGTTCCAATATCTCTGCATTTGTATGCTTCCACAATGTAACAGTCAAAAGGTGTTCATCCTTCTGAACTGGGACATTTTCAATGCCAGAAGAGTAATTTCAGGAATTTGTTGTATTTGTATTTCCATACTGGATCTTAATAATGAAAAACGTTAACTATTTTCTGGAACAGAATTTTTGCATCCATGCAGTGGGGGGATTCAAATATGTGAACAACCAGTTCTCTGTGTGGATGCTGCTTCCGGAAGTCCATTCTGGGCCTGGACAACAAAAAATTAGCTACTGATTCTGCTGAACTGGTGCGAACTGGCTGAATCCCACCACTGCATCCATGCAAGAGTATCTCTAATCCAAAGATGTCAAAATAACCTTTTCTTCTATCATTCCCGATGACTACCAGATGCTCAGTCCTGCCTTCTAGCCATTTTCTAATTAGAATTTGTCACTGTGCTCTTGCTGGCACTTTGGAAACTTGTTAAGGTAAGGGCAGTGGTGGGATTCAGCCAGTTCGCACCACTTCAGCAGAACCGGTAGCTAATTTTTTGTTGCCCAGGCCCAGAATGGACTTCCAGAAATGGCATCCACAGAGAGAACCAGTTGTTCACATATCTGAATCCCACCACGAGGTAAGGGTGCTAGAAAAACTCTTCTACTTAAATGGAAAATTCTTCTAGCTAATGTATATAGACTCCAGGACAGATACAATCACATATTACCCTAATGTTGTTTAGTTGGTTTGGTTGAGGCTTAAGTATTAAGTCACATTGTGTTTTGTAAGCCTCTTTGTAGGTCAACATTTGGTATAAATTAGGCCACTATGGTTCTTCAATAAATCATAACTTAAAGATAATATCTGACCAAGCCCAGTATAGACTGCCTAAAAACTCCCAAAGTGATACAGAGATGGATTTCCATCTTAAAACAGACTACAACAAGAAGCTATAGACTCTTTTAAAATAAAACTTTGATTATGCAATTGCCCTGCTTTGTTCCCAGGGTTAAATAGGGTTTCAAATGCTGCTTTAATCTTTGCAATCTTCACTTCCCTCCATCATTACTTCCATTTTTAAAAATCATAATGTTTAAATTAAGAAGGACAGATGGAGCTTGTACAACATCTTTTTTTGGCAAAGTTAAAAGCAGTGACTCTGAAGGTAACCATGATGGCATAGTTTTTCATAATTTTGAGGTATGAAGCAAAAGAAAATTACAGTGCAATTATGTAATAGACTTTTCATAGTTTAAAGACAGAGGAATTCCATCCAAATTGTGAGGAAAAAAAACAGCTTTGTTAAGTTTACATCATTTCCCCACCTCTGACCCTCAGACTTCTAAAAGATGTTAAGTGCAACAACCTTCCCAACACACAGTCCCTACCTTTAAACATTATTGAATACAGTTATAATAGTTGTCTATGCCATTTATAGAGATTACATTGATACTAATGTCCAGAAATGCATTGGGCTGACATTGGATTCAATTTACATTAAATGTTAGGAAATCTGGGAAGAAGTTAAAACCTTGTTACAGAATTTGCAAGAAATAAAAAACTATATTGATTTGTTTTTAAAATTCCCACTTGCTACTTATGAAGAGATTCTGCTTAGAAACCCAAATGCTTACACAGAACTTTACACAGAAGAATGAAGTCACTGTATAAATATTCAAACCATGAACAACCAGGCTCAAATTATCTTGCTTTGGACATATTATGTGAACACCTGACACTCTGGAGAAGGCCGAAATGCAGGGAAACACTGAAGGAAAGAGAAGGAGAGGCTGACCAGCAATAAGGTTGATGGATTCTGCTACAGTGGTTATGACTGCAACATTGGAAGATCTGAAAAACCAAATTAGGGATAGATCCTCATTGGGAAAATCTAAGTGGTCACCAAGAGTTGACAACAATCAATAATCACTCAAATAACCAATCAATCAAATATTTAATTAAAGTTAAAAATAATGTTTTTTGGGTCTTATCAGCCTCTAAGACACATCTTAGGTAAGAAGGAAATAATTTTTCAAAAGACAGGTAAATTATGTTTTAGAAACTAGTTTATATTTTTTGGTGTACTTTTTACTTCCCATCTCAAAGAATGAAGCTGAACTATTATACCACAGTAAAAATTTATTTAAAATTTGTGCCTCTTCAGCCATCTCAGATTAAGTTCACAATCTGTATTTTATATCTTGTAAAATAGATACACAATTAACTTCGCACTAAGAGAAAAATTACAATGGTTTTTATACATACTTCACTGTACAATATTATATTACTTATTATAGAACAAACTATGAACTGTGCCTAAGGAGAAATACATTACAATATAAGACGTTGTACATTCGAGCAATGTAAATATAGTATAATTAATTGATTTTAAAATTAATTAAAAACAAATTTACCCACAGAGGATAAAACAGATAATCAGTAAAGGTGAAAATTCACTATTAAAATAGCAGCAGAAACAGCCTCAAAAATATATAAAAAATGAAAAAGTTGTATTTTTATATTTAAAGAGATTTAACATTTGGCTGAATGGACTTCCCCATAGTATTTTTGAGAACTAGTTTTATAACAGAAAAACGTTTGTTATTAATGTGGCCACATCTTACTATACAGATGAATGCCCTCAGTTTGAAAGGCTACTCCTTTGTTTGAAGACCTATCCAGCTAAAGTCCATCTTAAAGATAAATGTCAGTGGTAAGAGGAACAGAAGACATGAAGCTGTTCACCAACAGCACCTGGTCAAGAAAATGAACAGCAAAAGTTTCACATGATAACAATTTTTTTAACAATGGGGTGAGGCATTATATCTCTGTTTAAAGTGTGTCAATTATTTCTAAATACATACATTAGCATATAAATAGACAACATGTATATTATAATTATAAAGATTAAAAATAAAGATTATTATAATCAACTGTATTTTTTATTCATTTTCATTTCTTAAGTGGCTACTGACTACCATGATTCAAATAACAAAAGAGTCCATAAAAGACCTTCAAGGGAACAAGAAGATACTCTTTCAGGTGACTAGAGTTTTAGTGATTTAGAGGTCTATAAGCAAGAACCCACTCAAAGTGAGAGCCAAGGTGCTTATGAAGGAAGGCGGCAAGCAAGGAAGTAATTCTATCCGAAATTGCTTGTATATGAATTTTTTGTTAGCAAAATATGGAGAGGAATTTTGTTTTTGAAAGTCTTCAAAACCTATCTCAGAAAGTTTAACTTTCCTGACTAGCATGGGAGAAAAGTTGGCTAGAGAGTCCCTTTGCATTGTTCTTATAGATCCTTTAATAAAATGAATAAAGTTTCCATGGATACCTTTGCTTCTTGCTCTTCATTTTCTTGTATGTTGTTAATAACTACATTTATATACATATAGGACAGACATTCCTGCTTGTTTAGAGCTGACCCGATGTAATCCTGATTTATCACTTCTTTTAAGCCTTGTTTCCCCCCACTTTATTAGCAGCTTGGATTTATCTTGTCTCTTTTGCTGAGCTGCCAAAAGCAACAGCCTATTATGGGAGAAGAACATTTCTAAGCATGTTCTTGTACATTTCGAAAAAAGAAGGCTTTGACAAACCTCCCCGTTCAGCTCAGTGGCATCCAAGTAGATCAACATAGTAAAGGCACTGGACAGAACTGTAAAATCTGTGCCCCATTGTGATTACTATGACATCCATGGCTAGATAGCAAGACTAAGTGCTTGTTCAAAAGACTGTTTCTCAAGAGCTTTCTGCTACCCTTCACCCTCCCTTCCTCTTAACACTCTGAATGCACTAGTTCACTTAATGAAGCATCTCTTATCTAAGACTTTGGCTAACCTCCAATGGCAGCTCATGTTCCCTCTCTCTCCAGGATTCTCCCATTCTGTTTCTTTGTGATCCTTAATCCTAATTATCTTGCACACAGAGCTCCACTGAGAAAATGAGCTTCATCTAAATTTGGCGAGTCTAACTCAAATAGCTAAATAACAAAAGTTCATTTAAAAAAAAAAGATTAGTCACTATAAGATATATTTAAATGGAGAGAGAAAGCTATGTGGAAAAGTCTCACTTGCTTTCTTGCTAAAAAATGTAAAGCTATGATAATATCCACATTTATATTTAAATGGACAATGCATATATGCATACACACCCATGTGCAAGAGTGCATGAGCTGTCTAACCATGACCCATTTTATCTGTGGTATTCTTCATGTCTTCTTTTCTTCTTCATTTGGAAGAGTTAGATTTATTAAGGCTCACTTGATATTCACAAAACATGACATCTAAGGATTGCTCAGTTGGTAATAATGAGAGAAAAAAAACACCCACCCAGTCTGTGATTTCTGAACAGCCAGTGACTAAAACACAAAGCTTTAGACTTCAAGACTCCAAGCGTCTTACTTTTAAAGGGAGAGGGGGGAGAGCAAGTGATGTGAAGGGAAGTAATGACAAAACGAACAAGAATAGGAACTGAAAAATTACTGCACTAAGAAATGCTGTATGCAGAGATGGTGTGCACAGTTGAACTGCTTGCTTGCACTTATCCTATATTGAGAGCAAAGTTCATGACAACAGAATGTACTAAGTAATTTTATTGGCAGAAGAAAAGGTCCAGTGGATTGTTTCTGTGTCTCTAATAACTTCCATTATACAGAAAGAAAGTCGGCAGATATAATTTCTCTACTCATTATATAATCTCTTCCTCCAATATACTTTGATCTCTAAAGAATACAGGCTACTTGTCCATACTGAGATGCCTTATAAGGAGATGGAGCAGCAGCCCATCTTGTTCAGCAATATGTTCTTATAGCAGCTCCCAAGGCAGACTCTGTTACTTCACCTGGACATTCTAGGAATGTTGTTTCAGGAGTATGTATTCATTCAAAGCTATCAACAATACCTACTGGAAATTATTTATGAGTAAACAGCTACAGTATTTAGGTTTCATATTAACACAAACTGACTAGATTATTGCTGTATAAAAGAACAGTATTTTAAAAAGCATACTGAGATAAACAAATAAAATCAAAGAAGTTTACAATGATGTCAGTAGGACAAATGAAAACATCAAGACTGGAACACACTAGTAGGGATCTTATGCAGGGCAAGCTGAGTGAAGATTTCAGTTTATAAACAAGCACAGATGGCAACAAGTAGGAACCCTTCAGAAATACTATGCCTAAGAGTTTTGAAGACTTAGTGATTTAAACTGAATTTATTTGGAAGCCAATAATTTTAGCAAAATGGAGGTGATCGTGTATTGCTCCATTCCGGTTCACAATGTCACAGACAATATTTGCAGTTTTCAGACATCTTCAGTTACAAACTGTAAACAATCATTTGATATAGAAATCACAAGAATATGATCTCTGAAGCCAGAAAATTTCTGCTTTCCCCCTCATGGTGCTCTTCAGATAATTTTTGGCTTCTAATTCCCATGATTCCTAGGTAGTATGTTTGTGCTGATTGGGAAATCTGGGAATTATAGTCCCATTGAAGAGCATCAAATGGGAAGGTGTGAGTTAGACTCACAGAAGATGCATGAGTCTAAATCAGTAGAAGGCTTTCATATTGCAGAGTTAAATTGATGTGAACTTGAGGACTGGAAGTGCAGAAAAACCAGTAGCACCAAAAAAACCTCTCATTTAATATACTAGTCATAGAGGCATTATTTTCTTGCTACCATAATTATGATCAAGCACGATACGTTCAAACCTGAATGCTCATTTGAACTGCGTAATTCAAATGAGTGCCATACAAGTTTGATAGATAAATAAATAAATAAATACTGGCAGAGCAGGACTTGCCTATCACTCCTTTTGCTGCTGCATTCTGTATTCTGCTGTAGCTCCTGAGTGATTTTCAAGGGTAGCCTCATGTATAGCACATTGCAATAGCCCATTCATGAGGAGATCAAGGCATGAAAAATAATGAGAGGGCCTCCTGATCTAGGAATGGGTTCACCTGGAGCACAAGCTGCATCTGTGCAAAGGTCTTCCTGGTCACTGATGCCAGCTGCTCTCTGATTATGAGCTGAATGTCCAGAAAGATTCCTGATTATGTACCAGTTTTGAATGAGGTACTGCCACATTGTTCAGGATCAAAGTCTTGCTAGGGTTGATCCTGAGCTATTTATCTCCTTCCAGACCCCAATTGCTTCAAGGTACTGGGCAAGATCTTGACAGCATTGCTTGGTTGGCCAAGCGTCAAGATGTAAACTGATTTTCATCAGTTGTAATAGTGGAAGAACCACAGGCTAGAGAAGGGTCAGGCAAGTGACACCTGAACCCACAGAAGTACATGGGATGCTTCTTAATTTTTTGGCCTGTAAAGGAAAGGAGAGGGGGATATACTGTATATACTTTCTGACATGGAAGGTTCTGTTAATGTAACCTTAAGTATATTTACAAGTAGCAGTTCTGGGTTGCGTCTTGTCTGGTGCTAGTGATACCTGATCCCAGACTGACCAACCACCTCCCCAAACAACCTCTGGTAAACACTGAACAGGAGAGAAGAGAGTGTTATATTTGGGGCAACCCACATATTACGGTAGGAGTTTCAGGTTCAACCTCTCCCTCCAACTAACACTGACTGGAATCAGCCACAGAGAAAGGAGGACAATCATTATAAAACTTCCTACTGCCTGTAAGCCAGTCCAAAATAATGGTTGATGATTTTGAAAGTCATTATGGTAGGAACCCAGCTCAACTTCACCATAGGTCATTGACCAATGCAACCAAAGCCATCTCACTACTGTGTTTGGACCTACAATCTGATTGAAAAGGGTCCAGATAATGGATTTTCTCAGGCTCCTCTGTAACTGCAATCTGACTATCTTCTTAACAACATTTGTTAAAAAATGAAGGTTGGAGCCTGGATGAAAATATTCCAGGATAGCTAGGTCCTATGATGGCTTTTTGGATAAGGGGCATACTATTACCTCTTTCAAGGCTAGTGGAAATACTTCCTTTCTCAAAGAGGCCAGCAGCTACCCAATTGCTTGTCATCTCTGAAAAGCCTTTACAAGTTAGAAGGGGCAAGAATGTAACAAAAAAGTTGCTGAGTTAACAATGCTAAGGATCCTGTCCACTTCCTCAGGAATTACAGAGTTAAATTCTCCCAGACTCCTAACCAAGCATGACTGCATCTCCATCACCATGATTGAACCAAACCAGTAGAATAGAATAGAATAGAATAGAATAGAATAGAATAGAATAGAATAGAATAGAATAGAATAGAATAGAATAGAATAAGTGGGAGGGACCTTGTAGGTAATCTAGTCCAACCCCCTGCCCAAGCAGGAATCTTTACACCATTTCTGATGGATGGCAGTCCAGTCTCTTGAACGCCTCCAGTGATGAAGCACCAACAACATGTGAAGGCAGTCTGTTCCATTGGTTGATTGTACTCACTGTTAAGAAATTTCTCCTTATTTCCAGGTTGAATCTCTCCTTGTTCATTTTCCATCCGTTATTCCTTGTCTGGCCTTCAGGTGCTTTGGAAAATAGGTTGACCCCCTCCTCTCTGTGACAGCCCCTCAAATATTGGAACACTACTATCATGACATCCCTGTTCCTTCTCTTCACTAGTTCCTGTAACCAGTCCAGTTCCTGTAACCGTTCTTCATATGTTTTAGCCTCCAGTCCCCTAATCATCCTTGTTGCTCTTCTCTGCACTCTTTCTAGAGTCTCAACATCTTTTTTATAGTGTGGAGACCAAAATTGATTGCAGTATTCTATGTGTGGTCTTACTAAGACTTTATAGAATGGTATTAGTACCTCACGTGATATTGATTGAATCCCTCTGTTAATGCAATTTAGGATTGCATTGGCTTTTTTGGCTGCTGCCACACACTGTTTGCTCATATTTAATTGATTGTCAACTAAGATTCCAAGATCCCTCTCACAGTTGCTGCTATTAAGCCTGGTTTCACCCAATCTATTTTGGTTTTTCTTTCCTAAGTGTAAGACTTTACTTTTCTTTATGTTGAATTTCATTTTGTTAGATGGGGCCAGTGTTCAAGTCTGTCAAGGTCCCTCTGGATCTTGAGCCTATCATCTAGGGTGTTGGCTATTCCTGCCAGCTTAGTGTCATCTGCAAATTTGATAAATTCCTCTTCTATTCCCTCATCTAGGTTGTTTATGAAGATATTGAAGAGTACTGGGCCTAGGATAGAACATTGTGGCATCCCACTGCTTACTTCTGTCCATGTAGATGTAGTACCATTAAGGACTACTCTTTGAGTACAGTTTGTCAGCCAGTTAAAAATCCATCTGATGGTGATGCTGTCTATCCCACTTTTTTTAAACTTTCCAAGAAGTAGGTTATGGTCTACTTTGTCGAATGCCTTGCTGAAGTCCACAGCATTCCACTGGTCCATCAATTTAGTCACCTGATCAAAGAATGAAATAAGATTGGTTTGGCATAATCTGTTTTTAACAAACCCATGCTGGCTTCTACTTATAACTTTGTTTGTTTCTAGATGTTCTCAGATCTGTTTTTTGATTATCTTTTCCAGTATCTTCCCAGGTATTGATGTTAGGCTGATTTGTCTGTAGTTTGTTGGGTCTGTTTTTTCCCCTTTATTGAAGATGGGAACCACATCAGCTCTTTTCCAATCCTCTGGTAGTTCCCCGGTGCTCCAAGATTTTTGAAAGATATGGTACAGTGGTTCTGAGATGACATCTGTCAGCTCCCCCAGAACTCTGGGGTGTAGTCCATTAAGTCCTAGTGATTTATGTTCATCAAGATTAGACAGATGTTGTCTTACCATTTTTTTTGTTTATTTTAGCTTTTATTTCTACTCTGTCTTTTTCAGTTATGTTTTTGGTGGGTTCAGCTATAATTTATTTTACGTGAGGACCGATGCAAAGAATGAGTTAAGTAGCTCTGCTTTCTCTCTGCTGCCTGTTACTTCTTTGCTGTCTTCTTTCTTTAGTGGACCGACTATTTCCTTGATTTTTTCTTGTTATTTATATGTTGAAAGAAACTTTTTTTGTTATTTTTGATTTTTGTTGCAAGTCTTTGTTCATTCTGAACCTTTGCTTTCCTGGCTACTTCTTTGCAGATTCTGGCTATCTGCTGATATTCTGCCTTAGTTATATGTCCCTCTTTCCATTTTTTTGTACTTGCTCTTTTTGTCTTTGAGTTTACCAGAGAGATCGTTGTGCAGCCATGCTGGTTTCTCGTTAGATTTCTTGATTTTCTTTTTCAGTGGTATTGTGCTGGATTGGGCTTTTGTGATCATATTTTTCAGAGTTTCCCAAGCTTCTTGAGTTGTTTTCCCCTTCAGGATATTCATCCAAGGAATCTTTCCCAAATTCTCTTGGAGTTTGTTAAGTCAGCTCTTTTAAAAACTAAGACTCTGATATCACTATGTTTTATTGCTTGTGTTTACATTATATTTAATTCTTGTATGACATGGTCACTCTCGCCTAAGGTTCCTGCAGTTTCAACTCCTTCTATCATTTCTCTGTTCATGAGAATTAAGTCCAGTATAGTTCTCTCCTCTACCTTTTGGTCAACAAAGTTGTCAGCTAGGTTGGTCAAGAATCTATTTGATTTCTCACTTGGTGCAGAATTAGTCTTCCAGTTGATATCAGGGTAATTGAAGTCTCCCATTATTACTGTAGTGTGTTTCCTACATATGTTGGTTAATTGGTTAGCAAAAAGTACATCTATTTTTTCTGCTTGGTTGGGTGGCCTGTAATATACTCCTATGGCAATGTCATTTTTTTCTTTTATATTGACCCATATGCATTCTAGGAGGTTTTTGTCTTCGGTCTCATGCATTTCTGTAACAATATATTGATCTTTTATATATAGTGCAACTCCACCTCCTCTTTTATGGGGTCTGGGTTTTTTTGAACAGTTTATATCCTTCTGTCAGTGTGCTCCAATGTGTCTCTTCCCACCAAGTTTCAGTAATTCCAATTATATCATATCTATCTTCATGTATTAATAATTTTAATTCACCCTGTTTGTTCCCCAAACTTTGTGCATTTGTATATAGGCATTTTGAGATCTTTATATCTGACTCTGTGTATGCTTCCCATGTCTCCTATTTGGTGTTTGAGTTTGTCTTCCTTCCAATCCCTCCTTGCCTCATTATTTGATTTGTTTTCTAGGGGTTTTTGCTTGTAATTAGGTCCTAGAGATCCTAAAGTTTGGTCATCCTCCCCCCTCAGTTTTAGTTTAAAGCCCTCCTAATAAGTTGAACCAGATGTTTTCTGAAAACATTCCTCCCAGTTTTTGTAAGGTGCAGCCTGTCCCTTGCCAAAATCCATCATGGAGGTAATGCATCAAGACCATGGTCCAGGAATCCAAAGTTCTTTTGATAACACCAACCCGTTAGCCAATGGTTCACTTCTAGAACCTTTTGTTCTCTTATGTGATCTTGACCTTTCATTGGCAGTACAGATGAAAAAACTACTTGTACACCTAACTCCTTGACCTTCTTGCCTAGCTATTCATAATCACTGGATATTCTTTTCAGGTCCATTTTGGTGTTGTTCATCCCTACATGTAGTAGTAGAAAAGGATAGTAATCTGTGGGTTTTATTATTTTGGTTAGGTTCTCGGCCACATCTTGATTCTTGCTCCAGGGAGACAACATACCTCTCTTGATTGACTATCTGGCCTACAGATGGCTGGTTCTGTTCCCTTGAGAATTGAATCTCCTATTACCAACACTCACCTTTTTTTTTTCTTGGGGAGTTTTCAGGTACTTTTCTATCTATCTATCACAGGAGCACTTGATGTTGTTACTATTTTGGGGACATTTGATGATGCTTCTTTTCCAGGTGTCTGCTTGTTTTCTTCCAGGGACAGTCTATGAAATTGATTGCTCAGCACCAGCAGGGCTGCATCAGAGTGGGTTGGGTTGGACAGGGTTTTTTTTTCTAGTTTTTTTTTTCCTGTGGGTGACATGTTTCTATCTCTTTTCTTCTTCTAAGGAGTCAATTCTTTTAGAAGTTGTTTGACCATTATTGTATTCAATTTGGGCATTTTCTTCTTGCAAGGTTTGGGGTTTCTTGTTTTGTGGGTTGAGTCTCAAAGTGGTCAGAGTTTTCTCTAAACCAGGGGTAGGCAACCTTGGCTCTTTTATGACTCATGGACTTCAACTCCCAGAATTCCTGAGCCAGCATGGTTGGCTCAGGAATTCTGGGAGCTGAAATCCACAAGTCATAAAAGAGCCAAGGTTGCCTACCCCTGCTTCTAGACCTTTTACTTTTTCTTCTAGTAGCACAATTAGTTTACATTTGGTACATTCATAGTTTGGTTCTTCTAAGCGTATACATGGAACATGTTTTGCAGATCACAGTAGCATCAGTTTCTTTTTCCATGCATCTGCTGTGCTGTTGCCATTCAGTCACCAGTACCTAGTGGTGTGCTGCCGTTGGAGTCCAACTCAACAAGAAGACTGAGTTGCTTGTAAAAACAAACCTAAACCTAGACTGCTTTCTATTTTTAGTATTTTAAAGATACAGTATTGTGTTTAAAGCCTTAGTGCTTGAAAACTACATGTGTCTTTTTGCCCTTCTCTTATTAATTGTTCTTTCTACAATTAACTTTCTCTCTTTTTTTTACAGCTAGAACATTGGTTTTACCACATTTTTTACCCTATATCTCTGTCACTTTGAAAAGCAAGGATTTACACTAAATTCAGACACTCTGTGCATAAAAATTAAACAGTGTATGACAGAATCATTTTGAACATTTGAGGATTAGCTATATTAAGCATTCCACCAAGAGGTTTTCAACAAATACTGCTGAAACTGGTTACAATTAGTTACAATGTCAGACGTGATTGTTACCTTTAGGCAACTGTAAATCTAATGAAAATGTAATCTTTTCACCACATACTTCAGCCAGTCTTCCAGAGGGATTTCCAATGTAAGTGGGAAATAAGTAGCTACCGTAAATAAGATACCATTACCATTTATGTCAACAAACAAAGACAATGCACACAAAATGTAACCATAGCCCCTTCTAAAAAAGAAAAGCTCTGGAGTAGTTGTGTTTTAGGTCACAATTTTAAGTATACATGTTTGATGTACACATATAGAAAATTGTACATAATTTTTATCACTAAGGGTTATGGGGTCCATGGGGGCATTATAGTTTACTCTAAATAAACAGAAGTAGGGGAATATTGATAAAACGGTTATGATAAATAAGCATTAAAAAGCAGAATCTTTTTTTTTACAGCACCAAACAAGTTTGTAATATGAAATTATTGAAATCTGTCAGCCATGGAGGGGTGAAAAAAAGAACCAAAAATTGCAAACATGGTGAAAACATAATTCTACCTTTCCTTTTTGTGAATTTTAATAAATCAAATCTAATTGACCAATCTTTTAAATATTGTCATTTCTACCAATATAAAAGTATCTGTGAAAATAGAATGACATTAATTTCATGGGTGTGCGTGTGTGTATGTGCTCAAAATTCAGCCGTCTGAGAAAACGTGTAAGATTATGGCTCCTGTAGGTTTATTTGAATGGAGAAACAGAATGGAGGAAGAGGTTTTTTTTGATAGGTTTTAAGGGGTCACTTTAAAGGAAAATATGAGGGAAAGAAGCAGGCATGTTTTTCTACGAAGGCAGCCTTTTCTGCCTACCAATGCCGAAGGGTCAACCGGCTAACAGAAATGGTTTGGATGCGTTGTTTTCTTCTCCAATGCGTGGTTTGGTGCTTATGGACAAATAGGAATTTCTCCTTTCCTTCCAAGAGTAGGCGGAGGCGGGGGGGGGGGAAATAGGAAATACTAAGAGCAGGTATTGAAACACCGCTCTACCGACCACGTCCCTCCGTACTGTGCAACCAAACAACCAGAGCGAGGCACTTATATTGGTTCCGGAATTGGGAGGCGGAGATATCACCGATGATGGCACCTTCTCTGACCTATTGTAGCAGCCACTTCCAGTAGTCTGAACCAATTAAACAAAGGTAGGCGAAGAAGTGGGGGCAGAAAAACCACAGTGCAAACCCAAATGATTAGGAAACGAAAAGGTGGAGCGAGGTTTTGACAGGCGTAAATGTTCGCCAATTATTTTGAGGAGTTCTTGCCGAAGTCAGCGAATGCCTCGGGAAGCTCGAACAGGGGAAGAAGAGAAGTACTTGAGGAGGTGGGAGCTGTTGTTAGGGAGAGGGAGACAGCGCGGCTTGGCGGCTTAGCAGAAGCTGAAGGGAGGAGGAGGAGGAGGCGGTGGTAGCAGGTGAGATTGAGCGGCCGGCCGGGGAAACTGCCTGGGTGGGGCTCGGCGGAGGGAAGGGGCTTCCGAAGACCCGGCGCGAGGTTCGTCCCCTCGGCGGAGAGAGCGGGAGAGCTGCGCCGAAAGGCCTGGCGGGCGAAGTGGAGCGAAGCGAAGCCGAGGGGCGGGCTTGGGCTTTTTGCCCCCGAAGCGCCGGGGTGAGTCTCCGGAGGGGAAGGAGCGGCGGGGAGAGCAAGAGCCGGGCGGGCAGAGGAAAGGAGGAAGGGGCGAGCCAGTCTGCCGGTCGCGGGCGAGGAATGCCTTCGGGCGGGGGAGGCCGGGAGGGGGGCGGACGGCAAAGGCCCCCTTGAGCCAGGCTGGAGCGCCGAAGGCACCGGGGTGCTGGAGACGCGGGACTCGGAGGCTTTTCTCCTCCGCCGGAGGAAGGCGAGGGCCAAGGGGTTAAACGGCGGGCTGGGTCCTGGGCGAGGCGGCGGCAGCAGGGCAGTCCAGGAAAAAAGCGGGCGGCGAGGCGTCCTGGGCGAGGAAGGGAAGGGAAGGGAAAGGAAGGGAAGCCGGAGCGGGAGGAGGGTCGCGCCGCGGGGAGAGCGCGGCAGCATCCCTCGGAGCCGGGCAGCGAGGCCGACCTCGGGGACAGCAGTTGTCACCCCTCGGTGGTTGTGGCAGCGCCCGTGGCTGTCCTGCCTTCTCGGGTTAGGCCTCGGCTTGGGCCGGTTGGGTTTCGGGAGGAATGCTGCCAGTTGGCTTCCTCTCCAGGCTGCGCTGCATTTCTTGTTTGTGGGGATCTTTTTGCTGAACCCTCACTTCTTAGTCCAAAGCAGAGCTGGGATTGGAGTCCAGAAAGGAAAGCGCTGATAAGCTAATTACCCCTAATTTCTTGTTCTGACTCAGGCTTCCTAAGAAATAGATTTGGTATGTTGTGGGGTCAAGTCAGTGAGGTTAAACTTTAAAAGATCTGTGAAACAGGTGTTGATTTCAGTCGTGGTGGGGATCACTCTGACCTTTAAGGGGAAAAAAATGCACATTTTCTAGATAAAGAATTGGAAAAAACCTACAAAAATAATGCAAGCTCACTAATAGGCACTTGATTTTATGTGCAATGTTGCCCATTTTCTCACATAGTGGCAATAACAAATCCTTGTCACTTTGTTTAGCTACAAGAATAGAAAAAGTGAAAGTTCATTTTTCCCCCCTCAAAGGGATTAAATGAATTTATATTTTAATATTTTTGAGAGTGCTCACTTGGTGAAAATCCATTGTTTCCTTCTCTTACAGCAGCTCTCATCCAGGCTTCCTTAATCCAAAAGATTTATGTAACCTGTACAGTAATATTTTATAAATCTGTAAGAAAGTAGAATATGTTTTGTGTGTGGACTGTCATGCCTTCTGAGCCTCTCTCTTCCTTGCTTCACCATTCAGTTTTTCAGTGTAATGCATTTGCAGTGATTTGCTGCCTTGTTTCAGTGTGTTGGAAAATATCTTAAACATTTTGAAGTTCCCACACTGTGTATATGTAGCTTTGAGCACAGGAGAGGAAGCAATATTTATACAGTTGTACAGCAGTGGCATTTGTTTGTAGTTACTATCTGCCACAAAAGATAATGAAGAAGCATATTTTCAACTTCCCTTAATTCTTGTCAAAAGACTTACAAAACCTATCATGGTATCTGCTATTTTATGCCTGATACAGAAAAACAGCAATGACGATTAACATTTTTCCATTGTATTGTTGGACTGTTATTCTTTCACTTAAGGAAACACTGAATGACATCATGATCAACAAATTGCAAACATAAAATTGTTCCTTCTTTCAATTTGTAATATTTGTTTCTTACTAAGCTTTCTGTACATATGTGGAAGAAGAGTAAAGCCATCATTCTTACATACAATATGCAAAAAAAAAATCTACAGTAGAGTTTTAACATGTAGGATAACAAAGCTTTTTATACTAAAAGAGCTATTTTTAACCAAATATTTATTATACTCTTTGGTGAAAAGTACACAGTGATAAGGAAAATAAATCTTATTGTGATGCCTAGCACCTTCCTACATGTTTATTTACTGAATTAACTCACCCTGATTAGATAATCTATGCTATGCTCAAACATTGTTGTCTGGAACATTAGTGCCCAAAGCCAGACACCATTAAATAAGATTTTAAATTAAGTTTGAAATATTATAAAGCAACATTTTCTTCTAGCTTCTAATTCTTAGCCATCACAGATTAACAGACAAGTGATTAGCCTAGATAGATGAATTATGGTATACCACTTAATATATCTAAGTACTTGAGAGCTGTTAGATGGTGTAACTTATTTCATAGTCCTGTGTTTCATTTAAAGAACCATGGCTGAAGAAACCAATCATTTTGCCAAATTGTTGTTGCATATATCAATCTGTCAAAAGTGTTGTGTCTAAAGTTTTACATGGAATTGCTCAACTTTGTATTTAGGAGCTCTAAGATTGGAAGTACTGAAAATATTTTAATTAAATCCAGAGCCACTTAGAAAATGTTCTTGCTCTAGATTAGTTTAGAACAGGCAATTCCCAATTCGAGACTAGCAAAAGTATTTCTGAGTGATCCAAATGTTTATTCATAAAAATAATATTGGATTTAGATAAGACATAAAATTAATCTTTTTTCTACACATTCCTGTGGGTGCTGCATCCTGTGTAGAGGGCTGTGTTTGCCTCCATTGCTATCTTTGCTCGCCTATGCAAGCAATCTTTTTTTTGCCTGGTATAAAGAAAAACACTGGATAAGGGACTATAATGAACACTGTTATTTTTCATCCTCACTACCTCTGGATGCAATCACCAGTGCATACATTAGAAACAGGTGGGTGGGTCCAAAGTACTGGAAATAAGGAAAAGAATGGTGGCAAAAAGAGGTATACAATACTCACTCAGTTCTGTTTCCTTTTCTCTTTAAATTCTTCTTAATTTCTTGATATTTTAAAAGTATAGTATAAAAAGCCACATTGCTAATGTCTTTTTTTTCTCATTTGCAATTATTTGGGCTTGTATGCCAAGGAAAATGGTCATCTGAAATGCAGATGGCAGCAAGAGCAGATCATTGTATCACCTCTGTCATAATGAGAAAAGATTTTTGTTATCTTATTTTGGCTGAGAGAAATAGTGCAAAGAGCACTGGTAGTTGGGAGAATGGGTACATTTTAAACCTTGCATACTATATGCAGTGGTAGGTAGGTAGGTAGATTTTGTGCCATCAAGTGGACTCTTAGAGACGACTTAGATTTTGTCCATGATGATCTGTCCCTTGAGATCTTCCAACTATGCATCCATTGCCACAATCATCACTGTGTTGGTAATCTTCTCTTCCCTTCCACTTTTGCTAGCATTATGTATTTCTCAGGAGAGCTAAATCCTCACGTAATACACCTAAAATATTGTAATTTGAGCCTGTTCATTTGTACCTCAGGAATTGTGGATTGATTTGTTCTATGATTCATTTGTTTTCTTTTCAAGAGCCTTTTCAAACACCATTGCTCAAAAGTGCCGATACTCTTCCTATCCTGCTTTTTTAAAGTCCAACTTTTGCTTCCATAGAGAGTCACAGGGAATATCATTGCTTGTGCTATTCTGAATTTTGTAGGTATAGACACTTAACAGCATCTGAATATCTATTCCAATACCTTCATGGCTAAGTGCTAGTCTGTAGTGTATTTCTTGTATAGTTGTTTCTTTACTGTTAATGGTTGATCCTAAAAGAGAGAAGCTATCTATCACTTCAGCATCTTCAGTGTTAAGTTGCCAGTAGATTTAAAGTTATAGAGTGCATCTTCCTGGGTCCTTGTACAAAGACTCTTGGAGATGTCCATTAAATCCTTTCCTTTAGCACTCTTTATTGAAGGGCTTCCCAAATTGGCTATGGACACAGAACAGTAGTCTCCATGTAGCCAAGAAGCATGTTTTAGGAGCAGCAAAGCATAAGGGCTAGAATGAGAGAGATATAAAGCAAACTGATGGACAAGTAAGATAAATGTAAAAGAAAAGGGTGCAGTAAGTGACTCAATGAGAAGAACAGATACAGTTGTCTTATGCAAACTATAACTTTTGTTAAATCTTGGATCTGGCCTGTTTGAAAAATGTGATAGCACAAGAACATGGATCTGAGGGAACAACTTTAAAGCCACATCACTATCAAATTGCAAATAATTTGTATTTCTATAAAAGATCTAGTTCTTTTCAATTCTGTTAAGGATGCAGAAGTATGGATCTGAGGCATAAATCTTTATGGACCCTGTTATGATTTGATGATATTCCATCTTTAATGTAGAACATTACAACAATGTATTAAGTAATGAAAAAAACTTAAAAACCCCATATTCCCCAAACAGTAAAAAGAATACAATAGTGAACTAGTGGTACAGTGGTTGATATGTTAGACTGGAATTGGAGTATGGTTTGAATGGATGATTTAGACAAGTCATTCTTACATCTTATTTTAGAGAGAGGTGACGGAATAAAGAGAGGCTATGTCAGCTGCCTTGAGGCAATAGGAAAATGTAAGATATAAATATAGTTATAATACAATATGATATAATCCTGGCAACCTCAAACTCTCAAATACTTTGTTAAACAAGAGTCCGAGTTCAGAAATAGTGGTACAGGTATTGATAAAGACACTATTAGAGAGAGAGACTGTTGCTTTTGTTGACACTAATATGTTGAAACATTTTCAGTGCTAAACTATTCCATCTTGTTTCATTTCCCCCAACTGAGAAGAGATGACATAAAGCATGAGAGAGGCCAAAGTGTTGCAAGATGAGTAAGTGTCAGAGATGATTGCAACTGTTGATGTAATTGTTGAATTGTGTGGCTACAACACCTCAGTAACAGTTTATAGCAGTGCTTCCTAAACCTGGGTAAATTACCCCAAATTGGTAGAAGTGGTTTTTCTCTGAGCATGACAATTGAGCCCATTATCCACAAAGAGACATTTAAATTGACTTAAACTGTTTACCTACATTGAGTAAAAAGGAGTTTCTAATAAGCGGTTTTGAGTAATGAAGGGGGAAAAATAGCACTGGTTTATAGTATTAAGTGTGTGGTGTGGCTACTTAGATCAGGGCTTTTTACCCATTGTACCACTTTTAGGATATGGCAACATCCGAGTATCACCAGTCGCCTAGCAAGATGTCAAAAACTTGATGACCAGAAAAAAAAGGAAAAAATGATAAAGTACAGGTAGTCCTCGACTTACAACAGTTTGTTTAGTGACTGTTCGAAGTTACAATGGCACTGAAAAAAGTGCCCCCCAAGCTACAGCCAAGCAAGACACCTGCCTGCCCACTCTTCCTCCTATCCGAGGTTTCCATTGTTGTGAGCATTTCTGTTGAGGATTGGCAGCGGGGGTGGATGTTTGATTTTTATTCCCCCCGTCTGCTGGGTGGTTGCAGCAGGTTTTGGTCACTTCACATGACCCTGGGACACTGTGACCATCATAAATATGAATCAGTTGCCAAGCATCTGAATGTAAATCACAAGACCCTGGAGATGCTGCAACATTCCAGCTGATCAGCGCTTCTTCTGGGCTCAGCAGAAGCACCAGGATCAGTGCTGCTTTCCAGCTGATTGGTGCTTCTTCAGGGCTCAGCAGAAGCACCAGGATCAGCGCCGAGCTCCAGCTGGAGCCTGGCACTTCCACCGAGCCCTGACAGCCCCGAAGAAGCACGAATCAGCTAGAAAGTGGCATTGATTCTGGAGCTTCCGCTGAGCCCTGACAGCCCTCCATCTCCAGCCATCTCTCGCTCAGATTTGTGCGGTGCTGCCACCGGTTCAGCTCATTCCCCTCCCCCGCTACCACTTTTCTAGGATGGTCGCGTGCCAGGTGCCAATGTACCACAGGTGGTACCCGCAGCTTTTTTGTCTCCTGTATGCAAATCAATGGATACATTATTTGCATACATGTCCTGCTGGCTAAATGAACAAAAGGTATTTCTTGGAATGGGAACAGAAGACACTTCAAAAATTTTGTGCAAACCACTAAATATTAACAATCTTTTTATGGTCACACCCATGATACTTTAAAGTTTGAGGATCTGCAAAGTCCTTGCTAAATCTAGACTGAATGACAAAGCCAAAAAATATGCCTAAAATATGAAATGTTGCTGCTGTTTTAGGAACATAAATCTTATTTCAGTTCAAGGAGTGAATTGATTCTAAGCAAATACATATCCAGATGAAATGGAAAATATCATATAGCGAGCATGGCCAGATCCTAGACCAGTGGTGGCGAACCTATGGCACACATGCCAGAGGCGGCACTCAGAGCCCTCTCTGTGGGCACACGTGCCGTTGCCCCAACCTTGTCTCCCCCTGCGACCCCCCTCCTCACCAGCAGCCCCCCTGGAGTAGAGTTGCCCCCGAGCGTGGGCCACACAGAGCAGCACAGCCAAGGACATGGCAGTCAGGCAGCGTAGACAAGATTCTGCCCTTACACCCCATCGCGCACAGTTGATGCTGCAGGGCGTGGGCAGAGGGCGTGGCCTCCATAGCGCTGCTGGGCTGCCTGGGCGATCTGCGGCAGGCCCTGGAGGCGGTGAGTGACCCAGCGGACAGGCAGGTGGGGGCGGGGCAGGGGTGGAGTGGGGGCAGGGCCAGTTTTGGGGCACTCAGTCTCTAAAAGGTTCGCCATCACTGTTCTAGACTCAACAGGGACACGATAGTGAACATGCATCTCATAAAAAACTTTTCTGTTTTCCATATATGTGCACATATTTCTCATTTGGTGTCACCCCACATACAAACATACATGTTACTGCTGAAAGTTTTTTTTCCCCTCCTCTGTAATGCCTTCTTCCCCTCCCAGTGAAAGAGTGGTACCATATACCAGTATGTTTCTAAAATAGTTGGTGGGAGTACTTTTAAATCCTTGAATATGAGAGAAGATTTTACTTTTTATTAGCTGCTGACTGGAGAGAAGAGGTTCTCACTTTTCTTAGGAATTATGGTGAGCCTGTGGGGAATCAGTCAAAGCTAGGAACAGGGGTGGATGGTAACTGGAGTTTGGAAGAGAGACCTTGCTAATTGGATGAGGAGTCTCTGTGGGTCCTATTCAGCAGGAAGAAAGTGATCTAAGATTTTAGTAATATGCTTTTTAATTCCCACTTAGGTAAGACTACAGATGAATGAAATTAAAACTTTATGGCAAAAAGAAATCCTAGGCAGGACCTCTGCTTTCCTCTTGGGACATTAATTTTTGTTTGGGATGGATCAAACTTTTTCTGTGCATAGTTGTGGATGAATAAATAATACTTTATGTTTCTAAATAAATGTTTCTTATGATTTCAGCAAATATATTTAAATGTTGAACTAAACTTTGCCAGCCAAGAACTTACTAAGCTATCCCTGGGTTTTTGTTTTATGTGTTTTCTTGGAAAGAGTTAAAAGTTCTGTGAAAAATCATTTGGTCATTTTCTTTCTGCAAATATGTTCGGTATGCTTTAGACTAGGACTGTGTTTCTGGTAATTCTGTCTTTGCAGACTGCCATATTCCCAGAAACGATTAGTTCTGTCCTTTATCTTCAAATAATTTAGCCTTAATTTGTTGCCTTGCGCCTTTAGCTTTGTAAAATTATGTGTAAAAAGTTTTTCCTGGTGGAACATTATATGTTTACTATTTTGTATTTTTGATAGGAGTTTTGCCTGGCTGTATGTTACTAGATGCTTCATAGTGACAATTGATATACATGCCTTTTGAAGAGCAGATAGATATATTTGTTCACATGTAAATGCCACTGAGTTTAATAAGACTTAACTACCAAAAATGCATGGGTAGGAATACAGCCTTATTTTATATGATATTAAGGAGTTGCTTAATGAAAGACAATAAAGTAATTGCCCATGTGTACAGAAGTTTGATTTTTAATCTGTCTAGCATTTTCTCTCTCTCTCTGAAATAATAAAATGCTTGATGGAATAGGAAAGAGTAATAGTATTTTTTTTCTGACTTGCTTTTTGATTTGGAATGTATTAACATATAGTTCATGTTTTATTTAGTTTTGCATACTGTATAAATATTCAAAAATTTCTGGGAACCAAAAGTAGCTGAACTGAAATATTTATGAGGAATCCGTTATATGGAATTAATGTATTGTATTTATTAAATTTATTGAAATCTCTACTTGGAAATTATTTTGAAAACTTGGCAATTCAATAGCATGCACTTCCAATGAATTGTTAAAATTTTAGGAAAAAACATTGGCACTGAAAATGTTAATATTTTAGTAAATTAATTTTATTGTATCTTAAGAAGTAACACATATACACACTCATGCATATAAACCTATGCATTATCTGAAGTACAGAAAGGGAGTAAGAAACAGTAAGCCAAAGAAATTAAGATATAAAATAAAAGGATATAGTAACATCCCTATATGAAAAATGTTGTATCCTCCATATATGTATATAGCTTCACGTGTTGCCTGTCTGGTTTTTAGAGTTTCATTGACTCCATCCAATCAAAGGTTTATCTGTCTTTCTCTTCATTTTGATCTATTGACTCTTCCTTCATATTGAATAAATATATATGCAAAAAAATTCAAAATATAGTTTATATTTTGAATTTCTGTTAACCACCCAGAATCTCATTAGTGATGTTATTAGTGTTACCCCCACACATTTCTGTGGCTTTCTCTGTGTAAATTGTGTGTGTGTATTTGTGTATGTGTTGTTCTCTTTTTATGTTATTTAGCAGATTATTTTTCTCCAGGTCTCAGTCATTCAGTGTTGACCATTTTTTCTTAATACTCATTTCTGATTCTTTCATTTACCATTTACTGTAGCATATAACATACAACTATTACCAACTGATGGATTTCTACTCTTATACTGTATATGCTCACAACCAGTGCTTTTTTTCTAAAAAGAAGAAAAGGTGCCGGAACTCACACATGTCATACAACCCACCATGCCTACCCTACAAGGTTCCATCCAAAAAAGGTGCCGGAACTCCGTTCTGGGTGTTCTATGAGAAAAAAAGCCCTGCTCACAACAATCTAAATGGCATCAGTTATATTTTGATATCCATTCTAGCCTTCCCCTTCAAATTGATTTTCCACTTTCACTTCTCTGCATGTGTTTATTAAATTCAGGCATTGGTTCCAACTGCCTTAATTCAGATGCAGTACATCCTTCTCATTTTCTTAGTTTCAGAGAAACATATCTATTTTTCTTTATTAATTTCATTCATAAATCATCCTGTTTACCTTTTACTTCTCTCATTTCAATTCTTCCATATGTCACTGTCATTACCATGAATCTCTATCATCCATCATGACTGATCAAGTGAGACTTCCTTGTAATAACCTTTTAATAAATTAGAGAAGACTTCTTGTAGCCATATACAGCTTCATCTGCCAAAGATTAAAACAGTGCCAATCAATTTGGAACATTCTGGCCAGTATGCAAAAGTGCAACCAAATTATCCCAGGCTTGTTTATGTTATGCCGTGCAAGCTAGGATCTCTAATCTAGAGATTCCCTTGCAAGCCAATGCATTGTTGTCTATATCTCAGTAGTTAGGAAGTACATGTTGTGTATTAACATATATTTGGAATGTATCTTAACAAGACATAATTTATCTGTCATAAAAAAGTCCAAAAATAGTATTCTGTAAGACTATTGTAATAGAATTAACATTCTCATTAAGGAATATCCAAAGTTTATACATGAACTACAGGAAATCCTTGACTTATGATCACAATTGAGTCCAAAATTTCTGCTGCTAAGTGAGACAGTTGTTAAATGAATTTTACCCCATTTTACAACCTTTGTTGCTGTAGTGAATCACTCAGTTTAGTAGCATGGTTGTTAAGTGAATCTGGCTTCCCCATTTATTTTGCTTGTCAAAGGTGATCATATGACTCTGGGATACTGCAACTGTCATAAATTTGAGTCACTTGCCAAGCTTCTGAATTTTGATCATATGACTGTGGAGATGCTGCAATGGTCATAAGTGTGAAAAACGGCCATAAGTCACTTTTTAAAGTGCTGTTGTAACTTTGAACGGTCACTAAAATTAACTATTGTAAATCGAGGACTATTTGTATTCCAATTTTTTTAAAGAAAGTTCCATTAGCTGTTAATGATTATAATGCTAATAAAAAGAGTGTCTTATTGAGAAATATATAATAGAAAATTCTTTTTAAAAGGTCTACTTATAAAGCACACAATCTTTAAACCCTCAAAATGGAAACTTATATGGCTTTCCTGTTTATGAAGAAAAAGTTGGTCCTAGTGCAAAACTCAATGAAAACATAAGTTTGAGTTCTCTTTATAAACTAAACAAAATCCCAGAAAAATTGAATATTTGAATACCACAAAAAAGAAATTGGCAATAAAGTTATGCTATTAAATCTTAGCTCTGTACTACCTGCCTATTAGATTTCTTTTCTTCCTTCCTGTATTTATTTCTCCTTCGTTTTATTCTTTTTTATTTTAAGTAGCCTTGTGGACTACTTATTACTATTGCCAGGTTTCCTGACCCCTTTGTTTATTTGTATCCATCTGCAATCCAAGTGCTGTTGGCTGCTTCCATTATTAAAAAAAGAGTACCGTTATGTAAAACATCTACAGTATATTAAACATGAAATATCTACTTTTAAACCTTTTCTTTTATGATTTTCTTTAAGGGAAAATCTTCCCTTGAGCCTTCCAACTGTTCTAGTCATCTATATCTCTCCTTTTTTTTCTAGAGAGGTGTTATCTCTCTATTGATCTATCTTGCTGGTCATGATATCTATGATCACTGTCAGTTAGGATTTTCATCTGGTCATTCCACTGAGACAGCACTCTCTTAAGTGTTGAATAATATTCTAATAACCAAAGCAGAGCACCTGTTATTAGTGGTGGTGCTCTTAGGTTTAACACCCACGTTGACAATCATAAACCTACGTTCAGATACTTTTCTCCTGGCTGTAGTCTCTGAGTGTCACTGGTACAGCTTTCTCCTTGTTTGAGTAATTTTGTCTTTTTGGGTTTTTTGTTGTTGTTGACATTAACAATTCTGCTTCATGCAGGTTCTCTGTTTGTAGGTATTCCCTAGGGTTCAATCCTGTACCCTGCTTTTTTTTTTGGCGCTCCTTTGAATGACTAGATCACAACTCTCAATTTTTTGAACCAATCCCTGTGATAACCCAGTGTATTGATCTTTTCCCAAGTTTTAAGACATGGGATTTCACAGTAGGCTTTTTACAAGAAATTTCATCGTCACCATTGCCTTAAATGCAACATGAAAAAAACAAACAAATTATAGTGTTTCATTCTAAACATGTTTACTCCACTTTCTGATTTTTTTTGTGTGTCTCAGGGGTTATGAAATTAGCCACATGACAGTTGCCAGGAATTTGCATGCACAGAGAGACAGTATATCAACCCTCAAACTAATGTTAGGGTTTGTCATTTTCATTCATGTAACATTCAACATATTTTCCAATTCTTGACACCTGATGCCACATAAATGCATACTATGTATGTATTCATTCTCACTCATACTATGGTTGTGTCACCTCTACATTACTGCCATAGCTTATTGAGAGAGTTACCCTCTTCCTCATTTGCTCTGTTGATTCGCGTTCTCTGGCTTTTATGTTGTATACTGTATTGTTTAATTTAATTTAATTTTAGTTAAATATTGTGAGAACATTTTATATAGCCTAGTTTGTCTCCTTTTTTAATTGTAAACCTCTTTTTGCTATAGTGTTATATTTTAGAATTAGAATTGCCTAGGTTTAAAATATGTCCACTTTGTAATTGTGTTTATTTTAACTAACTGATATCCCTTTATTTCTGCTCTGCAGTTAGTTTTTATTAATAATATAGATACATCCCATTATACTATTATTATAATGGCTGGTTTATGTTTTTATTGTTAACTGTCCAAAGCTATTTAACTCCAGTGATAAATGCTTCTTATATACTTCTTTATATTATAAGCAATGCTAAATGCTTCCTTATATTATAAACCATGTTAATTTATAACCATAAATGGGAGAACAGCTTGCTATACTATTTCTTAATTAGACCATTTCCATCTGCTTGCTTCAATGTAAATGCTCTGCATGCTTTCTTACAGCTGTACAAAGAATATTTAGTGCAGGATATAATACCGGTAATAGATATAGGATTTAGCATAAAATTTTAGTCTTGAAAATGTAATTAGAACCTAATGAAACACTGGACAGTTCTGGGTGAGATGCATATATTAGGAGAAATTTGATTTGTATTCTGTCATTTGTCAAATTCAACCTTTTTGGCACCGATATTTTGTAATAAGAATGAACAAATCTGTGACAGTTGCCTAAGTGTGCATGAAGCCTCAGTTGCACAAGCTCATATTTTATGGGGAAGTCAGATGTTACCATGGAAAAAATTATTTTTAAGGAGAAAACTATTTGCAGATTTATTTAAATTTATTTCTTTCAGTGATAATTTTGATATTCAGTTTTTCCTTTTGGAAAGTTTTTATTTTTTACATTAGTTATCATGTATAATAACTTTTTGTCTGCAAATTAGTCTTTTTTAAAGAATTGGAAAAAATTATTCTCATCAAAGTAAAGAACGAAAAACTCAAAATCTGATCTCTTTAAATAAAATGTGATTATATCACTATCTGAATGAGAGGGTGGAAAGAGATGTGTGGAAAATAACAAGCCATCTCCCTTGCTAACCTGTACAGTATTTATAAAATGTGGATTTCTAAATTGTTACAGTATTGTGGTATCTTAACTAAAGTAGAAGTTGGTTTTTCCCTGGTGGAGATTAGTTATAGAATTTTGCTGATAGCAGTTCATAGAAAATCTGGGACTTTGTCCTTTGGACCTTTTATCTTTTACATAGTTAATTTTTGTTTGACTTATTCTTGGTTTCCAAAGTTCATTTAACCTGAGAGGAGTGGGTGGTGAAGAGAGAAATGATATAGCATATTCAAATGTAAGTATTAACGAGTTACTAAAACATACTTGCAATAGATAATACATACAACATATCTAAAACCATTGTTTTGAAAAAAAATACATTTTCGTTAGAAGCAAGCACCCTTGCGAATTTTGTTATCGTAGATTTACTTCTTGGTGCAGTATAAAGCAACATTGCTGCTTGTTGAAATTCCTTGTAAAAAGGCCAGCTTTCTGGCTTCGTATTCCCTAACTTAGTGATGGCAAACCTTTTAGAGACCGAGTGCCCAAACTGCAACCCCAAACCCACTTATTTATCGCCGGGTGCCAGGTGGTGGTCATGGCAGACTGGGTGGGTGTGGCCAAGGTGGGCGTGATCACCTCGATGTTGCTCCTGGGGAGGAACACCTGTGCAGGGTTGGGGGAGATTCAGGGGGTCTCTGGTAGGTGGGGCGGTGAGTAGGAGACTCGTCCTGCTGGGTGAGGCGAGGCAAGGCAAGGTGAGGCAGGGCGGGGGTGCCATTGTCACAGGGCAAGGTGAGGCAGGGGCTGGAGCGGCTGCTGCCTGACACCATCAGCTGCTGCACACAGAGGCCAGTGAGCGCATGGGTGCTGGGATACATCTGGCCATGTGGGACCTCGACGAGTTAGCGGGCGGGCTGGTTGAAGAGGGATGATTGCCATCTCCGGGGCACCACCACTGCCCTAACTGAAGGACAATTTTTTGGCTCATCCAAACAAAATGCTGGGCATATTTTCTTTTCCCCACAACAGTGTAAGCACATTTCCCCTATCTAAAAAAGAATTGAAAATTAATTCAAGATTTTTTTTAACAAAAAAGTTGATCAGTGTGTGTGCTACTGTTCTAACATATGCCGGCGAAACATGGACACTAACCTCACAATTGATGCAAAAGCTACGAGTGGCACAAAGAGGCATAGAAAGATAAATGCTCGGCATTACGAGACAAGACAGAAAGACCTGGATTAGAGAACAAACAAAAGAGTAAAAGAATTGAAATGGAAATGGGATGGTCACCTAGCAAGAAGAACCGATGGCAGGTGGACTCAGGCAGTCACAGAATGGATCCCACTTGATAAAAAAGCGTCCACAAAAGAGGCCTAAAACAAGATGGATCGATGACATTAGCAAGTATTGCTGGCCCAATTGGCAAAAGAAAGCTCAGGACCCTATTGGTTAGAAACATGCAGAAGAGGCCTTCATCCTGCAGTGGATAGACAGTGGCTAAAATGATGATGATGATGATGGTGGTGGTGGTGGTGGTGATGGTGATGAAATAAGAATTATATGCCACTTGATGATGTCTGCAGGATTAGAAATATTTTTGAAGTGGCATTAACTGATAATACAAGGGATAGTCTCAAAGGTGCTTTTCAAAAGGCAGCTGGACTTTCTTGGGATTTTTTTCCCTTGAAAACATTTCGCTTCTCATCTTTTTCAGTTCTTGGATGAGAAACGAAACATTTTCAAGGAAAAACCAAGAAAGTCTAGTTGCCTTTTGAAAAGCACCTTTGGGACAATCATGACCTGGATGACTGAGAATCTCCCTAGATATACGTATAAAGGGTTAGTAGTTTGTGTCTGTAATGCAGTATTCAGCACTGTGTTCTGTACAGTTCTGTACATTCTCTATAGAGAAAATTCCAATTAGTTGACGGAAAAGAGAGGGTTGACCTTCAGATAAAAGCAAAACTATAATAAATTTCTCCATTTTTTAAATGTTCCATGACTGTACAAGATGTAAGACTTTATTATTTGTTAATAAAAAATTGGGAAGGAGGTAAAATAGAGTAAAGGCTGGATCCATCTAAATTCTTAGGGGTAAAAATTGCCTTCTTATTGAAGCTGTAGTATTAAGAAACTGCTTAATGACGGTGCCTGAAAAGAAAAAAAGTCAACCTTATAGCAAGAAAGTCAATCTGGTTCTTTAGATCAGCCAGAGGATCTGCAAGGAACTTTCTTTGTCCTTTTCTGCCTGATATAACACTCAACTCCTACTGATAATTACTGTGAGATAGAAGAATTTAAGAGTGGAATATTCTGACTTCAGCAATGGATTTCAAATTTTGCTTTTTAAAGTTTTACTTCTATTGACTAATAATCTTCTTATAACCAAAATTTCTGGTGCAACAGAACAAAAAAATTGGGAAAATAAATTCTTCAACGATCATAAAAGATATATTTACAGAATCCTAGTGTGCAAATTCAGTAATTCAGGACCAACAAAGTACCAACTTCATAGCATAACAGAGGAAGTAAAAAGAACCTGGGAAGAAAGTGGTGACAAACTGCTTCTATATTGCTGCCAAGAAAGTTACATATGTCCATAAAAGGTTGCCAGGAGTGTAGCTGAACCTGTGGGAAACCATGGCTCTTTCTTTTAATTAGGCCAAAATGGTAACTCTGTGAACACATTAAAATATATCAATATGTAATAAGAATTAATCAGAATAAGTATTCATGTATAAATGTTTTAGGCACAATTGATAATGGGCCTTCAATCAATATTTAACAATTCAATATATGGATATCATGATATACTACATACTATAAATCAGAGATGATTGACCTATGAGTCATCAGATGTCAAGTGATGGCAGCCCTATCCATCATGATCAGGGGGTCAGGGCAGCTGAGAATTACAATCCAGTAATATGTGAAAGTTCATCTCTTATATAAACCAAAAAGAGAAAAGGACAGATTAATATTTTTTTAACAGTAAGTAATGATTAAGCCACCAAGCTAGAAACCGGGAGACTCCGAGTTCTGGTCCCGCCTTAGCCATGAAAGTCATTTGGGCGAACTTGGGCCAGCCCAACTCACCTCACAGGATTCTTGTGGGGAACATTGGAGGAGGAAATTGTGTTAGATATATTCAGCACCATGAGTTATTTGTAAAAATAAATAATGAAATAATGAAATACTTAAGAGAAACAATTCATAATTGTTTTGGCTGTCTTGTAAATGCATTTATTCACTGATACAAGGGGAAAATTACTCTTAAAAATAAGGATTTAAGGTAGTCTTGCAAGTAATAAAGTAGGAGATTTGCTTTCTGGGTTCTGAGAACAGCCACTTTGTGCTGCTCCCTCTTCAAAAGGCAGTTTAAAAGAAGGGAGGCAGTTTTTCTAGAGATACGTCAGGAGAGCTCTGTTTCTCGTCCATGCTTGGAGCTACATTCTTTGGGACTGAGATGAAGCAAAGCATGATGGCAGCCTGAGGCAAAACATTATTCAAATACAGGCTTGTCTAGCATAGTTACTGACAGCAACCCCTCTTATCTTCTGCAAATGTGGATATAATAGGAATGGCACAAGAGGTTAGGGCCATAAATTGGGTGATTTGTATAGGAGATTATGTGCTACTCAGTTTCATTTGCAAGGATGAGTTACATTCGTGAAGGAATACATTGACATAGTCATTATAGAACATGTCATAGACAATGCAGATCTTATAATTTCTGGTACAATATTAAGAGGTATTCATTGGAGGGAACATATCTTGGATTTTGAAGACTCCATTTTGAAGTCCAGGAGTAAGTACTGTACTGAGTTACATTTTACTCTGTAAAGAAAGAAAGTAGTACTCTGTACTATTAAATATGTTAGTGTGTGCTTGCATGTGTTTATGTAAAAAATATGAATATGGAAATGAAAGGCTTCATGTGGAAGTTCTAAGGCAGTTACAACCATTATTATTACCCTTTAGTTGCTAATCAACCTTCTTATATTGTGCTTCAAACTCCCTGCCCTGCCTTAGATATAACTTGTAATAAATTTGGGTGGGAGTAGTCCTTTGCATCAGGATATGTATTTTTGGTAGAAAGTTACTATTCATAGTAAATCAATTTTGGAATGCTTTTTAAAGATTCATCTTTTTGACTTTAAGAAACAGAAATAGATATGTAAATCATTCATGGTGTTTAAAACAACAAAGTTTTGTGTACATATCTAGTAAAAGATGTTGAATCGGTTTTGATGTAAGAAAGAATCTCAGGCGTTTGTATAATGTGCTTTCTTGTTCTATTTACCCTGTATCACATCAGATTTTGTGGCAAATTAAATATTTCTTGTCAAATTGTGTCCATGAAATTAAATGTTTGGGACAGCAATGAACATAATGTGAGAAAAAATACTGCATAACCCCAAGGTGTTTTATTTTGTTCAGTTTTTGCATTTTTAATTTACCAAACACTGGGAGTTATATGGATGGTCTATACATAAATTAAAACCATACCAAATGTAATGACATCCAGTAATGAAGTTGCTGAACACAGATGGTTATTTCTTAGTGATTGACATTCAAGGTTTATCAGGGTCATAAAAAAGTTAATAGTAAATTTTTAGACATTAAAAGAATGAGCTTGAAAAGATGTAGCAATTGTGAAGAAATACTTTGACTCTAGTGTTCAGTTATTATATATAAATCCGTTAAACATAAATTTCTGGATTATCAGAATGTTAGAAAGCTTGACACTAAATGTAGCATTGGGTGGAGGACAGAAATATTCCTGCTTATGGCACACCTAAAAGAAAATAAGTCCTTATATATTCGTCTTTTCATCACTCATATGGAACCCTCCACAAATCCTTTCTTCTTAATTCTCTCACACAAAAAAGTTTACTTGTGTGGATATTTTTTTATTTTTTGCTGTAGTAAAACTTTATTACTTAATAAGCAGAATAAATAATGATAGTAATAATCATGGGATTTAGAATATGAAAGCGAACACTTGGATTATTATAGAGGCAAAGTTTAGCAAGAAGTATATAGATCAGTGGTGGCGAACCTCTGGCACATGTGCCAGAGGTGGCACTCAGAGCCCTCTCTGTCGGCACGCGCACCGTTGCCCCAGCAGAGTTCGCCAGAGTAGTGAGCACGTGGCGTTTGGAAGCAACACGGCAGGAAGTGAGCGAGCAAGTGGCGTTGGTCTCCAGGGGATGCCCCAGAGATGACGAGGGACTGACCCTGGCCACCCTCACCCAGTCTGTCATGACCACTGCAGCCACACTTGCCCAGTGGGCCACGCCCCCCATGCCCCCCCTGAGGGCACCACAATGCTGATGCAGGCCTGGTAGTTTGTGATAAATAAGTGGGTTTTGGGTTGCAGTTTGGGCACTCAGTCTCTAAAAGGTTCACCATCACTGGCGTAGATGCTTGTAGAGATGTTTAGATCATACTGCATCTATCAGATTGTTTGCATGGCTTGCTGAAATAAATAGTGTGTTTTTAATGGATCACTGATTTAATATGGGTGTAGATGCCTATTATCCATTTAATTTTTCTACTATTCCAAAGTTGCTAAAGGGCTAAAAAGTTGAGCTGAAGAAAAAATGATTGTCAGTAAGAAATCAGACTAAGAAAGTAGCTCCAGTTGATTTAAAGCAGTGTGTTTGGTCTGATTATTTGAACACTGATGTTTATATATCCTAGTTCAGTGATGGATTAGTATTACATCTCAATTAAGTTTAAGAATGAAATATCTTAATTCTTGATGTTGAGTTAATAGTAGATAAGTCAGATGAGCTTTATGGTGACATAGAAAACTAACAAATGGTTAATAATTCAGAAAAAGTTGAATTTGCCTATTAGGTTAGAAAATTATTTAAATTCTTTAAGCAATAGGAATGTATTGATGACAAAAAATTATCCAGATCACATTGTAGAAAATAATGCAACTCTAGCTAAGGTGTGGGTGACTTTGATTAGAATAGCTTAGTTTATCCTATATACAGTAAGTAAACATATTTTAAAACATATTATCTTAATGGTAAAATCTTTTTTTTAATTCATTGTATATGGTATTAATTGATATGTTGTCTAATTGTAAAAAATAAATGAATTTGGCAATCAAGAAAGGTACTCTATTACAGACAGGTCTATTAAAATACTAAAAGATACATTTGAACTCTTCATCATAATTGTTACAGGCCAATTGTTGTGCAAGTAAGCAGACATTTTTCCAAATTTGAGGCCTCAAGATACTGTTTCCATCAATTCTAGTTAGCAAGACAAGTGATCAGAAATAATTATTAATAAATCTGGAGGAATCAAGTTGGAGAAAGTTGACTAGCTTAATAATCATACATCTGTTGATTAGAAATTGATGCTATAATTTATATTAACATTAAAATAGACAGCTAGTTTGGCTTTGTAAGAAATACACATATTTAGGGCTTGTTGAAAGATTGAAAATCAATTCAGAAATAATTTTATAAGTGTTTAAGCTTGGAAAAAATGCAGTGATGGAAAGCTATGGAAGTTTGTAGGAGGATGTGTGTAAAACTATTGCTCAATAGCAATAGCACTTACTGCTTCACAGTGCTTTACAGCACCTCTCTAAGCAGTTAATACAGTCAGCATATTGCCCCAGCAATCTGAGTCCTCATTTTATCCATCTTAGAAGGATGGAAGACTGAGTCAACCTTGAGCCAGTCAAATTTGTGTCTTGGGGACAAACTTTAAATATATGGCTATAGCTGGCTGGCTTAGAAAAAAGGAAACACAATTCCTGCCAGTAGCATACTCTCTACAATGACATATTGCTACAAGTTCTTTTATTATTATGTAGTCTACAAATTCTAGCATTTAACACTAAAACTGACAAAAGATACATTTAGAGCCAGTTGGGAGACAGATGCTTTACTAGATTCAGCAAACCATTTTTAAGGATTAGGAATGTGAATATACAAAATGCTTCAGTGCCAAGTACCTCCTGTTCAGGTTGCCAATCAGCCATTTACCGTAGTCTTCATTTCTTCATCTTGTGCTTTCAGTGCAGCTGTAGTGCAGTAGGAGAAAACATGCTAGATGAGTAAATGTTGCTAATTACATTCTTAACCTTTATGGTAAATCTGAATTAAAATTGTACTATTTTGAAGGTACCATATGTCCTGTACTTGCACTATTTCTTCTGAGCACACTACATAGAAGAGCCAATTTGGTGTAGTGGTTAAGGTGTTGGCCTAGAAATCAGGAGATTGTGAGTTCTGGTCCAGGCATGAAAGCCGTTGGGCCAGTCACTCACTCAGCCTACTCTACTGAGTTGTTGTGGGGAAAACAGGAGGAGGAAGGACTATTATATATGTTACCTTGAATTGCTACCTTGAGTTATTTATCAAATAATAATGGTAGGATAAAAATCTAATAAATACATATATATCTGTATTGCGTAGTAAGTACTAATATTTGAATGCTGCAGAGTTTGATAGGGCGGGTCCATATACATCTTTAAGAAGCAGGAATTTGCTTTGGCTCCTGGATTACCTATATAATCATGTATATTTCCTTCCGATAAAAACTGTTGGGACACACTAAAAGCAGGCTGTGTTGTATTCTGCGAAGTAACTCTGCTATAGGGATGGTACAAGGGAAAAGATTCAAAAGTTTGAAATGTTTCCTCTCTTTTCGTATTAAATTCCTCCCAGCTTCACGTGGAATAATGTTATACTCCTTTTAGGAAAGCCTTCACTATAGGTAGTCCTCGACTTATAACAGTTCGCTTAGTGACTGTTCTAAGTTACGACGACACTGGAAAAAGTGACTTATGACCCTTTTTAACACTTATGAACATTGCATCATTTCACATAGTCATGTGATTTACATTCGGACGCTTGACAACTGACGCACATTTATGACAGTCGTAAAATGGGGCAAAATTTCTTACTTAGCAACATAAATTTTGGGCTCAATTGTATTGTAAGTTGAGGACTACTTGTACATCATTCTGTTGCTCCTTTTGTCAAATTGCTGTTTTATCATCTTCAATACTTATTGCTGCTGTAGTGATTCTATATTATTTGGCTGGGTTTATACTTCCATCTTTTTATTGTGGGTTGCCTAGAATATAATTGAGGATGGTGGGAGAGCTATGATGTGAATAAATAAATAACAAATGGCACATCTTAGCTGACTACTCATTGAAAACTTTTAAAATTCTGTTTGCATAATTTTTCTTCCTTCCTTATTCCTATCTCTTTGGTAACCTCTAATTGTGGTGAATTCCTGGGTGGTTGTATTGAAGCCTAAATAACTTTGTTGAGTAGCCTGATTCTCTGAAGTAATTAGCCCGTCTGTTACTATGTAAAGGAGAGTAGCAGAATTTTGAATGCTAAACTACTGCTTGATGGGAAATTTGGTTTGGACTGCCATGATATTAAAAGGCTTACACCACAGTACTGTAATTTGTTAATTGCTTGACTAGTTCTTCCTGTGGGTGGAACAGGCTTTGTTTCTTGAAATGTGAAAGATTAGGAATGGTAATTGTGCTGAATCTTAGAAATATGTTGGCCATGTGCTTTTCAGAACCACAGCTCGGTATTCTAAGTTCTATACTGAAGAGTTTATATTAGATTGATGCGGGGAGGTTTTTAACTGGACTTCCTGTTCTCTTTCCAGCTATTAATCTGCCCTAATTTTAAATATCAGGAGGAGAACCTCCAGTGATGACCTTAGTTTTAAACAGAGAGAATTGGACAAAGACAATTATGATAAAGTGATCTACACCTTTTTAATCAATATTTTTATAATTGCAAGTATAACTTTGAAAACGTTCATCCTATTTTTTGCAGTTTAGAATTTTACATTTTATGAATAAGTCATTCTCTAATGAAAATGTATTTGTATCCTGAGGTATAATAACAATTAAAATAGTCAAACTGCATGTAGAGGGAGGAATATGTGTAGGATTGTTTTTGAAGATCGGCAAGCTCAAATTTTGATTCATAAATGCATCTTCTATAATTAGCTGATAAATGTCATATCTGAAAATAACTGGTTTGACTTTGGAAGCTTGCTAGATCTTATTTTCAGTTGGAGATATAACTATGACACATTCTTAGAACTAACATTATGGTAAGAATGCCCCTATGGCATTCATTTTTGGATTGATTTTAATGCAGAATTATCCCAGTAGAAGAAGAAGTGAAAGAGGCTGCTGTTTTTTATCTCAATAATTTAGGAGGAGTTCAGCCATACATGATATTTCTCGGTTTTCTTTCAGGCAGAACTGCTTCTGACCTAAGATTAATTCTCCTAAACCTCTAATCATGGCACAAAGTTGCTTCATTAATTATTTCTCATAACATCGCCTCTGTCTCATCTCCAGCCTACTGTAGAGGCAGTCTGAAGTTATCTTCTGCTATTCTCCAGCTCAAGTGGTGTTTTCCCCCTTCTCCTGATAAAGTTTTACCATATGAACAATCTAAATGCCTTAATGATGAGTCTAGAGATTATACTTTCAGTGAGGGATCTTAGGCCTTCTGCGGGTATGGCCTCTTTTTGTGTGGCCATAAGACATGCCTTTATTATTTTGCTTTGGGCTATGTTACAAACCAACACCTGTGTTGCACAGCCTTTGGGAGGAAGGGTTTGATATTTTTGTATAAGGGAACATTGATCTCCTAGAAGTCTTTTGGGGTTTTTTTTAATAGAAAAAAATCAATCTCCTGTTTTCTTACTAAGTACTGCATTTTTTGGGTGTAGGGCTCTTGATCTTTCAGGACATTAATAATCTTATGGCAAATACATACATGCATAATTCTTGGCTGACTTGGTGGGATAAAGTAAGAAGAGGTCAACTCTACTGAAGTCAATCCTATGAAGAGTAATTGGTGGTGATTTTCTTGCCAATGGGTGATGCTGGAGAGGAGGGGAAAGGAAGCCCGGGAAACCTACCAACGATTGTTCTGAAATTCCCCTGTATTGAATCTCAAAGAATAGCACCACTCCCTGACTTCATGGGTAAAGCACAATAATAAACTTCAGTTGTGTGGATAGCACAAATTATATTGATACACATCAATATATCAAAGGATGCCCATTAGCCAAGTTACAAGGAAGTAGAGGTAGAGATGATTATTTTGATTTCAGGAAATTCAGGCAATATGGAGAGAAATCTCTGATTGTTATTGTGATCCTGTGTGTAACTCACTAAGTTTCAGGGGAGTGATTATGGCAAATGAGCTTTTCAGAAAGTTTCTCTAATTTTAATTATAATGTTTCTGTGGTACCTGGAGGAAAGGAGTCTGATAGTAGCTTTTTACACATGGTATTATGTACAAAAATTTTGGCTTATGGAAACTTTCTTGCTTTTTCTGGTGTTGGAGTATTAGTGCTAAGAATTAGGAATAGAATATGCCGCTTCCCCTGCTACCTGCACTAAGATGTTTCATCCTACTTCAGGGACTTCAGAATTAATTTTAATTTGATCACAGGTACCAGTTGAGGATTGGTTTAGTAATCCAAGATCCACAATCTACATGGTGCGCAGTTATGACTATCTTGAAGTGAGAAAGCTGTGGCAACAATCATTTAGACTGCCATTACCTCCAGATTTGAATACTTCAATTAACTTTACTTAGGAGCCCTTGAAAATTGCCTGGGAACTATAATTGGTGTATAGTCCACAGGTTGATGGGTACAAACTGAGTTAGCATTGTAATCCTGATTTGTAACTACTGCACTGGCTTTAAATACATTTTTGACTGTCGTTCCAGGTGCTATTTTAACATATAAAGTTGTACAAGGAAAAAGTCTAAGGTTTCCTATGGCCGATATGTCCTTTCTGCTTGATTGGGAATGTTACAGGTTCTCTCATTTTGATAGATGGAGACTACAGAGACCTAAAAGCAAGAATTCTCTAATGCTGTCCCGATTATATAATGTACTTCTCCATGGGATTTAGTTAGTCCTCATTTGAGGCACCTTTCAGAAAGTGTTTAAAATATAGATTTTCCGTTAGACCTTTAGAGAAGCATGCCAGCCATTTGAGAGAAACAATAAGGGTGGGGGGAATTGTGCACTTTTGCTGTATAAACAGAAGTGAAAAGGTATGGAATGAAGTCTGGTTTTGCCTCTACTTTTGATTCTGATGCCAAGAAGTCTAGAATTGTGTATTTACTTCACTTTAACTAAATTGAGCCTTCTTAGATCCATAGTTCAAGCTGTGTTTGAATGAACACTTGCCTCATCCTTAAAATTGCTTTGGGTTGAGGTTAATGCCAATAATCCTGTCCGAAGGAAACCAAGGATAAATTAACTTTGTAGTCACAGTAAAGCAGCTTATTGTAATCAGAACTAATTCCTTTTCATGTTTTTCTTTAACCTTACAATTTTTTTTAGATCTGTTACCCCTCTAAGAATGAAACATTTTTGTTTTGAATAGCATTTAGATCAGCGGTTCTCAACCTATGGGTCGCGACCCCATTTGGGGTCAAACGACCATTTCACGGGGGTCGCCAAATGGTGCCGTCTGCCATTTTTTTTTCATTTTTTTCGGCCGGCGCATGCGCAGTTTGGGGCGGTGCAAGTGGGGTCTCAACCTGAAAAAGGTTGAGAACCACTGATTTAGATTATGTATTCATTTAATTTGTTTATCTAAATATTCATATGACTTCTGGGGACCCTATTCAGAATCTTCTACCCAATGTTTTTTTTTTATCTCTGAAACAAAAGTTTAAGAACCATCCATCACATTATTTAAGTATGTTAGAACAGATATGCTTTAATGGTTTGTGGGCAGTTTACCACTGCTAATAAATCTTTCTCCAGAAAACGTATTAAATGCTTCTTTGAACCTCATATATTGCAGTTTAATGAGCCTGTTAGTTCCTGAAGTGCAAGATTTCAAGGAGTAGAAGAACGTATTGTATTTAGTTAAAAGAAAGACTAGTTTGCCCCAACAATTTATCTTTAAAATGGGAGGGTCATTATAGGTTATCTAAATATATAGTTACAGTACAGTACAGTACACTACAGAAGAAGAAGAAATATTTTTCCATCCTAATTTTCCTTGGGAAGTGGGGCAGTGTGTCATTTCAGATGATGATGGTAAACAGAACAATGTCTTCGGAAATGAAAGTGATTTCAAAAGTCAAAGCCAAAGCCAATATTTGGAATGATATAAAATACAAGGAGCAATAGTACAATCACTATAATATTTTATGTGACCTTGTTGCTCTTATCAGGCATCTTATGATAGCAAAGAAAAAATTAAAATTCTTGCTGAAATGTTTATTATCTAGATTTAATTTTAGTTGGCCAAATTATTAAGTTATAATTGATGAGCTGAAATTGCTGTTACTAAATCTATTTTTTTAAAAAAATAGCCCATATATATGTATGTATGTATGTATGTGTATATATATATATGTGTGTGTGTGTGTGTGTGTGTGTGTGTGTGTGTGTGTACACACACACACATACATATATTAATGAAATGCTCACCTACTACTTTTATGGAGCAGCTTGATAATTTGCTCTAATGTGGTTGATGTCTGTCTATTTTCATTTCAGAAATGTTCAAACAAATACCAGAAATTAGGAACCACTCATACCCAGTTATACCATGTATATGATTCAACAATATTTGATTATTCATAATATCTAAGCCAGCTACAGAGAGATCTGAAATCAGCAGCCTCTACTCCAGCATGGTGGATGTAGAATCCACTGATTGGGTTATTTCAGCCTTCCTGCTCAGAGAGACTAAGTCAGAGCTTTAGTCACGCCTCCCTTTGGGTGTGTCTTCCCAGTTTTGACTTAGTCTTAGGCTCAGCAGCAGGTAGTTTTCTTGGCTCCATTGGAATATTCTATTTTGATCACTTTAATTCGGTTTTGTTTATTCCAAATTGATTCTAAATTCTCTAAATTTATAGCTGTTTGGGTTTTGGCTAATTTCTCAAGGACTCTGTCCTTCCTAGAACCTCGAGCCTCTTGGGCTCCGGCAGGGCTCTTCTCCTCCCCTCGGGGCCTTTAGGCCTCCCGCAAGCAGGACTCTCGGGTAGTTTCACACCCATTTTTTCCGACACCTCTGCACGGCGAGCGGACTCTACAGCCGGCGGATCTCCGTCCGAGCTCCAGGCGCACGGGACTCTGGCGTTGGATGCACTGCACACTCTCACGTCCCTAAACCGCAGGTTCCAGGACGGGGGGAGCGGGGAGCACTGCCTCTCGTCGTGCTTCGTTTCCCCTTAGCATTTCAAGCCCGTCCCCCTCGCCAGAGATATGAGGAGTTGCGGCCGCCATTTTGACCTGCGTGGTCGCCAGGCGGTCGCCATTACAGACTCCCGCTGACAGCCGCCATTTTGAATTAGGGCCTGCTAGGCCGCTCTTTGGAGTAACTGTCGCCTTGACCTGGGCTGCCAGGTCTGAGCGGGGCACCAGATAGCGGATTGTATTCAAGGGGTTCTGAGGTCCATAGACAGATGCCATTTTGACCTCCAGATCGGTTTGCGCAGGCTAGGCCGGACCTCCAGTGGTTATCCGGGACTGCGTTGGCAGGCCTAATGGAGGCAATCACATATATTCGAGGGGTTGTGTCCTTACTAGAAATAATATTAATATAATAATAATATTAAATAAATAAAGGTTGGATATAGGAGGCTGTCATAAATAGATATCAATATCAGTAGACTCGATATTGCCCTCGGCCTTGTTCCGTCGTGAGAGTTATTCTGACCGCCTGTTACTGTAAGTAGTGGCCTTTAGCCACCAGGCCTAATCGGACAGGCCTGCTGATCTGTCTGACTGTTCTGCCGTTTGCCTCTTTTGTTCAGTGTGAGGAACGGGTGCGTTCCATCTCTGACTATCAATCTGCGTCCTTGGTCCCCTTTTTTTCGCTAGATATCCTCAATTAGGCCCTATCTAGTTGCAATGGCAGACAGTTCCTCGCCCCAGGAACCACAACTCTCTGGTACACCCCCTGCGCAGTCAAAGCGCAGATCTACTGAATTGGAAGCAGGGGGGGAAGAAAAAAGCCAAAACCAAGCATTTGTCTACTAAAGAGACTTCCAAGACAGCCGAGCGAGAGGCCTCGAGGAGGCACCAGGCACTGGAGAGGGAATTCTCCAAAGCACAGCTGCTCCTATCCAGCGGGGCCGAACTGGTTCCCCCCACCCCACTGGATACTGCTACCTTGGAGCTTCCATTGGCACCTGTGCAAGAAGCCATCTGGATTAGTTCTCCTCTGGGGGCAACCGAACAGGCAGGTCCCTCTCACTTCTCCCCCTCCTTACAGCAGGGCCCGAAGTTGTTCATGCTCCAACGGTGGTTGGGGCTATCCCTAGGGGCCAAGGGGATATGCGGTCTCAAAGCCAGTTTCAGGCATTCATGCACCATGCCTTTGTTCAATTTATGTCCTCCTCCAGGAGTCCACAGGTTTCTCCTGCATGGGTGGATTCCGAATCCACCAATTGGGTTAACACAGTCCTCTGCCCAATGAGAGACTAGGTCCGAACTTTAGCCCCGCCTCCGGCTTCCTTCTTCCCCAGTTTTTACCTAGTCTAAGCCCAAGGAACAGCTCTTCGCATAGCTCCGCGAAAAGAGGATATTTCTTTTCAGTTTAAGACTGGTAGAGTAAGGTTTTTTTGTTGTTTGATTTGAATTAGGTTTAGGTGTCGAACTTTAGTGTTTTTTTTTTTTACTTTAAAATTTTTATTTTTCGGGGACCTTCGGTCGATCCTCCCCCCCACGCATTGGGAGCGCGACAGCGAGTCCGCCCCGGGCCTAGGGCCTGGGAATAGCGGAGAAAAAGGGGGAAATATCCCTGGACTCCGCTATTCGACTCGCAGCGTCCCAGGAAGCTCCACAGGATCACAGGCGTCGAGGGAAGCTTCTCGGAGCTCGACACAGATCGTCGCAGGAAAAAACGCAAGTGGGGCAAGGGGGCGCGGGGAGGAGCCCAGCCAGTCAGCCGGGAGGCGGACAGAGGCCGGGACCGTAGGTTACCGGAGGGGTAGGCCGAGGCCAGCTTCCCTTAAGGCACCGCGTGGCCGGGAGCACAGAGCTCCGACCAAAAATTCGGCGCGGCGGCCATTTTTAAAAAGGGGCGGTCTCGCCTACTGGCGCGAAGCGCCATTTTGGAAAGGGGCGTGTCAGAGCGCCTCAGACCTCTGATTGGGGCCTCGCTTCTCTGGCGCGAAAGCCTTTAATTTCCGGCGCGAAAGCCTTTGTTTCTGGCGCGAATCCCTTTTCTTCACCCGGTCGATTTGCCTGTGGGCCCAGGGGGAAGGGAAGGGACTGCCGGCAAGGCTGAGGCCTAGCTCCGGCTGCCAGATCAGGGGAACTGAGGCCGAGCACCCAGGGGGTCCAGTCGGAGGTGTGTGTGTGTGTTGTTCTCGGTGTTTTGGCTCCTAGCAGATTCCCCAGCGGAGTCAAGGCGGTCGGGACGGGCATAGGGACAAAACTCCCTGGCTAAGGATCCTCGTGACCGCAGGAGCACTTTCGACCAGGCACGTTAGGGACATTCCCTGTAGCGCTGCCGACATCGGTCTGTGCCTACTAGATACCCGGAAAGGGTGCTTCTTGGCGCATGGCGATGGCAGAAGGAACTCCGGCCCAGGGCTCAGCGCCCCCTCCGTTGCCGCCTAGACGCAGAACGGAGGAAGCGGGGGGGGGGGGCAAGAAGAAGGCCAAAACAAAGCATCTGTCTGAGCCATCAAGGGCGGACGAGCGCCAGGCCGCAAGGAGACACCAAGCTTTGGAGAGGGAGTTTGCCAAGGCGCAGAGACTGAGGGACAGCGGGATGGAAAGTCCGGCCTTGTCCCTCGGGGAGACACCAACCTCCTTCGAGCCTGCAGAAGCGGTTGAACAGGAGTGGTCTCCCAGGGGGGAGACAGAAAGGGAGGTGTCCCCCATTTCGGTGCCATCTTCACCAGAGCATTCAGAGCCCTCCACAAGCCAGGAGGATCCTGAGCACAGAGGTAGGAAAAGAAGGAGATCTGGTAAGTGGCCTTCACGACTTCATTCCCTCTTAGAGGAAACATTAGAGCACCTCAGGGCCTCTAGGAGGAGTTCCCCTCCCAAGAGAGCTCACAAACCACGCACACCATCTTCCCGTGGGGAAAAGGTATTGTTTCAGGATTCTGATGAGTCTGAGAATTCTCCACAGGTGGCAGACGAGGAGCAGGAGGACTGGGATGATGAGGATGCCCCGTTGTCAGAAAATGAGGATGCAGAGCCACAGGCGGCTCCAGTGTCAGGTTTATTTGACCATAACCTGTTTTATTCCCTCATGATTAAGACATGCTCTGTTCTAGAACTGCCAGCTAAGACCAAGGAGGCCAGACCGCCGTCCTCAGAGGAGGAGGACGCAAAGGATCCATTGCTACACGCACCGGTGTCAGAGGTGATCCAGGTACCATGCACTAAGGTATTCAGGTCAACGGTAAGGACCCAGTGGTCTAATCTAGGCACCATCCCATCGCCAAACGGCGTAGAAAAGAAAATGTATAATGTTTGCAGCCCATTAGCAACATTAATAGAGGTGCCACAGGTGGACGCTCCACTAAGCTCTCTTCTTCCTTCCTCAGCCATCCCAGGAGACCTAGCAGAATCAATGAAGGCGGAGGATAGGAAGGTAGAACTTTCCCTCCGCAGGGCTCACCATTCATCTGCCTGGGCCATCAGAGCCGCATCTACGAACTCATTAGTCGCCAGAGCTGCGATCAGGTGGCTGCGGGAGATCCAGGCAAGTGTTCCACCTGAGCAGGTACGTGTAAGACAAACACTGACCAAACTGCGGAGGGCAACGGAATTCATGGCAGACTCCGCACTGGCCGCGTCCAGATACTCGGCTAGGTCCATTGCAGGGACAGTGGCAGCCAGGAGGTTGGTATGGCTCAAGAACTGGAAGGCGGACCTTAAGTCCAAATGGCGACTCGCCACAGCTAAGTATGCAGGATCAAAGCTCTTCGGGGCGATCCTGGATCCTTACCTGATAGAAGACAAAAACAAAAGGAAAGTGCTAGCTCACCCATCCAAAAGGACAGACAAGGGAACCCAGGAGTTCCGTAGGCAGGCACCCCGTCAGAACGGGGCCGGAGAATGGAGGCAGCCCTTTCAAGGGGGACGATCCTGGGAAGGGCCCAGAAATCCGCGCACCTTCTCATACAGGCAGGAGCGCGGCCAGGACCGTCCGGCCGCGGGCAGGGGCCAACCGTCCAAACGCCCCTTTAAAGGGGGGGGAGGACGACCCTACAGACGTGCCAAGTGACTCCTGGAACAGCCCCATCGGGGGTCGCCTGGCGCGGTTCAGCGAGGCATGGCAGGCGACCACGACGGATGCCTGGGTCAGGGAAACAGTGACCCAGGGCCTAGCAATAGAATTCTACTCCACACCACCAGATCACTTCATAAGTTGTCCACTATCATGCAACAGGACCAAGGCGGGTCTCATAGTTCAGGCCATTGGACACCTGGAGGAAATAAGGGCCATAGAGCCGGTTCCTCCAGGACAGGAGGGACAGGGTTTCTATTCCATCCTCTTCCTGGTGCCAAAAACATCAGGGGATTGGAGAGCAATCCTAGACCTCAAGCGGTTAAATCGCTATGTAGTATACAGGAGGTTCAAAATGCAGTCCCTCAGATCCATACTGGCCAGCATCCGAAAAGGGGATCTGCTATCCTCAATAGACCTCACAGAGGCCTATCTTCACATCCCAATAAGACCGGGGTACAGAAGGTACCTGAGGTTTTGCCACAAGGGGCGACACTACCAATACAGGGCACTTCCATTCGGACTGTCCTCAGCGCCCAGAGTGTTCACAAAGGTGCTGGCGGCATTGGGAGCGCACCTGCGCATGAGACCGGTGCGGGTCCAATGCTACCTGGACGATATCCTGATACTCTCAGCGTCCCACCAGGCAGCCCTAAGGGACATCCAGATCACCATAGCCGTACTCCAGAGACACGGCTTCTCGATCAATCACAAGAAAAGCCAGCTCACACCCTCAAGGAGGCTCCAGCATCTGGGAGCGATCATAGATTCAGATCAAGGCATGGTATACCTCTCCCAGGAGCGCCGGGAGAGCTTACAGAAACTAGCGCTTCTGGTAATGCAGAGGAGGGTGGCCACAGTGGTGCAGCTCTCCCAGCTCCTGGGGAAGATGATATCATGCCTGGGAATTGTCCCGTGGGCCAGACTGCACTCCAGAGGTCTGCAGTGGCTACTGCTGCCCTTCCAAAGGCAGAATCAGAGCGCTTCACCCAGGAAAATCAGAGTGCCTCCCCAGGTCCTAGCCTCCCTGAGATGGTGGAGGTCGGGGGCCCTGAACAGGGGCACCCCACTCAGGGAACCCAACAGGGTGACCGTCACAACCGATGCAAGCCTGTTCGGCTGGGGGGCCCATTCCGGGGATCAGATGGCCCAGGGAAGGTGGAGTCCAGGGGACCTAAAACACAGAATCAACTGGCTCGAACTGAGAGCCATTCACCTGGCCCTACTTCAGTTCGTACCCCTGTTGGCAGGGAAGCACGTGCTAGTCCTGACGGACAACGTAACAGCAAAGGCGCACGTAAACAAGCAGGGCGGGACCAGGTCAGTGGCTCTCATGCAGGAGGCCAGGGCGCTGGGCCTGTGGGCAGAGCGACACCTGGCCTCAATAAAGGCAGAACACATCTCGGGGGAGGCAAACCACCAGGCGGACTCCCTCAGCAGGGTCACCATAGACCATGCGGAGTGGAGGCTGGCACCGGAACTGTTCGAGGCGATCTCGAACAGGTTCGGCCGGCCTTGTCTGGACCTCTTCGCAACACCAGAGAACACTCAAACCCACCGCTTCTTCTCCAGGTTCCAGACCTGGGGAGCGGAGGGGACGGACGCGCTCAGATGCAGGTGGCCCCAGGGGCTACTGTACGCCTTCCCCCCTCTGCCCCTGATCCAAGCAACATTCCGCAAGCTCATCCTGGAGCAGGCGGAGGTGGTACTGGTTGCTCCATACTGGCCGAGGCGTCCGTGGTTTGCGGACCTGGTAGACCTATCGCTTTCGCCTGTATGGAAACTGCCGCCGAGCCAGGTATCCCTGAGCCAGGGGAAACTCCTACACCCAGACCCGCAGTGGCTACAACTAGCCGCCTGGCACTTGAGCGGGAGGGTCTGAGTAGGCAGGCCTTTTCTCAGCATGTCATCTCGGTCATACAGGACGCCCGACGTCCTTCTACAAACAGGATCTATGATGCCACATGGAGGAACTTTTCTTCCTGGTGCAGCAGGCAGGACATAAACCCCCTGACCGCTAACATCCCTACCATCCTAGAGTATCTTTGGGACGGCATGGTCAGGGGACTAGCGTTCAACACCATCCGCAGGCAGGTTGCGGCATTACAGACGGTCCTAGTCTGCGAGGACCGGGGACCTCTGTCACAACATCCGGCGGTGAGCGCTTTCTTAAAGGGGGCAGCCACAAGGCGACCCCCCGTAGTTCACCGTTTTCCATCCTGGGACCTACACAGGGTCCTACAGGCGTTAACCGAAGGCCCTTTCGAACCCCTGGGGACTTGTCCACTCCGTTTCCTGACGCTGAAGGTGGCCTTTCTGGTGGCCATCACATCGGCAAGAAGGGTATCGGAGTTGGGGGCTCTCTCGGTCCGTCCGGATCTGATCACCTTCGCAGAGGGCAGGGTAATCCTACGCCTGGACCCATCCTTCGTGCCGAAGGTCAACACATGGTTTCACAGGTCCCAGGATCTAGTACTACCGGATTTCTGTCCAAATCCAACTCATCGTCTGGAAAGACGATGGCATACACTGGACGTGCGCAGGGCTCTGCGCCATTATGTCACCAGAACAGAGGCCTACAGAAGGTCCGAGGCCCTCTTTGTGTCATATTACCCTACATCTAAGGGCCTGAAGGTATCAGCCTCGACCATTAGTAGATGGATCAGAACATGCATAGCCAAAGCCTATGAGGCGCTGGATCAGCCAGTGCCAGACAACATCACGGCGCACTCCACAAGGAGTGCGTCCACGTCGGCTGCCTGGCGCACCCAGGCATCACTAGAGGAAATTTGCAGAGCAGCCACATGGGCCTCTCCGTCCTCATTCATAAGAAATTACAAGATAGACCAATTTGCTGCAGCAGGGGCTTCATTTGGAAGGAGGTCCTTGCAGCAGATAGTTCAGGACTAGTAAGAGACATCCTAGACCCCCACCCAAAGGGACTTATGAGGGCTTGGGTACGTCCCAATTGGTGGATTCGGAATCCACCCATGCAGGAGAAGAAGCGTTGTCTTACCTGAACGTTCTTTCTCTGCATGGGGGGATGGAGAATCCACACCCTCCTCTAACTGGTCTAGGCAGGAGTTCTCTTACAGGTCATTGAGAAGGAGCTACACGGTCCGACCTGATGGAGTGCTTCGCCTGGCAAAAACTGGGGAAGAAGGAAGCCGGAGGCGGGGCTAAAGTTCGGACCTAGTCTCTCATTGGGCAGAGGACTGTGTTAACCCAATTGGTGGATTCTCCATCCCCCCATGCAGAGAAAGAACGTTCAGGTAAGACAACGCTTCCTCCTCCCAACCTCTGCCTCCCCCTACAAGTCCCTCTTCTCTGCCGGGTTGCACCACGGCGCCGGGTTCAGATGTCTCTGAAACTTCATCTCAAGTAGGAGAGGGGGAGTCCATGGATTTGGCTATAGCTGACACTCCCATGTCAGAGGATGAGGAGGCAAAGCCCAATCAGGCATCTGCCTCATGTCTTTTTGACCCATCCGTCTTTAAATCCCTTCTTTTGAAGGCCTGGGCTACCACCAATCTGACCTCAGTTCAGGAGGAAAAACCTTCTACCTCTGCAGATCAGGAGTCCAATCCTTTATTTGCTGTGAAGGTTGTGGACCAAAAGCAAATTCCTTGCCCCTTCGTGTTTCGGGATGCGGTTGAGGCTCAGTGGTCATTTCTGGCCACTACCCCCAAATAAAGTAGTATGGAGAAGAAATTGTACAACGTCTCTCCTTCATTCGCCTCCATACTTGCGGTCCCAATGGTCAACCTCCCTTAATTTCTTTGTTTTCTAATTCTGCCGTCTCAGGTGACATGGCAGAGGTTCTGAAGGCGGAGGACAAGAAGTTTGAGTTCTTCTGTAGAAGAGCCCATCAGGCTTCGGGGCTGGCCATTAAGGCCGCAACTTCTGCTTCTTTCTTCGCCAGAGCGGCCATCATGTGGCTCCGTGATCTTCAGACCCTGGTTCCCCCCAATCAGGTCAGAGTACACCAGACACTTGTCAAGCTGGTGGCGGCCTCTCAATACATGGCTGACGCCTCTCTCCATTCGGCCAAGTGCTCGGCCCGATCCATCGCCGCCACAATGGCTTCTCGCAGGCTACTGTGGTTGAAGCTGTGGAGGACGGATCTAAAGGCCAAATGGCGTCTCTCCACAGCCAAGTACGCCGGGAAAGATCTGTTTCGCCCTATTCTTGATCCACACGTGGTCGAGGGTAAGGACAAGCGCAAGGTCCTGGTGCACCCCTCCAAGAAGTCTGACAGGCGGCCACAGCAGGAATTCCGTAGGCAGTCCTTCCATCCCTCGGGATCGTGGGAGTGGCGACAGCCCTTTCAAGCAGGGCAGTCCTGGGATTGGCCCAGAGGTTCACGATCCTTCCCTCAGAGGCAGGATCGACAACAGGACCGCCCGAGCTCCGGAGCCAGGGGTCAGTCGCAGGCCAAACGTCCCTTCAGAGGTTCCGGGGGCCGTCCCTACAGACGCTCCAAGTGACGCCATTGGGGATTTTCCGATAGGAGGGCGCCTGGAGCAGTTTTACCAGGTCTGGGAGCAGACCACCACCGACTCTTGGGTCAGAGACACCATCAGACGGGGTCTGGCACTTGGGTTTTATGCGCTCCCACACGATCGCTTCCTACAGTGCCCAGTATCATGGAATCCCTCCAAAGCACGTCTGGTGTCCACCGCCCTCAAACATCTTTTAGAAATCAGGGCCATAGAGGCAGTCCCAAGGGATCAAATTGGAACAGGTTTCTACTCCATCCTGTTCGTGGTCCCCAAGGCATCAGGAGGATGGAGGGCGATATTGGACTTAAAGGGTCTGAACCGATTTCTAGTATACAGAAGGTTCAAGATGCAGACCCTAAAGTCAATACTGGCCGGTATAAGGAAGGGAGATTTTCTCTCCTCCATAGATCTTACCGAGGCCTACCTCCACATCCCAATCTCCCAGGAGCACCGCAGGTTTCTGCGCTTCTGTTACGCACACCGGCATTACCAATACTGGGCTCTTCCATTTGGCCTGTCTTCGGCCCCAAGGGTCTTTATGAAGGTCTTAGCGGTATTGGCAGCCCACCTTCGGATGATGCCGGTGCATGTACAGTGCTATCTGGACGACATCCTCGTACAGTCCAGGTCCCTTCAGTCAGCAAGATCGGATCTGTCAACCATTCAGATCCTTCAGGATCACGGGTTTTCGGTGAATTTCAGGAAAAGCCACACTATCCCCACAAAACGACTACTCCATCTAGGAGCCCTGATAGACTCCGACCTTTGCAGGGTCTATCTATCCCAGGAGCGATGGTTGAGCATTCAGAAGTTGGTATCCCAGATTCGGGGTGCGAGGACGGTTCCTCTAGTACAGTTGTCCCAGCTCCTGGGAAAGATGGTATCTTGCATGGGCATAGTCCCGTGGGCAAGACTACACTCGAGGAGCCTCCAGTGGTTCCTCCTCCCCTTTCAGAAGCAGAACCTCAGCGACTCCTCCAGAAAGGTCCAGGTTCCGTTCCACATTCTCTCATCCCTCCAGTGGTGGTCTTCCGCAGCCATGTCCAAGGGGACCATATTCAAGGAGCCCTCCAGGCTCGTCCTAACCACAGATGCCAGTCTGTTCGGTTGGGGGGCTCACCTCCAGACCCATTTGGCCCAGGGGCGATGGTCCAAGGCGGACCTCAACCGAAATATAAATTGGCTGGAACTCAGGGCGATTCATCTGGCTCTCCTCCATTTCTCCTCCCTAGTGTCAGGCAAGCATGTGCTAGTCCTGACAGACAACGTGGCAGCCAAGGCTCACGTCAACAAGCAGGGAGGGACACATTCCTGGGCTCTCCTGCAGGAGGCCACAGAGCTAGGTTTGTGGGCAGAGGCCCACCTGGGCTCAATCAGTGCGGAACACATTTCGGGGGAGGCAAACCGACAGGCAGACTCCCTGAGCAGGGCAACTGTGGACCACTTGGAATGGCGCCTGGATCTGAGGCTGTTCGATATGATAGCAAGCAGGTTCGGCAGGCCATGCCTGGATCTGTTTGCCTCCCTGTCCAATGCCCAACTCCCCAGATTCTTCACCAGGTTCCCGACAAGAGGGGCCGAGGGGATGGATGCCCTTCGGTGCAAGTGGCCTGAGGGTCTGCTCTACGCCTTCCCTCCCCTCCCGCTGTTACAAGCCACCATTCGCAGGCTGATATTAGAACAGGCGGAAGTAATATTGGTTGCTCCATATTGGCCTCGACGTCCGTGGTTTGCTGACCTAGTGGATCTGTCTCTGTCTCCTGTGCTTTCCTCCCTCGGGTCCTCTCCTCCCCTCCGAGTTCTTTTTGTTTACATTCCCCGGCTGTTGCAGCCTCAGCACGAGGCTTGTGTTTCTTCTGGTTGAGTGTTCAGGACTTTGGGAAGCCTGTAGCCTCAGCACGAGGTTTCTTTGTTTACCTTTTGCTTTTCGGAGCTTTGGAGAGTTGCGGAGCTTTCCGTTCGATCCAGCTGGTTGGCGGATCTCTCCGGAGGCCCAGGGCGATGGCAGTTCGTCCCGGACTGCTGAGGCCTCAGTGGGGGGCCTGTTTCACTTTATTTGCAAGGCTTGCAGTACCACGGAGGCTTCTGATTGGCTTGGTCGATCGAAGGACTGCCATGGAAGCCCAGAACGACAGCTGATTGTCCGAGCTTTGTCCAGATGATTGTGGCTACCGGCGAGTCGCCACGTGGCTGGCGACCGCCTTGTTTTTTGGGCGAGGCCTGTACTGCAGGGCTGGCATTAGGGCCATAGGTTGATCGCCACGTGGCTGGCAGTCGCCATTTTGGAATAAAAAATAAATAAATAAAATACTTATTGCGCAGTTTAATTTCTCAACTTCTTTTGTCAGCAACAAAAGAGAGATTTAAGACTAAATTAACCTTTCTGGTCTTGCTGAGTGGCTGGAACAGTCCCCCTCCATTTCTGTGGAGGGCTGACCTAGTGGAGACAATGTCCAAGCATTTTTCCCCAGCCACATCCACTTGTCATTGCCTCTGGCAATTTATTGCAACAGTATAGTTGAATTGTCTTTCATTGGGAGTTGGTTTCTCTTACCTCTACTGCCTACTAAGAACCTATTTGTCATATACTGTGTTTCACAGTTGTTTTTGGCAAGGAGCTCACATACTGGTCTCTCCAATCTCTGCAGTCCCACACTGGGCCTCAGCTCCTAGCCTGTTCTAGACCCATTCTCAGACTTGTTCTGAAGGGTCTCAGGCCTAGTTCCTTTGAAAGGTGTCCATATTGATTTTCCAGCCTTTACTGCCTGGTACAAACCCATTCTCAGACTTGTGCTGAAGGGTCTCAGGCCTAGCTCTTTTGCAAGGAGTCCATACTGGTTTTCCAGTCCTTACTACCTGGTACAACCCATTCTTAGACTTGTGCTGAAGGGTTTTTCAGGTCTTACCTGCTGTGCCAAGTGCCATACTGGTTTTACCATTTTTCTACTGTTTTTCACCGTAAGACCTTACTTCTTGCTTTTCTTAGACCCATTCTCAGACTTCCGCTGAAGGGTACACAAGCGATGGCTGAAGACAAGCAGCCTCAACTAGTTCTGACACCCACCAGTCCTCCAAGTAAAAGGAGATGCAAATCTCCAAAAGCGGAGGCAGCCGGCAAAGCAAAAGCAAAGGCCTTATCCGGCAAAGCGCCATCCAAGACGGCGGAAAAGGAGGCCGCTAGGAGACATCAGACCCTAGAGAGGCAGATATCCAGGGCTCAAAAGACAGCTCCATCACAACATGTGCAAGCTGCATCTGAGACTTCTGAGACTTCTCCTTTCAGCCCTCAGGTAACCACAATTGCACAGGTTCATAGGCCATTGTCTCCAGAGGGTGGGTCTCAATTTTGACCCATTAGTCCCATGACATCTAATCCTAGTCCAAGCTGGGGGGCTCACTCACTTAATCCTCAACCTACTCCATTGGCCATGTTCACACCCACAGCCACTGGTCTCCGTCCTGAGTCGTCACAGACGATTGCGCCGGAGCAACTCCATTCCATGCTCACGCAGGTATTAGAGAGTCTCTCATCCCTACAGAAATCCCAAACCCCGACACCCTCCCAGCGTCGGTCTACCACCCCTGATTACGCTTATTCCATTACTTCTGATCAATCCTCATAGAGTGGGGATTCTTATTCGGAAATTGATGAATCACAGGGGACAGCTCTATCAGACGATGAGGATGCTCCTCAGGAGCTCTCCCCTTTTGTAGGCCTCTTTGATCCCACTCTATTCAAGACTCATCCCACTCTATTCAAGACTCATGTCCACGGCCATCTTCCATCTTCTAGAGATAGAGACCATCGAGCCAGTGCCCACGGAACAGAAGGGACAGGGGTTTTACTCCATTCTGTTCATGGTACCAAAGGCCTCAGGGGGCTGGAGGGCAATATTGGACTTGAAAGGACTAAACTACTTCTTGGCCTACAAGCGGTTCAAGATGCAGACTCTCAAGTCCATCCTGGCCAGCATCAGGAGGAGGGATTTCCTGTCCCCCATAGACCTAACGGAAGCTTACCTTCACGTCCCGATCCTCCCTGAACACTGCAAATTCCTCCGGTTTTGTTATGCGCACTGGCATTTTCAGTACAAAGTGCTCCTGTTTGGTCTTTCCTCGGCTCCACTGGTGTTCATGAAGATCTTAGCAGTATTAGCCGCCCATCTGAGAATGATCCCGGTGCGCGTTCAATTCTATCTGGACGATATCCTTATCCAATCCTGTTCCTTCCATTCGGCCCAGTCGGACCTGGAAATCACCATCAGGACTCTTTAAGATCATGGATTCTCCATGAACTTCCAGAAGAGCCACACGGTGCCCTCAACTCGTCTCCTCCACTTGGGGGCAGTCATAGACTCAAATCTGTACGAGGTCTTCCTCTCCCAGGAACGCCGGAACAGCATCCAGATCCTTATCCACCGTGTTCGGAGAGAGAAGGTAGTTCCCCTAGTCCAACTGTCTCAACTACTGGGGAAGATGGTCTCCTGTATGGGGATCATTCCATGGGCCAGACTACATTCCAGAGAACTCCAGTGGTTCCTTCTCCCTTTCCAAAAGCGGAACATGAATTCTTCTACCAGGAGGGTGAGGGTCCCACGCTGGACACTGTCATCTCTTCTGTGCTGGACCTCATCAGCAATGGCCAAGGGCTCCCTCTTCAAGGAGCCTGCCAGGCTCACCTTGACCACAGACGCCAGTCTGTTTGGCTGGGGAGCTCACCTCCAGATGCATCTAGCCCAGGGTTAATGGTCCCGTTCGGATTTGAGCCACAACATAAACTGGCTAGAACTCAGGGCCATTAACCTGGCACTCCGCCACTTCTCCACCATAGTAGCGGGGCAGCACGTACTGATATTGACAGACAACGTGGCAGCGAAGGCACATGTGAACAGGCAGGGAGGGACACGATCCAAGTCCCTTATGCTCGAAGCCCACAGTCTGGGATCTTGGGCAGAGGCCAATTTAGGATCCATCAAAGCAGAGCATATATCGGGGGAGGCGAACCATCGAGCAGACTCCCTGAGCAGGTCTACGGTGGACCACTCAGAGTGGCGCCTGGATCTAGTTCTGTTCAGGGAGATCTCAGACAGATTCAGCCAACCCCAGTTGGACCTCTTTGTCTCCCCGAACAACTCCCAACTGCCCAGGTACTTCACCAGGTTCCCATCCCTAGGGGCAGAGGGAATGGACGCTCTTCGCAGCAAGTGGCCCAGGGGGCTGCTGTACGCATTCCCTCCCCTTCCATTTATTCTGGCAACCGTCCGCAAGCTGTTTCAGAAGCAGGCGGAGGTCATCTGGGTTGTTCCACACTGGCCGAGATGTCCGTGGTTTGCCGACCTCGTGGAACTTTCCATATCACCACCATGGAGGATTCCTCCAGACCGTATCTCCCTCAGCCAGGGGGCCCTTCAACACCCGGTTCCCCAGTGGCTCCAGTTGGCCGCCTGGCACTTGAGTGGAGAAATTTAGCTAGACAATCCTCTTCGCCCAGGGTGATCTCTGTGATCCAAGCTTCTAGACACCCTTCGACTAATAGGATATATGATGCCACGTGGAGAAATTTCTGCATCTGGTGCACTAGGCACCAACTCCAACCACTTACTGTCACCATTCCCAACATTCTGGATTATCTGTTGGAGGGTATGGATAAGGGGTTAACACCCAACACTATCTGCAGACAGGTAGCGGCCTTATCCACGGTTCTTACCTGTAACTATCTGGTCCTTTTAGCCCAGCATCCAGTAGTAAGCTCCTTTCTCAAGGGGGCGACTAATGCCAGGCCATCGGCGGTTTGTTGCTATCTCTCTTGGGACCTGCCACAGGTGCTACAAGCGCTAATTTCAATGCCGTTTGAACCTATCAGGTCTTGTTCCTTAAGACTACTTTCTCTGAAAGTGGCCTTCTTGATTGCAGTCACGTCAGCCAGGCGTATTTCAGAGCTAGCCTCCCTTTCAGTTAGGAGTGACCTGTGCACCTTTTATGATGACAGGGTAGTGCTTTGTTTAGACCCATCTTTCATTCCAAAGGTCAATACCTGGTTCCATAGGTCCCAAGAGTTGGTACTTCTGGACTTTTGTCCCAATCCATCGCATAGACTGGAAAGAGAGTGGCATAAACTAGATGTACGCAGGGCTCTGTGTTATTATGTGAAATGAACCTCTGCCTTTCGTAAGTCAGAGGCCTTGTTCGTGTCATTTCAACCTTCTTCCATGGGTCAGAAGGTTTCCTCTTCGACCATTGGAAGGTGGATTAGGGCGTGCATTGCCCGTGCTTATCTTTCTCAATCCCTACCGGTCCCTGGACACATCACTGCCCACGCCATTCGCAGTGCGGCTACATCTGTGGCCTGGTCTACCCAGGCGTCCATTGAGGAAATCTGCAAGGCGGCAACTTGGTCCTCACCTTCCTCCTTCATCAGGCAGTACAAGCTGGATAAGTTTGCCTCTGCAGATGCTTCATTTGGCCGGAGGGTGTTGCAACAAGTGATTTCTTCCGGTGAGACACAAGCCCAAACTAGTTTCCCCCCTGTAGGGACATGAGCAGCTTTGGTATGTCCCACCAGTGGATTCTATACTCATCATGCTGGAGAAGGGGCATTGTCTTACCTGAACGCCTTTTCTCAGCATGATGATGTAGAATCCACACCCTCCCTTAAAGGCTGTCTGAGCCCATGTCAGTGTAAGAGGAGCCAATGCGTCGGACTTCGTCATGTTTTGCTTCGCCTTGGTCAAAAAACTGGGTAAGGTCCAGCCCACAAGGAGGCGTGGCAGATTTCTGACTTAGTCTCAACTGATCAGGAAGGCTGAGATTACCTACCAGTGGATTCTACATCATCATGCTGAGAAAAGGCATTCAGGTAATACAACGCCCCTTTTAAAAAATTGCTTAAAATGTGCACATATCAGAAATAATCAGAAGATTCAACATTTGTCTCTAAAACTGTGAAGTAGAATGCAACCTTTGCCAGCTTTAGTTACCCTAATATCTTCCTAATATGCTAAAAGCTATTAAAAAGGACTGGCTTCTCTACACTGGTTGCTCCTATGGATGACTTCTGACAGGACCGTGGTAGGAGGAGGTTCAGCCCTTCTGCTCCTGTTGATCTTTCAGAAGCATATGATACTATCATCCTTAGAACCTTACCAAACTGCAAGGGTTAAAGGTTGGATGCATTGTTCTTAAGTCCAATTTTTTCCTGAACGGGCAGTTTCAAGGAAGTTAGGGTTAGGGGTTGGATGCACTGTTCTTAAGTGGTTTTCTTCCTGAACAGCCAATTTCAATAGGTGGAGAGGGGAAAGAGGATGAATCCCAGGATTCTCCACTGTGGAATATCTCTTAGCTCAGTGTTTTCTTTTCTCCTTTTTGGTATCTACATCAAAGTGTTGGGTGAGATCATTTATTACCATTGAGGCCAGTATCATCAATGCATCGATACTCAACTCTGTATATTGACTTGGGGATGAACAAGAAACATAATAAATGCCCTGCCCTGTTGTCTGAAGGCTAGATAGAAACAAACAGGTTAGCCTCAATATTCAGTTAAATATGAGCAAACTGTGTGTGGCGGCAGCCAAAAAAGCCAATGCAATCCTAAGTTGCATTAACAGAGGGATTCAATCAATATCACGTGAGGTACTAATACCATTCTATAAAGTCTTAGTAAGACCACACCTAGAATACTGCATCCAGTTTTGGTCTCCACACTATAAAAAAGATGTTGAGACTCTAGAAAAAGTTCAGAGAAGAGCAACAAAGATGATTAGGGAACTGGAAGCTAAAACATATGAAGAACGGTTACAGGAACTGTAAAGTGAAGAGAAGGAGCAGGGGAGATATGATAGTAGTGTTCCAATATTTGAGGGGCTGTCACAGAGAGGAGGGGGTCCACTTATTTTCCAAAGGATCTGAAGGCCAGGCAAGGAATAATGGATGGAAACTGAACAAGGTGAGATTCAACCTAGAAATAAGGAGAAATTTTCTGACAGTGAGAACAATCAACCAATGGAACAGCTTGCCTTCAGAAGTTGTGGGAGCTTCCTCACTGGAAGCTTTCAAGAAGAGACTAGACTGCCATCTGTCAGAAATGGTGTAGGGTCTCCTGCTTGGGCGGGGGATTGGACTAGATGACCTACAAGATCCCTTCCAACTGTTCTATTCTATTCTATTCTATTCTATTCTATTCTATTCTATTCTATTCTATTCTATTCTATTCTATTCTATTCTATTCTATTCTATTCTATTCTATTCTATTCTATTCTATTCTATTCTATTCATCTGCAGAGTCCAGCAAATAGAGCGTTCTCTGTTGTTTCCCCTCTCTCGAGCATCATTTCCCCATTTGTTTTTATATGAGCTTTCAAAAAGCTATTCAAGAGACCTGGCTGTTTTGGGTGTGCCTTTGGGACTCTCTATGTGGTCTTGTTCTTCTGTGCAGAAGAAAATTGTGGGTGAAATGTGGCTAAAAGTCCCTGGATATTTTGGATCATATATTTATTTTTAAGCTGGTTATCATATTAGTTATGCATATTGGTTAGAACCTACTATAATTGGAGTCATTTGGAAGTCCTGAAAATAAATATATAAATACATTTTAAAAATGGTTCTTGCTATTTTTCATAATATATTGCTTAGAACAATATTTTATAGAAAGATGAAAAATTGTCTGAAATCCATAGTATGTGGTTTCTATTGCAATGTGTAGCTATGATTATAGTTTCAACATAATTTGTTTTCTGTTTTAAATATATATTTAAAGCATTTGAAGAATAAAATAATACATAAATAAAAAAATGAGAAAACACTTGTATGGAAAATAAAGTATCAGTAAACAAATATAATTTACTATTGTTATAAAACAGAATTCATTATTTCATTGATTAAATAATTGAATATATAAAACTAAAATAATTATATCTTGAGAAATCCCACAACTCTAAACTGTTTATATTGATGCCACCACTATTTATCATTTTTGATACATGCTAAACATTATTTTATAAATATAAAATTTAAACAATAATAAACAATTAAGTTTTAATTAAATTTTAATTAAACAATTAAAAATTTCAGTATAGGCACTATTAAGTTGTAAATCCTTTCCCATTGTATCTGGCAGTGGTGAATCAAATAATTATAAACATTGAAATTGCTTCTTGGTATTGTCTTTACATCAAATATTTCCCGCTTAGCACAGTGCAGTCTATTTATGTTTCTTCCTCCAATTTTAAAACCACACTCATCTTCTTTTAATCCACGTTCCCTCAATATATATTCTGCATGTAGTGGGGAAGTGCACAGTATACATTTTATACAGTAGCAGCCCCCAATCTTTTGGGCACCAGGGACTCGTTCCGTGGAGAGAGGTTTTTCCACCTTTCTATAATCAATGAAGCACATGACTTTTCTTTTTTAGATTCTTTGGTCAATTATCCAGCACATATCAGCAATAATGTATCTTGACCCTTGACCCTTTATAAAGCCTTCTTAAACATCCGGCATTTCTTTTTCCATATAGATTTTTAATCTGCATTGGATGATCCTAAACATTATTTTGTTAGTGTGTGAAATTAAGGATATTGCATGATACTTTGCACACTCTATTATAAAACCTCTCTTCTTTGGTTAGGGATATGTAGACTGACCTCCTCCACTTTGTCTGTCACTGCCATTGTCCATATTTACTGGCATAGTTTGGTTAGAACTTTATTGAATCTTGTTTGACTTGCCCATATTTCTATAGCTATTCCTTCAATTCTGAGAATTGCTGCTATGTGATATGATAAATCTGTTTACCCTGAAAATATACCTGATTGCAGTATATAAATTATTTGCTTCAACATGTTAAACATCTGAGATTTGGGGAGTGTTTCTCTTTATGTTACAATTATATTATCACTTTTAGAGTATAGACAGCTTCCAGTATGAAGAGTGTGATATAAATATTTACCAGTATTGTATCCTTCCTGTGTTGTAAACTTCCTGTTATCAGTTCATGTAAGATTTTCCATATGAGAACTCTTTAGAAATGAGTTGAAACATCCCGTTTAGCAAGTAGTGTTAATGATAACGGTATACTATATTGAAGAATGATAGTTTATTTTTGAATGCTTGAGAATCAGAATAACTTACTGATTTGATAAAAAAAATGATATGCCTTCAAATCGTATTGGTCCTTTCCCCTGATATGTAAGTTATAGTTTTCTCAGTTGTAATCATATATTTCTGTTGTTCTAAAAAAGCGACATAGTGCAGTCACTGTTTTACTTGATATTAGGATATGTTTGTAGTTAAAACGTTAGATTGAATAGGTTGCTAACATGAATGACGTTGGGAGCTGCAGTTGCTTGAGAAAAATATTAATTTGCCGAAATATATTAATTAAACTGTACAGGGGTGTGATAATTGGTCCTCCTGGTATTGCTTGAAAAATATTAACTTGTCCAAATGTATTAATTAAACTGTACAGTGGTATAATAATTGTGGTCCTCCTGGTATTGCTGTATTATTCCCAGCATCCTAGCAGAAGACAGTATTGAATGTCCATGTGCAATAAGATGGAATTGCTTTAGATTTAATTTTTGACACCACTTTGGTATAATGGTGCTGGGAATCCAAAGTTTAAATATCAATGAGCTATCTTCCAATACCTACAGAGAAGAACTTAATAAACAGGAGCATATAGAATGTGAATAGTTTTTTGTCAGGTTCACATGGTATCATCAATTCAAGATTTGTGCTAGAATGTTTATTTTAGAAAAGAAGTAGAACTGTGTATAGACTGTTTCAATACAAATGAGATGTCTAGCATATATTTTCTCAAGAGATACTCTTGAATAAGACACAGACTTGATTCAGCATAATGAATGATTTAATTATGGTTTGTTAACCACTATTGATTGCTTTTCAAAATCATCTAATGCTTACGAATCCTTAGATTGGAGACTGTATAGAAATGTTGATAAAATAAAAAGACATAAGATTTGGTTTAGAAACCACAGTAACTAGCTTCACAGAAAATGCTAAAGAAAACAAACCATATCGATAGAAAAATGTGGGTTAGACAGCGTCACCACCAGATGGATTCGTAGCTGGCTGACCGGCCATACTCAGCGTGTGGTCCTCAATGGAACTGCATCTACATGGAGGGAAGTGTGTAGTGGGGTGTCCCAGGGCTCTGTTCTGGGCCCGGTGCTCTTCAACATCTTCATCAACGATTTGGATGAGGGGATAGATGGGGAACTCATCAAATTTACAGATGACACCAAGCTGGCAAGAATAGCCAACACTCCAGAAGACAGGCTTAGGATACAGGAAGATCTGGACAGACTTGAACATTGGGCGCTATCTAACAAAATGAAATTCAGTGATGAAAAAAGTAAGATTCTACATTTAGGCAAAAAAAACCCCAAATGTACAGGTACAGTATAGGGGGTACCTTGCTCAGTAGTAGTAACTGTGAGAGGGATCTCAGAGTCCTAGTGGACAATCACTTAAATATGAGCCAGCAGTGTGCTGCAGCTGCCAAAAAAGCCAACGCAGTACTAGGCTGCATTAACAGAGGGATAGAATCAAGATCACGTGAAGTATTAATACCACTTTACAATGCCTTGGTAAGGCCACACTTGGAATACTGCATCCAGTTTTGGTCACCACGATGTAAAAAAGATGTTGAGACTCTAGAAAGAGTACAGAGAAGAGCAACAAAGATGATTAGGGGATTGGAGGCTAAAGCATATAAGGAATAGTTGCTGGAATTGGGTATGTCTAGTTTAACGAAGAGAAGGATGAGGGGGGACATGATAGCAGTGTTCCAATATCTCAGGGGGCTGCCACAAAGAAGAGGGAGTCAAGCTATTTTCCAAGGCACCTGAAGGCAGGACAAGAAACAACGGATGAAAACTAATCAAGGAGAGAAGCAACCTAGAACTAAGGAGAAACTTCCTGACAGTTAGAACAATTAACCAGTGGAACAATCTGCCTCCAGAAGCAGTGAATGCTCCAACACTGGAAGTTTTTAAGAAGAGACTGGACAGCCATTTGTCCGAAATGGTATAGAGCAGGGGTTCTCAACCTTGGCAACTTTAAGACTTGTGGACTTCAACTCCCAGAATTCCTCAGCCAGCTTTGCTGGCTGAGGAATTCTTGAAGAAGTTGAAGTCCACAAGTCTTAAAATTGCCAAGGTTGAGAACCCCTGGTATAGAGTTACCTGCCTGAGCAGGGGGTTGGACTTGATGACCTCCAAGGTCCCTTCCAACTTTATTATTATTATTATTATTATTATTATTATTATTATTATTATTATTATTATTATTATTATTATTATTACAACAACGTGTAAGGAACTAAGGATAGACAATTCCTTATTTCTATATTTTGGTTTGCCAAAGTAAGTAGTAATATTATATCTCTGGAACTGGACCTTGTTTCCATTTCTAGTTAGTGATTAAATCTTTCAGCTTGCTTTCTGTTGCTTTATTATGAGAAGAATTCTGGGCTTCTGAAGGGGACAGCATACTGTAGACCAACTTAGATCATGAAGTTAAATGAGTTACTCCTGAATGATATTCCTGCCCTCAAAACTTAGATCTTCACTAGTAACACGATGAAAAAAGAATCAGGTAAAACAAGCAACATTGCTGATAATGTTTTCCAAAACAATTGGCAAACAGTGTACTTTCAGAATGACCAACACAGTTTGTATGAACAATCCCAGGGCTATTTCAGTTTTGGTAGGGATTTATTGACTAGTTTCACAAAAGTAGACCATTTAAACATTTGTTCTATAGGCTGAATTGTATTTTTTTTTAAAGTTGGAAAATAAAAAGCTGCTAGATTAAACTGATATAGCTAGACACTATTATCCAAATATTAATGTTGTCTCAGTACTAGGTGAAAATGCTGCAAATTGTAAATAGATATAAATATTCTGTTTGCTTTTTCTGTTGGTATTTTCTGTTGAGTTGAAAAACTTCAGAATTATGTGGATCGTGTTATAGGACATACATCTCATATTTACTATTAAATAGCAGATGTAGAAAAAAGTGCACATCAGAGGGAAAATGAATTTCTGATAATCTTTAGTGGCAGTTTGGTTTCATCACAAATTTTAAACTGAATATTTTCTCACCAAAGTTTAGGGAAAATAAAATAGTTCCATGCATATACATTTTATATTGTCTGCTAAATTTAACAAATAAGCATTTGAAAAGTTATGGGGTTTGCCTCTTAGTCATGCCAACCAAGCAAGCTATACAGTTTGTAACTATATTTGTAATAAATGTGACTGAGCATTTGAATAGTACAGAAATTAAAATACTGGAATAAAGGTGATCCAATCTTTTAAAATAATTTAAAAATTGTTTCCATTTGGTCACATTTTATGTTATAATTTGAAATTAGAAAGGATTATACACTTTCTGAATGTATCTATCAAAATATGTATAGATCTTGGATTATAATTGACAAAGGCTATTTGATAGGTGGAAGTGAGTAATTTCCATGTATCAAAGCTACTGAATCATTCTTTCTGGATTTTAGCTGGATGCCTTAAATAGATGGCAATTCTAAGCAAAGATGGAGAAGAGTTCTCATGATGAAACTAACATATTATTATGCTTCTAAATCTAGACTCCTGACATTTTGAGGACTGATGGTACATACATTAGGAATATCAAAAATATGTTAAGCATCACTACAAAAATATCTACTATGTGGGGTGTCCTACCATTTTTTAAAAATTATATTTCCAAAGAAAGCAGTGGAGTGCAGCTACTCTGTGTGTGCTCTCCAGCCAATTTGGTACTGATCTTTGGAACCTATTAAGTTTTTCCTCTTCTTCCAAAGAAGAGGCAGGACATCAGCAGGCTTGGAATGAGAATTGTAAAAAGTTCAATAATTTCCAGCAGTTGCTCCAAGTGGCTCACTTCCACTTTCCTGCTTAAAGTAGGTTTATCAATTCTGTTAACCAGCAAACCCAGAGGCATGTAATTACAGTACGTGGATGAGTTCATAAACCAAATTTTTAAATCTTTGTCCAGGAGTTCTCTCAGTTTCATACATTTGCAGATAAACTCCAGCAAGATGATTTCTCAGTAAAAATATGAATGTGTAAAACAGATGGCTATAAAAACTCCATTTATTTGACTAAAAAGAATTTGATCTATCACTTAAATTCCTGAAATTTATGCTTCTGAAAGATCAACATATGTTTTTAAAGGCTGTACAAGTTTATTACAGTTTATACATTTGCCTTCTCTGCAGGGTCATATCAGTTTGTAGTAGTTTAAGATTCCAAAATGTTTTTCAAAACTACTAGTATTAAGCCTGTTCTCCCCTCATCTAATATTTGTGCATTTAATTTTTATTTCTAAAGTAAAGAACTTTGCAGTCGTTCTTGTAAAAAAAAAATGCTGTTACTGTCAATAAATTTCTTCAACCTCGAGCCAGCTTCATTCATTTTGTTTTCTAAGCAGGAATGTGTGTTTTTAACACATAGTGCAACACTGTGTTCTTTTCTATTGCTTCCGGTCCTTTTGGACAGATGTTTTTCTTTAATTACTGTATTCCTTTCATGGGAGTCATCCTGCCAGATTTCCATTATACCATTACCATTTGCCCTTCTGTACTAAGAAATGAAGCTCAGCTTGTTTTCATGTTTCCCATATTTTGAGCATTATTGTTTGGACAGTGAAGCTTACGTATTTTATGAGCCAGCATTCTTTTTGATTGTGCCTGAGTGATTTAATAGGCTTCATTTAGCAATATTTCCATTTTCTACAGGGCATAACTCTAAAGTCTTTAATTCAGAGTTTTTGTTTTACCTCAACAGGATTCAATCAAGCCCCTCCTAATTAATTTTGCTTTGTCTAAAATACAGTTTTGCTATTCCATGTGAGGTTTAGCCCATCATATATGAGCAGCCTATCAATTTTGTTCCTCAGAAAAAAAAATTTTTTTTGTTCCTCAGGCAATGGTTCCAGGAACCAAATCTCTCCAACTGCCACATTTTGCATAGCTAGTCATTACTTCTTTTCCTTCCTTCCTTCCTTCCTTCCTTCCTTCCTTCCTTCCTTCCTTCCTTCCTTCCTTCCTTCCTTCCTTCCTTCCGGATGACAATACGATCTAAACCCCCAGAGTTTGAGCTTCCTTCCAAGATTTTACATATCTATGATAACATAGTTATAGTTGTTATGGGCAGTATTTTCTGTCCCAAAGAGTATCAGTAAGAAGGAATAATTTACTGGACCTGATAAGTCACTTTGAAGTTTTGTTGCATTCTTGAACCTGGTATTACAAAATACTTAAGGAGGCAATGTGTCGTATCGGCATATGTTTGCGGGTCATATCAACATATGTTTGCTTCAGGTTCTTATAGTGCGGCTGTACTTGTCTTGTTATAGGGCACAGTTGTGCTCTTTCTGTCCTTTATGGATTCATCATCATGTCTCCCATTCTACAATGTCTCTTTTTCTTCTTCTGAGTATGCAGAGCAAGTTTCATCTGTGGGGCTCTGAAAACTTCTTAAATTCTTGCTGCGCAGAATTGTTTTCACAGTCCATTTCTCTTGTTGAGAAATTGCTTTCACTCTCCATTTCTCTTGTTGGGCCTTTTTTCCTTGAACGGACAAATCCTTGCTTTTTTCATCAACTGTGGTTGCTGTCTGCTGGAGGGCTTTGACATTTTTTTCAAAGACATTTGCAAGCTCACATTTGCTGAAAGTATACCTGGGATTGATTTTAGGAAGGAAGAAAAACATGCCACAAGGAGAGCAGTTCATAATTGTGCATTGTGTTAATTGGCCCTCACTTTGTCTTTTTCGAGCAACACAAGTAGGAAGATTTTTATTTCTTTCTGTTCCTTTCTCTGTTACATTAGCCAGGATTCTTGACTTACAAGGAAAAATTGTTAGGGGCTCCCCTAAGTAAATTCCTGTTAGCTTCCCCTCTTCTCTTGCTTATTATTGTGAGTATTTAAGTAAGCTTATTCATTGGACTAGTTTGTATCAAATTTTTACTTGTAAATTATGCTATCTTTAACTTTTTCGTTCAAAAGTAATGGAGAAATATACAATACGCTCAATTGTTATTTTTTTCTCTTTCTTTCTTGTAGGGCACAAAAATTGAGCAATGAATAAATTACGGCAGAGCTTCAGGAGAAAGAAAGATGTCTACGTTCCTGAAGCCAGTAGGCCACATCAATGGCAGACAGATGAAGAAGGGGTTCGAACTGGGAAATGCAGCTTCCCAGTTAAGGTAAATAAAGGTTCTCCATTTTTTAAAGGCTAATAAGCACATTTGGATTTTTGAGAAAATGCCCGCATAGAAATATATAAAAACATTCATTTTGCATAGGCAAACATGAAACCCCTTTCCCTTATTCATTTTCCTCTCCATTTTGTTTGATCTCTGCTGTCAGTCACCCCCTCCCCGTTTCCTAGAGCAACTGTTGCTTTTTCTTTTTTTTTATGAACTGTAAAACAGCAGAGAGTAAACTGAGGGGCGAAGAGAAGAGGCAAGTGAGGAACAAATTTGTGAAGGTGTCTGTATTTATGTGTGCATGTGTGCGAGAATAAGTGTAAATATATAAGAACAATACATAAGAATAAATGGATGGGTGCAAGAATAATAGGAGGAATTAGAAGGAGAATTTTGTGTGACCGTTTAAAACCACATCTCTGCCTTTTTCTTTGATTTCTAAAAATGTGTTGGATTCATGTTTAGCTCCAGAGTTTGCGCTGCTTTCCAAAAATCATTTATGTTCCTTTTTTAAAATAAAGAATGGGAGGATTAGGGACTTAGCAGGCACTAGGGAGTGTTCTGGCTCTGAGTACTGCATTGTTATCTTGGAGGTGAATATATAGAGATGAGGTTTACACATTGTAGTAAGCCCCAGTTTAATTAACCATAGTTTATTGGATGTAAAAGCACAGCTGGCTAGGTTTGCATAATTCCATGATACAAACCACGGTTTAGAAATCATGATGGTTGCTGCTTCCCACAACGTATTTAAGAAAAACATAACAAATCAAATTATAGCTTAAAGCAGGAGTTTTTAGACTGTAAGTCATGACTCTCTTCCAGCAAATATAAGGTGGATCATGGATTCCTGGGTATCTGGAAAGGTTGAAAGCTGGATGGAGAAGGAAGTGCTGCACCTTCAGAATTGTGATTCCTGATCATGGCAGGAAGAAAGGAGTTGTGTCTCATGTGATACATAGCTGAGGAAGGAGGGAAATTAACACTGTGACTGGAATCTTTGGACAATAAATCATCTGGAATGAGAGTTGGCATATTTTGTGAATGTAACCAAAGTGCAAAATTGGTAATTCTAGCCTTCAGAAGGATGAAAAAACAGACAGGAGCACAGCATCTGTGGAGCTACTATGATGAAAAAAACATGCTTCCAAGATCCCACCAGGTTGACCTTGTTTCACTGAAGGGGCCTGGAGTATGCCCACTCTGCCATATTCAGTAGGAGAGGATGGGAAGCATCAGGAATAGGCAGGCCCACAAGTAACCTGGCCATGTGTCATGTAGGGCTTTAAAGATGACATCTGACATTTTGAATTGCACCCATAAACCTGCTTGGAAACTGGTGCAGCTCACTCAGTAGTGGTATTACATGGGCATACCAAAAGGTTTTCACTGCTACCCGTGCTACTTCATTCTGGACCAGTTGCACATTCCAAATGCTCTTCAAGGACAGCCCCATGTCAAATGCATTGCAGCAGTCCAATTGGAAGGTTACTTAAGCATGAGTGACTATGAACAGCGCACCCCAATCTAAGAAAGGCTCAGTTTGTGCACTAGATGTATTTGTGTAAAAGCTTTCCTGGTCATGGATGCTACCTGCTTTTTGAATTGAGCCATGAGTACAAGAGAACCTCCAAATTGTACACCAGCTCTGACTGACAAATATCACTCCAGCCAGAGTTAAAGATGGCAAATCACTAGATATGGGAGACCCTAAAACCCACAGTCTCTTAGATTTGTCATGGTTGAGCTGAAGCCAATTTATTTAATCTAGACCAATTAAGGCATCAGTACCTCAATGACATCACTTGGGCACCCTGGTGCAGTACAACCAAGTATCATCAGTATATAGATATAGATGGTACTTTACCCTGTGCCAATGAATTATCACATCCAGCAACTTCATGTAGATGTGGGAAGAGAGTTGAGCCCTGATAAAGCAGGGGCCTAGGACTAGATCTCTCCTCTCCCTATCAACACTGACTGGAATGGCCTTGGATGATGGAGAGAACCATTGAAGAACTGCTTTCCATTCCAGATTCCCTCAGCTGTCTCCAAAGATACCATGATTAATGGTATTAAAAGCTGATGATGGATCAAGTAGGGCCAAGATGGAGGTGTACCACTTTCATCCTGGGCCTGTAAGAGGTCATCCATAACCACAATCAATGCCACCTTGATATTCTGTCCCATTCTGAAGCCTGACCAATGGATCAAGATTATCCACTTGAAGCTGTAGCCTGCCCTACTGCCTTCTCTACAACCTTATGCAAGAAGAGAAAATTGGACACAGGATGAAAATTGTCCAACACTCCTGTGTCCAGTGATGACTTGTGGAGCAAGAAACAGATCAATGCCTCCTTCACAGCAGGTGGAACTGTTCCCTCCTCCAAGGAAGCATTCTGGATCCAGAATGAATTACCATACAGGAAAGCTTATTTTGTAAGCCTGTTAATTGAAATACTGTTAACCTTCTGCCCTGTTCAGAGGGTATTTAAATAAAAATGTCCCTATCTATTAAATAAATGTTCTCCAGATTGCTAGGATTATAAAAGTTTCTGCATGTCTTTCATATTAGTCAGAAATATATAGTTTTACATAAAAAGTTAATTATAGAAAATTGCTAGCAAAGGCAGAAAGTGTGATTCACACTAAAGAATGATATATATATATATATATATATGTGTGTGTGTGTGTGTGTGTGTGTGTGTGTGTGTGTGTTTTCTGAGGTTTTCGCGGGCGTTTGTATGTAGGTCTTTGGTTCTTCGGGTTTTCTCCCACGTAGAATTTGAAGTGTCTTGGCAACGTTTCGACTTTGAACCTCTCCAGCACAACAAAGCCCCCACCCAAACAGAACACTCCCCCAGCCAATCAGAACACAGCCAACCCCCCAGCCAATCAGAGCACAGCCAAGCCCCTAACCAATCAGAACATAGCCAAGCTCCCAGCCAATCAGTTCAAACCCCCACTGGCAGTTAAAAGGAAAAAACAGCTTAGACCACACATTGCTCCTAGAAGCAGAAGCCAAAAGCACCAGCCTGAAGATGATGAATGAGACTTCATCGAAACGTTGCCAAGACACTTCAAATTCTACGTGGGAGAAAACCCGAAGAACCAAAGACCTACATGTGTGTGTGTGTGTGTGTGTGTGTGTGTGTGTGTGTGTGTGTATGTGTATGTGTATGTATATGTATATGTATATGTATATATATGTATATGTATATTTCCCACAGGGAGTCCATCTTCTCTGTGAGTAAATTCTTCATGTGCCTAGTGTCTTGAAATAATTTCTGATAAATAGCTGTAACCTTTACATTATGCTCCTAACCGTGTTTTGTTTTTGGTTTCTTTGGCATTTTGATTACTTCAGATGGGAGGAAGTAACACATGGTTGTGTTAAAGGAAGCAATTTTAAATGGATATGAAGGTAGAATATATTTCATAACGACTTAAGACAAGCTGGGATGATAGAAACCAGCAGATTTCTTTAATACTAAGGTTTTATAGTGGTGCTGCTGTAGGGGTTCCCAACCCTGTGGCCCACTACTGGGCTGTGAGCTGTTCAGAACTGGGCTGCAGAAGCGGCATGCGTATGCGCATCCCAACTTGTACAAGCAGCGGGTGAACGCGTGCTCATGCAAATGGAGCTGCGCTCACATGTGTGCGCTTGCCGGCCCTTGCGTGGAATCATTCCCTCCCCCCGCCAGTCTGCAAAGCTAGAAAGGTTGGGGAACTGTATGCTACAGGACATCTTAGTAATTGATCCCAACTTAAGCAAAAGCTCTGGAATTTTAAAAAAAGTCATATCCTTTTCTGGATTTAGGAAATTTAGATGATAGATAGATAGATAGATAGATAGATAGATAGATAGATAGATAGATAGATAGATAGATAGATAGATAGATAGATAGATAGATAGATAGATAGATAGAACGAACATCAAAGCAGACTTTGTTGTAACTGTGGTTTCTGGAACAAGCAAAAGTCAATCTTACAGGCAGACAAAATAGTCATGGATTGTTTTCTAATTCCTGATAATTTTCTAATTCCATAATTTTCTAAGTAATACCTCTGTTGTGTGAGCTGGGTATTACCTTTAAAGCCTTGTATGGAACAGGACTGGCTCTTCCTAATAATATCTGTCCATCATATGAGATTGGATAGAGTGGGCACTTTCCTAGACCCTTCCCTTCAATGTTGTCATCTTATGGGACCTAGGAAGCTTGCCTTTTCCATGGCAGCCCCATCTACCCGAAATTTGGCAGCCTCCCCCCTTTTAATGTTCCAAAAAGCACTCAAGGCCTGACATTTTCCTCCAGCACTGGGATACGGTGAGCTTTGTGAAAATGGGAAAGTTTAGTTACGGTGCCAGGTCTTTGGTTTTAATGTTTTTAATATTTTTATTGTACCTGGGTGTGGTTTTATCACTTGATTGTGAATCACCCAACGTTTGGTACAAGATGGTGGTCCTATTTGATTAGAAATTACTTTCTAATATTTGTGTTTTGGGGTTTCTTTTAATGACAGATTCGTTCACCTATATGCATCTCCTTTTATAAGGGTATTATGTATCTTGAATCTATCTATACTTTGTTATGCGCTTTCTTTTCATTTCTGTGAAATGGTAAGGCAAATATGGTTTTTTATATTTGGGGATAGGAAAGCGTAGCTTAAAAAGTGTTTTGGCTCCTATTGGATTACATGGCTATAGACAGGCAAGGGCAGAGACAATTGTAATTCAGGATCCTACACTGAATTACAGCAATGCATGGTTAAAACTAGGATGTATAAACCATGGTTTAACATTGGGACTTGTTTCTCAGAGAAACTATGGTGCTTCATTTGAGACAGATCACCTTAAACACAATAAATTACTGACTCAGCATTTGATACAAATCTGATTAAGGTATAAAATATGTTGTAAATAAATATATACTCTCAATTTTTGAAATGGTTTCTTTTCTGAAATGATAAATGATATTTTATGAAGGCTAATTTGGATTATTTGTAGGATTTGAAGAGCATGAGGAAAGAAGAACTGTTAGAAAAGACGGACATTGTTGAACTAAGTACTTGTGTTTACTTCCTTTGCAAGTAAAAATGCTTTCAAGGTTGAATCTATAGATTTTGCCCTGTGGCATTTCTTTGTACAACACTGTTATAAAATAGCTTTGAATAAGGCTGAAAATTCTAAAATGTCTAATTGTAATTTTAATCCACATAGACAACTGTATCTAGAGATTAACTTTGTAGGTTCAACTGGGATGCTTCAGTTAAAAATCACCTGCTTACTCTTTGCCTGGTTTCACATTAGGGATATAAAATGCTTTGAATATGAAGCCGAAAAGGTGCTTTAGGATCAGCATAGGTGCATATGCCCCACCTACCAGTGTTTCTATAAAGAAGTTGTGTCTTTTCCCAGCCTTTCCCAGTAACAGCATGATGCAGTGAAAAGTTGTGTTTGAGTTAAGGAGAGGCTGACAGCATGCCCTTGCCCATTTCTTGTTGGTTTCTTCAAAAGCATATTTTCCTGGGATTGTGTTGCTACTATGGGAACCAGAAAAAGATGCAGTTTCTTTAAGGGGGAACCAATAGATGAAGCATGCACAATCAAACCCCCACAAAAGCACCTCTTTGGCTTTGATTGTAAAGTGTAGCAGATCCTTACCTTCATACATTGCCCTAAAATGATAATATAAGTCATTGATTTTGTATCATCACTATGGTTTGTAAATCATGATTTATGGCATAGCATTAGATACAAACTTGCAGATTTCATTGATTCAGCAAAAATAGCTAAAACAAATCTTATATTAATGTAGGTTAATCTGAACCCAAACTATTATGGTTTGAATGCTTGAAAAATGGATGTTCAGTTTAAAAAGCTAGTTTTGTCAGCTTTCTGAACAATTACTAGAATTTCTTGTTTTCCCCATGTGATATTTATCTTCACTTTCTTTTTAATAGTTTACTTTGTTGAAACTCTTATTATTTCATTAAAGAGACACTAGACGTATTGAATAGAAGCTCCTTTGTTTCACCCTTATTTAAACTAAAGGAAGTCCTTGACTTACAACCATTTGTATAGTGACCGTTTGAAGTTACAACGACACAGAAAAAAGTGACTTATGACCATTTTTATACTTATGACCATTGCAGTATCCCTATAGTCACGTGATCAAAATTTGGATTCTTCGCAACATATTCATGATGGTTGCTGTTTCCCAGGGTCACACGAACACTTTTGTGACCTTAAGACCAGCAAAAGTCAATGGGGAAGCCAGATTCATTTTACCACTGTGTTACTAAATAAACAACTGCGGGGATTCACTTAAGGAACTGTGCAAGAAAGGTTGCAAAATGAGGCAAAACTCACTTAACAACTTTCTCACTTAGCAACAGAAATTTTGGGCTCCATTGTGATTGTAAACTCACTTTATGTTTTATACCTGACTTCATGTAACTTAAGAGTTGACTTAAGTTGACTCAATAGTACTGTAGGGAGAACGTGATAAAAAACCCATTAAGAACTGACACTGAGGTTTTCATTGTATCAGAAGTGACTTCTCATTTTTTCCCCCTCTTCTATACTACTACCATTGTGTTTGCTTTAGCACTTTTGAGAAGCTTCGTTGGTTCATACAAAAGATTTGTGTAAATACGCTTTTAAGGAGTGTTGCAATGAATTCTGTACTAGAGACTTTAAAATATAACAATAATTAGAACCACAAACCCCCATGCCACCAAATAAAGTATAAAAGTTAGTTTGCAGTGTTTACATAGCAGGAAGAAGTCTTATAATAAACAAACATAAAAGTATAGTTCAGTGTTTCTCAACCTTGACAATTTTAAGGCATGTGGACTTCAACTCCCAGAATTCCACAGCCAGCAATGCTGGCTGTGGAATTCTGGGAGTTGAAGTCCACATGCCTTAAAATTGTCAAGGTTGAGAAACACTGGTTGAACTGAAGAAAATGGAAACTAGCATAAATCACGAGGCTGGCCAAGAAGGATTTTAAGAAAGACATGGAAAGAATGATTATAATGGTGTTTTTAAAAGATACTAAAACAGAAAATTAGTTTAAGGCAGCAGTTCTATTCATTAGTAAGACGCAAATGGAATCCTTGAAATTCTGGAAAGAAAAGATTTTAACTTCCTTTTTATGAATTTGTGGAATAGAATAGAGTCTGCTGCAGCATTCAGTATGCACGCTCATACTGATTTGCGGCTGATTTTGCTGGGCCTCTTTTTCAAATGAACAATGGACAAATCCAACCACGAAAACCTTATCCTTCTCTTGTCTTCTACACTGATTTGCTGATCTTTAGTTTTGAAGTGTTATGCCTGCCAATTACTGCTGGAATTTAAACACTACTGTTTATGTTTGACTGGATTGGAAAATGCTCAATTCCCTGAACCGATTGAGTTATAAGTTTAAATTCTTTACAAAATCTGTAATACCCAACTTCCTTTCCCATTTTTCTTGGGTAAGGAATACGCAGGAGGAGTTCTATTTGCTCAAGTTTAAAAAGCATATGCCTCTGTAAATTCCTTTAATTTTCTGACATTACTGTCAATGTCTTGCAGTACTGTAATCCCTCATAATAACTCCTTTTTCTGATATCTCTATTTAGTGGTTATTAAAACGTTTGTGGTTATTAAAACGGATGTCCATGTGCTGCCTCTATGTTGGTTGAGGCAGGCAGGATTCCCTTGAGTACCATTTGTTGGGGGTCAAGGGAAAGGGAGGGTTTTGCCTTCTCTTTCTGCTCAAGATCCCCATGTACAATTGGTGGGCCACTGTGTGACACAGAATGCTGGACTCGATGGGCTTTGGCCTGATTCAGCATGGCTCTTCTTATGTTCTTATGTTCTAGTTCTTGTGTAACTACTGAATATCGAAAATTAAACCAAGTCAAGACAGCCCTGATCTATGTGTTTCCCTATTTCCTGGTAGAAATACCTAGTATTTGTCTACTGTACTGCCTTTGTTTTTCACAGTTGAGAGTTGCCTGCCCAAGAATTCATTAAAGCAAAAAACAGGCAAGGAGTATTTTCAGTGGAATATTTTCAGTGAGCCTGAGAAACAGCCTATCAGAAGGCGGTAGCCAAGAAAGATCAAAAGTCAGAGAAGGTTTTGAAAATTTCTTAAACCCTGTATTCTATTTGACTTTCCTTTTGTAACAAATACTGATTGCTAGTCAGGAAGCTGTTTATTAAAATGCCAACTGTACATGAGACCTCGTAATTTTACAACTTTTTCTGGATGAGTAGCATTTTTCTTCAAGGACTTGAATATGCATAAAGAATTTACTTTCAGGGAAAGTGCATTCTTTCCCTTGGCAAGTTATTTTAGCTATTCTTAAAAAGCTACAATAATATTTTAGCTGCCTTTGATCTAAACAACATAGCTGGAGTTTTTATCTCTCTTCAAAAGAATGGTTTTGAATAAGCATATAGCGTTGCAGGTGTTCAGTTCTGGATTTTTTTTTTTTTAAATAGGGATTTTTCGACCAGAGTGATAGCCAGTGTGGTATTAGTAAGTTATTAGGGTATGGGACTAGCCTCAAGGGGGCCTAGGCTGTAGTTCCCCTGGAGCCATGAAGCCTCTTTAGTGACCCTAAGCAGTCAGAAGGTCTCAACTCAATCTACTTTACAGGGTTCTTGTTATAGTGAAAAAAGGAGGAAACACTATATAATTATTATTATTATTAATTTAATTTCTATGCCGCCCTATTCCGGAGAACTCAGGGCGGGTTAAGTCAACTCTTATAATGCTGCTCTGTGGCATTGTCTGTGGAGATTCTCAGTCATCCAGGTCGTGGTTTCCCCAAAAGTGCTTTTTCAAAAGGCAACTGGGCAACAATCAAAACCAAAGAATGGGTAAAGTCAAAAAAAGTCAACGTTTTGGAAAGGCCAAGTCAAAGTCTTGACCGTAATCCTATAAAAATATCATGGAAAGATCTGAAGCAGGCACTTCATGTGAGGAAGACCACCAACATCCCTGAGTTAAAGCTATTATGTGAGAAGGAAGGGATAAAATTCCTCCAAGCCGATGTGTCAGGACTGACCAATATTTATCAGAAACTTTTAGTTACTGTTATTGCTGCTCAAGAGAGACATACTAGTTACCAAAGCAAAGATTCACATTCCTTTGCTGTACACAAATATGTAGCTTTGGTAATTTTCCTTAATAAATAAAACACATATTTATGCAAAAATACTGAAAATTCAAAAGGTTCACAAATTTTAAGCATATTTCTAGTGATTCAAGAACTATTCATCTGTTGAGGATTAAAAAGTTAATGTTTATAAATAAATTTGTTTGCCTTTTTTGTGGATCATACTGTTAAGTCATGTTCAGTTTGCAATCAACTGTCATTGCAAGATCTTTTTTCGTAAGTGCAACATTTTTCTAACAGTGGTTTCTCTAATAGAGAAGGATGTTGATGTTAGATTACTTGGGCCAATTAAGGACTGCTCTGACTGTAATGGATTATTTTCTGTGATCCTCTTTTTGATGTGTTTTGTTGGATCACATCAAGACATTTCTGAACTGTCTTTTGGTTACAGGTCTCACTGTTGCTTGATGTTTTGCAGCATTATGTAAGCTTACTCAAAAATTTTTGAATTGTTGAATCTGGCTAACTGGATACAGGTCAATTGATCTAAACAAGTTCTTTCAATGTGAATCTTTTTTTCCCCTTTCATTGTTAGTATCTGGGACATGTAGAAGTGGATGAATCCAGAGGAATGCATATATGTGAAGATGCTGTGAAAAGACTAAAAGCTGTATGTATATTAATTTATATTACATATTTCTAGCTTCAGATTGTACATGTCTTTTTTTCCAAAAGCAGTGCATTATTTATTAAAGTAATAAAAGTATTGCATATTATTATTGAGAAAGTATAGCTTAGGAAGATTGTTGAAACAATGGCCCCCTTTTGCGGTAGCTACCGGTATCTCACACCTTAAATAATACTGAGAAACTTTGATTATCAATGTTGTGTTTGAAGTCTTTGAAGTATGATGTATCTATTGTCCTTGAGCTCATTATCTTTATATTAAACATCTTAACTATTTGGACTAATTCTCTATTCTAAGCAACCTAGACCAAAATTACTATGATATATATTTGTTCAGAGGCTTTCAGTTAAACAGCTGACATTTGGTTCGTAGAGTTTTCATTCTCACCATCTGTTTTCACTTGTATATGAAGAAATTGAGAGGGAAAGAATGGGATAAAGATTGAAGTCCAGATTCCTCACTAATAAAAACAGCACATGCCATAATGGTCTTCCAACTGGTATTGTTAGCTTTTGCTGTTTACTATTACATTCTTCTGAAACAGCAGCCTAGACACTAAACAGCACAGAAAATTTGTTTATAGAAATTGCATGCAGGACAATTTAAAATAAAATAATTTTAGAAAGACACAATTGTTGTGTGACTTCTGCTTCAGACTTTCTGAACAAAACCCAGTAGTAGAAGATAATGTAATCTCAATTTTTCAACTGGTGTTTCTCTTGACTCAGTTAAAAGATGCCATTACTACCCTTAACTAGTTTTTAACCTAATATTTGCAATATCTCAGAGTAGAAAGAAATATGAAAAGAACTGCTAAATATTTTCTAAGCACTTGTACAAAATTGAGCCCGTACAAATTAAAAATATTGATCCGTAATGCTAATTTTAATGATTTTTTTCCCCTTGCTGAAGTTCTTTTTTTTTCTTCTTCAAACCGTATTTTACTAATTATTGAAAGAGACTTCTAATGTCAGACGGGCATCCAGTAGTAAATTGCTTTTGTCATATAGACTAGTTTATTACAAGCATATCTGAAAAGCAATTTTATAGAGTGAACTCCCATTTTAACCTGATGTATTTCCTCAGGCTTTCTAAAGTTCTGAAATGTTCCATGTTGGGAAAGGCAACAGTAGAACATGATTTTCTCAAAACAATCCTTAAGCTGTTTAGAGGTGGTTGAATCTAGATTTTCTTCTCAAATGTAGCCTTATTATGTTGACACAACAGACTGGCTTGTGAATAGCTGCACCCTTTGTTCTGTACTGTTTTAGACATTTTAATGTCTGTTTCTTGCTTCACTTAGTGTATTCACTGGATTTGGATAATTGCTGTATAACAAAAAATTACATGAAACGTTCCCCCCACTCCAAAAGACATCCTTTTTTCTCCTGTTTTCTTTTCCTTTTCCTAGGAATACTCACTCCCCCCCTTTTTTTTTACACAGGGGAAAAATATATCCAAGCTCAGTTAAACTACAGAGAATGGGAATCTTTTTGTTATTACCTATTCCATTATGAGGCATTTCATTAATTCTATTTTCAGTTTTGAATTGCATGCCTTGATATTCAGCATTATAAAGTTCTAATTAAAAGGAATGCTTGCTTGGAAATACAATTAAATCAATTTTAACACTGTGTTGTGCTAACTGCTTAAACTTTGGTCTATATTGAATTCTGTTGGCACAAAAAACATGTCAGACGTTTTGTCAAAACAGTGAATCAGTTTTGGAAGGACATGATGGTATGGTCTTGCAAATAATAACCATTGTTAATAGATAACATAACATATAGGAAATAAACTGTGGGATTCTGACAGTAAGGGAGAAGCTGTGATATTAGAGCTGTTTAGCTGTTTTCCGACTTGGCCCCTCCCAATCTGTTGGTGATCGCAGCTTCCAAAATTCTCAACACATCTTTATATTTCCTTCATACTTTTTAATTTAGCTAAAGTTGTCTTTAGTGTTGATGTTCTAACATGTCAGGCTTTTGTTTGCAAGTATGATACATTTGTAATATATGTTCTTGTTTTAGCAGGTACGAGAAACATATTGTATTTAAAATATTAGTGATGTTTCTGAATATTAACTTACATAGCTATTCTAAATCCATTTCGCATGCTCTCCACCAATAATACTCTCTGAATCACCTCAATTTTTTCCATGTTAACATTTTCCAAAAATGAAACTAATTATAATCTCCCAAACAAGATAGCTTCTGGTGTATCCTCTGAAAGATGATTATATTGATATTTAATGCTTAACTTGGCAGTGTGACAGTCAGTTTTAAAAACGATGTAGCTTTATGTTCTTATTATTCTCAACAATTATTTGGGAATTCTGTAAAATTGTACTGTAAATAATAAGCTACTCTGATCACTGAAGCATAGTATCTGTTATATATTTTTTCATTATATATTCTGTCTGTGTCAGCAAAAAAATAACTGTGATGATTGAAAGAAATCCATTGTTGATTATACAAGGGCCTAAACTTTAAACATCAGAGAAATTCATAGGCATGTGACAGATATGGGAAAATATATAGGAAAAAATGACAACTTGCAGATTCTGTAAGTATTGTCTCTGAGAGGGGAAAATACTCATTTGCAATAGCACATCATATTAATGGAGGGGTTTTCTCCCAACTATCACAGACCTATGAATTTGGAAGGCTACGATGATGTGAATAAAAATATTTCATATGCCATACCAATGATTAGTACAAGAGCAAGCTAAACTCTTGTTTCTTCCATACCTTATTAATAGTTTTGAGAAAAATACATTGAGGCTTTTATTTGTGATTAAAACAGGTAAATAGCTCTAAAATAAGCTTCATGTAAAATGTATACTAATTCTACCAAATTTAATTGCATATCAAATTGTAATATCCATTTATTTAGCTGGGTATGTTAAATATACATTGTATGTTACCTCTGCAAATTGGAATTTGGATAATATTGGATAATAAATATTTTATAGTAGAAGAGAGGAGATAAATTGTGCTATGTAAAGATGTTGGGTTCTAGCTTGTTAGCCAGTACTGGCAAAAAGTAATGAAAGTTGTCATCCAGAACATCTGGAGCAGTGTTTTTTAATCTTTGCACTTTAAGCTGTGTGGACTTCAACTCCCAGCTTCTCTGATTGGTGAATTCTGGTAGTCAAATTCCACACATCTTGAAGTTGCAAAAGTTGCTATTCCAGTTTTTAGTAGAATACTCAATTTCGTGGACAGTTTCTGAAAGGAAGTATACAGAAAGAATAACTTATGTGATGTTAACAAGAATTTATTGCGAAGCCTTTTAGAGAAATACATTAGATTCTACTGAGCAAGCCTTGGCATATAAGATGCTCTACATTTTTGTCAGATCAGCTTTAGAAATATGATTTCTAAATGGGTGCATAGGCTTGAACACTTTTTAAAAGCAACCCCACCCCACCCCGGTATTCATGCTGTTTGATCTCTGTTAATATTTCCAGTTTTCAAAATGTTATAAATTAATCTGTATGTTCCAAGTCATCATCACACAGTTTAGAACGAGTCCATGTCTGCTGCCAAGTTTGGCTTGTAACTCCACTAAAAGCTAAGGGAACAAACAAAATGAAGCAAACATTTTGCATGAAATTGGATCTGATTATACTTTTTTCTCTTTCCACTGATTTCAGAGCTATAGCCTATCCTAATAAAAGTCCACGTAAAGCCTTTTATTTGCATTTTCATGGGACTTTTCACCTCTGCCTGTCACATCCTCTATGGGTAACTCTAAGCATTCCCTATTTTCCTTCAATCCCCATTTTTATATGTATATGTTGGTTTGAAACCTGGGACACTTTAGCTACCTACAGTAATAGCATTCGACTTGTCCCCCCTGTTCCTCCAGGAAAGGAAGTTCTTCAAAGGCTTCTTTGGAAAAGTAAGTTTAATGATTCATTGTGTTTGTGCTGTAAGGAGTTACATCCATAGTATAGCATTGGGATATGTTTGAGATCTTACAAAATGGAGGCAACAAAACCTGTCTCTGGGAGCTTGTGAAACGTTCTCTGCTCACCCCTCCCTCAAAGGTCTCACATTATCACAGATTCTGTCCAAGCTAGAATCTTGGGGCTACATAATTTAGGGTTATATTTATAATTTACATTCAGTAAAAATTAATTTCAGAATTGATGAATGATCCACTTACTGTTCAAGATGTTGTGTGCTGATATTTCCAACTCTTCTGAGTGTATGCATTTAAATTTTTCATCCTATCTTTTCCTAAGATGACCATCAAGGTAATTTATGTGCAGATGTTCATTTGGAAAAAAAAAGTATTGAAACAAAGCCAAAAAAGGAAAGGCAGACATACTGCAGCAAAATTAATAGTAACCAAGAATGGTGATATTAGTTTTACATTACATCACATTTAGGGAAGTAATACCAGAAATAATATGAGATATAGTCACAAAACTCTTGATTCAGTGGCTAAACCACACAAAAAGATGAACTCTCTGATGCTCAATTTGTAAGCAGATAAGTTCAGAAGACAGGATTGAAACCAGTTCATTGGAATTACAAGGAAAAAGTATTGGGCCAAACATATTAAAAAGAATTTTGCATGCATATGAGTTGCTTTAATGGAAGAGCAAACTGTTTCAGAATTCTTAGCTTTTGAAGATAAGAAATCTAAGTTCAAAAAAGTTTGCTTTTGCATACATAAATTCAAATAATTTCTCTGAAATAAAACTCAGTGATGTTCTTTTATGACTAAAATTGTTTCCTTTATTTCAGACATGTCAAACTCGCGACGTCACATGACGTTGTGCAACGTATTGGGACAGTTTTGCCATTGTCGGCAATGGGGTGGGCGCAGCTTCTGTGTGATGTGTCCGGCCCATGGGCCGGAAGTTTGACACCCCTGCTTTATTTCATTGTACCTTATTTGTGGTTAAATAACTTTTCTTAACATTTGTGGTGACTACTATACTCTACTATAAAGTTGTACTCCTTTCTTGGAAAGAATATTTTACCTTAGCAGTAGTACACTTTTAGATATTTAACTGACTTCATATAAATTATTTTGTAATCCTTAATAACTTTCTCTAGTCAAAAATCCAATTTTATCCTTATTTTGCAGATAGAAGCTATGGTTGCTTGCTTAATGCTATTTTAATTAAATTATGACAGAGGTGAAGTTTGAAGGGAAGATAGCATGATTCCTAGTTTAGTGCGTTCATAACTAAAAAAATCAAAGCCATCCAATATTTGAAGCTTAAGCTTTGTCATGATTCAGGATGAAGACATTTTACTACATAATTAGATGAAAAATCATAGTACAGTTATAGCCAGAAAGGCAGAACGTAAATGGAAAAACTAAATCTTTTTGATAAATCTGTATGTTATGATGTGTATAACAATCTTTTACCATACATTTTTAGTCTTAGGCTAAATTTTAAAGCTGTAAATAGGTTCACAGTAAACTCTAAAGATGTACAGTAGGTGAAAAAGCAAACTAAATAACTATTGAATATTCTTTTTTATTACAGTAAAAAAGTACCAAATTAACAATATTTTAGTCACTGATCTGCCAAGTTATATAAGCTGAGAATTTAGCAAAGCATACCATATAAAAACTCGACTGAAATAACCTTAACTGTGTTTAACGTATTGTTACTTAAGCAAATTAGGTTATACAATACAGGACAAAAGGTGAAAATTGCCACAGTCATTGAGCATATTATCTGTAAGAAATATATTTCTCTACAAAGAATGGTGAATGCGGATAATCAAACTGCTTTTCTTTTGGAACTGTGCTCCCCAGTATCATTTATGGTACATTCCTTATCATAATTTGTCTTTGTACTGATTTCTAAAAGGCCAGTCTGGCTGATGGATTTATGTATTTATTTCAATTTCTGTAGCTGCCCACTTCACGTGTATGATTTTGGACAGTTTACAACAATTAAAACAATAGATGACAGCACAAAAACAATTCACCAGTGTGTTCTATCTATCACTCACAGGAAGCTTTCAGTCTGTAACTCATGTCTCTTCTACAGAGTTACTGTAAGAATGCAATATATGAACTTCCTTGTGCCTTTAAGGAAAGGCAGGATAAAAATGTGCCTAATCTGGAAAGACCATTAGTATTTCTGGAAGGATGGTTTAGATATTTTAAATAGGTTCATAAATTTGGGGTAGGAAATGTAGGATTTTAGTTTCTGTATTTATAGAAATATCCATATATCTGCAAGGATTACCTTCTATTACCAGTTAGCTTAAAATAAAAGTAGAAGTGCTTATACCTAACATGAGCTCTTGGGGAAAGAGTAGGCTAAATTATGAACATGTTAATCTTAATGGCAGTGTTATGCATAATTCCTTTGAGAGGAACTTGGGTGGAATGTTGAGATAATGGAAAAGCAAGAACATTGACTGCTAAAAGTTGGAAGAGGGAAAGCTAAATGTGATGTAACTCCTTAAGCATCAGAGTTAACTGACAGTTTATTTGGTTTTAAATAGGTAAAGAATTAAAGTTTGAATTCTTTGCCTTTATATGAATTTTTTTAACCCACTTGACTCATCCTGTTCTTTCCCCTTCCTTTTGCATTGTGTTTTTAAAAAATATGCTTCAGCTTGGTTCTCTGGAGCTCTTGCTGTTTGATCTGAATACCTGTCTTGGGGCACTCCTGCTGGAGTTGGATATCCTCTCTTTATGACTTTTGTGCTTCTTGGAAAGAGGAAATCAGAATTCAGCTTGTTTTAACAGCCTAGCAATAATCTTTTTTCTCTTTTTCATTCCCCGCAAGAGTGGAAAGAAGGCAGTTAAAGCAGTCCTGTGGGTTTCAGCAGATGGACTCAGAGTTGTGGATGAGAAAACAAAGGTTAGTTGCTGTTTGGTTTTGAGTCAGCATTGATTAAACAAAATGTTGTCTGATCCTTTCATATAAGTCAATACAAATTTTTGTCTTTTGATGTCTTCAGTGAACAAGTGTATGCCTGAATTCATAAAAGCAATAGGGTAAAAAAAATCCTGATATTAAAGAAATATTGAACTGTTAAACCCTTGGTTTACTGGATCTAGTTTTACTGGATATGATAGAGAAAAAAAAATCCTACAAAATCCCACAATTGGCGGAATTAACAATCTGCTACTACATAAATCATGATGCAGAAACTGTAGTGCTTATGCTGGGTTTGTGTAACATTTAAAGCCAAAATGAAACATTTCATATTATATTAGGACTTAGCACAATATTTGAATTCAATCAATGTTAGCCATTTGTATTATACTCTCTTCAAATTACTAAGTAAAAAAGTTGAAGAGTAAAGGCTCTACGATCTTAAGATACCTCACCTAGTTTCTGAAGGACTTGCTATTAAGCACATTTTGTATACTATATTCAGACTAAATATATATCCATTCAGCCCCTACTTCATTAGCTTGTTAATTAGACAGTCATGAGACACTCTGCTAAAACCAAGATATTTTATAGCTGTGGTATTTTCTTAAGATACCCAACCAAAAATCAGAAGGTTAGATTGGCAAGACTCATTCTTGGCAAATCTGTATTGACTGTGAGTAATTCTTACTTTGTTTTGAGGCTGCTTACAGATCGATATCCCTATAATCTCCTCTAGAATATTCCTGAGTGTTGTCAGAATAACCAATCTATAATTTCCTAGATTTTCCTTTTTCTTCTTTTAAAAAAAGGAGATTTGCCCCCTCCAGTCATATATATATATATATATATATATATATATATATATATATATATATATATATATATATATATATATATATATATATATATATATATATATATATATATATATATATATATATATATATATATATATATATATATATATATATATATATATATATATATATATATATATATATATATATATATATATATATATATATATATATATTTGTTTTCTGAGGTTTTCGCGGGTGTTTGTATGTAGGTCTTTGGTTCTTCGGGTTTTCTCCCACGTAGAATTTGAAGTGTCTTGGCGATGTTTTGACGAAGTCTCATTTGTCATCTTCAGGCTGGTGCTTTCGGCTTCGTGCTTCTAGGAGCAATGTGTGATTGTAGCTGTTTCTTCCTTTTAACTGCCAGTGGGGGTTTGAACTGATTAGCTAGGAGCTCGGCTGCGTTCTGATTGGGTGGAGGTGTGTTCTGATTGGTTAGGAGCTTGGCTGTGCTCTGATTGGATGGGGGGTTGGCTGTGCTCTGATTGGCTGGGGGAGTGTTCTGTTTGGGTGGGGCCTTTGTTGTGCTCAGGTTAGTCTGAGTTACAGGGGGATTAGAGATGGTGAGCTGCATAGCTGTTTGGCTTCGCGTTCGTGGTCGTGCCTCATCTTCATGGTGGATGTCACTTTGTTTCATGTATGGATTGGAGGAGTTTAAGGTGGCTAATGATGCAGCTGTGGTCTGGCTTCTGGTTTGTGGTCGTGCCTCATCATCAGTGTGGGTTTGGGTCTGCTTTTTGCCTGGATGTGTGGTGGTGACATCCTGTGTGGTTTTTGTGAGTGTAGGTCTGGTGTCATTCTTTGTGTTATGGACTCGTTTGTCAATAAGGGCGGGTTTCCAAATGGCTGGTAGGCGGGAGGTATCATCTCGTTTGTTCATGCTGTGAGGGCGTTTTTTTATCTCGATGGCTTCTCTGATTATTCTGTTATTAAAGTGTTCAGTTTTGGCAATAGTTCTGGTCTTTTTGAAATCAATTTCATGTCCTGTGGCTTTAAGGTGTTGGACCAGGGAAGAAGTTGGTTCCTCTTTTTTGACTGAGTTTTTGTGTTCTTCAATGCGTGCACTTATTCTTCTGTTGGTTTGTCCAATGTATGTGGTGGGGCAAGCAGTACATGGGATTTCATATACTCCTTGATTTTCTAAGTCAATTTTGTCTTTAGGGTTTCTTAGGATGGTGGATATTTTTCTGTTTGTGCAGAATGCTGTCTTGACGTTATGTTTGTGCAAGATCTTGCTGATCCTGTCTGTGGTGCCTTTTATGTATGGGAGGAGGGCTTTGCCATTTTCTTGTTCTCTGTCTTGGATTTTAGTGGGAGTTTCTTTTTGGATTAAGTTGGAAATCTTATTTCTTTGGAATCCGTTGGATGTTAGTACATTAGTGAGAGTGTGTAGTTCGGTTGTTAGGTGTTGTTCGTCAGCTAGGCATTTGGTTCTGGAGATGAGTGTCTTGGCTACGGAGCTGATCTGTGCTGGGTGGTGGTGTGAGAGTGCGTGCAGATAGCGATTTGTGTGTGTTTTCTTCTGGTAGATGGTGTGTCCTAGGGAGCCATTGGATTTCTTGTAGACTAAGACATCCAGGAAGGGAAGTTGGTTATTAGCTTCTGTTTCCATGGTGAACTGTATTTTGGGGTGTAGGCTGTTGAGGTGTGTGAGGAAGTTGTCCAGTTTTTCTTTCCCATGTGGCCAGATTACGAAGGTGTCATCTACGTATCTTAGCCAGAGTTTGGGTTTGTGATCAGATTTTTCTAGGGCTTGGGTTTCAAAGTGTTCCATGTAGATGTTTGCAATGACAGGTGAGAGGGGTGATCCCATGGGTGCTCCTTCTATTTGTTTGTATTTTTGTCCGTTATAGATGAAGTATGTGTTGGATAGACAGTGGTTGGTCAGATATAGGATGTGTTTGGGGGGGTTATATTTGTTTTGGATAGCTGTTAAGGCTTCTTTGATTGGCACTTGGATGAAGAGGGATATGATATCGAAGCTAACAAGTAGGTCGCTGGGCTGTAAGTTTTGTTTCTTTATGATCTCTATGAACTGGAATGAGTTTTTTACGTGTGAGGTGATGGATTCTGCATAGGGCTGTAGAAGGAGCACCCATGGGATCACTCCTCTCACCTGTCATTGCAAACCTCTACATGGAACACTTTGAAAAGACAGGATCAGCAAGATCTTGCACAAACATAACGTCAAGACAGCATTCTGCACAAACAGAAAAATATCCACCATCCTAAGAAACCCTAAAGACAAAATTGAGTTAGAAAATCAAGGAGTATATGAAATCCCATGTACTGCTTGCCCCACCACATACATTGGACAAACCAACAGAAGAATAAGTGCACGCATTGAAGAACACAAAAACTCAGTCAAAAAAGAGGAACCAACTTCTTCCCTGGTCCAACATCTTAAAGCCACAGGACATGAAATTGATTTCAAAAAGACCAGAACTATTGCCAAAACTGAACACTTTAATAACAGAATAATCAGAGAAGCCATCGAGATAGAAAAACGCCCTCACAGCATGAACAAACGAGATGATACCTCCCGCCTACCAGCCATTTGGAAACCCGCCCTTATTGACAAACGAGTCCATAACACAAAGAATGACACCAGACCTACACTCACAAAAACCACACAGGATGTCACCACCACACATCCAGGCAAAAAGCAGACCCAAACCCACACCGATGATGAGGCATGACCACAAACCAGAAGCCAGACCACAGCTGCATCATTAGCCACCTTAAACTCCTCCAATCCATACATGAAACAAACTGACATCCACCATGAAGATGAGGCACGACCACGAACGCGAAGCCAAACAGCTATGCAGCTCACCATCTCTAATCCCCCTGTAACTCAGACTAACCTGAGCACAACAAAGGCCCCACCCAAACAGAACACTCCCCCAGCCAATCAGAGCACAGCCAACCCCCCATCCAATCAGAGCACAGCCAAGCTCCTCCTAACCAATCAGAACACACCTCCACCCAATCAGAACACAGCCGAGCTCCCAGCCAATCAGTTCAAACCCCCACTGGCAGTTAAAAGGAAGAAACAGCTACAATCACACATTGCTCCTAGAAGCACGAAGCCGAAAGCACCAGCCTGAAGATGACAAATGAGACTTCGTCGAAACGTCGCCAAGACACTTCAAATTCTACGTGGGAGAAAAGCCGAAGAACCAAAGACCTACATATATATATGTGTGTGTATTCCCTGACCGTTTTGTATCGGTCCCAAAATTAAATAATTCTTTTCACAATTGTCTTGTAGAACACATATTTTCCTGTTAGAAAAGAATGAGGCAGAATAGGATTCGAGTAGCTCAACCTTTTCTTTGTTACCTTATTCCCATTTTGCTGCCTTTGGTGAGCAGATGATATGCTGATTTTTTTTTCTTTTTAATATCTGAAGAAGCTCTTTTTGTTTTTCTTGGCATCACCAAGATGTGTCCCCCATTGCTGCTGTTAGATGCCTCTTTGAAAGAACTTCTTTTTGCATTTGGAGAGTATAAGCTACATTTTCTCCTTGGCTGGGAGGCACAGTGCAACTTGTATTTGTTCCTCTGTTTATTTTAAATTAAATTAAATTCATGTTTATGTTGTTACCAGCTTTCCTCATATAGATTCCTTAGCAAATGTGCAACTCCACCTCCTTTTCTAGTAATGCTTCTGTTCATTTTGAACCAATTACATCCTTCAGTTACTGTACCATAATATAAGTCATCTATCCAGGTCCCCTTTATTTCTATGAAAACTTATTTGTCTTCCTGTATTAGAAGATAAATTTGATCTTACATATTTCTTCTATGCTGAGCATTAGTACAGAAATATTGAGGTTGTAAGCCAATGTTTTTTCACCTTTTGCTTAGTAGGTTACTTTCTAGCAACATTGTCAGCTTCTTCTAAAATACATTTGCAGCTCTGTAGGTCTACAAAAGATCTGAAGATCTTGTATCTCCAATTCCCACAGAACTCATTTTAAAGCCATTCTGATCAAGCTTGCCATACTTAGCTAAATAAAATGTTACCAGTCCTTGAGAGATGCAATGTATCCTAGGCCTGAAATCTGTATTTCTCCAGCACTTGGAGATGGAGAATCCACCAATGGGTTGAGACTGTACTCCTGCCCAATCAGATCAAGTCAGCCAAAGCTGCCACGCCCGTCCTGGACCATAGAGATCTCAGTTTTTGACTTGATCTTGCCCAGGACGGACATGCAGTGTGGCTCCTAGACAGGTACAGTCTCCATTGGTGGATTCTCTTTCCCCAGACTGTATAAAATAGGGGTTAGCAAAATCCTAGTAGCTAAATTCCCATTCCCTTTTTAAAAAAAGATTGAAACTTGGTTCCCAGCTAAGAGAGTCTCTTAGCTGGGGGAAGCTATCCAACCAGCTTCCTGCAAGGAAGGGGCTCCTTCCTCCCATCCTCCCCCCCCGTTCATTACCTTGGCTCCCCGGACTGATTGGGACTAATGGCTGTTAGTCCAGCCAGCTGAGGAGCTCCCTTAACAGAGGAGAGAAGCGTTTTCTCCGATTCGAGCAAGCTTTCCTCCCCTCGGATCCAGCTCACCGGCATGAGCTCCGTGGGCCGGCAGGCCCAGATGACGTACTCCGTCGAGCGGTGCGGGGAGGCGAGAGTCGCCGTCTCATCGCGTTTCCCGCCATTTATCCGCGGCCGCCTGTAAATTGCCGGGAGGGGGGGTTTACAAGCCCGGACTAGCACCGATCAGCTGGCTAGCGGCCGATCGCGGGGGCCGAGAGAAGCGGTTTCTGGCCTCCGAGGAGTTCCCTCCAGAGAGTTAAAAGGCAAAGCAGCGGAGGCTCTTAGCGGCCGCCATTTTGACCACGTGGCACACGCAGCCTCACAGGGGAACACAGGGGAGGGGATCCTCCCCAAGCATTGTTCCCCCCCAGGGAGATCATTACCAAGGAGTTAATTCAGCAAAAGCGGGCGCTGCCTGTGCAGGCCCTTTAGCCGACGGCCGCTCCCATTTGCGATAGACTCCATTCGTGCCTACATTCACTAAGGCCTCCCTGTTGCCGGCCGCCATTTTTTGTTGCTCCAGGACCTCTTTAACTGAGGCCTATTACAGCAGGCCTCTATAGCCTCCTCAACCAGACCAGTTCGGTCTGGTGGGTCCGTTCTCTCCCAGCCTTGTCCCCTTTTTCAAGTCTGGTGTCTCCTATTTCCTGCTTGACATCATTGGCACATTGGCTCCACTCGGATTCCAGGCACCCCCAGTAGTGTGTCTGTCCTTATCCACAGTATATCAGGCCGGATTCCAGGCACCCCCAGTAGTGTGTCTGTCTTTATCCGTGCACAGCCACAGTTGGATTCCAGGCGTCCCCAGTAGTGTGCCTGTCCTTATGAACGCAGAGGCTGTACCTGGGTTCCAGACATCCCCTGTAGTACGCCTGTCCTTACCCAGTGTGTAATACTCTCTAGATCAGTGGTTCTCAACCTATGGGTCGCGACCCCATTTGGGGTCGAACGACCGTTTCGTGGGGGTCACCGGACACCGCGGTCCGCCATTTTGTTTGTTTTTTTTATTTTTTTTAAATTTTTTAAAAATTTTTATTTTTTTTTTTCGGCATGCGCGCACCGTGCATGCATGGATCGGCCCATCGTGCACGCCGTGCATGCGCGGATCCGCCCATCGCGGTCCGCCATTTTGGTTTGTTTTTTTTTTGAAAAAAAAATAAAAATAAAAAAAAATTTCAAAAAAAAAACCCAAAATGGCGGACCGCGACGGGCGGATCTGCGCATGCGTGCGCACGCCGAAAATAATAATAATAAAAAAATAATTAAAAAAAACAAAACAAAAACCAAAATGGCCGACCGCGGTGTCCGGTGACCCCCGCGAAACGGTCGTTTGACCCCAAATGGGGTCGCGACCCATAGGTTGAGAACCACTGCTCTAGTATCTGAGGACTCTTACCTTGATCAGCCGGCCACAGAACCGGATATTCCAATGTCCGAGGAGGAGGACCCACCAGAGGCCCCCTCCTTTGGTGGCCTATTCAACCTCTCCTTCTTCATCACCCTGTTACGCAAGGCCACATCCACCGCCCACCTGGGACCTGAACCTCTGGCGACAACACTCCCTGATCCACATGATTCAGAGGCAGACCCTAACTTTGTAGAGCCAGTCGCGACGCAACATCGCATCCCTTGCCCCTCCCTGTTCCTGAACGCAATCAGGAAGCAGTGGACATCACCGGCATCTCTTCCCATTCCGGGAAGCACGGACAGGAAATTGTACAGTGTAGCCAAGAAACTGGAAGAGACACTGGAAGTGCCTACTGTGGACGAGCCCCTAGGGCCCCTAATGTCATCCACCGCCATTTCTTGGGACTTCTCGGAGACGCTCAAAGCTGAGGACCGCAAGTGCGAGTCCACTTACCGTAGAATGCACCAAGCATCCACATGGGCGATCAGAGCGGCAACCTCCGCCTCCTTCTTTAACAGGGCCTCCCTCTGTTGGCTCCGGCAGCTCCAAGCCCGGATCCCAGCGGAGGATATCCAGACACATCAGGACCTTAGTAAGTTGGTGGCGGCCACGGAGTACGCTGCAGATGCGACCCTCCAGGCTGCCAGGTTTTCCTCCAGGGCTATGGCGTCCAGTATCACTGACCGACGTATGCTCTGTCTGAAACATTGGCAAGCCGATGCAAAGTCCAAATGGAAGCTAGCAGCGGCTCCATATCAGGGAGGCAGGTTATTTGGGGACGCCTTGAATCCCTACATAACCAAAAACAAGGACAAACGTAAGGTCCTTAATCACCTGCTCAAAAAACAGAACAAGCGCTCCAGATTCTATCCATGACGGCAGTCCTTTTGTGCAGGAGCTAGATATAGCTACCCCCAGACCTTCCAATCCTTCCTGGCCAGACAGGACAGGCAAGAGAGACAGGCTGATAGGCAAGCTCCCAGACCCAGACAACAACCCCGGGGGAAGTGCCCCTTTCGGGGGAACAACAGGCCATTGCGGCGCACAAGATGACATCCCACCAATACCTCCCATAGGGGGCAGGCTCTCCTTGTTTGCCCACCAGTGGGAGGCCACAACCATGGACGCATGGGTGCTCAGCACCATCCGTCACGGCCTCGCCCTAGAATTTGTCACCAACCCCCCAAATCGGTTCCTCTCTTGTCCATACCCCCGGAACCGAACAAAGAAGGGGTTGATGAACGAAGCAGTTCATCATTTACTTCACATACAGGCCATAGAACCGGTACCACTGGGACAGAGAGGTCAAGGATTCTACTCCATCCTCTTCGTCGTCCCAAAGGCATCAGGTGGATGGAGAGCCATTCTAGACCTCAAGGGATTGAACTATCATCTTGCATACCGCAAATTCAAGATGCAAACGCTCCGTTCCATCCTGGGAAGCGTAAGAAAGGGGGACCTCCTGACGTCTATCGATCTCACGGAGGCATACCTCCATATCCCGATCTCCCTGGCTTACCGATGGTTCCTACGGTTCGCCTATAAGGGACGCCACTTTCAGTACAGGGCGCTCCCATTCGGCCTCTCATCGGCCCCCAGGGTGTTCACCAAGATCCTGGCGGTCCTAGAAGCACACCTGAGAATGATACCGATCAGAGTACAATGCTATTTGGACGACATACTAATCCAGTCCACATCCACAGAGTCTGCTCTGTCGGATCTAGACTGGGTGGTAGAACTGCTTCAGAACCACGGGTTCGCGGTAAACTTCCCCAAGAGCCACCTGGTGTCTTCAACAAGATTACTACACCTCGGCGCCATCATAGACACCGTGGAGCGCTGGGTATACCTATCCCCAGAGCGCCAGGACAGCATAAGAGAGTCAGTCTCCCGGATTCACAGGAGTCGGTCCGTAGCGTTGGCCACTGTCTCCCAACTGTTAGGGAAGATGATTTTGGCCATCGCCATTGTGCCGTGCTCCAGGCTCCACACCAGGGAGCTGCAATGGTTCATGCTTTCCTTCCAGAGGCGGAACCTCAGCGCCTCCCACCAAAGAGTACAACCCCCACAACAGGTACTGCGATCCCTCAAGTGGTGGCTATCACCAGCCACATGCAGAGGGTCATGCTTCAAGGAGCTGGACCGGATAGTGCTCACGACGGACGCCAGCCTGTTCGGCTGGGGAGCACATCTCGACTCACAGTGGGCACAGGGCTGGTGGTCCAGTTCGGACCTCCAACACAACATAAACTGGCTCGAGCTACGGGCCATCCACCTAGCCCTCCGCCATTTTCGAAGCCGAGTAGCACGTCACAATGTCCTGGTCCTCACGGACAATGTGGCAGCCAAGGCTCACATAAACCGACAGGGAGGCACCCGGTCCCAGAGCCTTTTGACCGAGGCTGTCCTACTGGGAACCTGGGCAGAACACAATCTAGCCTCCATCAAGGCCGATCACATATCAGGGGAAGCGAACACTCAGGCCAACTTCCTGAGCAGGACAATTGTGGATCACTCGGAATGGCTCATTCACCCAAGGATCTTCAAGGATATTTGTCACCGTTTTGGACTGCCGCGGGTGGACCTCTTTGAGTCCCCACTCAATGCTCAGCTGCCTCAATGCTCAGCTGCAGACGGACGCTCTTCGGAGCCCGTGGCCCCAAGGCCTGCTTTACGCCTTTCCCCCGCTTTCTCTCCTCCCGGCGGTAATACGCAAGCTTCTCCGGGAATGGGCAGAGGTACTCCTGGTACTTCCCTTGAGCAGATGGTCATGGAACCTACCAGGGGAAAGGGGATCCTGGACTTGGTTCTAACTAACGCACAGGATTTGGTTCATGATGTCCTTGTAACCGAGCCCATAGGAACCAGCGATCACAACACAATAACCTTCAACTTAACCATGGATAGCAAATTGTCAGTGAAAACTAACACAGAGACCTTAAACTTTCACAGAGGGAATTTTGACAAAATGAGGAAAATAGTAAAGAAGAAACTAAAAGGAACAGTAAAAAAAGTCAAATCCCTCCAAAATGCTTGGAAACTGTTTAAAAATACGTTACAGCAGGCTCAAATAAAATGCATTCCTAAAAGAAGAAAGAGGATTGGAAAGTCCAAGAGGATACCAATATGGCTTACGAATGAGGTAAAGGAGGTTATTGGAAAGAAGAAAAACTCATTTAAGAAATGGAAGGCTCTTCCTACCGAGGAGAACAGGAGGGATCACAAACTCTGGCAGACCAAATGCAAGGCGATAGTCATGAAAGCCAAGTGAGGAGCATATAGCCAAGAATATTAAAAATAATAACAAAACCTTTTTTAAGTACATCAAAAGCAGGAACCCAACCAGAAAATCAGTTGGGCCACTTGATAACAATGGTCAGAAGGGGATAATCAGAGAAGACAAGGAGATTGCCGAGAGGCTAAATGACTTCTTTGCTTCCGTTTTCACCGAGGAGGATAGAGAACATTTGCCTGCCACTGAATTAGTTTTCCCAGGGAGGGAAATAGAAGAATTAAACCTGATAGAGATAAACAAGGAAGATGTTCTTGCATGCCTTTCTAAACTAAACGTCAACAAATCGCCGGGTCCAGATGGCATCCACCCTAGAATTCTCAAGGAACTCAAGTGTGAAATTGCTGAACTTCTAGCTAAAATATACAATCTTTCTCTAAGATCAGGCACTGTACCGGAGGATTGGAGGGAAGCAAATATAACCCCGATCTTCAAGAAAGGATCCAGAGGTGATCCAGGAAACTATAGACCAGTCAGTCTAACCTCAGTTCCAGGCAAACTGATGGAAACCATTATTAAAGATAAAATTACAGGGCACATAGAAAAACAGGCATTGCTGAAAGAAAATCAACATGGTTTCTGCAAAGGCAAATCATGTCTTACTAACTTGTTAGAATTCTTTGAGGGTGTAAATAAATACATAGATAAAGGGGCCCCAGTTGATATTGTATATCTTGACTTTCAAAAGGCTTTTGACAAAGTCCCTCACCAAAGGCTCATAAAAAAGCTCTCCAGCCACGGAATTAGAGGACAGGTCTTGTCCTGGATTGGTAACTGGCTAAATTGTAGGAAGCAAAGGGTGGCAATAAATGGACAATTCTCCGGATGGAAAGAAGTGAGAAGTGGTGTACCCCAAGGTTCAGTTTTGGGGCCTTTACTTTTTAATTTATTCATCAATGATCTGGATGTAGAAGTTAATAGTGAGGTAGCCAAGTTTGCTGATGACACTAAATTGTTCCGGGTTGTGAAAAGTGAAACTGATTGTCGGGAGCTCCAGAAGGATCTCTCGAAATTGTGTGAGTGGGCAACAAAGTGGCAAATGCATTTTAACCTAAACAAGTGCAAAGTTATGCACATCGGGGCAAAGAACCCCAATTATACTTACCAACTGATGGGGACCAAACTTTCTGAGACAACCCAAGAAAGGGATCTTGGGGTTTTGGTGGACAGCTCGATGAAGATGTCAACCCAATGCGCAGCAGCAGTAAAAAAAGCAAATTCCATGCTTGGCATGATTAGGAAGGGAATCGAAAATAAGTCAGCAAGTGTTGTATTGCCTCTGTACAAATCGATGGTGAGACCACACTTGGAGTACTGTGTACAGTTCTGGTCACCGCACCTCAAGAAGGATATAATGGAACTGGAAAAGGTGCAAAAAAGGGCAACAAGAATGATCAAGGAAATGGAGCGCCTCCCTTATGAAACCAGATTGCAACGCCTTGGTCTCTTCAGCCTTGAAAGACGGCGTTTAAGGGGTGACTTGATCGAAGTGTATAAAATCATGCATGGGATAGAAAAGGTGGATAGAGAAAAATTATTTTCTCTATCACACAATACCAGGACAAGGGGGCACTCCCTAAAGCTCATAGCTAAGAAAGTGAGGACAAATAAAGGGAAATATTTCTTCACCCAGAGAGTCGTTGATTTATGGAATTCACTTCCTGAAGGGGTCGTGACAGCTGTCAGCCTTGACAGCTTCAAGGCAGGGCTAGATAGATTCATGGATGCAAAGTGTATCGGTGGTTATTAAAACGGATGTCCATGTGCCGCCTCTATGTTGGTTGAGGCAGGCAGGATTCCCTTGAGTACCATTTGTTTGGGGGTCAAGGGAAAGGGAGGGTTTTGCCTTCTCTTTCTGCTCAAGATCCCCATGTACACTTGGTGGGCCACTGTGTGACACAGAATGCTGGACTCGATGGGCTTTGGCCTGATTCAGCATGGCTCTTCTTATGTTCTTATGTTCTTATGTTCTTATGGTGGCCCCTCGCTGGCCAAGGAGACCATGGTTTGCCGACCTGATGAGTCTTTCCCTCAAAAAACCGTGGAGGATTCCTCCGGAACGGATCTCTCTCAACCTGGGAGTCATTCTTCACCCAGACCCCCAGTAGCTCCAGTTAGGCGTCTGGCACTTGAGCACTCGATCTTAGCAGGGGAGCTTTGCTCCCCAGGAGTCATCACGATAATTCAGGCCTCTCGCCGCCCTTCCACCAATCGCATCTACGAGGCCACGTGGAAGAATTTCCGATTATGGTGCTCTGGCCGACAGTTGGCGCTCTCGGAGCTCACAATTTCCCATATCCTGGACTACTTGTTAGCCGGTCTGGACAGGGGCTTGGCCCCAAACACATTGCGCAGACAGGTGGCAGCGCTGGCAATGGTCCTCACATGCGATCCAGCGGGAACCCTGAGCCATCACCCCTTAATCCGCTCATTCCTTAAAGGGGCCTCCAACACCAGACCCCCGGCCATGCACAGGTACCCTTCGTGGGAATTACCATGGGTCCTTCGGGCCCTCACTAGGCGGCCCTTCGAGCCCCTAATGACATGCGACGTGCGTCACCTGTCCCACAAAGTGGCATTCCTGGTGGCAATCACGTCCACACGGCGCATCTCCGAATTGGCAGCGCTCTCAGTCAGAGATGACCTGTGCATTTTCCATCAGGATAGAGTGATCCTACAACTCGACCTCACCTTTTTACCGAAGGTAAATTCTCTATTCCATAGGTCACAGGACATAGTATTACCAGATTTTTGCCCTAACCCATCGCACGCTCGGGAATGACAATGGCATAGCTTGGACGTCCGTAGAGCGCTTAGGTACTATATTTCGCGGACAGCGGAATTCTGCAAATCCGAAGCCCTGTTCATATCCTTCCATTCCCCCTCCAAAGGTCGGAAGGTCTCCTCTTCCACAATTGGCAGGTGGATCAGGGCATGCATTGCCGGGGCATACCAGGCTGAAACATTGCCAGTCCCATGATGGGTCATGGCTCATTCCACACAAAGTGCAGCTACTTCCGCGGCCTGGTCCACACAGGTGTCCATTGAGGAAGTATGCAGGGCAGCCACATGGGCTTCACCATCCCCTTTCATTCGGCACTACAAAATTGATAGGTTTGCCTCGGCTGAGGCTTCCTTTGGCAGGAGAGTTCTCCAGCAGGTTATTCACCAAAGTGCCACACCGGACCAGTCTGCTTCCCACCCCCAGGGACAGTAGGCTTTGGTATGTCCCATTGGTGGATTCTCCATCTCCAAGTGCTGGAGAAGGGGCGTTGTCTTACCTGAATGCCTTTTCTCAACACGGAGATGGAGAATCCACTCCCACCCTGGTAGGTCACTTAGGCCTAGGGTCAGCTTAGCGGGAGGAGCCACAATGTCGTGCTGTCAGTCAATGGCTACGCTCGTTTCAAAACTGGGATCTCTATGGTCCAGGACGGGCGTGGCAGCTTTGGCTGACTTGATCTGATTGGGCAGGAGTACAGTCTCAACCCATTGGTGGATTCTCCATCTCCGTGCTGAGAAAAGGCGTTCAGGTAAGACAACGCCCCTTCTAAAAACATTTATCTGTATTGGGAAAACATTTTTGTTTTGAAAGACAACAAGTTGAAAAACATATTGTTGTGTTATTCCAAGTTCTTGGAATGACTTGAAATATATTGTTCTTTTTTTTTAAGGATCTTATAGTTGATCAGACAATAGAGAAGGTCTCCTTCTGTGCTCCAGATAGGAATTTTGACCGAGCATTTTCCTACATATGTCGAGATGGTACTACAAGACGTTGGATATGTCATTGCTTTATGGCTGTAAAGGACACGGTAGGTCTCATTTTTACTCGATAAAAAAGTAGTTTGTTACTTATAAATCAATACTGGCTGGGTAATGTTTCCTGGATTTTAATTAAACTTTAGTATACAAATTATATAAAATAAAAAATGCATATTTTTTATTTGTTGGAAGCTGGTATTATGGCCTGGTGTAGTATATCAACTGTGTGTTCGCCACTCAGAGCCCTAATTTATTGTGGCAGTTTATAAATGCAGTAAATAAAGAAAGCCCATTCGTAAATCTTACGGGTTTGAATCTAAATATATTAAATTTCTACAGATTGTCCAGTGCATATGTTGATAACAAATGGTAGACTTCATCTGTTTGTGGTGTACAAATTATTTAAAATGTTTAAACCTGATTTTTATAGCAATATTTTAGTAGGTATTTGGGCAACATATTTTAATATCACAACTAAATGAAAGTATTCAGTCTCCCTTTTTCTCCAAATGGTTAAAAATCATATGATTTAAAACCGGTTTCATTTGTTCATTTGAACCTTTCTGGTTAGATTTTACACAAAAAGGTTGATTATATGGAGTGCCAGCTATCATTTGGCAGTAGTTGGGTGGTTTCTGGTTTCGCTTCTAATTAATGTGAGATCTTTTTCAGGGAGAGAGGTTGAGTCATGCAGTTGGCTGTGCGTTTGCAGCATGTTTGGAGCGAAAGCAAAAGAGAGAGAAAGAATGTGGGGTGACAGCCACCTTTGATGCAAGTAGAACCACTTTCACAAGGGAGGGGTCTTTCAGGGTTACTACGGCAACTGAACAAGCAGAAAGAGAGGAAGTCATGAGACAAATACAAGACATCAAAGGTAATAGAATACAAATCTGGCCATTTAAAGTATAGGTTGTATTGTTGAATTCTTTCAAACGTTATAGATATTTGCAGGCCATATAAAGCATCAGTGAGATGTTCGGCTATAGCGCCAGGTGTAGCAGCATAATGTATTTAAGAAGCATTTCTTCATATTCTTGAAGCTGTAGAAAAATTCATTGTTTTTATATGTTTTCATTGAGTTCATATGGTTGATGTTTTCTTCATTTCTGCTTTTTATCTTTATGTAAACTCATGTGTCTCACCCTGTTATGGAGAATATCTCTATCTTGGTAACACGTGGGTGTAATGTTTGCCAAAATGGAAGTCGCTACTACTGTTTTATTGAAAAATCGTGAATATAGTCTGATACCTATGGCATCTTACAATGTGTAATTCAGTCAGTCTTTAATCTCCGTATGAAAATAGGACCCAGGATAGATTTTGGATCTCATGTCTTCATAAAATATTTTTTATCATATCATGTAGTCTGAAAAAGGGTTATGTAAAACTACTTATGTAGTCCATTTGTTATACGTAGATTCTACTAAAAATAGTATCCAGTGAGGATTTTAGTTGTTTTCCATGAACTAACACTACGTTCTTTTTTGGCTAGTTTTGAGAAAATGAATCGTAGCCAAAAATCAATAAGATAATGATAATTATTAAGTCAGCTTCAAGAATAAAACATAAATATGTGTTTATATATTTTGTAAATAAATAGGAGTTTGCTATTTGTCACAAGGAAATAGAATAATTATGCCTTTTGAGTATACATTAGAGGGGGAAAACATTTTTGACTTTTTTTTTACATTGTTCTGAGCGATTTTATCAAATAATGAAGGAGAATCAGCAGTGTTAATGGTTTACAGTATTTGTGACCTGATAATCTTGGGAAAAAATAACCACGACCAATCTGTTTTATAAAGACCAGAACATTTATTTAAAAGTTATAAGCCAAGTAAAATTAGAGTGGCTTTCATGGTTCTCACTACAAAATAGTGAGCATGCAATCTAGTTAGTTGATTCCTCTTTCATCATGTGTGATATTTCTAATTCATGCCCAAGCAGGAAAGGCAGAGTTAGAGTTGGCATTGGAGCTTGGTATTTTCCAATCCTCATTTAACCTTCTGATACCAACCTCTAAGTGTAAGCTTTATAAATTAAGTAGAAGAACAAGACAGGTTACAGACGTTATATACCTTTTGATGATCTCCATATACTGTGGAACACATATCATACATTACTGTTTTAAAGTAATTTATACGTGTGATTGCAAAGCAGTATGAAAAATGCAGCTTCATTGAGAGAGAAAAAAGGCTAGACATGAAAATACAGTACATAAAGCTGAGGGCAGCATTTTCTATTTTCCTATTCATGGACAAACAGTCCAAAGGCTCCGGGTTATGATGCATCATGGCTCAAAATATAGTAACTATAGGAAGTGTCTAAATAGAAGTCTGGAGGATCAGTTGTAACTTGTACCTCAGGATGAAGGAATTTGCTGCTTTCTGATCTTGAAATGAATGGGAGCAGAAGATTGAAAAGAAATATATTGCAGGCCTTGAGTTATAAATGAAAACACAATGAACAGGTTTCAGTGCAGTACCTCGGACATTAGTCCACCAGATGAGAAAGGTAAATGTGAAACCAATTCTTTAAATATTTAGGTCTGAAATCATTGTTGCCGTTAGTGACAAACTTTGCAACCTGAGATTTAAAAAGAAAGGTCTGACCAACAGTTTCCAGAACTGTTAGATACCCAAATCTGATTTTTATCTCAGTTGTACAAATAAAGGACTAAGAGTGCGTACTCAGCCATATTTACTCCTTTCAGTTTGGGGGCTGCAAATGTAATCACTTAATAATACAGTAAACCCTCGAGATAAGAATGTTTAATTGATAATTGAAATGTTGATTAGGTAATAAATCATTGAACTGTATTTGCCACGTTAAAGATGTAAAAACTAAATAAACCAGAAGCTATATTTTGCATCGAGAATGTACTTTTCCATAAATTAAAAGGAATTTTAAAAAAAAAAGTCTCAAGTATTCATGCTCTTCATTTTTTAAATATTTCATTACAGTTGAAACAGATGTGAAAACAACTGCTTCAAGTGTTGTACCTGGCAACACAGCTCCATCTCCAAGTTCGCCCACTTCTCCTACTGCTGAAGTGGCAACTTCGGCAGACAAAGAATCCGGCAATCCTCATGCCATCCCTCGGCGGCATGCTCCCATTGAACAGCTGGCCAGGCAGGGGTCTTTCCGAGGATTCCCTGCTCTCAGCCAGAAGATGTCTCCATTTAAACGCCAGCTTTCTCTGCGAATCAATGAGTTGCCCTCCACAGTGCAAAGGAAGACTGACTTCCCTATGAAAAACTCAGGTAGGATAATTTTTTCCCCCAGATCCTGTTTTTTTGAGTCTGTCTGCATTTGAGACAGAACTAACGTTGGTTTGATTCTCTTCAGATCTTCTATGTTTCTCGTCTGATATGCCACTACAAAGTGGCATTATGTTGCTGGTTTTATGACCTCCAAGTTACAATATTAAATCCTATCAGTTTCTTCTAAATATAACCAGAATTTTTAGATAACATCACATATTACCAAGTATGGGTTTGATATCTGTATTCAAAGTTTATTGACTGCTGTTAATTATCTTTGAACTATAAGGAGTCCACTTAGTCAAAGACATTTTGGCTTTGGTCAGCATCTCTTGAGTAATAATTTGTGTTTGCAGAGCTTAATGAGTTAAAAGCCTAGCTTCTGCCAATGAAAGTTGTGCGGTTTTGATAATTATTCTGATATTTAATATGGATGTAAGTACTCCGAGAAGCTGACATAAAATCAAAATAATTGTAACCTTCGTGCTCATTCCCCAGTTTTTTCTTTGTTCTTAACTTTTCCTCTTTCGCTTTTCAAAGGACAGATGTAGCTTTTTCCTAATCATGGAAAAAAAGATCAAAGAACGACATTGTGAAAAAGCAGGAAGGTGCCTTTGTATTATGCTGGGCCATATCTGTGCAAACTTTTTTCTTCTTCTTTCAGTTCCTGAGTCTGAAGGAGAAGTCGATAGCATTAGTTCATTGTGCTCCCAGATTACACATGCCTTTAGCATACCATCTGAGGATCCTTTCTCCTCCGCTCCAATGACAAAGCCAGTAACAGTGGTTGCACCACAGTCGCCAGCTTTTCAAGGTATGTGGTCTCTAAACCTGGATGCATGTGATACTTTTTATATGTGCAAATGCTGTTTTCCTTTTGTGTGCTGGCAATGTAATGTTTTAAACCATCTTTCAGCTCTTTTGTTTGCATCTGGAATCATTCTGTTTTAACTAAGTTACATGCTTGTAAGCTATTTGCATGTGAGCTTCCTAGAAAGTCAAGGACTTATTGAGAACAGTCAGTTACGTGCTAACAACAGGGCCACACCTTTTAGATGTTACAGATAAAATGTTACTATGTAAGAAATTACGCAATTACCCATTTTTCAATCTCCTTGATCTTTTAAAAAAAACAGATGGATGACTATAAAATAAATATAAATCCAATAAATTTGCTACCTGTTGCTTATTTTAAAAAACATGAAGGCTCTAAAGTTGAAGAGATGTTCCCAGCTTTGATGTTAGGTAACCATATTTATGTCTTGCTTTGATATCCTACAAAAGAGATGCAACTTGCAGTCTAATCTTTGAGACAGTATCTCACTGCTTGTTTTAAATAAAGGCAACAGCTGATAGTCAAAATAATTTTCTTTTGCCAGAATACCAATAAAGCAGGATGCTTCAGCCCATCACTGTTTGTCCTTCTAAACTTGTTCTGAGAGCAAAGAATAAAATCAGAAATAAAGTCCACAAAGCATCCTTTAAAATAATTAGCAAATACCCAAGGTATCTTCCATACGAATTAACAAAATTAAATGTGTTGAATAAAAAATGCTTGTAGAATAATAGTGGGCAAGCATGACTAAGTGCTTGATGTATGTTGCATGCTGGCAAAACCATGTTTTATTTTCGACATTCCAATCCTGTGCATGCTTTGCATGAATTAACAGCATTGATGTTGTCTGCTCCAATTTTAGTAAATGGCATTGCCTCTGCCTTCCATGTGTTTGCTGATAAACCAGCTCAAACTACTGTAGCATCTACAGCCATACCACTTCGTGAAACCAATCCCTGGGCTCAGTCCCCTGCTGCTCCAGCTGTTGCTAAAACTGGAGCTGTAGCTTCTCCTTCTGGTAAGACTGGGCACTGATCTTGGCGTGTCGCTTTTGAAAGCTTAAAATTGGTGGTGCTGGATTTGAAAGACTTTGATCTGATCTAACAAAATGGTTCTCAAGGATTTCTTTTTAATATCCAGAAGCATAGTTAAGGGAAAATAGAAGAATTGGACATTTAGATGTGGTATTTTGTTTTAATGTGGAAGTTAAATTAGTACGGTAGTTAGGATAGGTAATTAAGTAAATAAATAATATATTAAAGCTTATTACTAGAAGAAAAGGCTGTTTCAATAACCAGTAGCTTTAATGGGGAAAAAAAATGGCCCTTCACAAAATCAGTGATTGAGCATTATAAATTAGCACTTGGAGTAATTGACATTCTAATATAAATATATAAGATTTCTAGTGATTTAGAAAACTACTTGAGGATCCATCTTTAAGCCATAGTAGATTTTTTTTGGTTTAAATCAAATGAGAAATGTTTCTAAAAGCCATACAGTTTTCTCCTAAGAGTAGTATTTTTCATGTATTTTTATTCATTGAAGCAAAAGGTGCAAGGGCTGTTTTACATGTTTCTACATATTTATCACATTCCCACAGAATTTAATTAACAATCCAGTCCCTGCATATCGGTCTCATATCCCTTTTTTATGATTTCATGTCTTTTAACTTAAGGCTTTGTATCCAAACTGGATAAGACACATTTCTGAGTGCCTGAAATTTCTGACATAGGGATGAAGGGTATAGTTTATGTTATTGTAGATCAGTTGGCTTGGCTAACAGTCCCCCTTTAGGACATTAGAACGAGAAGCTGGACGTTGAAATTGAAAAGATGGAAGCAAGCCCGTAACTTATTTAATTAAATGCCCAGTTCTAGTCTCAGTTTTAAAACCTTTGTCAACATTACTGGAACTTCATACATACACTAGTTAAAGTGTGTTAATTACCGTTATGGATTCTTTACTACTGACTGACAATAGGAAACCAGCTATTCTCACCTGGTGGTGGTTAAAAGCTACTTCAATTCCTCATCAAATTGTTCTGAAGACAGGGAAGACAATACCTTGCTGAGGTATACCCTGTTCTTAATTTCTTTTACAGGTGCTGACTGGAGTGCTGACTCAGGAGCTGCCTCCCCGAATCTGTTTCAGGCGAGTCACAGACGTACTCCCTCGGAGGCAGACCGTTGGTTGGAAGAAGTATCTAAAACTGTCCGGTCTCAGCAGCCTCAGGTGCAATCCCAGCCTCCAGCTCCCCAGCCGCTCCTCCAGCCTCCTACGGTGGTTTCTCAGTCAGCACCAGCTTTTCCAGGCGGCACCTTCATTGCACCCCCACCAGTGCCTATTGGGGTGGTGCAGCCCATGCAGCCTACGTTTATCCAGGCTCAGCCATATGCTGTCGCAAATGGGATGCCCTATTCAGCTCCCAGTGTAACCATGATTGGAATCACCCCTTCCCAGATGGTAGCCAATGTCTTTGGCACTGCAGGTCATAGCCAAGTGTCCCACACTCATCAGTCACCCAGTCTTATAAAGCAGCAGACATTTCCTCAATATGAAACTAATAGCGCTACTGCCAGCCCTTTCTTTAAACCCCCTGCCCAGCAGCTCAATGGCTCTGCTGCTTTCAATGGTGCGGACCCTGCCAAGTGGCCCACAGAGGACAAACATGTGCTTCCACCTGGAGCTGGCCAGCAAGTGGATCCGTTTGAAGCACAGTGGGCAGCACTAGAAAGTAAATCCAAACAACGCACTAATCCATCTCCAACTAACCCTTTCTCCAGTGAACTACAGAAGACATTTGAGATAGAACTCTAAGCAGTCCTGTGGCTTGTACTTCATCTCTGTGTGTATGTGTGTTGGCATTGGATGTAAGAGTATACCGGAGGCAGCATTTTTTTAATCACTCATGTCCCTCTCTTTGGAATTAGGTTGGGGGTAGAGAGAGGGGACGCTCATGGAAAGAGGCTCCTAGGCCCAGCCTTTTGGGGTATAATCCAGGTAACATACGCTTGCCACCTGTTTGGGAACTTGAATGGCAAAAGGAATCTGAAAAGGGCTGAAGAAGGGGGTTGAACCTGAAGCCTTTTTTCCACAGAAACTTCAGGAAACCTCACAAGCTGAAAAGCAAATGACTCACCACTATCTTAAGAATGTGTCTACCTTCCTGTGAATGGTCCGGTTCCCTTGTGGCGAAGGCAGGGGTTGGGGAATTGTGGCACAGTAATGAATGGGCTGGTGGAGAAATCCTGAGAGCTGCTGAGAATATGCTGTCAGTTGGAAAAGGATGAGCTTCCATTTCAAGTGATTATATATAGAATAAAGCCAAAATCTTTATTTTTATGCATTTTAGATTATTTTAAATAGTTCTAGTTATTAAAAGTCGAATGAGTTGTAAGTAATCTTGCCAAAGTTATAAAAGGGGGTTGGATGTAAAATTGTACATAAGATTGATTTATCACTGATTCTTACAGTCAGTAATATGGGAATAGGGTAGGGAGCAGAGTTCCTAGCTTGTCCCTGTCTGTATCATTGTAAGTAGCATATTGCAACTACAATCATGAATCATGACCAATTTTTTTAAAAAAATCATTGTAGAGTAGTGTAAGAACAGTATTGTCTTGGTTTGAAAACAATTAGTAAATTTTATCTTTTTTTAAGCAATCAAACTAGATATTAGAAATCATATAGGTTATTTCATGTACTGCTGCAGTTTATTTGTCTTACATCTCTTTTAACACTACTGTGACAACTGTAATTATATTTACAATCAGGTCTACTTATGAACCCATTTTAGGTGAATTAAATAAGAGTTTAGATTTTTTTTAAAATGCTTTTCCCATTGTTATATGTGAAAGCTTATAGCAAGACTGCAGCTATTCCATGTCTTTCCTCTGGCAAATCACGAAGTCCATCTCATTTTTAATTTTACTCTTAAAACTTGGCCTTACAAGCAAATGTAAGTTATATATTTGTACTGATGATTTATAATCTGCTTTAACAGAAATAAATGTTGGTAGTAGATTATGTGTCTTTCTCAACAGGTTTCCTTGTTTTCCTGCAACCAGTTTGATCTCCATTTCATTTGGTGTATAGATCACCAAATTTTAAATGTTTGATCTACTAATAACAGGGCAAGATATATATTTTCATTTGCATCTATTGCTTAAAAGCAGGAAATGCAACTTCTGGAATTTCAACTTGCTTTTATTTTGAAACTTGTATTATATTTCTTATGTCCCCAGAACAGGGGTAGGCAACCTTGGCTCTTTTATGACTCGTGGACTTCAACTCCCAGAATTCCTGAGCCAGCATGGCTGGCTCAGGAATTCTGGGAGTTGAAGTCCACGAGTCATAAAAGAGCCAAGGTTGCCTATCACTGCCCCAGAAGAATGTGATTCCAAGAAATTGCCACATTTCCCATTAAGGGATTATCACCGTATTATTCAGAAATAGCCCTGGAAAACTTTGTATTTGTTCTAGAGCACTGTTCGTTGTCTAGAGACAAACTGGTTTTTGCTCAGTTTTAGTGTTTCTTAGTACATAATGGAACTTAATGGTATTGCTGTTTAAAGTTACAGTACTTAAGTGGTTTGTTTCAGTACAAAGCATGCTTACTCTAAAACAAAGCTACCTCAAATGTAAGTGCATGTATGGTGGATGTATGAATTTGGACTATGCCATACTGCACTTGAGTAAAAATCCCTTTCACCCTTTTTGTCCTTGGTCTATTCATACCTTTTGCAAATGTAAATGCATGGAATTCTCATAAAGCTGCCACGTAGACAATAATTGAATATTGTCAATGAAACATTTGTGTAGAGCCTAAATAAATTCCTATTGGGATCAGAGGCAAAAATTTCCACAATCCAGTAATTTTTGTACAGTGAATGGACAGTTATTAGCGTCCTATATACAGGTCCGAATACTTTTAAGGCCTTATTTCTGTTGTAGAAAAACTTTTATAAAACCAGGCTTTATTTTGGGTCTAGGGGAAAGAGCTTCTTGGAACATGCAGCCCTTATCGGGATTGTTGTGTAGAATGAATGAACAAATAATGATCAATAGTTGATTATTTGTTATGTTATTAAGGAAGGTATAATTCTATCTATACAATTTTATCAACAGACAAAAAAATTGCTTCTCAGATATGCATTCAACATTAATCTAGCACAATAACAAGTACAGCAAAAGCTGCTTTGCTATTTTACCATTTCTCTTTATTGTTAAATATTTCCCAGTCATGGGAATAGATATCAATGTGACCCAGATTTTGAAAAAGGGGTTGGGAAGTGATGAACTACAATAGATATAAAAAAAAATCCATACACCCCTGTTAAAATGCCTGTTTTTGAGATGTAAAAAAAATCAGACCAAGATAAATCACTCCAGAATTTTTTCCACCTTTAATGTAACATATAACCTGTACAATTCAATTGAAAAACAAATTGAAATCTTTTAGGGGAAAAAATAACAATAAAAAATATAATAATGTGGTTGTATAAATGTGCACACCCCCTTTAATACTTCGTTGAAACGCCTTTTGATTTTATGACAGCATTCAGTGTTTTGGATCAGGAGTCCATCAGCATGGCACATCTTGCCTTGGCACTCTTTGCCCATTCTTCCTTGAAAAGTCCTCCCAATCTGTCAGATTGCGAGGGCATCTCTTGTGCATAGTCCTCTTTGGGTCACCCCACAGTTTTTCAATTGGATTCAGGTCCGGACTCTGGATGGGCCATTCCAAAACTTTGATCTTCTTCTGGTTAAGCCAGGGGTTTTCAAGCTTGGCTCTTTTATGACTTGTGGACTTCAACTCCCAGAATTCCTCAGCCAGCGTGCCTGGCTGAGGAATTCTGGGAGTTGAAGTCCACAAGTCACAAAAGGGCCAAGTTTGAAGACCTCTGGGTTAAGCTATTCTTGTGTTGATTTGGAGGTATGCTTTGGGTCATTTCCATGCTGAAAGGTGAAATTCATCTTCATCTTCAGCATTTTAGCAGAGGCCTGAAGGTTTTGTGCCAGAATTGACCGATTCTTGGAATTGTTCATAATTCCCTCCACCTTGACTAAAGCCTCAATTCCTGCTGAAGAAAAGCAATCCCGAAGGATAATGCTGCCACCATCATGCTTCACCGTAGGTATGGTGCACATTTGGTGATGCACATTGTTTTTGCACCAAGCATACTTTTTGGGATTATGGCCCAAAAGTTCAGTCTTGGTCTCATCAGACCATAACACAATTTCTTACATGCCTTTGTCAGATTTGATGTAGGTTTTTGCAAAAATATAGCCTGGCTTGGATGTTTTTCTTTACAAGAAAAGGCATCCATCTTGCATCCTTACCCCACAGCCCAGAGATGGAGACAGGAGATAGCTGTTACATGTAATACCCAACCAGTACTAAACAGAAATTCCTGTGGCTTCTTTACTATTGCTGTAGACCTCTTAACAGCCTCTGGGACTTGTTCTTTTTCTTGCTTTTTCATCAGTTTTGGAGGGACAACCAGTTCTTGGTAATATTGTTGTAACATATTTTTTCCAGTTGTTGATGACTGTGTTCACTGTATTCCATGGTATATCCAATGCATTGGAAATTTTTTGGGGGGCCCTTCTCCTGACTGATACCTTTCAACAATGAGATCTCTTTGATGCCTTGTAAGTCATTTGCAGCCCATGGCTTTTGCTGTAAGAGGCAACTGAGTAAATGTCAGAAAACTCCTACTAGAACAGCTGAACATTATATGGGCTTGATCAGAGCCACTTTAATTGATGGCAAGTGTTTATTGACTACTATTTTACCATTAGTTTGAATGTGATTAATTTGGAACATACGCATAGCCCTGCTTATAAGAAAATGTGCACATTTATGCATTCATATTATTGTACATTTTTCAATTATTTTTCACCCTAAAAGATTTCAGTTTGTGTTTCCTTTGAATTGTTTAGCTTATATGTTATATTAAAGGTGGGAAAAAATTCTGAAGTGATTTATCTTGGCCTGATTTTTTACATATCAAAACTCTGGCCTCTTAACGGGTGTGTAGACTTTTTATATGCACTGTACTTGATCTTTAATTTCTTTTAACTTCTGCTCCCAAAAAAATAATTGAAAATACCATTTAAATGCATAGAGGAATGGAGCCTTGCTGTAAATTAATCAGCGTGAGTTCTGAAAAAGTAATCTTGCCTCATGAAAATTTTTGATGATGTTGCCCACTCAGCTGCCATGGAGTTTTTTAGTTGGATTTGCAACTGGGAAAAGATTGAAGGAGAAATAAATTGGCAATTTTCGTATTGCTGAGAGGTGTATAGTGGGATCCTCAGGAATCACATTGTGACTGATGTTTTTTAACTGAGCTGGAGTTAAGTACATGTACTTGTGAGACCAGAGTACTATGTACTGGTCACTTTACTAGAAGCATGATATTGTAACATTTTAAAACATACAGAAAAGTGCAACCAAAATGATCAGGAGAATGAAGCAGCTTTGCTATAAAGACCACAATAATTGTGGCTGTTTTGCTTGAATGAAGGCAAGAATTAATAAAGATAATATAATTCATGGTGTGGATATTGTGGAGAAATATTTTCCCTTGCTTCAGATCATTCAATATATACAAAATATAGGGACTCTCAGAACTTTTTCACACAGCACATAGTTAAACTGGATTTTATTGTCAGCGGCTGGGGTAAAAGTCACCAGTTAGAATGGTTTAAAGGGGGATTGACAGATTCTTGGAAGATAAGACTTTTAGTTGTTATTGATATTATCTGTTGATGACCTGGATCATAAATAGTATGCCTTAAAGCAGGGGTCTTCAAACTTGGCCCTTTTGTGACTTGTGGACTTCAACTCCCAGAATTCCTTAGCCAGGCATGCTGACTGAGGAATTCTGGGAGTTGAAGTCCACAAATCATAAAAGGGCCAAGTTTGAAGACCCCTGCCTTAAAGCCTGATTTCTTGGAAGCAACAGGGAAATAAGACTACCTTATTCCAGTTCAGATTTTAAATCCTACCTTTCTTTTAAAAGCTCAGTGCACTTTAAAGGGGATCTCTTCATTTTATTTTCACTTTCCTCTCCCCTCTCCATGTTAGTGGCTGGGTTGGGAAAAAGTACCTGGCCCAATTTATCCAATGAATTTCCATGGCCAAGGGTGGTTCTAATCAAGCATTCTAATCATACCATCATACCGAGTTTCATCATACCATCATTAAAAGCACCAAAACATACCTGCTTTGATTTTCAAATTTTGTAGTCTGAAAAACTGGCACTCAAGGTGATGACATGCGTTTGTAACAGATTAAGAGTTGGGAGGTACTTAGAGGTCTCCTAATCCAATCCCCTGCTCAGGCAGGAAACCCTTTATCATTTCAGACAAATGGTTGTCCAATCTCTTTTTTAAAACTTCCAGTGTTGGAGCATCCACAGCTTCTGGAGGCAAATTGTTCCACGGATTAATTGTTCTGTCAGAAAATTTCTCCTTATTTCCAGGTTGATTCTATCCTTGATTAGTTGATTTTAAGTTGGTTGCCTGTTGCAAGGTTATTTTCTCAATCCATTAAAGGGGAGATAGACTCAGTGGATTAATGTTTTTGATGAATGGCACTCCTTGAGGAAAACTTGTGCTTATGGTTATAAATGATAGTTGGGGAATGAATTGCATGTGTAAAAAAATACCACATGCCTTCTCTCTGGCTTTTGTAAGATAATATTTGTACCTTCCGTGACAAATCAATTCTGAATGCAAGAAAATACAAACATGTTTTGTTCTCTCAGTTTGTCTACATGTCTGTGCTACAGTTAAATTATACTAACACTGAATTAATTGGCATCTTTATTGAAGAAGCTGAAATCTTGTTACCTAGTTCACATGGCGCCCTGCAGTTCTGAGCAGCAGGTAATAGGCAGAAGATTGCCTTGTTCCCGTTACTAAACATTCTGCATAATGTGCTGTAAATACTGGTTTGTTCATTTTTTACCATTGATAAATGTTTCTCATTTTCAGTGAAGATAGTCCCATTGTACAATCAGATAATTAAAAATAGATTTGTTTAGGAGAATTTGTTTTTCATTATTTGGTTATAGCTATTCATGTATCAAATCTATAATGGAGTAGCCCAACTATAAATCATATTTGCCTACAGATATCAGAACATTCATGTATTCTGATTGGTATATCTTAGTATAAACATCATAGATATGGCAGATTCTCATATTTGTTTTCCCATCAAGCAAATTACCGGTAAAAAGTATGGTATTACAAAGATATACTTTGTTTCTAAAAGAAATGCGATCTTGAGCTACTTAAAATCTGGGAAGGTTTCAGGTTAATTGAGTCCATAATAGTGGACCAAAAGCTATAACAGGAATCACGTGAGAAAAAAACTGCAGATGTGCCAGGAATGTTGGCTTAAAGGAAATTATACTATTTTATGGTATTCACAATCTTTGAGACACTTAAAGATTGTGAATAATTGACAACCTTATGGTTAACACATACAGGTTTGGGATGAGTCTAGTCTTACACCATAAAATATAATTCTAGTCAGCCATTGAGAATGCATAGATACTGCAGTTTGAACTTCTATAGTGCCCATGGTCATCCTTGTATTAAATAATTTGGCACATAGGATGGGATAATGAAAGAGGTAAGGCATACCTTTCCATAATTCTGAGGCATCAACAAGCAACTCTGTTGTGATGCTGTGTACACTAGTGGGGCTGGCTGCACAATGCTTTGAAAATACAGAAGTGCAAATTCAGTACTTGTCTATGACTCATTAATGCAGTGGTATCTCTGGAGATTGTGTGGCTGCAGTAGTCGTGAGATTTTAGAAACAAAAACCACTTCTCAAATTGCACAGCCCTCTGGTATTTGTTTATGCAGAAGAGATAAAACAGAATTCGTTTCCTTTTTCAAAGGCCTTAATGCAATTGCATACATGTTTAATTGGAAGAGAGGATCACTGTTTAATGAACTTACTTCAAGAAATACAGCCTTCCTGCTTTAAGAGTATTTGAAGTACAAAACCTTGCCACGTCACCATGCATTTTCCTCTTCTGATGCTTCTGTGTTCTACATATTTCCAACAAATATTAAGTGATACTCACTGCTGCTAGTTAACTCAACAATAGTAGTTTCCTGTATCTGCTGAAAAAACAACCGTCTGCTTGTAACTGTTTATATCTGAACTGCAGGGACATTTAATATAACTGCAGGAAACAAGTTTCTAGGTCAGTATGCTAAATTTCCACAAAAAATGTGGTCAGCAGTTTTTCTTAGTGGGTTCTGGCACTAATTTAGCTTTTATGTTTGATTTAAAATGTGTCTGCTATCCTTGATTTATATTGAAGCAACTTTCCCACTTACTTTGAATTCTTGTCTTTCTTGTTAAGCTTTGCTAGTGGAACAATTCTTCATTTCCTTAAATGAAAGGTCAGCCTGCTGTTAGAGGATTGGTATTTCTCTTGCAAAACAAAATACAGCTTAGGAAGGTGGAGATACCATTTCTGCCAACTATTCTCCTTGTTCTCACATTAGCTGTACTGACTACCCGTGTGTATGTATGCTTGATAAACAGATTGGAGATGAGTGCTTCTGGAGTAGGTTTGCAAGAAAGGTAGCCAGCCTGTGACTCAGCCGTAGCGTCGAGAACAGCTGGCACAGCAGAAGCTGGAATAATACTCATTGTTGCAGAGCTGAGCCTGTAGAATCAGATCGCAGTTAGCAAGGTGTGGCTGATCAACACATTCCCTGCTTGTGTCCACAGGGAGGGATGCTGGCACTAGAAGAGTAAGGAAGGAAAGGAAGTCAAATAGAACCAAACAAAAGTGTTTTTCATAATCAGTTGGGAGTGATTACAGTAATTCGCTTTTTTGTTATTTACATTATGGCTATTTCACTGCATGCAGTGGAAAATATTCCTATCTGCTGCAGCTCCAGCAAAAAAAATACTGTGAATGGAATCTACATCTTGGCAAACATTCAAAAGTAGCAAATGGCAACATCAGCATTAGCGCATTTTGAGAGAAAATTGATTGGTTTCTGCCGAGAGATTCTCTAAATGGCAAACAGCTGTTTCAGGCTGAAAATAAATGCTCTGCATGCACTACAACAGCAGTTATAGCTTAGTAATTCCTGAAGTCAAACGGGCATAGTTTAAAAGCCTTTGACCTTAAAATTGTCTTCCAAGTGATGTTAACTATTACTGAATGTAATAGAATTTATTTGTAAATAACAGGGACGGATTTGTCTCAATGATTTCATGTTTCTGACTGTATGCAAAAATACCACTTTATAGGAAAGCGTGCAGAGGCAGGCTGCTGGATTGCTTTTCAACCCCCCTTACCAGCTGTGGCAACAGGCGTGTCAGATTTTAGGCACCAATTGATAATAATTTTTTATATTTATATGATGCCCAACTCCCAGTGACTCTCAATTCTAAATTCTCATAGCATCTCCAGCCTTGGCTAGGTTTGCCATATGTAACTCAAGCCCCAAACTGATGAATAATTTAACCGATTTCATAAAGATAACCACAGGAAAGAGGACCAAACCCTGCAATTTGGAGTGATTACAGGCTCAACAGCTTTTCCCTAACAATTACTAGCTGGTACTAATGGCTCAAGTGGAAATAGGGCTACTGCGGAAATGTGCCCCCAACCACTATGCCCCCAATCCATAAGGATGCCATGGTTGATGGTATTAATGCCCACCAAGAAATTAATAGCATTTGAAAGCATCCAAGACATCCTTCACAGTTTTTTTTCCCCCTTTCATATGGCCAGGCCTGGATAGTGCCTGAAAGATACCTAGTAAATCTACTTTGGCTCTGTAGCTGATTCCCCATCACCACCTCAAGCATATTCTCTAAAAAGGGAAGGTTGGAGACAGGACAGAAGTTGTCCAATATGGCTCCATTGAAAGATAACCCCTTCAGGGGAGCATGCACTACTGCTGCTTTGAAATCACAAAGAGAGATATTAGCCACTTCCAGATGCAAATACTTTTCTTTCAACTCTGCCTTCCATACTCATATGCTCTCATTAAAGAGTACCAGATAATATAAGGGTTCTAAAATAAAATAAAAAAGTCCAGAAGTATCAGGTATGTTTCTACAGAAGGTCTACAACAGAAAACATTTCCAGTCCTGGAAGGAAAAGCACATGGCATATTTAAGGTTGCAGCTGCTGTGAAATCCAATACTGGAAATTGGAAGAAAATTTAAAAAGAACTATGCACACCCACCTTCTGACCGTCTTTTGATGACTTTCACATCTGTACTGGCACTGACCGAATTATGGCTACTGTAAGCATTACACGTATAGGAGCCCTCATCACCAAGCTGAACATTGTTTAGAAACAAGCTTCCATCTTGAGACACATGGATACGATGACCATCTGATCTTACTGGAACCCCATTTCTATGCAGAAGTAAATAATTAGTGGTCTTGCAGTTGCTGTACATTGTCCCCAACTCCCAGTTACAAGGAAATAAAGGGAGGGTTTGTATCCAGAAAGTCTTCCAAGGAACACATAAATAAACGGGTTTATTTCAAATGAGTTTGAAAAACTAAATCTGGATTCATCTTCCAAGTAGTTGGTTGTTGCTTGATCATTTCTTGCATGCTTCAGTAGTACTAAAAGGATAAGTAAATATAGCTGGGTTTCCCCCCCCCCCACTTACCTTGACCATCTTATGTTTACATTGTTGCCTGTCACAACACAATGAAGATGAGCATTCTCCCCTTCAGACACAGAAAGCCTGGGCAGCAAGTCAATAATTCTCAGGTCTCCTAGGCAGGAAAAGAGTGTCCTCAATTCCAGGAAAATTTTGCCCAAGTGTCATCAAATTATGTTCTGAAAATACAGCTCTGATTGAACAGTCCTGCTCTGCTCATGTGAACTTGGCCTTTCCAGTTGAAAGACCATCTACTTGGGAGAAAAATCTCAACATGATATCCACAATAGAATTCAACACAGAGAAACATTGTGTAACATGCCCTACATGGCATCGGACCAGGTTACTTACGGGACCGTCTGCTGCCCCATGAATCCCAGCGGCCAGTTGGGGCCCACAGAGTCGGCCTTCTCCAGGTCCTGTCAGCCAGACAGTGTCGCCTGGCGGGGCCTAGGGGAAGAGCCTTCTCTATTGCGGCCCCGGCCCTCTGGAACCAACTTCCCCCGGAGATCCGTGTCGCCCCCACCCTCTCCGCCTTTCGTAAACTGCTTAAAACACACCTCTGCCGGCAGGCCTGGGGCAGTTAACATCTTGCCCCTAGCCAGTGTATTTTTGTGTGTATGTTGAATGATTGGTTTTCTCTTAACTTAGGGGTTTTTATATATGTATTTTAACTTGTGATTTCTATTTATGTTGTGAGCCGCCCTGAGTTCTCCGGCATAGAAGTCAAATAAAATAAATAAAATAAATAAATAAACCAATCAGCCACAGTTAAGTACTTCTCTATGGCTGTCCTATACTGATAAAAGGAGAAACTGTTCTCATAGCAGTAACTATATCTCCTTCCTACATTTATTCTCTCTTGCACACAAGTCACTGCAGCAGCAATTTCCAGAGCCCCATTTTCTTGTTTTTAGAGCAATATTTCCACTAGGCGCTTAAACCAATTTGAATTATCTTAACCATCACCACCAAACCTTTTTAAAACACTTATATTGAATAATTTTCTACACCTCTTGAACCCGGCATACTTTATGGGAAACCCTAAATATCTCACTCAGATTATTTGATGGTACCATTGATGAAACTAAACTGATCTCATACCTAAAGGGGATTGTGAAGCATAATAATAATAATAATAATAATAACAACAACAACAGTAGTAGTAATAGTAATAATATTGGAAGGGGCATTGGAGGTCATCTAGTCCAACCCCCTGCTCAGGCAGGAAACCCTATACCATTTCAGAGAAGGAAACCCTATACCATTTCAGAAAATCTTGTAGAGTTAGTTCTGTAATCTTAAACACAACATTCAGCTGTTACTAATTTCTTGTTGCCACCAGGTTTCAATTGCTGGAAATATGCTGAGATAGTTCACTCTCCAGATTGGATATATTAATCCACAACTAAAGCTTAATTTAACAACAGTAGCACAAAAAAGGACCATATTTTTCTCCAGCAGCAAATTCATTACTTATATTTGGAAAATACTGAAGTAAAACTCCCCCCCCATACCATACACCCACTACTACCTCTAGGTCTAATTTGAACTTTTTTCTGATCTTGGTCCCGGCCATTAGAAGCAATGCATGTAAAGAAGCCGGCATCTTCAGATGTCAGATGACTGATTAGCAGGGCACCATCAGGTTGCTGCCTATGCCTGGAGATTAAAATTAAAAAAATGAATTTTAGAAGAAGAGGAAATACATTTACTCACAGATTACAGACTCCTTTTTATAAGAAGCTAATGGCTCAAAATGTATTCTGAATATGAGCTATGAGCTAAAGTTCAAATAATGTTAATAATAATTAATAATAATAATAATAAAAAGTTGGAAGGGACCTTGGAGGTCATCTAGTCCAATCCCCTGCTCAAGCAGGAAACTCTATACCATTTCAGACAAATGGCTGTCCAGTCTCTTCTTAAAAACCTCCAGTGTTGGAGCATTCACCGCTTCTGGAGGCAGGTTTGTTCCACTGGTTAATTGTTCTAACTGTCAGGACATTTCTCCTTAGCTCTAGGTTGCTTCTCTCCTTGATTAGTTCCCATCCATTGCTTCTTGTCCTGCCTTCCGGCCTTCTCTTCATTAAACTAGACATACCCAATTCCAGCAACCGTTCCTTATATGTTTTAGCCTCCAGACCTCTAATCATCTTTGTTGCTCTTCTCTGAACTCTTTCTAGAGTCTCAACATCTTTTTTACATCGTGGTGACCAAAACTGGATGCAGTATTCCAAGTGTGGCCTTACCAAGGCATTGTAAAGTGGTATTAATACTTCACGTGATCTTGATTCTACCCCTCTGTTAATGCAGCCCACCACAGTGTTGGCTTTTCTGGCAGCTGCAACACACTGTTGGCTCATATCTAAGTGATTGTCCACTAGCACTCCGAGATCCCACTCACAGTTGCTACTATTGAGCAAGGTACCCCCTATACTATACCTGTACCATAATAATCTCTCCGGGATCAGGTGTCATCAGTCCTGCCTAATTGCTGCAAGCTAATTAAAAGTAGCTGGATTATATTGCACTAAACCATAGTTTGCTGAGTAAACCACAGTTGGCTGGGTTCTTAAGGAAATATAAACTGTAAAGGTATTTGGTTTTAACTTTGCATCCTGTGTGAATCAGTCCACTTTTAAAACTAATATTTTTGAGCAGCTGGTAGTAAGTTGGCTGTTTCACTTAAAATATGCAGGAGTCCAGAATACAAGAAGCATTGAGCTGAGTATAATTACAATGCAAGGTACCCATCCAGGTTGTCAAATGATAGTTTTTGACAGAGCACTTTAGCCCACAAATATTGAGTAAGTCATTAAAATGAATGAGTTGCTATTTGAACAGACGAAGCAGGATGTATAACACAGAGAGAGAGAGAGAGAGAGTCTCTGGAAAATTAGGACATCCCTTTGATAGCCTGTCTTCTGATGTACATGGGAGGGGGGGTCTTCCTAGTTTATCCCCACAGTAAGAATTTAATGAGAGAGGATGAACTAAGGATTAGTGACTGGCCCAAAGTCAATTCAAAATGCCATGATTGAGAGAAGATTTGAAACTGCCTAGTCCTAGATACTTCTTCTTCTTCTTCTTGTGCCATATCCATTATCGGACATTGGCGATCATGTTGGCGATCCTGTTTTTATCAGCAGGCGCACGAAAAAGTGCTGCTGAGTTTTGTCCAAACCAGTCCCTTAGATTTTGAAGCCACGATGTTCTTCTTCTGCCTGGACCTCGTTTGCCTTCAATCTTTCCCTGGAGGATTAAATGGAGTATTTTTCTGGGCGTCGCATCACATGTCCGAAATATTCTAATTTTCATTTTTTAATTGTTTTGATTATTTCCCTTGGCTTTCCCAGGCAGCTTATTTCTTTATTTCTGATCTTGAGTCCTAGATACTGATCATTACATTATGCTGTGTTCCAACCACCCTGATCATGTTTAGCAAAGTTCATTGACAATAAAGGAGGGAAAGGCTGTCTGCTTGGGTTTTCCCAGATTTTTTTTTTTTTAACATGGTGCATTTCAGGCCATCTTACTCAGCCTTCTTTGACTGGAGCTATTTCATCTTTGTGATATGTTCTACTAAACATAGGGCAGTACAGGGAGGAAATAATAATAATAATAGTAATAATAATAAAGTTGGAAGGGACGTTGGAGGTCATCGAGTCCAACCCCCTGCTCAGGCAGGAACCCTACACCATTTCAGACAAATGGCTGTCCAGTCTCTTCTTAAAAATTTCCAGTGTTGGAGCATTCACCGCTTCTGGAGGCAGGTTATTCCATTGGTTAATTGTTCTAAATGTCAGGAAATTTCTCTTCAATTCTAGGTTCCTTCTCTCCTTGATCAGTTTCCACCCGTTGCTTCTCGTCCTGCCTTCAGGTGCCTTGGAAAATAGCTTGACTCCCTCTTCTTTGTGGCATCCCCTGAGATATTGGAACACTGCTATCATGTCATCCCTCGTCCTTCTCTTCATTAAACTTAGACATACCCAATTCCAGCAACCGTTCCTCATATGTTTTAGCCTCCAGTCCCCTAATCATCTTTGTTGCTCTTCTCTGTACTCTTTATAAATGGTATGAAAAAGGTGTGGTTGATTGGGTTATGACCGCTTATTTGGCGAACCTTCAAAGATATTGTATGATAATGCAAAACAAGAGGGAGATCTGACAATCACAGCACCTCCATGGTCCTGCGATCACATAGTAGCTCAGTGCCCAATTTGCAATTACAGTGTCAGAGTGAGATGTGATCACAATTTCCAACATTCTCTGCCAGCTTTCCACAAGTAAAGTAATAGGGAAGCCGGCAGGAAGTTGGAAGTTACTCCTGCTGCTTTTTTGCCTACCTGTGATCCTTAGCCCCTGCCAGTGGCATTATGTTGTGGCACCCACACATCTACCTAAACTTGGTAGAGTTTGTTTGTGGCACACCTGCCTCCTATGGCACTGGCCCACAGCACCCACCCTGACCCTCCTATGGCACCCTGCCCCACGCTCCGCATGCATCGTGCATCTCTCCCCAATTTGTGGCAGAAACCACAAGCTTGATTACCTGGGACTTCTGTCTCTTCCCACTTAACGACCCACATGATCCTAGAGTTATGATGGATAAGTAATGTGCTCATGGCACTTTATGACCATGTTGAAATTCTGGTCCTAAATGTTATTGTAACCCAAGAGCTACCTGTAACAAAATGTACTCTATTTGCTCAACTCATTCAGTTACACAAAACCAAGGTTAAAGGTAAATAGGTATTATGTCAGCGGTTCTCAACCTTTTTCAGGCTGTGACCCCGAGCTGCACCGCGCATGCGTGGCACGGCAGCCTGCATCGCGCATGTGCAGCACGATGGCCCACATCGCGCATGCGTGACGCGACGGCCCACATCGCGTATGCGCGGCGCGACAGCCCACATCGCGCATGCGTGGCACGACGGCCCACATCGCGCATGCGTGGCGCGATGGCCCACATCGCGCATGCGCGGCGCGATGGCCCACATCGCGCATGCACGGTGCTACCCCCCACATGCGCGGTGCTGCCCCCTGCGCCAGCCTAGGGGAAAATGGAAAAAAAATGGCGGACTGCGGTGTTTGGCGACCCCCGTGAAATGGTCATTTGACCCCAAATGGGGTTGCAACCCACAGGTTGAGAACTGCTGTATTATGTGAACACAGACTAACTGATTTTGTTAAGCATGTTATATGAAGTCAGCTGCTGTGCATTAAACAGTTACAGAGACTTCTAGCTCAAGAAAAACAGCAGGTTATCACAAAAGGTTATACAGAAATTCAGGTGGAAATGATGACCAGAAAAATATAAAGAAGTAGGAGAAAAAAAATGCAGGAAAATGTGAATAGGAAAAAAAGGCCTACTGAAATATGAAAGCATGGCTGTAGAGTAATACAGAGAAGGAAGTGTCCTAAGGGAAAAACAGAAAGGGAAAATTTACACACACTTAATTTACCTACTTTATTGGAGGCATTGGACTTTTGCACACATTTAGTACAAAGACAGCAAAATGAGAAAGTAACATTGTCAAAGGTATAACTTGCCTGGCAGATGCAATAGGACGGCCATCCTTCTGCCATTCAATGGTTAAAGAGGGGGAAGCCTCTACACGACAAGGCAGTCGGACTTGTTCGCCAATGCTAGCATCAACTATCGAAGGCTCATTCTTATACATTTTTAACCTGCAAAGTAGATGCATAAAATGTTTTTTTTTAAAGGATCAGAATTCCTTTGATTTTAATCACTCTTTTTCAGCAAGTGCTGGGGGATTTCCTTGTCAATCTGTGACCAAGTTGCCTGAAGGCCAGGTTTGCCATTGGCAAAAGATGGTATCTCAGGCCAAGGTAAAATAATTCCAGAGCAGTTTCTCTCTGCCTCTGCGTAGTTTCCTGTATTTTTGAGAAACTTTCTGGAGGATAAAGTGGGAGAAGTGATGCCTGGCACACAAGTGGAGAACGACAGATAGTGAATCTGCTGAGTATATGTCCAAGGATTGGTGATTCCTACTGGCTCAGCAGTTGGCAACCTTGGCTAGATCAGTCTTTGCCCAACTTGGGCTGCTGCACTAATTACAACCTTATCTGAGAAATGTGGACTTTAAGATAAGATGAGATGAGATAACTTTTATTGCCATTTTTACTCTGAGCACATTGGCACACATTAAAAATGAAATTCTGTTGCCTGTTCTCAAAAGAAAGTGTGTGTGTGTGTGTGTGTGTGTGTGTGTGTGTGTGTGGCTGACAAAGAGGGGAGGAGAGCCGGTGGCCTGGCCAACCTGGGGGGTTGGCTGTGCTCGAACGCGAAGCCAAACAGCTATGCAGCTCACCATCTCTAATCCCCCTGCAACTCAGACTAACCTGAGCACAACAAAGCCCCCACCCAAACAGAACACTCCCCCAGCCAATCAGAGCACAGCCAACCCCCCATCCAATCAGAGCACAGCCAAGCCCCTAACCAATCAGAACACACCTCCACCCAATCAGAACACAGCCGAGCTCCCAGCCAGTTTAAATCCCCACTGGCAGTTAAAAGGAAGAAACAGCTACAATCACACATTGCTCCTAGAAGCACGAAGCCGAAAGCACCAGCCTGAAGATGACGAATGGGACTTCGTCGAAACATCGCCAAGACACTTCAAATTCTACGTTGGAGAAAACCCGAAGAACCAAAGACCTACATACAAACACCCGCGAAAACCTTAGAAAACATACATACACACGCACGCACACACACACACACGCACACACACACATATATACATATAATATACATATATGTATATACATATAACATATATACACATATACATATATTAATCACTGTCCATTTTGAATATATAGCAGAAAGAGGAAACTTGAGAGTTCACAAGGTTCACAAGGTTGAATACTGAAAATGGTGTATAAATTTGATAAATTAAATTTATCTATATTATACAATTGAACTTTCACTCTTTTCTCCTTTCACCATGATTTGAACCTAAATGGACCATTACAGAGATTCCTCTTCAGCCAGTGTGTGGCTTTCTCTTAACTCTTTACAACATGTAGGCTTGTATAAATACATCCCTGTTAACTGTTCCCTTGGCTACAGGCCCAGATAATGCTGCTAGCCACAAGAATCCCATGTAACAGAATGTACTCCTTATAATTTATCTGGCTGTGTGTGATGTTTTCAGCAAGAATTTCAACAAAATCATGCAACTGTCTGGGGACCTAAACCAGTCAGTTAATCCAGATACAGCAGGTTAGGAGGTTGACTCCTAACCTATAAGCAAGAATAAAGAATAGCGTAACTGAATACTTATGACACATGATTGCAAAACAAATGACTCCCATTCCCTTTGATAATGTTCCATGCATGCACTCTAGTTTTTGACTGGAGGATTATTTCCAATTATTGAAGCTAGTAGCAATTGCTAGAGATGGGTTAGGGATCAATGACTAGAACTGGGAATAGCAGATTACCTATTCCATTTTTATACTTTCTTCCGGGCAGATTTCTTTGCAGAAGATGGCATAAGAGTTACCCTTGTCACTGAAATGATGTACTTATGCTCAACCCCATTGTCATACTGAGCCCTTTAAAAAAAAAAAAGACGAGTTGCTAAAGATAAACTCTTTTTATTTATGAGACATCATCTGTCTCACTGCAGCATTTCTTAGTCCTTTTTAGTGGAGCAACATTCTAGAATGTGACTCACGGTTGTTAATGAGATGATGCCCACCTACACAAGAGAAGCAATTTTGAGCTGATGCATGTGAACCTGGGCTGCAAGCTGGCCACTGAATTTTATTACAAAACTGCCCAGTGATCAGTGAAAATAAACTATTTGACTAATTGCTTGCCTGTATACCTTGTTTTGCTAGAATTTGTTTCCTGCAGTATGGTTTTATTTCTATAATGAATATTTATTAAAGACACTAATTAATTTCTTAATGATTGTTTCCTCCTCCTCAAGGAGCCAAGCAAAATACAGAAAACTGCCTAAGGCATAAAATGATTTCATTAAAACACTTTGATATCAATGGTTGCTTAAATTAAGTCCCTTAGGGTTCTTTCACTTGCCTGATCTGGTCCAACCAGTGAGAAGAAAGGGAAAAAAAACTTCTGAGAAAAGCTAGGTCAAAGTTGCTCCAGATTCTGTGTTGTAGGGCTGATTTCTAAGCATTACGATTAGATACAATAGCACCATGATTAAATAGCCTGCTCTTGTCTGATCAGCTTCCAAACACATCTCTAAAAAGCCCACGGCACAATATGTGGAACATGAGCTGCTTTGAGAAGTTGAAAGATATACCTGTATGTTATTTGAGGATGTAGAGAAGAAACATGTGACCGCCCATCATTAGTTCCTGTGCCAAAGATTCTGTGCTGGGGATTTTGATCATGAGTAAGTTGATGCCTTCTTCCCTGGGTGAGCGTAGATTGGGGGATTTCTATACAAAGAAATAGGACAAAAAAGCCATCAGGATTGGACTTTCAGAAATCTTTGAGGGGCTGACAAAGGGATGGTTCTTTCCAGGGTTTGTTTGGCTGGCTAGCAGGTTTTCCTTGTACTAAGTTTCCCATAAGATGGAGGAGAGCTTTCCAAGCATTGGAACCATCGAGCAGGATAAAGATAGCATGTGTTTTGTACTCTGAGGCAATTTAGAAAGGATATTATTTTCCATTGATGGGGAAAAAAGTAGAATGACCTGCTTTATGGATATTTTGAGTAACAAAAGAATAAATAACCTTTGATCAGCAGCTCAATCTGTCTGCGTTCCACTCTCCCATTTGAAATGATGCAGGTATAGATCCCCGCATCCTGGGTCCTGAAATGGCTAATCACCAGGGAGGTGTCAGACTGGTAGGTATGTCTACAGGGGAAGAAAATTAAAGGATTGTCAAATATGGTAGACTGGAAATTACACCAACTCAGTGACAGTCACTGACATAATCAGTTGACATAGAATGACAGAGTCATTGACAGGGTCAAATGCATATTAATAGTAGTTATTCTACTATTAGAGTATGGGAATAAGAGCAAGTGAGTGATGCTAAAAATGAATGGCTGGCAGGTTTCTTACTGGCTATGCGAAGACAGTGAAATACAGGTAGTCCTCAACTTATGACCACAATTGAGCCCAAAATTTCTGTTGCTAAGTGAGAATTTGTTTAGAGAGTTTTGCCTCGTTTTATGACCTTTCTTGCCACCATTGTTAAGTGAATCACTGCAGTTGTTAAGTTAGTAAGATGGTTGTTAAGTGAATCTCGCTTCCCCATTGAGTTTGCTTGTCGGAAGATCGCAAAAGGTGACCACATGACTTTGGGACACTGCAACAATCATAAATACATGCCAGTTGCCAAGCGTCTGACTTTTGTCACCATGGGGATTCTGCAATGGTTGTTAAGTGTGAAAAATGGTCATAAGTCACTTTTTTTCCAGTGCCGTTGTAACTTCAAACAGTTTACTTAACAAACTGTTACAAGTCAAAGACTACCTGTAATGCAGCAATGAAAACATGCATGTAAAGCTCACTGAAGTTCATACCATGATCAGAGGTTGTAGGTTTAGATATTGACAATTTCAAATGTGAAGCCTGTGACCTCAAAGTTCCATTCACAGGGCATATGAGGTGGATCCAGGGATCAGACCTACCTATCGGATGAGATCGGCTGTCCATCTTTCTGCCACTCAACTCTAGATAAGTGTGAATTGTCTGTCTTACAGAGAAGACGAATGCTTTGTCCTAGGCCTGCCTCCGCCGCAGAAGACTCTGATCCATCCAAGAAGATTCTGAAAGATATGTAGCAGTTTCCCCCAAAATAGATATGCATAGTGGGTTAGATAGGAACTTGTATGAAGCATGATTCTAAAAAATTAGCAAGACATCCTCAATATTTCTGTGGGAAACCATGCTAATGCAAACACGTACCTGTTCAGAGAATATTGAAAAGTAGAACCTTGTGGGATTTGATACCCAAATCTTCTCTGTGTTAACCCATCTGTTCCAGATTCCCTCCTCCACTCTTCATGTTGTGTGGTCTGGCCATTCACAGTCAGCTGCTTCTCTGAGTGTCTGGAAATCACAGTCTCACTCAAACCATGCACATGGTCTACTGTGCCCCTTTTAATTTCATCAAGAGTACTTGAGTGATGAGAACTTTCTGGCTGGCTTCCTAGCAAGCTAGTTCCTTGTTCAGATTCAGGTAAGGCATCTTGATTGGAGGAAGTCCTATCACTATGACCTTCATTTCCTGTTCTGTGACTTATAGTTCTTCCAAATTGTTGTGGTTTTACCTCTGTGTTCCCTTCTTGCAGTTGAGAACTAGAATGGATGTTAGGACTTGCGACATGATGGTGAATACTCACATAGCTTCTTCCCATTGATCCATGGCAGGTTTTCATGCATTCTTCTTCAGTAGCAAAGTTGTTCTTATTCCCATGACAACTTCCGTACCAAAATCGATTGCATTTTCCAACATCGCTTACAAAATACCAACGTATTGTCCAATCTGTGCAGGAACCATGGGCACTGGGTAACAGACACTGGACAGGATAAGCTAGCAGCAAAGGCCAGAAGAGAAATGATATTTGTATATTGTTTATTTATCATGCTATCAATTTCTTTGGCTTCCTCTATTGTACTTTTTCCCATGCCTGCATGAATCTGCTTCCCCTAAAGCAGTAATTCCTCACTTGACAATCCCCAGATGTGTGGACTTCAAATCCCAGAATTCCACAGCCAGCATCATCATTGATGAGAATTCCAGGAGTTGAAGTTCTCACCCTGGGAAGTTGCCAAGGTTGGGAAGCACTACACAAAAAGGAATTGTGTGATATGTATATATGCAAGTAATTTCATCTGGGAGCCTGAACAGGTTTTACTTCAAACAGTTGGTGTTTGATATTGTTTGATAGATATTGGTGAATCTTTCTTATGAAGAGCCTTGGAATGTACAAATTTTGTAAAATCTGACTACAAAAGCACAAAATATTTTTCTATGCAAGAAATATAGACAACAGAATTAAGATATAATGATATTTATATATTTCAGGTTGAACTCTGACAGGTCTTTTTAAATCACATTTTTGATTGTATAGTACAGTGATGGCAAAACTTTTAGAGACCGAGTGCCCAAACTGCAACCCAAAACCCACTTATGCCTTGTTGGGTGCCGAGTGGGTGTGGCCCATAGGGTGGGTGTGGCCCATAGGGTGGGCGTGGCTGCAGTGGTAACAGCAGACTGGGTGGGACTAAAAAGTTCAATCAATCAATTCCAACTTTGCAAGATCTTTTTTTTCCCCACGAGAAGTTGAAATTGACTGATTGATTGAACCTTTTTTTTTGTACATGGCGGCGGAGGCCTAAAGCGAAAAGGTTTTATAAAACCCAGCTGAAGGCCTAGGACTGGGGCGATGGCGCGTGTGCCCACAGAGAGGGCTCTGAATGCCACCACTGGTATAGTACATAGTAGTCCACATTCAGTGACCACATTCAGCAAACTATTCAAAGTTAGGATGGCTCTGAATGAGGGGACTTACAACCATTCCTCATAGTTGTGGCTGTTGCTAAGTGAAATAACAGGTACCCCATTTCAAAAACCAAATGTCACTTACATTGGCTGAGTCTTGTGGGACATCCTTCCCCTTGAGGCCCTAAAGCAGAGGCAATGTTGTCATAGCAACAACCATACATAGAACCTCGGCATTCCTCTGTTGGCACCTGCTGGGCCAGAACTTGGCTTGCCTTAGAGAAAACCAGATGTTACTCAGATTATACCGTTCAACAATGTTTATGAAGTAGCACATTCAACTGAATCAATCCCAGAAACAGTTCATAATTCAGTTACATTTTTTTCTTACAGAATCAAATACCAAAAAGCTACACTGCTAATTTTAATGGGATGAATGGAAATAGCCCATTATACCCTGTGAAAGACAGCAAAACACACTTTATAATGTTTTACTCTATCTTAGCAAGATCTTGGAGGAATTGTCTGCAGAAATAGAAAAATCATAGAATTGTGGAGTTGGAAGGAAAGCTACCTTCTCTAGCTTTTCATCTGGAGGGGCAGAAGAACCAATGAACTTTTGAACCTAATTCAGTTTGCAGAAATCTATGGAAGCAGCAAATTTATCAAGAGGACACAGGAAAACAGGACTGATTTTGGATAAATGCAGTCATTGTATATGGGATAGCTAAGGGGAAATAACTATATTCCAACATGTCTTCTAGAACATGTAGAAGTTTGGATCACTTACTGTTGGAGTGGGAGTAACAAGATTTCTGCTTATGTAAACATCACTGTAGTATTGTGTGCACCCTTCTTGGTTAGGTCCATGGGAACGTGATATTCCATCAGGGCAGCACCCATATCTGGGGGGGGAAACAGTAACATGTTCAAAGCAACCCAATATATCAGCTTTACCTGCAAATTGCTCATTTAATGAGCTAATCCTACCTGCTCAGATGGCAAGAATCAAGTGGGCAACCTTGGCCAAAGGGACCTGCTGCAGCAGTGCGACCATCTGAACAACAGCCATGAGGAGTATGGTTGCAGTCTTGATCATTACCGCCACCATTTGGATAAGAATGGGACCGACGAGACATAGAAGAATCCGAGTAAGAATCCCATCCAAGAGGTAAGAAATTGGAGCGAGGACTCTCATTTGGCTGAACCTGGCGATGAGTAGAGCCAGTTTGGATTATTCTTTCATGTCTAGAAACTGAAAAATATAGGAGGAAAGTCCTTTGGACCTTTCAAGGAAAACATAATATAATGCTATATAACTTGTAATCATATTTCATTAAGGCAAACTCTTACTAGAGGTGTTGTGTAGTAGTGAGATCTACATAGGTTTCTCTATTTTCTTTTACCCTGATATCCCTGCACCTTCCCTCAACCCACCACATTCATTCTTGCTTACCTGACATAGAGCACCTGTACTTACAAGGCTTATCACTTGATGTCGCACTCAATCATTATGCAGAAAGTCTGAAAATAAGTAATCTAGCACAATACACCTCCAAATTAGAGTAATTACCTCTACTGTCAGTTGTTAGAAATGAAGAGGAGTGTGATAGCCCTTTATTAGACTAACAAATGTTATTAAGATGCATACATTTTGGTGGCCACTCCATGCATCTAATAAAGTGAGCTATAACTCATGAAAAATCTATACCTTTTAATCAAATTTGTTAGTCTGATAAAGTGCTACCAGACTCCTCCTGATTTTGGGCTACCAAAGACCAACATGGCTCTCCTACAATATCAGTTGCAAAACTGGGTCTGTCCATTTGACAGTAAAACAAAACTAACCTATGCAAAATAATGATTTTCGTTTGTTTGTTTGTTTGTTTATGACGTCATTAGGATCATAGCTGAGGATCCTTAATTGTACATACATATAACCTGAAAAAAAACCTCAGGGAAATGGAAATGGTCCAAAGACTTAGCTAGCAGCTTTCAAGGCAAGATATTGAGCAATGCTTCATTCACAGAACTTAGGGAGAAGACAAAAGACAATACCTTTCCGTGGTAACCTCTTACCGGTACATTTTCCCATTATTTTTCCCCTTCACACAGAACAAATCTTTGAGGAGCAAAAATGGGAATAAACACCCAAAGCCTTTGATGGATGAACTGGTTGCCTGGAAGCAGATAGCTTCTCTTAGTTTATTTTCTAGGAGTCCAGGAAGATTACTTTGCAGCTGTGCAGTGCTACAGTTATCAGACAGGGGGGTAATAATAAAGGGGAAGCAAGAAGAATCAGGATCTTAATGGGAGGATTAGAATCAAGAGAGTAAAGCAGCGTGCTATTAATTTTTCAAACTTACATACTTTCCTGCCCATAATATGTATGAAAAAATTAACAGGCATGGGAAAACGAAAGAGAGGTTAGTTCCACTTTATATTACTGCATAGTAAGGTCTGGCATACAGATTTGAAACCTGAACACATAAGGGAATATTGTGGGAGAAGGAGAAAGAAAAGTTTTCTTCTTTTTTTTTTCACCTGAAACTAAGGTGACCAACCGTCCTCCTTTAGGGAGGACAGTCCTCCTTTTGTAAGTTCTGTCCTCCCTCAAAAAGTGTCCTCCTTGGAGAAGAGAAGTGGAGAGAAAGGGAAGGAGAGGGGTGGGGGAAGAGGGAAGTAGGAAGAGAAGAAAGGGAGAAAGAAGGTAGAGAAGAAGGAGTGTGGATGCGGTGAAAGGGGAAATGGGCGAGCAACACCAAAAGTTACGTGTAGGTATTTTCCTCATTTCATTAAAAGTATTGTATATATGAATGTAAAAGAATGTATGGTAACACCTTATAAATATCATGGTATATGTATCGGGGAGAGTTTGGAATGAAATTGACAAAGTCTTAAAATAGGTTTAACAGAAATTTATGACAGAAATGGAATATATTAAATTTATATGTTTTCGGGTTTTTTGTCTTGTGTGGGTGAGGGAAATAGAAAGATGAAAGTGAATGTATTAAGTTGAGCTGTATATGTATGTTTTTATTCTGGAATTTTTGTTTACCCAATCACCACGGTGTGTTTTAAGCATCTACTGTTAAAATCATAAAATCAATAAAATATTTTTCAAAAAAAAAAGTGTCCTCCTTCACGTCCTCCTTTTCGATATTTGAAGACTAATCTGCAGGGCTTTTTTTCCCCCTCACAGAACACTCAGAATGGTGTTTCGGCACCTTTTTTTAATGGGTTTTTTCCCCTCAACTTTTGCATGAGCTGTGCTACTCCCACTATTGGCTTTCGAAAGCCAATAGGAATTGCTGCTGAGCGCGCCAAAACACCCGACTGGCAAACTTTGCACATGCAAGTTGTCCGTATTATTGTTGCAATGAATAAAATGTTTCTTTTATTTACGATATTTTTTCTTCAATTTATTTGTGTCCTCCTTTTCACTGTAAAAAAGTTGGTCACCTTACTGAAACTTATCCTTCTTCTTTTTCCAGAAATCTGAAAGAGTATTACAAGATTCTTTTTCCTAGCTAGCTGGACTCTTGAAAAGGCCATTTATACCAGAATGGGACAACTCGCCGCAGCCAACTCACCATAAGACAACTGAATTCAGTTCAATTCCTTAAAATAGTTAAAAAAAATATTTTAATTTTCTCATTCACATTTCATTTTGTCCCCCCCCCTCCCTTGGCATTCTTTGTTAAGGATTCTGTTCCACTATTTCTATGATATTACTGTAACTCTTGTCCTGCAGCAAGTTGTCTTGCGGCAAATTGTCCCATGGTGAGTTGGCTGCAGTGAGTTGGCCATGGCAAGTTGGCCATGGTGAGTTGGTCATGGTGAGTTGGCCACAGCAAGTTGGCCATAGTGAGTTGGCCATGGTGAGTTGGCTACAGCGAGTTGGCTGTAGTAGACTCCATTTATACTGGGGCTAAATGTGAAGACTGTCCACAACAGCACATTGTGGACAGTCTTCATTTGAATTATGCCCAGTATGTACAGGATGTAGAATGAATGCCATTTCTTTCCTTATTTTATACTCATTTAACATGAAAGAAGACTGAGCATGATCAGATTTCAGAATTTTGTATTCTCTTTGCCTCTTATAGTTTCTTATTGAATATCCCTATGAAGTGTGGAACTGAAGCAAAAAGTGCAAGCTTGGGTGAATGCCAAGTGAAAATCAGCCATATTGGCTGATCCCTCCCCACCCACAAAAAAACACTAAACAGAGGTTGCGCTTAATACTTGGATAGCCAACCACCAAAAAATCCGGAGCTGTAGTCTAGCCCAAGAAATACTATCCCAGAAGAAGACAATGGCAATTCACTTACAAGTCAAGAATCTATACGTGTCTACTGCCCTAGGAGTCAAGGCTGGCTAATAAAGACTTTAGGTAAAATTGGCATATTCAATCAAAGGCCAACAGGATTTCCTACTTTTCAGGAAACCTGTAAAGTACCAAAAGACACATGATTTAAGGACCAAGTACAGGTAGGATAGAATTGCCTGAGAAAATTCTAGTATCTTTAAATTAGGAATTGGAAATACGGACAGGCAAGGCTTGCCCCATGCCTTCTGCAAAACCATAAATGATTCTTAGAGTCTGCTCAAGAAACACTAGTTGTGATATACAATTAGTTAACAAAGCATTTTAAATTTATCATTCAAGTTCGTTGAAGACTTGAGTCAAGTCCTAAGTTGGATCTCCAGTGAGATTATTAGAATTGGCACTACCAGTGGGTTATCCATAAGCACCAATCTCTCCCTGAGCATATTGTAGGCTCCAGGTTATTTGTTGTATGTCTGTGTTATTGGCAAGTCATCATGACCACCATTTTGTGTATAGGAAGCTCCTTTCTCCCACACGGTCATAACATGCGCTACAACTTCTAAATGTGCACACTGGTTCCCACTGCAGTAGTGACTAAGAGTGGAAGCAGATATCAATTTATCTCCCCATCTTCATAGTCACGTCATCTTTGCTTTCTGTCACTGTCACTGAGAAAAGCAGGAAAATGAAGGCAGTGCTAGTGGGTCTTTTCCCTAGAGAACTATAGCCTGAGCTCTTAAGACTTCCATTTCCTTAAAAATGGGAAAGAGGAACATGTTGAAAAGCTACTCAGAGAAAAGCAAAATAACACTGGTTAAAGCAGTTGCGCCGCCCATGCACGCTGTGACCCTGACCCGGCTGCGCGCGCGCGCACGCACACAACGGGCCGATCTGTGCATGCGCGGGGCACGTGCGACGAAAAAAAATATAAAAATAAAATAAAAAACAAAATAAAAAACAAACAAAATGGCAGACCGTGACGGGCTGATCTGCGCATGCGTGGTGCGCACGCGACGGCCCGATCTGCGCATGCGCGAGGTGCGTACGACGAAAAAAAAATTTTAAAAAATCAAAAACAAAATAATAAAAAAACAAAATGGCGGACCGCGATGGGCCGAATTGCGCATGTGTAGCGCATGCGTGACAGCCTGATCCACGCTTGCGCAGCGCGCACGCGACGGCCCAATCCGCACATGCGCAGGGCGCGCGTGACAAATATATATATATATATATATTAAAAAAAATTAAAAAATGGCAGACTGCGATGGGCCGATCCGCGCATGCGTGGCGCGCACGCAACGGCCCGATCCGCGCATGCGCGGGAGCACGCGACAAAAATGAATTAAAAAAATAAAAAAAATAAAAAAATGGTGGACCGCGGTGTCCGGTGACCCCCGTGAAACGGTCGTTCGACCCCAAATGGGGTCGCGACCCATAGGTTGAGAACCGCTGGGTTAAAGGAAGGGCATTTCCAAACCTTCAGTGCCTTGGTCAGGATGGTAGCGGGTCAATAATGTCCGACGGCTGATATTGAACCCTGTGATGTCTTGCATACTGGGAACCTCTGCAGGAATAGAAATAAATATAGTGCATTATGCTGTATAAAAAAAATGTCTCTACTCCCACACCCATCAATTAAAGGGAGCCTAAGGACGTATTTTGTTGTGTAGTGGTAAAATGGCACTTCAAAATAGATGGAAATAAAGCTCCATTAGAAAACACAAGGGAAAAGTTCTACAGCCTTTAATACCCAGAGTGTACATTGGAAAATATCAATATCCCTTAAGAAAGAGGCAAAATTTCAAGAAAAGGAGAATAAGTTAAAACTTAATAGAAAAGTGCAAAAAAAATTCCCATTTGACCCTCCAGTAGCACATAAATATTTCTGCCAAATCTCCCAAAGTGTGTGGACCCATTTTTTTTTATAGTTTTGGGGAAAATTTAAAGGATAAAATGAGTTTCTTAATTTTTCTAGACTTTCCTGGTCTTATTTGATTTCAATGGGCTTTGATACTATTGATTGTGTTATCTTTATGGACTATTTCCAAGGGTTGGGAGTAGGAGGCAGTAGTACTGTGGCTTTTCTTTCCCTTGAGAAGACTCCAGATAGCATTGGTGGGGTGGAGAATTCAGCCTAAGATCCCTGCTTTGCATAGTTCCCCAGGGTTTAACACTTTGTGCTCTTCTTTAGTACGGTATCTACATGAAGTAGCTAGGTGAAGTAAGATATCATGGGGCCAGATATCATCAATATGTGGATGTTACTCAGTTAAGTATCTCTTTCCTGGCCAATCAAATAATACTGCTGAGCTTCTTCTCTGGATATTAGGCTATGGATGGAGAGGTACAAGTTTAAGCTCAACTTTAGAAAGATCCAGTAGCTATGGATTCAAGGACCCTATGTTTTCAGGGATTTCCCATTTCTAATTCTTGATGAGAGAATTACTTAATTTGTTGTAGGGGTTAAGATAAAAGGCCATAAACTGGGAGACTATGAGTGTTAATTCTACCTAGGCACATGGCTAACTTGTTGACCTTGAGCCAGTCACTCTCTCTCAGTCCTAGGGGGATGGCAATGACCTCTCACCTCTGCTTTCTAGTTTGATTATTTTTTCATTTGCAGCAGTAATGAGCTTTAAACTGATAGTTATTTCTTTTTCTTCTTGTTTTTCAAGGTATTCAGCTAGAGCTGACACAGTAATTGAGGGATTTATAAATCAAATAAATATATATAAAAATGGATAGTCATAAAATCTTTCAAACTGGGCTGATTTTTATTTTTTGGAGTGGTTTTAAAGCACCAAATGGACACCTTATGTTTTAGTAAGTCTCCAAGCATTTATTTTGTCCTTTAAATTCTCCAAAACTTAAGAAAAAAGTAGAGTAGAGAAACCTAGCCCCACCAACTCTAACATTACCACAGTGTCATGTTGTTTGGTCATGTCAAGCCCCTTTCAGCTCCCACCCAACCAGGGCACCAACAGGAAGCATGGATCACAGGACAAAATAAGTTGTCAAATGCTCCTTTAAAAATCAGCAGCACTGATTTTTTTTTAAAAAAAATAATTGATTCTGAATAGCTTGATATTGGTAGCAAGTAACCAATCTGATACTAATTTCTGTGGAATAATACTATTGGGAAGTTTCAATGAGAAGACAACAAACTCCCTCCAAAAAAAACTACTTTTAACAATAACATAACAACAAACCAATTATTTTTTTCAGTGCTTTCTAGATTTTCTAGAAATCACAGATTTCTGTTGTGACCCAAGAAAATCATAATTCAGTACTAAAGAACATATTTTTGGATATTAAAAAGTCTAAAGATTAATCTTAGTATTTTTATGTGGAAAAACAAAACATAAATCAAGTCACATTGTGACCTGAATGACCCCCTGTGTTTAATCCCCACAAAACACAAATCATAAAAATATGTTGTCTCTTACATAGCAATCCTAGAATTAATTTACTGGCTGATAAGGTCCAATCTACTAAGGCAGAAGTTAACTCATTTTTTGCTAACCTCATTTATTCTAATATGCATCGCATCATCCCTTTTTTTTTTACAAATCAGTAATCAAACATAGGACATGAAGAATACTGAGCCATCAACGCAACGTTTCTGTAACGGATGTTTCATAGAGGTATAATTTAACATGTATAAAACGGAAAAGCCTACCAGTTACACTATATGATGGTGGGATTCCTATCTGTTCCTACATCCCAGATGCCTTGGAAGTAGATGCTGAGACTACCACCACTTTGCACTTACGTTGAGGCAGATGACAAGGTTGTGTATTGCAGCTCCCAAGCCTGGTTGGTATCTGCGGCTGTATCTCTTGGCAAATCTCATGACTGTAGAATTTGGAATCACCATCAGCACAGATGACTTGGCGGGTTCGGATACCAGAACCACAGCTTTTTGAGCACTTGATCAAAAAATGGTAAGGATTAAAACAATGGATAATCAGAGGAGAAGCAAAGAATCACCAAAGGGCAAGAGGCCTTGTGGGTGACGTGTCAAGGAACAAGTCTGCAAATGCTACTTGGAGGTTTCCCAATCTGGAACCCTCCAGTCTTCCTGCAGCCATTCTAACTTGGAATTCTGAAAATCCCAAAAACCCAACCGCATCAGAATCATGGCAAATCAGGGAAAGAAACTGGTAAAGAACAAAGAGCTGGTAGGAATAGTTATTTCCAGGTCAGTTAGTAGGACTGATAAATAAGGCCCAGGAATAGTCCAAAGATTCTGCAGGCAGTTGTTCTTAGAGGCAATTACAACTAAAGCACTTTACAGTTTCATTTCCAGAAGGTAAGATCATGTGAGTATCACCATCCTGTCCCAGAAAGCAATTGATTAAAATATCTATGCTGTGACCATGCCCTAGCTTTGTCCTAGGGGTTATTCAGGTTGGTGACCTCCTTCTTGTGGAAGGACGACCAGGTTACTTATGGGACCGTCTGCTGCCCCATGAAACCCAGCGACCGGTTAGGGCCCACAGAGTCGGCCTTCTCCAGGTCCTGTCAGCCAGACAGTGTCGCCTGGCGGGGCCTAGGGGAAGAGCCTTCTCTGTTGCGGCCCCGGCCCTCTGGAATCAACTCCCCCCAGAGATCCGTATTGCCCTCACCCTCTCCGCCTTTCGCAAATTATTAAAGACACATCTTTGCCGACAGGCCTGGGGCAGTTAACACCTTGCCCCAGCCAGTGTATGTTTGTTGTCAGTTTGTCTTTGGATGATTGGTTTTTAATCCAGGGGTTTTATAATGTATTTAATGTCAGATTTCTATATGTTAGTATTTATGTTGTAAGCCGCCCTGAGTTTTTTTTTTTGGAATAGGGCGGCATAGAAATCGAATTAAATAAATAAATAAATAAATATTTCCATTATCCCAGGAGATCAACAAATACGGTATGGATGCAAATGGGTCTTTGTAAGAATGCGAAAGAGGAAGCAGGGACGGAACAAAAACTGGATTAGTCCTCTAGGGAAATGTGTGTCATACTCACCAGTCCCCAGTCTCCAATATGCCAGCCAATCTCTTGTACACAATTCTCCCAGATGCAGGGCTGGGTGTGCGGAGGTTTTAGTTCTCTCGAGCAAGCAACTTCTAGAATCTGAGGGCCCTGTTCAGACTGGCAGCTTACAGTCCGGGTTTGAATGCCTTCACCACAGGTTACTGAACACTGTAAAAAAAAATTATCTGCTCGTGGCATGACATACATCTCTATCGCTGATGTTGATTTGTTCTGCATATTCTACAGTCTGAATGAAGATCTCTTCAGTGTTCAGGTTTTCAACGTTTCACTGAAATGCTATGGCATTCAGGCATGTGGGCAGTTCCAGAGATTTTGCCCTGGAGTTTGACTTCTTTTGAAGGTGAACTGCAATTGTGGCTTGTTATTTTATTTTATAAAAACAATTTGTTAAATTTTATTAATTTATAAATATTTTATATAAGTTGTAAGACGCATCCATTTTTTAGAATTTGTTCCCCTTCTCTTTTTCTGATTTTTATCATTTAAAAAAAATCCCCATTTTTTTTGGTATATTTAGTCTTTTGTGTACATTTTGTAATTTTTCTAATTTTAAATACATGCTTTAAACATGATCATAATCCGTTAAATGATATTCAAATACTTATGTACTTTATTTATATATTTTTATTTATTTGTTATATTTATAACCTATTTTTCCTCACAGGGGTTCTCAACCTTGGCAACTTTAAGACTTGTGGACTTCAACTCCCAGAATTCCTCAGCCAGCTTTGCTGGCTGAGGAATTCTGGGAGTTGAAGTCCACAAGTCTTAAAGTTGCCAAGGTTGAGAACCCCTGCTAGGAGGCCTATACAGTGATCTTTCCTCTGCTTTCCCACAAAAACAGTCTTGCAAGGTAAGTTATACAGTAACTTACAGAGTGAGATGGTGGACATATAAATTTAATCAATCAATCAATCAAATTGGGCTGAGAGGAACTGATATGTCTAAGATTACACTGAGCTTCCATATCTAAGGTAGATTTAAACTTGCCCCCTCCTCATGGTTCTAGATCAGTGGTGACGAACGTATGGCACAAGTGCCAGAGATGGCACTCGGAGCCCTCTCTGTGGGCACGCACGCCATCACCCCAGCCCCAGCCCCACCTCCCCCAACCCCCCTCCTCACCAGCAGCCCCCCTGTGAGGCCCGTGTGAAGCAGTGCAGCCAAGCACATGGCAGCTGGGCAGCAGAAGATGCTGCGGAGCGTGGGCGGAGGGCATGGCCACCATGGCATTGCAGGGCCATTTGGGTGATCTGTGGCGGGCCGTGGATGGCCCTGAGGGCAGGCGGGGTGAGTACAGAGCAGGGCGGGGGCAGGCAGAGGGGGGGGGCAGGCTGCGGTGGTTTTTGGGCACTCGGTCTCTAAAAGGTTTGCCATCACTGTCCTAGATGAACACCTGAACCACCAGTACCACATGTACTTGTGGTACAGGCGCACACAAAGGTATGATGAGCCCCAATGTTACACAATCCTGTCGTATTACAGGTAGTCCTTGTTTAGCAACTGCTCACATTTGGAACTGTGATGAAAAAGTAACTTTATAACCAAACCTTGTTTTTATGACCTTTGCAAGTCTATAAAGCAAAGCTGAAAAAAGAGAATGAGCACAATCACAGTTTTACTCTGCGACCTCTTCACTTAATGTCTGAGCTGCCAATCCCAAATGTCGTCATTAAATGAGGACTACCTGTATTTCCAATGATTTACTGAGGACTACAACCGTACAAAGCAAATCAGGGTGCCCCAAGGGTGCCCTGGGGCTAGATGATCTTTTTCTTCTCAAGGCACAGAGGAAGCTGGGCCAATCCTGCCTCAGTATAGATATTGTGAGCCGCCCTGAGTTCTCCGGAATAGGGCGGCATAGAAATTAAATAAATAAATAAATAAATAAATAAATAAATAGTATATATAGGAAAAAGCTCACCTCAGACCAAAGACTTGTAACCCATGTGGCACACCGCTGCAGGTTGCAAGGCTGCGCACTGCGCGGTTTCTCTGTTAAGGAGGCGCATTCAGTATCATCCACAGCATCCTGAAAACTATGTCCATTGTACGTGGCACAGTAAACTGAACGGCTCTGAATGCCCCCTCCGCAGGTGGCAGAGCACTGGCTCCAGTCACCAGTTTTCCAGCTAAAAACAAATTTAAAAAAAAAACAACTCTCAAGAAACCAAAAAGCCACTAGTATCCCGGAACAAAACGTTCTCACAATTAGTTCCTGGGATGAGCTTTTTTGATCACAGCTTTTATCCAGCTAATAAGGGCTAGGAAAAAGACGCCTGAAATATGGGAATTAACACAGTCATATTAAAAGCCAGGAATTCTAAATGTCTAGCAGCATTAAAAATAACAGGGGTGCCAATCTAAGGAAAGGAAGTAGATGAAAGGAATCAAAAAGACAATTTGAGGTGAAGTATTAATTAGGTGCTTCAAAGATGGAAAGGTTTAGAAAGGGAGGAAATCTTTCTCCAGGAGAGAGTAGTAGAATGTCACTATTTTAAGGGATTGCAGCACCAAGAGATATATTAAGACAAACCCCAGATTCTGCATGAGGAATCTCTCTATATTATGCAGATGCTTTGCACATTTTTTTTAAAAAAAATATTACATGCGTTTTGCCTCTGCAGGGTCGCCATGTCTTTCCCACCATCAAAAAGTACCTGGAGAAATTTTTATTTTCAGATAAAAATGTGCCTATGAAAAATTTTGCACATTTACACCCAACACTACTCGCATCAATGTGGTCCAGGGCATTTGGGATGGAGGGCTGATCTTTGGGAGATCTCCAGGGTCTAGCCTGGGGCTATGCTTTGAATAAAATATGAATTAATCAGATCTCGATACTCTTGGATGCTCCTGAAACATGCTTCACTCTGTACATGCATTGACACAAAACTCCACTTTTAACTTGACTTTTCTAAATTTGGGAGAAGCTTCGCCCAACGCTGCAAACAGGAGTAGCAAGGACCACAGTTGGAAGGCTGGGCTTTAATCAAAATTCCAGACAGTCAAACAGCCGGCTCAAGCTGTCGTTTCCAACAGAAACTGCACAAATAACCTCAACTATCTTGGCACAGCATACAGTCCAATAGGAGGCTCAGTGGAGAGTGACTATGGGAGTGGAGCATGGCATCTCAGAGGAAGTCCTTTTCTAAAAATAACTTAGCTGGCAGGAGGAAGGAAGCAGACTGCAAAAAAGGATCAGTGTCTAAAAAATAAATTCAGCTTTATATTCCAAGAGGAATTTTACTACTTACTGCCTTTTATAGTTACATATTATTTTAGGTTGCTGTGGAACAATATTCAGTGTAAGAAAATAAATTTCCCTCCATTCCCTGCAAATGGTATTGTCTTTCTCACTCCTGTGATTATTGCCATGATATATAGCTCTTTTCAACCCTTAGTGGTCCCTTCCTTAAAACATATTTTTGCTTCTCCAAACAGTATTTATAATTATTCTCACTTCCCTCCAACCCCCGTGAGTTGATCACCCTATCTTCAGTTGGCTCCAGTTGTTAAAAAATAATAATAATAATAGGCAGCCAACTTCTTGTCCCCCCCCCCTGTTCTTCCCTTGCTCATCTTTTTGGGCAAAACAATTAAGCCCCAATTGGTCATTGCTCAGGGGAAGTGCCAGCCATGCGTCAAAACAACTCTGGAGAAGTGGGGATGGTGGCAAGCTGCAATGGGATCTTGCCAATTACAGGATGAGAAAAATGAAGCTGGGACTTAGACAAGGTGGAGGTTCCCATCAATGAGAAATCGACTGCCCGATCTCGACAGGATTTCCTTTGGAGGAGGAGCCAAGCTGATTGTTAATTGGCTCGCTTTCCATGTCCTTCATGAAGGACTTCATGACATCACAGAGGGAGAGATGGGCAACAACCATTTTATGTGCAAGGAGGAAAGCCAATTTCCCCTACAAAAAAATGAAAAAAATTGCTTAAATAGACTAATGATAGAAAAAACTATTCAGACCAAATCTCAAAACTTTCATAATTAGGGCTACATTCCAAGAGGAAACCCTGGCAATCAGCCCATGGGCTCTGCTGCCCCTATTCATTCTGTTTTATGCCATTCATTCTCAGACTGCAAGATGGTGAACAAATAAGCAGCACTTGTAGCAAGAATAAAGCCAGGGTTGGATCACTAGATGGGACAAAAGGAGTCACTTCACTCTAGTGAAAGAAAGCCATGGAAATCAACATCAGAAACAAAATGGCACTGCATTGTCAGGGGAGCCCAGAGAGAGAACGTAGTCAACTTTCTCTAACTAGGAGCAATGGTGATGAGGAAGATGAAGATCCATTAAAAAGGAAGACATGCTTTATGGAGTTGCTTTGGGTCAGATTCCTGGTGGAATCTAGAGTTGTCATGTACAAATTAAACCAACTTTTCTCAACCAAACTTGCTCCCAATTTATAAATCTCATTGGAAAAAAATAGCTGAGGTGGATTATGCATCAAAAGAAGAGCAAAGGGTACATAATGCTTTCCCAATATTCCCTTGCCCTAAATTACCAAACATCTTCCTCATCCAATCAAGCAACCATGTGGCGGATCCACATTTTAATGGCTTGCTACCAATATGTCTAGTAATTACCACCTAACATTTTTATATTCACTGATCCAAAATAATTAGAAAACTTAAGAAAAATTTTTTTTAGTCTCTCAAGAGTTCTAGCATAACTTTTAAAGTTTATGAATCTTGAGACGTCACTTATTTGAAACCACCTTGATTTTCCTTTCAAATCTTCTAAAATATCGAGCACTGGATCATCTGTTTTATTTCACCTGAAAAGAAATAAGTTTCAAATGGCAATGGTACCTCTGTCTTATAGACATGCAGTATTAGCTGAGTTCTTATAATGGCTAAATCAAAATGCAGCCTGTTAGCTTGTGCTTACTATATTTTTTTAGTCCAGCTCATCCTGAAATGAAAAGGAGGACTAGGGGCGACATGATAGCGATGTTCCAATATCTCAGGCATTGCCATAAAGAAGAGGGAGTCAAGCTATTCCCCAAAGCGCCAGAAGGCAGGACAAGAAGCAAGGGATGGAAACTAACCAAGGAGAGAAGGAACCTAGAATTGAGGAGAAATTTCCTGACATTTAGAAAATTAATCAGTGGAACATCCTGCCTCCAGAAGTTGTGAATGCTCCAACACTGGAAGTTTTTAAGAAGAGACTGAACAGCCATTTGTCCAAAATGGTACTGTATAGAGTTTCCTGCCTGAGCAGGGGGTTGGACTAGAACACAGGCCGGCAACCTGAGGCTCCGGAGCCGCATGCAGCTCTTTGAGCCTTCCCCTGTGGCTCAGCCTCCTCTGCCATTTGCAGAGACAGAGACAGAGAGAGGCACTTGCGCTTCCCTGCTTCTCTCTCTGTCTCTGTCTCTGTCTCTGTCTCTGTCTCTCTCTCTCTGTGTGTGTGTGTGTGTGTGTGTGTGTGTGTGAGAGAGAGAGAGAGAGAGAGAGAGAGAGAGAGAGAGAGAGAGAGAGAGGACAAGCTGAAATGCTTTTTGGCCAGGGCTCCTGCCTTGGCTGTGTCTCTGCAGGAAGCAGGAAGCAGGAAGGGCAGGAGAGAGCTAGCTAGCCCAGCTATGCTGACTCAGGAATTCTGGGAGTTGAATTCTGGGAGTCATAAAAGCCGAGGTTGCCTACCCCTGAGCTTGTTGGAGAACAATTTGCCACACATCCTGATTTATCATGTTGTGGGAACAGTTACAATTAAAGAATATAGCAAAAGATTTTATTTCAGGAATGGTGACTGCAAGCTATATAGCACTGTAGCCATGTTTACTTCTCTGCTAATTTAGCCATATATTCCATATTCTATCATAAATAGTGTGGGAGGATATATGACATTACATGGAAGATTCTTTTTTTTTGTCTGATTTGTAAAGCATAATAAAGAGTAGGGAACTGTAAACCATGCAGATATTCTACTTGAAAGCTCAAAAAACGTTTTGGTATCTTCTTCTGTAGGACTTAGGAGTTCCACTGCATCAGACTGGGTGTCCCATTAGGTTAAGACATAACAAAGTCATATCTTCACTTCCCCAAACAGGATTTACAATTACTCTGTTTCCCCATCCCCCACCCCTCTGATGGCTCTTTTGGTTTGGTTTAGCCCCTTGTTGAAGTTATCAAAGCAAATGGCATCATCATGCTTTGTAGTAGTGAATTTTATTATGTGAAATATGACTTTTAATACAGTTGTACTATTGGTTGGTAATTCATCATTATGGAAGGACCTCTGATAAAGCCTTAGGATATGTAACTGAATCTGTAAAATGATCATCGAGACTAATGGGTATGGGAAAAATATAGAAAAACAGAAAACAAAGGTTAGATAAAACAATGCAGCAATCTCCAGTAATATTCATTTTTTAATTTACTAAACTTCTCAGCAGAAGCTACTGGGGATATGATATCTAAACTCTTGGGCTACAAAGGAAAATAAGAAAATTTCTTCCTTCACCCTTCTTCACACAGGATAAGAAGGCAAAAAGCACTGGCTGCCCAACACCATTATTTAGGGAGAAAAGCCAAAGCTTTAAGAACAAAGTCCATCAGCTAGAAGAAAAGCCTTCAAAAGTTCGTGGAACTTTTGGAAGATTTAGAGCCTCACCAGCCTTTGAGTAGCGTGCTGGGAGCCACACTCCAACCAGGATGTAGAGCCATGACAAAAAATGGTTTTTTATCTAAATTAAATTTAACCTTACTTGAGTGTAAATTAAAATGATTGAACATACTCAGTATAATTGCTTGCTATGAATTTAATAATTTCTTCTGTCTGCAAATTACAACTTTTCAGCAGCAATCTGGGGAGAGGCTATGTAGTCACACTGCTTGGATGAACAGGATGAACCTGTGCTTTAAATTACTACAGGTAGTCCTCAACTTACAATAGTTCATTTAGTGACCATTCAAAGTTACAACGGCACTGAAAAATGTGACATATGACTGTTTTTCACACTTACGACCGTTGCTCTATTCCCACGGCCACGTGACCAAAATTCAGATGCTTGGCAACTGACTCATATTGATGATGGTCACAGTGGCCTGGGGTCACGTGATAACCTTTTGTGACTTTCTTACAAGCAAAGTCAATGGGGAAGTCAGATCCCCTTAACAACCATGTCACTAAATTAATAACTGCAACGATTCACGTAACAACTGTAGTTCAAAAAGTTGCAAAATGGAGTAAAATTCACTTAACAAATGTTTCACTTATCCACAGAAATTTTGGGCTCAATTGTGGGTCGTAAGTCGAGAACTACCTGCATATGTCTCACCAGGCATGGAGGACTGCTAAGGTCTCTTCCAACTTTTTTGTTTTATATGATTTCATGAATCTAGGTCTGTGGCTTTCAACAAGCATTTCTCAGGAATTTGTGGTTTGTTTGTTTTTTAGCAAATTCCTGCTGAATGAGCAGCTAATAATGCAAGGGGAGGGAGGGAATACAACTGTTTACTAAGGTTAGGAAGCTTGAAAACCACTATTGTAGGTGAGGAGAAGGAAGAAAAGAGCTAAACCACTTTCTCCTAGTTACCTCTTTGTTTGCAAGTTCCATGCTCTGTTGCGGCTCCATGCTCCCGGCAGATAGAGGTAAGATACCCTTTGTATATAGAACAAAGATTTTAAAGCCCATAATAAATATATAGACATCTGGGTCTGTCTTTTACAGTATGATTTCTATCCTTTTAGGGCCAAACTAAATGGGATTTTGATGACGGATTGAAAACCTCCATTGCCATTTAAAAAAAAAAAAAAGCCTTATGACAGTGTTTCTCAACCTTGGCAATTTGAAGATGTTTGGACTTCAATTCCCAGGATTCCTCAGCCAGCCTGCCCTTTCCTCAGCTAGCATGGCTGGCTGGGAATTCTGGGAGTTGAAGTCCACACGTCTTCAAGTTGCCAATGTTGAAAAACACTGCCAAAGGATGTTAGGACGGGGTCCAATTTGGATCGGGGTCGTGGGCAGGCAGGCAGCCTTTTCTCCTCTTCGCAGCTGTACCAATTTCCTGCACCAAAATAGACCACCCAGCATAGCTACTATTACGCAGAAAACATAGAGACACCTTATTATTATTCACAAGAAGAAGAGGCAATTCAAATCAAGGCCAAATATGTGGGTGGTGGGAAGAATTCAGTTTCCCCTGCCCTTCATCATGTCTTCAAATCACTCCCTCCAAAAGTTGGATGCAACAAAAAACATTGATGATGCTTTCATGGTTTGATCTCTTCATCTGAATTGTCCAGAATTTTTTTTGTTTGTTACAGCCACAAGAATTCACTAAGTACCTGGAAATCAGCAATAGGTCATAGTAAATGGGAGGTGGGATTTTGGTCTAACTCTCTGTGTTGAATGTGACACATCCTTTGGAGATCTGAAGGTGGATACTTGTTTTGGATTCTGTCCATATTATAAGCAGAAACCTAATTATGCTCAGAAAAGTTCTAATGCTAAAACAAAGGAAACAATTTCATATCTCTAAAATTTTATAAATAATAATATAGTCTTTTTGATAAAATGAAAAGGAATTCTCACCACTCACCACCTGCATTTCACACAAGGAGGCTCTCTCTCCAATATGGTTTCCCATTAATCAGGAAATATTCAATGATCTTCTAACAGAAAGCTTTTATCTACCCTTCCTAGTATGTTTAGTAATATTGACACCTTCTCCTAAGAGAAGAGTCAGGTGCTTTTAATTTAATTAAATGGGTTGATGGTAAATGGGAAAGCAAAGCACCAGCTTCATTTCCAGAAGGTCCCTGGACCCCACACAGACTGCATTGACTTGCTTAGGAAAGAAAAACAGTAGATGTCATAGCTATTTTTTTTCTTTGTTCATGGGTTTATGGGTCTAGAACAGCGGCTCTCAACCTTTTCCGGGCCTCGACCCCGGCCCGCACCGCGCATGTGCGGCGCGACGGTCCACATCGCGCATGCACGGCGGCCCGCATCGTGCATGCGCGTGTGCAGCGCGATGGCCCGCATCGCGCATGCGCGGCACAATGGCCCGCATCACACATGCGTGGTGCTGCCCCCTGCGCCGGCCGAGGCAAAGGGGAAAAAAATGGCGGACCCCCCAAAAAATGGCAGACCAAAAAAAAAATAAAAAATGGAGGACTGCGGTGTTTGGCGACCCCCATGAAATGGTCGTTCGACCCCAAATGGGGTCACGACCCACAGGTTGAGAACCGCTGGTCTAGAAAGATGGCACGCATCCTGGAGAGCAACAATTTGCCAATATAAAAAAAAATAAAAGAAAGATAATAACATACATTTGATTAATAAATCAATAAAAATTATGTGTTGTGTGATTAGCTACTCCCAACCTGGAAAACATTTTTTGACTAGGCAAGCCTCAAGGAAAAGATTGCCTATTCTCACCCAATTAGCTTGTAAGATATTTTTCTCAGATATTTTGTTCTGGCTTGTATGAGAAGCGGTCCCTGGCTTACAGCCACAATTGAGCCCAAAATTTCTGTTACTAAGTAAGGCAGCTGTTAAGTGAGTTTTACTCCATTTTATGACCCGTTTTGTCACAGTGGCTAAGCGAATCACTGCAGCTCTTAAGTGAATCGTATGGTCATTGAGTAAACCCGGATTCCCTCATTGACTTTGCTTGGTGAAAACTGGCTGGGATGCTTACAGACGACAATCACAAGAACCTAGGAAAGTGCAACTGTCATAAATAATGCCAGTTGTCAAGCACACAAATTTTGATCACATGACCATGGGGATGCTGCAACACTTCGTAAGTGTGAAGACCATGGGGATGCTGCAACACTTCGTAAGTGTGAAAACCGGTCATAAGTCGCTTTTTTTCAGTGCCACTTTAACTTGGATCAGTCCCTAAATGAATGGTTGTAAGTTGAGGACCACATGTGCTTCTCCAGGGCTCAGGTTTCTCTACATGCCTTTTGCGTGAGAACAGCAAGGGCCCCGAACGGAGACTACCAAGTTATTTCTGACTATGACAAACTTCTTAGATTTCAAGGTATCTCAGAGAAGAGAGAAACCAAATCAAAGCTCACCGTTTTGTGTGGGGACAGGCCTGGAGGCCACAGGTTCGGTTATTTCCTGGCCATGGTTTATCTCTGCACATATAATCTGGATATGCTTCATTGTCAATGGTGCAAAAGACCAGACGAGACTGGTAACCTGAAGAGCAGAGGAAAAAAAACAACGACAAAGATGGCACAGGTCATTGGCAAGGAGATCAGTTGCATAACATTCCTAAAGCAAACAAATATTTTCATCAAATAGATAAGCGTTAGGTAGAGGCCAGCATCTAATGAGTTTTGTTTTCATATTCCCACACAAATCATGTGATTGAAATCAAGATAGCAGGGCTAGCACTAATCTGAAGGCAGGAGTGCGTGCGTGGGGGGGGGGAATTAATTAAGTTACATAATTAATTGAATGAAATAATGGGTTCACATGAACATCCTTGGAAAAGAATTCTGAAAATCCCTCAATTTCATCAATTTTTAGGGGTGGGAGGTGATATTTCCCCACCGTGGCCCTGTGCTTTTGGCCAGCTTTCCCTCAGAAGTCAGTCTTGCTCTGACATTGATTGCCTTGCAGAAGCTAGTTGAGATGGGGACCCCGCCCCACCCCCCTCGCCCCCAAGGATCTTTTCCCATTAGCTTAGCTAAATGTAAATAGACTGTTATACGTTTGCTCGGGTTCTCTCAAGTAATGTAAAGAAATAAAGAATTTTGCTGACTGAACCTTTATCACATATGCATTATTTATTTCATGGAGGATGTTTTATGTTTGTAGATTATGTTGTGCACTACAGATAGTCCTCGACTTACGACCACAAAATTTCTGTTGTTAAGCAAAACATTTAAGTGAGTTTTGCCCCATTTTACAACCTTTCTTGCCATAGTTCTTAAGTGAATCACTGCAACTATTAAGTTAGTAACGGAGTTGTTAAGTGAATCTGGCTTCCCCACTGACTTTGCTTGTCAGAAGATCACAAAAGCTGATCATGTGACTCCAGGACACTGCAACCATCATAAATATACGTAAGTCAGTTGTCAAACATCTCAGTTTTGATCACATTTTCCCCTCAAGTGCAGGGTCTGCTTTTTCCGGGTCAACAGAGTGCTGATCCATTGGTTGTGACAGGATTTAACCAACTGTCTTGTCACCCAAGCCTGATGTTGTGGGATGAGAGAGAGAGAGAGAGAGACTGGCCCAAAGTCTCCCCAAAGGTTTTCATGCCTAAGGCAGGACTAGAGTTTAATGGTTTCTAGCCTGGTGCCTTAACCACTACATCAAACTGCTTTTCATTTCATTTGCAACAGTATAGAAGCTGAATGAAGAAATAAAAGACTACTATTTGCACTTTACCATACCATATACAATCTCACTGGCATACATGCAGTGCAATCAGTAACTAAGGTAGTTGGTCACATCTACTTTGAAGAAGAATAAACAGATGGACAGGCTTTAAGTCTGAATGAATCAAAATATGTCTGCCATCCATTACAAAATTGTATCTCCTAGAATGGCTAATAGCAGATCTTACAAGATGATTTCTGCACAGACCACTGCAAGCTTTATATATATATATATATATATATATATATATATATATATATATATATATATATATATATATATATATATATATATATATATATATATATATATATATATATATATATATATATATATATATATATATATATATATATATATATATATATATATATATATATATATATATATATATATATATATATATATATATATATATATATATATATAATAGGAGCAATGTGAGATTTTAGCTGTTTCTTCCTTTTAACTGCCAGTGGGGGTTTGAACTGATTGGCTGGGAGCTCGGCTGTGTTCTGATTGGGTGGAGGTGTGTTCTGATTGGTTAGGGGCTTGGCTGTGCTCTGATTGGCTGGGGGAGTGTTCTGTTTGGGTGGGGGCTTTGTTGTGCTCAGGTTAGTCAGTGTTACAAGGAGATTAGAGATGGTGAACTGCACAGCTGCCTGGCCCCGCGTTCGTGGTCGTGCCCCATCTTCATGGTGGGTGTCAGTTTGCTTCGTGTATGGATTGGAGGGGTTTAAGGTGGCTAATGATGCAGCTGTGGTCTGGCTTCTAGTTTGTGGTCGTGCCTCCTCATCAGTGTGGGTTTGGGTTTGCTTTTTGCCTGGATGTGTGGTGGTGACATCCTGTGTGGTTTTTGTGAGTGTAGGTCTGGTGTCATTCCCCGTGCTATGGACTCGTCTGTCAATAAGGGCGGGTTTCCAAATGGCTGGTAGGCGGGAGGTATCATCTCGTTTGTTCATGCTGTGCGGGCATTTTTCTATCTCGATGGCTTCTCTGATTATTCTGTTATTAAAGTGTTCAGTTTTGGTGATAGTTCTGGTCTTTTTGAAATCAATTTCATGTCCTGTGGCTTTGAGGTGTTGGACCAGGGAAGAAGTTGGTTCCTCTTTTTTGACTGAGTTTTTGTGTTCTTCAATGCGTGCACTTATTCTTCTGTTGGTTTGTCCAATGTATGTGGTGGAGCAGGCAGTACATGGGATTTCATATAAACCTTGATTTTCTAATTCAATTTTGTCTTTAGGGTTTCTTAGGATGGTGGATATTTTTCTGTTTGTGCAGAAAAATACGGGTTCTTTACGGGTTCTTCAGGTTTTCTCCCACGTAGAATTTGAAGTGTCTTGGCGACGTTTCGACGAAGTCCCATTAATCATCTTCAGGCTGGTGCTTTCGGCTTCGTGCTTCTAGGAGCAATGTGTGTTTGTAATTGTTTCTTCCTTTTAACTGCCAGTGGGGGTTTGAACTGATTGGCTGGGAGCTCGGCTGTGTTCTGATTGGGTGGAGGTGTGTTCTGATTGGTTAGGGGCTTGGCTGTGCTCTGATTGGATGGGGGGTTGGCTGTGCTCTGATTGGAGTATATGAAATCCCATGTACTGCTTGCCCCACCACATACATCGGACAAACCAACAGAAGAATAAGTGCATGCATTGAAGAACACAAAAACTTAGTCAAAAAAGAGGAACCAACTTCTTCCCTGGTCCAACACCTTAAAGCCACAGGACATGAAATTGATTTCAAAAAGACCAGAACTATTGCCAAAACTGAACACTTTAATAACAGAATAATCAGAGAAGCCATCGAGATAGAAAAACGCCCTCACAGCATGAACAAACGAGATGATACCTCCCGCCTACCAGCCATTTGGAAACCTGCCCTTATTGACAGACGTTTCCATAACACAAAGAATGACACCAGACCTACACTCACAAAAACCACACAGGATGTCACCACCACACATCCAGGCAAAAAGCAGACCCAAACCCACACTGATGATGAGGCACGACCACAAACCAGAAGCCAGACCACAGCTGCATCATTAGCCACCTTAAACCTCTCCAATCCATACATGAAACAAACTGACACCCACCATGAAGATGAGGCACGACCATGAAGCCAAACAGCTATGCAGCTCACCATCTCTAATCTCCTGTAATTCAGACTAACTTGAACACAACAAAACCCCCACCCAAACAGAACATTCCCCCAGCCAATCAGAGCACAGCCAACCCCCATCCAATCAGAGCACAGCCAAGCCCCTAACCAATCAGAACACACCTCCACCCAATCAGAACACAGCCGAGCTCCCAGCCAATCAGTTCAAACCCCCACTGGCAGTTAAAAGGAAGAAACAATTACAAACACACATTGCTCCTAGAAGCACGAAGCCGAAAGCACCAGCCTGAAGATGATTAATGGGACTTCGTCGAAACGTCGCCAAGACACTTCAAATATATATAGGTCAAATTCTCAAAAATAAGTTTTATCAAAATACCATTATTTTGTTCATGATATCATAATCCTATCGCAACTTAATCAGAGTTTATTTTCAATTTATGCCTTTTCTCACAGCCTTCCAGGCAATACTAGAATATACCCTGTTATTTTCTGTATGTAGGAACAGGAAGGCTGAGTATTCATGTTAATATATTTTATGAGTTCTAGATTCCTTCTGGCTCTAGAATTCAGTGATAACCTGATCAAGGTCTAAGAGGAACAATTTCAAGAATAATGATCAGCTATTGAGTCCCACTGGAAAAAAAAAAGCCAAAAATAAAAACTTGGTTATAGCAATAGCAATAGCACTTAGACTTATATACCACTTCACAGGGTTTTATAGCCCCCTCTAAGTGGTTTACAGAGTCAGCATATTGCCTCCAACAATTTGGGTCCTCATTTTACTGACCTCGGAAGGATGGAAGACTGAGCCAATCTTGAGCCGGTCAGAATTGAATTGCTGGCGGTTGGCAGTCAGCAGAATTACCCTGCAATACTGCATTCTAACCACTGCACCACCACGGCTCTTATAACCAATATAATCTAATATATCTAACCATTTATCTCTCTGTCCTACCTTTCAAACCAGGTTTTCCCATTACATTAAAAACACATACTAGAAAAATGGCTACTAGAACAGAATGTCATTTTGGGAAAGCAACAGTTAAAATTGTTACAATATCAGCTAGTAAGATGCCCATGGGGGGCATAAGGAATTGCAGAAGTAATATTGCTACACTTCTCATGCCTAACAGACACATGTAGCCTCCCAAAATTCTCAGGCATTCACAGGATGCAGTGCCTTTGTGCAAATGACCAAAGCAGCATCATGCTATTGTGATAAAGGCCTTCTCCTTTGTATGGGTGTGCTACATCATAACAAAAGGGATGGGGTAATGGCCCAATATTGCTTTGTTATTTGCCCCTCTTGATCTTCCCACAGGTCAATGTCTCAGCAAAAAAACCCTTTTGCAGCTCCTAGAGTGATCGTGGCCAAATTTTCAGGACATTTTTGTGTACTTTGTGTGGGAGAAATGAAGGAAAATATTACCCTTAGCTCTCTAACAAAAAAAATGGGTGGTTTAAAACCCACCAATTCTCTCCTGAATTAGGGCAATTTACTTGTTTAGGCAGACCCTGAAAAGCAAGATTATACTTAATACTTTTGTGACTTAAATCATTTATTTAACTTCTTATAATACTCTACTCAAAGCAAGCCAAATGCATCGGGCCTGTCCACATTATTATCCACATTACTATCTTTTACAATCCTTAGGCAGGGCACAACATTGAAGACTAAATCTCTGTGTATATGCTACAAAACACAGTGACCTACTCAGATTGGATCCTGCAAAATTGAAATAATATCTCAGGCAGGAGAAGATTGCTTTCACCCATTCTATGCTGTGGTTCTAAAGTTCTCCTGAAGTAACAGATTTCTGCTTAGGAACATCTTGATAATGCATTTATTCTAGTTAAAAATGGTTTTAAATGTTTTAAGACAGGGGTGTCAAACTGGCAGCCCGCAGGCTGGATGCGTCATGCGCAGGACATGCCCACCCAAGCTCCGCAAAGGCAAAAAACGTCACGATACATCATGATATGTCACATGACGTGATTGAGTTTGACACCCATGGTTTAAGAGATGGCATATAATTTATTACACAATCATCACTACAACAGTTCAGTATAGCATTTAATTTAATGATTGAAATCTAGCATGTCTACCAATCCTCATATGCAACTAGTATACCTGTCCAAACATTTCTGAGATTTTGTGTGAGAATGCCAACATTTTGTGTGATTTGCTAATTATCTGAGATTTCAACCAATTAAATAAACAGTCAGTCTTAGAGACTAACACTCACACATCACCCATTCAGTTTTCAGCTTCCCCATCTGCTACGTGTCTGTATTTGTAGCATACACACACAGACCACAAACTATCTAGAATATCCTCACAGATCAATATGTGATCTGTACACACAGATTGGGAACCATTACTTAAGCAAATCAATAATATTAAATGTAAAGTGCTGGCATATACCTCCACCACATTCAGCACTACAGTCACTCCAGGAGCCGTAGCCCCAGTTGTAGCTTGATGTTTGCCTTTGGAATGGCAAATAGTATTCATAATGCACTCCTTGGTTTGGTTCCTGGCTGATAAGCTGAAAAAGAAAGAAGATAAGCAGGTGTCAGGAAATGCACTGTTTTTGCTACTCTTGTAGCAAATTATCTACTGGTCCAGTTCACGTAGTGGCAAAGTCTGGACTCACAATGCTTTTGCACATAAATATTTAGATGACAAGAATATCTCTTTTTCAAACAAACAAACAACAATAAATCTGGTCTACCTGTAGGAAAATAAGGTGAGCTTAGTTTCTTTTCCCTGATGTTTTAATTACTTAATTAATTACAAACACAATTACTCATCTGTTTGTTATAGTCCAAGTTCCAACCTCCCTCTGTGAGGGAGATGGGTAGTTTTGAAATTTCATAAATAAATAAACAAACTTTGTCTTCCATTTGTGAAAACTATGTCTATCACTCAGAGCTAATTTGGTTAAGGCATAAGGTTAGAAACCAGGAGATTCTGAGTTCTAGTCTTTCCTTGGGCATAAGCCAGTTGTGTAACCTTAGGCCAATCACTCCGTCTCATCCTTATGAAGCAGTCATTGGCAAACCACTTCTCAGAAACTTTACCAAGAAAATGCAGGGACTTGTTCAGGCAATTGCTTGGAGTCAAAAACTGACCTGACATACACACAGACACAAACACACACATACACACACACACACCACTCATCCTTGCCAAAGTTATTCCCTTTCTGCCTGCTATACATCTGCTCTTTCCTGACTCTGATCGATCAACATTTGAATACTTTATCTACAATACAAAGGATAAAGTGGTTTCTTGCTGAAATGAAAAAAGCGGACATTTCCTCTTTATTCAACAAGAAGCAATTATTAAACTACTGTAGTTTCCCCAGACTTGTGCCCCCCAAATGGGTCAAAATTCTTGTTTTGTCTAAGCATTACTGTTAAGGTTAAGGAATGAGGAACTAAAGTGATCTTAATGCAGTGCCAAATAAATTATCCATTCACTGTTTGAGCTCTGCATGAAATAGAGATAGCTTCAAATCCAGTTCTCCTCCACTCTAATAGTTGTTCAGTCAAGAAATAAAAGTTCCCCCATCAATCTATTTTATTTATTTATTCTCCTCTGTTTGGAGAATTATCTGGAACACCTATGCACAGCTCAGGCATTAAAACCTCTAAGAAAACAGGAAAGCAGTTGCAGGTACTTGCCTCAATTATCAAAGGTTCGGTGATGGGACCCCGGGCATGTAGAAGCTCTGGAGCCAGATCCCCCTCGGAACCTCTCTCATAATGCATCACTGTGCTAGCAATAGGCAAGGCCTGGCTATACTCAATTGTCCACTGCCCATTCAGATAATATGTTCCTTGTACATTCTTGATGGCTGAGATTAGGGTGGGAAAGAGGGAATGGAAAGAAATATAAAGACGGTGATACAGAGTTCTGAGACTCTGAGGTTGCAAAAGGTTCCCAAGATATGAAATGGTTATTATATACTAAACAAAATGAGAGGTTGATATATTTTTGGAAAGGAGATGTGATATTTTGCTGAGAATCTACAAATGATAATTGTATTTAGCCAACCATAACTGATTTCCCACCCACCCCCAAAACACCAGACGCTTAATAAATACAGGTAGTCCTTGAGTTACAACATTTCATTTAGTGACTATTCGAAGTTACAATGTCACTGGAAAAAAAGTGACTTATGACTGTTTTTTTTCACGCTTACGTCCATTGGACCATCTTCCACGGTCACGTGATCAAAACTTGGACGCTTGGCAACGGGCTCATATTTATGATGGCTGCCGTGTGCTGGGTTCTTGTGATCCCCCTTTGCAACTTTCTGACAAGCAAATTCCATGGGGGAAGCCAAACTCACTTAAGAAGCATGTCACTAAGCTAACAACTGCAGTGATTCACTTAACAACCGTGTCAAGAAAGATCATAAAATGGAGTAAAATTCATTTAACAACTGTCTCCGTCTAACAACAGAAATTTTGAGCTCAGTTGTGGTCATAAGTCAAGGACTACCTGTACTCAGGTGGCAGATTATAAGGAGACCCCTGGGCTGTGAGCTGCCCTGGGAAACGGACAAAAATATCATAGAAGAAGGCATGGGTAAACCATTCCATGTTAATGCCACAAAAACTACTCAGATGTGTAAACAGTTACGAGGATGCAAGTTTGACATGAAAGAACCTTGGCCATTTTTGTACAGAACAGTGAGTAACGTTCAAGCCATATCATTAAATCAAAGCATTATACGGAACCTTGAGATGATTTATTAATCATCTCGTCCTGAGATGATATATGTTGATTGCTCTCATGCTGAGGTACGAACAAGCCTCATTTTTACGTTTCTGCTGATAAGAGACAGTTCTTTTTGCCTTGCCCTTTATGGTCCCCATGCAATTTCATCATTTGTTCCAGAAGATCCCCCCAAACCAGGAGACTGGGAGTTCTAGTCCTGCCTTAGGCATGAAAGCTGTCTGGGTGACCTTGGGCCAGGCACTCTCTCTCTCTCTCAGTCCAACTCACCACACAGGGTGGTGGTTGTGGGAAAAATAGGAGGAGAAGGAGTATTAAATATGTTCGCCACCTTGAGTGGTTTATAAAAATAATAAAGGTGGGATAAAAATATAATAAAATAAATAAATAAGCAAAGGTGGATGGCATCCATGGGATTTTGATGGAGAAGTCATGAAGACTCTTGCTTCATGTAAAATACACATATTATTGCAGGTATATTGTTGCAAATAGAACCTTGTTTCATAGCATACACCCACTGCATTCTATTATTAAGTAGTCTCCCATCCGTGTTATTAATGATGCAATACCCAGATGACGGTCCCCTGTAATATTTCTGAACAGGCAGATCCATATTGTCCTGCATTAAGTCATCACTAATTGATGTGATGGAAGTTATATACAAAGAGCAGTAACAACTATTTACCCAGGAAGTTCCTGGTAGGGGTTGCTTCCTTGATCCGGATGCTTGTGGCTCCCATCGGAATGACGAAGATTTGATTGTAGCCTATAGGAGCAGAATAAATCAGCCAGAATAAGTTCATTTTCTGAGAGAGAATATAATAGAGAAGGAAGCCAGGGTAAAGTCACTCTTTCGTGCAGAGAAGCTACATGGGAAAAGATATAAATTTTGCTGTAACTACTCCACTGACTTTGAACTGTCTCAATCCGTATTCATATTACCCATAAAGCTACTCTTGCATGTAATTGATGTAATATGGCACAAGGCAGGGACCTCAATGCATCACACTGCAGACATGGTACAGTAAAAAAAACCTTCCTGAGTTTCAGTTATTGACTTTAGATTCAAAGATATAAAGAGATTAATAAGAACCATCAATCACATCTCTATACCTCAGCCCTAGTCTAAAGTCTGCCATATTAATCAATGGTACTAAAACAGCCCTGCGGTACCTTTAGGGAGATTGGGCACATCAAAGAGTCCCTTGACTTCAAAACAAGCTCTTCCATTCCCACCGCACTGTAGGCACTTGTCTTCTTTTTGGGAAGAATCCAGCATTTTATCACAGCCAACAGCCTGTAAAATAGCAAAGTTCAAACCATCCACAGGTAAGATGGAGAAGTCAAGCTGTCAGAAAATAGAAAGACAAGACACTTCACAGTGAGGTCAACAACATGTTTTTGAGGCAGTGGTTCTCAAAATTGGCAACCTTATGACGTGTAGATTTCAACTCCCAAAATGCTCGGGGCTGAAATCCACATAACTCAGTGTTTCCAAGTTTGAGGATCATTGCTTTAAAGGCTTTAAAAAATGGGGGAAAGGATTACTTGCAATGCTGAGCTTCCATCTTTTTCTTTAAATTACTATTATAGATGGAATTATTTAAAAGAGATAATAAACCCTTATAAAACCTATTTAAACTAACAGATGAGCGCACATGAGCCAAACTCTGCACCAAGTGGAAGATCAAACAGATTCCTTGCAAACCTAGCAGACAATTTTGTCTCCCAAAAAGTAGAGAAGGGAACTAGGGGATTAGCCATTTTGGATCTAATTCTCACTAACAGAGATGAAATGATAGAAGGTGTTGAAGCCACAGGAACCTTGGGAGGAAGTGATCATGCAATATTGGAATTCAACATTATGGAAGCACAAGCTATAGAACACAGTCAAACTAGAGTCTTGGACTTTAAGAGAGCTAATTTCAATAAACTTAGAGAGGGCTTGGGAAGGATTCCATGGATGAGAATCCTCAAGGGGAAAACAACTCAAGAAGCTTGGGAAATTTTGAAAAGTGAGATAAAAAAAAGCCCAGTCCAGCACAATACCAACAAAGAAGAAAAATAACAGCTCTCAAAAAAAACCAGCATGGCTGCATAAAGAACTCTCTGACAAATTGAAAGATAAAAAGGACAAATATAGAAAGTGGAAAGAGGGACACATAACTAAGTCAGAATATCAACAAATAGCCCGAGCCTGCAAAGATGAAGTGAGGAAAGCTAAGGCTCAAAATGAACTAAGGCTTGCGATCAAAGTCAAAAATAACAAAAAAAGCTTCTTTCAACATGTAAAAAACAAGAAAAAAGTGAAGGAAATGATTGGTCCATTAGTGGGGGAAAGTGGCAAGAAGGTGACAAGCAACAGAGAGAAAGCAGAATTATTTAACTCGTTTTTTGCATCTGTCTTTACACAAAGGGAAAAAACAGACCAACCTACCAAAAATAGTGTCATAAAAAACAGAATAGAAACACAAGTTAAGATAGGCAAGAAAATGGTAAGTGAGCACTATCCAGCCTAGACGAGTTCAAATCACCAGGACCAGATGGATTACACCCCAGGGTTCTCAAGGAACTGGCAGATGTGATCTCAGAACCATTGAACTATATTTTTCAAAGATCCTGGAGCACTGGGGAACTACCAGAGGACTGGAAAAGAGCTGATGTAGTTCCTGTTCTGTCTGGCCCCTCTCAGCTCATTAAAATCCACATAAATATGTCTTTAAGAGGTTTATTTAACACATTTCAAAAGAATTCACTTCAAAGCACGCTGCTGGCATTTTGCTGTCAGAAACAGCCAAATCTCATTTATTTACATTTAGATTAAAACATGCTCCTTCCACACCTTCCAATTAACTCACTCTTTCTTTATCACATTGCCCAAGACCTCATTATTCTCCCGTAGAGTTCCAAAACATCAGAAGACTGAATTCAAACGCACGGCTCCAGATATCAGGCTACTCCTTGATTAACGTTGCTCGTGACAAAGGCGTAGTCTCTCTGTCCCCTTCTAATATAGTTTCCGATACGTCACTTCCCCCCATTACTTCCTTTTCCCACTTAACTGACACCTGCGCTTATCAAACCTTCAGAATCTCGGATCAAGCCATCTATCTTCTTGCTCCAAATCTGACCCCTCACTTTGCGAATCTGACCCAGACTGCCTGTAAATCTCCTCCCTGTCTGTCTCAGCTGCCGGGAGGGGAAAATACCCAGAGGGGCCTGGCTGCTCTTCCTCGGCTGCTGGGAGGGGAAAACACCCAGAGGGGCCGGGCTGCTGATCCTCATCCTCTGATACTTCCCAAGCTGGTCTAGGGACACTCACAACAGTTCCCATCTTCAAAAAAGGGGAAAAAATGGACCCAAGAAATTACAGACCTATCAGCCTGACCTCGATACCTGGGAAGATTCTGGAAAAGATAATCAAACAACGAATCAGAGAACACCTAGAGGCAAACAAAGTCATTACTAAAAGCCAACATGGGTTTGTCAAAAACAGATCATACCAGACAAATTAGTGGATCAGAGGAATGCTGTGGATATAATTTACTTGAACTTCAGTAAGGCATTTGATAAAGTAGATCACAACCTACTACTTGATAAGATAGAAAAATGTGGGTTAGATAGCATCACCACCAGATGGATCCATAGCTGGCTGAGGGAAGTGTGTAGTGAGATGCCCCAGGGCTCTGTTCTGGGCCCAGTGCTCTTCAACATCTTCATCAACGATTTGGACGAGAGAACAGATGGGGAAATCATCAAATATGCAGACAAGCTGGCAGGAATAGCCAACACTCCAGAAGACAGGCTTAGGATACAGGAGGATCTGGACAGACTTGAACACTGGGCGCTATCTAACAAAATGAAATTCAATGGTGAAAAAAGTAAGGTTCTACATTTAGGCAAGAAAAAACAAATGTATAGGTATAGTATAGGGGGTACCTTGCTCAATAGTAGTAACTGTGAGAGGGACCTCAGAGTCGTAGTGGACAATCACTTAAATATGAGCCAGCAGTGTGCTGCAGCTGCCGAAAAGGCCAACACAGTGCTGGGCTGCATTAACAGAGGGATAGAATCAAGATCACATGAAGTATTAATACCACTTTACAATGCCTTGGTAAGGCCACACTTGGAATACTGCATCCAGTTTTGGTCACCACGATGTAAAAAAGATGTTGAGACTCTAGAAAGAGTACAGAGAAGAGCAACAAAGATGATTAGGGGACTGGAGGCTAAAGCATATAAGGAATAGTTGCTGGAATTGGGTATGTCTAGTTTAATGAAGAGAAGGACAAGGGGGGACATGATAGCAGTATTCCAGTATCTCAGGGGCTGCCACAAAGAAGAGGGAGTCAAGCTATTTTCCAAGGCGCCTGAAGGCAGGACAAGAAGCAATGGGTGGAAAATAATCAAAAAGAGAAGCAACCTAGAACTAAGGAGAAACTTCCTGACAGTTAGAACAATTAACCAGTGGAACAACCTGCCTCCAAAAGCGGTGAATGCTCTAACACAGGAAGGTTTTAAGAAGAGACTAGACAGCCATTTGTCTGAAATGGTATAGGGTTTCCTGCCTGAGCAGGGGGTTGGACTAGATGACCTCTAAGGTCCCTTCCAACTTTATTATTATTATTATAAATAGTGATTCTTTTTTCAAATCCTCTTTTTTTCTGAAATGAATACTAATTTTCTCACTCAGAACATCTCTGGGGATATGTTCAGGACATGACAAAAACAGCCATATGTTTCATAATTTTTGTCAGAACATCTTTCTAAAACAGCCTTGGTATCTACCAGGCCCGTGGGAGTTCAACATCCATACTTTGCAGGCATCCGGCAATGAATGTGTATATTTAGACTTTTAAGCAAGTTTGCCCAAAGTCCACACAAATGCCAGAGACATTTCTGGCACTGATATTTCAAAGGAGATTTCGTTCAAATACACTGTGTTATAATAATTATAGGAAAGTCAACCCTGTAGAGATGCAACATTAGAGATTTAACTCATCTAATGTTTGTGCAACCACTATTGACTGGCTAATAAAAATGAAAACACTGGGTTTTTTTTAAGCTAACTATTGATGTGGTTGCTTTAATGAAACTGCCTATTACTCTCTGTAATTTGGTATTTCCAGAGCTCTTCTCCTACACCAACTGTCCAAGCAAATAGCTTTCTCCTACATAAATGTGCTCTTAGCAGATAAGCCAGCAGATACCTATTGAGCAGAAAAGAGGGAGGGGAATTCAGAGGGACCAGGACTAGTAGTCATTGGCTTATGACCATTTATTTAACAACAATTCAAAATTGCAACAGCCTCGAAAACACTGGACTTGCAGCCCATTGCACACACCCCACATGGTCACTGCCTAGAGTTGCGTTTGATTAATAAATGAAAAATAATAAAATGGATGAGAACAGAGACATATTTATTTAAATGGATATGGGCTTGCCCCTTTCTCTTCCACCTCAACCTTGTCTGCTATTGCCTTCCTGAAGAGTCTATTGCAGGCAAACTCTGCCCACAGCCAGATGTTCGATCCTTATAGACATGAGCTTGGCTCATTCTTCCATCCTTCCAATGCTGGTAAAATGAGGACCCAGATTGCTGGGGGCAACACGCTGACTCTGTAAACTGGCCAGAGAGTGCTGGAAAGCACTATGGAGCAGTATATACAGTAAGTCTCGGTGCTATTGCTAAAGAGTTGGACAGGAACAGCACTGAGCTCAAGAGTTTTGAGTTCTCTCTCTCTCCCTTTCTTTTTGTATAATCATTTTGTTTATTGAAGAAGACAGGAATGCAGTAGAGCTGTACATTTTAAGCACTGGTTTCTTTTTTGCATTTCTTCAGCAATCCTGTTCTAGGCACCTGAAGTGCGTCCCCTGCCACAACCTGTGCCCACCTCCGCAGTTTGAGGATGCTGCCATTTTCCTTGCTTTATGGGAGAGTGGAAAAAAAATGGTGGCTGGTTAACTGAAACAGTGATCATTCAGGATGGTGCAACAATGCCAGACCGCTCTAACAGTGCTATAAATGCTACTTCTTTGTGTTTTTCACTCATTTGGTGCAAGGCTGAAATAAATTTCAGGGGACTAGTGGGATCTGCTCTTTCTCATTGCTTCCCAAACAAAATACAGAGGACTGTGTAAATTGTTACCCATAAGAAGGAAGAGAGAGAGATCCTGAAAAGGCACCCTTTGTGACATCTATTATTATTATTATTATTATTATTATTATTATTATTATTATTATTATTATTATTATTATTATTATTATTATTATTAAAAACTTCATTCAGTGCTGGTTACAACTAAATGGAGTGGAGAGGAAGAAGCTGAGCAATAGTGGAGTCCTGTGTTACACCCTTCCTGCCACAGTGCTTTGATTAGGAAATGCTTTTCCTTCTTGGTTGGTTGGTTGGTTACGTGCTTAAATGGAAAAGAAGAAGAACCCAAAAGCTGTACCAATAACTTTGCTGTCAAGCCTGCACACAAATAATTGAGACATCATTTGGCAGAGGCAGAAGAAGCAAGAGAAGGGTCAGCAAAGGGGGTAGCAAAATTCATGTTGTTAAAATATTGGCTAAAACTCAGGGCTGGGTAGATAATGCTTTCCTCCTGCAGTCAAGTTCTTGGTCTGTTGATTGTTTTTCTGGTCCTTGCAAACCCTCTGGTGGCCAAGGGTGGAAGTTCAGGAGCTAAAAGAGTTTTTAAAACCAAGGAGCATCTGAACCTTCTCCGGAAAAAAGATGGTATTCTTCAGGAATTAAATTCTACATTTCTCCCTTGGCTTTGTTGTTACAAGATGGAGATCCACTGACACAAACTGTTTCTAGAAAGGCCTTTTAACATGCAAAGGGCCCAGACATCCTTTTTATGCTGCCTGGCAGTTGAAATTCACACATCTTAAATCTGACAAGTTTGAAAAACACTGTCCTACAGCATCTGGTACCCCTTTGGTGGCCAGTAACAGCGCTCCGTGATGTCATGCTGGCCACATGACCACAGAAATGTCTTTGGACAGTGCTGGCTCAATGACCTTGAAACTGAGAGGAGCACCACCCCCTAAAGTTGGCAATGATTAGCGGAATAAAATCCGCAGGGACTCCTTTACCTTACAGCATCTGAACTATGATCCCCTCCCTTCCCCTTTCTGTTATCTCCCAGTCCCATTATGAGGATTTCAGATGTATACAACTCAGCAAACAGAAACATACGATAAGCCTTGGCCTCTTGGGTCCTCTGATCTAATCTGTCGGGTCTGAATTTCACTCAGAAGGCTAGTTCTTTTTAATCTTACCCTGGATTCTGACTATCCGTTGATTATTCTGGGAATTTCCAAGACATTAGGCCCTCACAGTGATTGGAAAAAAACACTCTGAATAGTCTAAAGGTGTTCCTGATCATAACCAACAAAATGCTGGAAGAGATGGGCAGGGGAATGAGGAGAGACTGAATTGGGCAGAAGAAATATGGGATTCCTGCCATTAATAATCATCTGCTGAACAGATATACTAGGCATCTTTGCCATAAAACACAGAATAGAATTGAATTGTGTGGACAATATGCTGATATTCAGTAAACCACAAAAAAGGAGGAAAAAAACAACAGAAGGCTCACTATTAGCTTAGATCCAGGGAGGACAAATGTTGAAGCTTGTCTAACCTTGCAACACCTCCTTTAATGTGTGATTCCCCACCCGTTTAAAGGCAGCCTACATCCCTCCCCCAAGTTAAAGGCAGTTGTTGGCCAGCAAACCCCTCCTCAGCCTGGTTTGGTCTGGCTTGAGGTATTATGTGGATTCAGACAACATGATTTATAGAATGTTTTTTTTAAATACTAAGCATGTGGAGTGAATACCATTAATTATGGCTTGGTCAATAAAACTATTGTTCAAACAAAACAAAAAGATAGTCATGGTATGTGAATTTAGAATCTCAGCTTAGTTTACATAATAAATCTGCAGTAAGATAAAATGAGATTATTCCATATATGGTCTGAGGAAGTTCAGGGTTCATGTATGAGGCAAAGAAGCCAAGGAAATGTGGCATTCTTTCTGAAAGTGAGTGAACACAAATACATACACGACAGGTCCCTTGCACACAAATATCGTTTGTTCCTGGTTCACAAGGAGTTCCATCAATGACTGCATCTTTCTGTCTGTAGTAGAAATTTTCTCCTTTTGGGATGCAGTTTAATTCACATTTATTGGGAGCTGGGAGCAAAATTAAAAAGAAACATGTTATTTCGCTGCTGAAGCTTTACGTGTTGTTTTATTTTGATTCTTCTACAAATGGAGAAGAGCAGACTTTATTAATACGGTATTCTCACACTTGGCTTTAACAGGCCAGGGTTTAAGAATGCGATTCCATTCTCTGGAATAAGAGGTTAAAGGGTGGACCACAGCTAATTCAGGCTTGACTCAGGCCTATCTTTAATTTGGACATGGACCGAAACAAGAATTGCTCAAAACATTGGCTGGTTTCATTGCATTCACACTCTAAGCCATAATACTTGTGGTTTGATTTTGATAAGGTTTATTGTGCAAATGCAGCCAGTCACGTTTTGTTCAATAAACAGGATTCAGCAAACAGTGACAAATGGACATACTTCATTTAGTTTATAGTTAATCAAATCACAGACTTACTGTTGTTGTTTTTTTGGGAACTAAGCAACTTTAAGCAAAGCTGAGAAAAAGAGTAAAATATAGTAAGCAAGCAAGATATAGCAGTTAAAGAAATAAGACGAGGCAAGAAAAAGAAAAGTTAATACAGCTAAAGTAGGATAAAGTACATCAACCCCATTCACTATATTTATCCAAACCTATCTTTGAGAACTACTCTTGCTTCCACCAGGTCTATAGATCAATTCACATATTGCCTTTTATTTTTTTAAGCTCACATCTCCTCTTTTGAGGAACTCATTTCAGCCACAACTTTTTCAGTGACCCCCCCTTCCTCCTGACACATTCATTCTTCATTCATACATTTTTCAGTTCATTCAGTCTCTGACTAGCTTGTCTTATTGACTTTTATGATTCTCCTAAACTCCACTTAGCATCAGTGTTCATAAACAAACTCAACATGGTTCTGTGGCATCATTTATACTTCATTTATTTCACTCTATGCCATGCACCTTCACTATCTCCTCAATTCTGTTGGGAGATTAATCTGTTTTCATATTTTTTTTAATACAGGATTTGAACTTTCTCTTCATGCAGCCATTCTTTCATTCTAGTTTCTTTCCTTTCTTTCCTTTCTTCTGTGCCTATTTACCCCTGATCCATTCTTGACACTATCAATGGTCAATGGTGCCATATTCAGAAACCGTCATCACTGTATCCTTCACTGTTCTCTCAATCTTCATCGTAAGTGGCAGGTCCATTGCAAGCAGACAGTACAAAGGCACCACGAAAAGGAGGGGAGAGGCACCAAATTAAGTTTTCAAAATCTATTCTTCATTCCAACTGCATCAGCTTTCACTTACATCAGATTTCACTTCTTCCAAAACAAATGCTGTATATTGTTACAGTTCTGGGAAGCCCAGCCTAACCCACTATGAACTGTGGCAAGTCTTCTTCTATGCAGCAACAAAACAACTTAAAGTTTATTACAAACTTCCTGTCTAGTCTTAACCACTGTCCTGTTTCTCAAAAATAGCAATTTAAATGATTATGCGGAGGGGTGGCAAAATACATTTTTGCGCAAAGATGCCTTACAGACCAGTGGCAGTCCTGATAAATGAACAAATCAATCATCCTTTGGAATGCATTCCTGTTCCATGAAAGGACATATCATTAATGTGCATAGTGAAACAGACTTTTTTCTAAGCAGAAATTAACCAATCAATCATCATTCCTGTTCATTCTTGAGTCTTCGAAAAGCCCAATCACTTTTTCTGTACTCACATGTCTTATCCCACCCAGCCATTCATGTCAGCTAGCAGAACAAATCTTTCTCTTGGATTGCATTCATTTCAAGCATGGCACATTTCCCCCCCCCAAACACATCTCTGGTTCTTTCATTATCACCATTCACTAGAGCGTAATAGGCAATGATCAGCAAAGTATCTCATCTCAACATGAGACTGACTCATATTTACTGACATACATTTAGCCCTTTCATTCATAATTAAAAATCTCCATTCTCTTCCCTGCATGTGTTAATCAACTCAGCTCCACAAGTTCACACCATTTCTACTTAAATCTTTTATATCCTTTCCCTTTCTCTTATTTCACAAGCATACAATGAATCTATTTTCCTTTCTTTCCATTTGTTGATACCTGCTCTTTATCATTTATTCTTCTTCCATTCCAGGTTATAGTTTAATTACTTTCATTTATTTATTTATTATAGTTATCAATATAATGGGCCCACGCATACTGATCCCTCCCACTCATCATGGCTTTGGCTAGCTGAGGCTTCAATGTAGCATTTTTTTTAATGTAAGACCTTGCTGACCTTCCCCATTTATCAGCTGGAAGACTCAAATCCAGGAAACACCCTACTGGTACTACCGGTAGCACAACATCTGCCCAATAACTCTAACATCAATTCTCAATGGAAAGCCAAATTGGTAGCTGAACGCTCAGACATAGGAAGACATGTAAATGACCTGCACAAAAAAGGGCCCAGGCTTTGAACTGTCACATCAGCAATGGACAATTATGAATAGGATTCACACCACCCACGGAGTCTGCCGGGACTTTCTATCAATGGAACATTGAATCCTCCCCTCGGTGTGACTACAGGGTCCCATGTCAAACTGGAGATCACATCGTGACCTGCTGTGAGTTGAGAGCATATACTCCTCCAGTTTCTGAATTAATACAAATGATGCTGCGCTTCAGTGGTTAGATGGTCTAGAGTAGATGCTGGTATTTAAACATAGATCTTTTCAACATTTATATTTTATTGTATTTTACTAATCTAGCTGAAATATTTACTGCTCAACCAGCCCACAAGCATGTATGCTATGTCATATTCTAAGTAAACCAATAAATATGTAGGACTTTTCATATTGTTGTTTTATTTGGATATAATTTCATGATTAATTATTCTTAAGGTGCAGATCAGGTTGGCAGTCTGTGCCAACTTCAGCTTGCCTTTGCAATGGCAAGGACTGAAGCAGTCCCTTTTTTTTATATATATAAAATTCTTTTATTAAAACAATCAACATTGAACATGAAAACATATTGTGCAGCAATCATCATGGCACCTGATATACAATACTAAGTATTAGTCATTGAAAACGTCTGAATTAGTAAGCCTTTTTCCACCCCTCGCGTCTAGCCTCAACTATACTCCTGTTACACTTTGTTTGATTGGTGTTTCTCTTATCTGGTTCCATATTAATGTGACCATCCAAGAGAGACACCAATCAAACAGAATGCAGCTGGCATTTAGCTGAGGCTCGATGGGAGGAGGGAAGAAGGGTTAACAAATCAAATGTTTACATAAACTAACACCCAATGATGAAGCAGTCACTTTTTGAGATATTGTGATCTGTATGGCTGCAAGTCCCGTGATATTCTGTGCAAGGTAGGATCTCAGTTATAGAAACTCCCTTGCAAGTTTATAGTTTGGAATGTGCAAGGGGATATAAAATCAATGGAACGACATACATAGTGGACAGTAATAGATAGTGCTTAATGGCAGATAAGGATGACCATGAAGATTTTCTAGTCAACGCACAACTTTAATCCATTTTTCTGCAATATGAGAATGGAATACTGAAGGACCATGTACTGTATTTGTCTTTGATTGGCATGGGAGAAGAGCAATTTATTTAAAAAAAATTACATTCAGCATTTCCCTCAACCATGTTCTATTATACTGGCCATGAAAAGAACCTTTTCTTCCAATTCATAAATAGTCTGCTGTCCATCTTGATCACAGAGTTAAATATCTGTGGCCATGGCAAGTGGAAAAAGGTCCACTATGGACTTTGTCAGAGGAGAACAGACTTTATTTACAAAGGGAACTTGCCAAACAAGTCAAAATCAGATGCAAGAAAAGTTAGACTTCAAATTATAGTCAGGTTACCATATCAAATATTTCTGAAGTATGACAAAATTTACAGAAAAGCCTGGTATGGAAAATTCAATGTCTTAACTGGTTTGTTTGTTTTTTCCTCCCAGTCAGTGAATATACAGCTAGGTTGTGATTAAAGTGGATTTGAATAATGCAGTATTTGAACTAGGTGCAATCGTAAATTGATATCGAGTATTGAACCAGCATTTAGTTATGCAAGGTACAGTTGGGCTTGCTGGGTTTTAGACACTGCTACTTGCTTATCTTCGATGCACAAAATGGACAAAAGGAAGATTCTTTCCAATGAAAACACCACAAGGTCAAAAAAGAGGCTCATTATTACATTACAGCAAAAACTGGGTGCGACTGAGCAACATGAACAACTCCAAAATAGCAACTCTAAAAATAAGATGAGATTTTGGAATGCCTGATTTAATGGTATGCAGGGGAAATAAAAAGGTAAAGTTGCGTCATTTATTTTGTGGTTTGAAAAGAGCTACAGGGAGCAAAAGTGACTCAGTGATAGAAACCAAGCATCTATAAAGACTGAGGATTGCAATCGAAAGCAACAGTTCTCTCAGAAAAGGAGATGTTGAGACAAAAGCTTTAAATTTAAGACAGCAAAAGAAAAAAGCAATCAAGTAGAACAAACACTTAACGCAAGCGTTGGTTCGTTTGATCAACTTAAAAATTGAGCAAGCTTATCTTTAAGAATGATAATTAGATTTTTTTTGTTTTTGTTTTTGCTTTTTATAACTACTCTGTGATTTTGCTAACCATGCATTTATATTTTTTTTATCTTTTACTGTAATATTTCATCAATAAACAAATAATAACACATGATTAAATATTTTCATTGCATATTTCCATAAAGCTGGAACCAATTATCTTGTTTTCCATAGTATATATAATAAAATATAATAAATATACAATAATATATATTATATATTATCATAGAATAATAATAAGAGATAAGGTCTTCTGTTTGAGCAGGGGGTTGGAATAGAAGACCTCCAAGGTCCCTTCCAACTGTGTTATTCTATGTTCTGTTTTAAATATTATTTGCAATACTGCAAATTTGAATAATGCAACTATTTTGTGGGATTCATTATCTGCCCGAATTGAAACTTAGCTGTATTCCAAAAAAACAAAACCAGGTTGGGTGATTCTTTTACTTTTCCAAATTTTTTTCACTGATCAGTTTTAGCTCAGGAATTTTAAGAATGAGAATACGATTATATTTTTCCCTTCACCATTTCTATGCCCTGCTCCCCCTTTCGGTGAATGTATCTTTCATTCTAACAGCAGAATTTTTAAAAAATTACTATTTTACAATTTTTACCATTTTTTTAATTTCTAAAAATTAAATTGATATTTGTAAACATTAAATTATTGATATTTGTAAAAATCTGTTGCTTGCTCATTAAACTGAAAGATAGGTTAAATAACGATTTAAATAAATGTTCCCAGACAGGGAATCTCAGCAATTTCCCCCCTATAAGAAGCCATACATTTTTACCCAGATTTTCTTTCACCCTCTATGAAGAATCTGCAGTAGGAATCAATAAACTACCTCCATAGTAAGGGAGCCACTTGTACTTCTTCCCTTGAAATTCTGTTCCATCAAACTCGGCACACTGTTCCGCTCGAAAATCTCTGGAGCCCTCAGGACAGTCCTACAGAAAAGAAGAGAAAAATCTAAAATAGAGGACATGTTGAAGCAAAAAAGCAATCGATTTGGAAGAATACTCCAGAGTTTAGTTTTTACATTTTCCTCCAAGTGAGGATCTGTTGTTTATATGCTACCTTCTCTTATCTTTTTTTAATGTTTTACCATAATTTAGGCCTTGATGCTATTGGCTACCTCTTAAAACATCTTTTTTTTTTCAAGCAGGCTTGCAGATTGCATGGAAACGGGGAGCTGCAAAAGGGTTACACTGTGTGAATGTTGGTCCATTCTCTCGCTGTCTTACTTATATTTATGTTTAACTGTTTTAAATGGCTGTCCTGGATTTGTTTTTAACTGTTTATTTTAATGCACACTGCCTAGAGTCATGTTTAAGTGAGATGGGCAGCTATACAAATTTGATAAATAAAATTATTCGATTGTTATGAACTGTTGTGAGTCTGGCAGCACAGAAGTTTAACAAACAAATAATTTAAAGTAACAGAATATCACCAGCATACCACTTAAACTGGTAGAGAGTAGTGGATGCATTTTTGAAACAAAAATCATATTTGAATCATATTTATTTTTCATTATTAAGCTGTCTGGATGACTTTGGCCCAATCATCTAATTCTAGTTCCATAAAATGACTGAAATTATTCAGATTTCCAACTTCCATCCATTACATCTTATGATAAATGGACAGTTATAAATATCTTAAGAAACAAACAAATACATTACCCGAATGTTGCATGAGCGATAACTTTGGGCTGGTCCTATGCAACTGGATCCACCATCTGTCCTGAAATACACAGTAACAATCAGCAAAAGCTTGTAAATGATTAGTGATGCCCAAACCATACTTTGCCAGATCATTTTTAATATTTCTAACAAGGCAGTAGTTGCCAAGAAACTTCCTTCTGTTCTCCATTTCTCTAAGCAGTAGGAGTTACCTTTTTAAAAGTTAAATCAGTAATCTTGTAAAAGGAACGAACCCTGGTTCAAAAGTAATGTTCCCAGACTTCAACATACCATGGTTTGTTACAGCTGAAAGAGGTGATGATTTCATATCCTTCTTTCTTTTCTCAAATATTCCCTTGAAAAATTCAACTGAATTCAAATTCTTCCTTAGTTAAAATAATTGTCTATGCTTTCTGAACTGACAGTTGTAACTGGAGCACTGTTTGTCAATTTGTAATGCAGGATTGAAACAGAAGAATTGTGAAACTCTTGGATAATCAATGCTGTCTTGAAGTAGAACCAGTTCTCTCAACTCCAATAATCTATCTCCCTCAAGACACACTCCATTCACAAAATATTCAGACCCCCTTCACTTTTGTCAATTTTGTTATGCTCTAGCCTCATTCTATGGTTGTTGAAATTCATTTCCCCCCTCATTAATTTACACTCAGTACCCCATAATGACAAAGTGAAAACAGAATTTTAGAAATGTCTGTAAATTTATTGAAAAGAAAAAACTGAAATATCACATTGCATAAGTATTCGGACCCTTTGCAACAACACTTGAAATTTAGCTCAGTGTCTCCCATTTCTCTTGATCGTTGCTGACATGTTTCTACACCTTGGTTGGAGTCAGCCTGTAGTAAATTAAATTGATTGGACCTGTATTGGAAAGGCACACACCTCTCTATAGAAGGCCTGAGAGCTGACAATGCATAGCAGAGCAAAAGCCATGAAGTCAAAGGAATTGCCTGCAGAACTCAGAGACAGGATTATTGCAAGGCACAGATGTGGAGAAGGCTACAATAAAATTTCTGCTGCATTGAAGGTTCCTCCATAATTCTAAAATGGAAGAAGTTTGGCACAATCAGGACTCTTCCAAGAGCTAGTCGCCTGATTGAGCTGAACAATCAGGGGAGAAGGGCATTAGTAAGAAAGGTGAGCAAGAACCTGGTGGTCATTCTGACTGAGCTCCAGAGATCCTGTGTGGAGATGGGACAGAGTTAAAGAAGGACAACCATCACCATAGCCCTCACCGATCTGGGCTTTATGGCAGAATGGCTAGACAGAAGCCTCTCCTCCGTGCAAAATACATGAAAGCCCACTCGGAGTTTTCAAAAATGCACCTGAAGGACTCTCAGAATGTGAGGAACAAGATTCTCTGGTGTGATGAAATCAAGATTGAACTGTTTGGCTTCAAATCTAAATCATTATGTCTGGAGAAAACCAGACACCGCTCATCACCTGTCCAATATCATCCCAACGGAAAAGCATGGTGGTGACAGCATCATGCTGTGGAGATGTTTTTCAGCAGCAGGAACTAGGAGACTGGCCAGGATTGAGAGAAGGCTGAATAGAGCAAAGTACAGTGATATCCTCAATGAAAACCTATTCCACAGCACTCAGGACCTCAGACTGGGCCGAAGATGCACTTTCCAACATGACAACGCTCCTAAGCACACAGCCAAGACAACACAAGAGTGGTTTAGGGGACAACTCTGTGAATATCCTAGTGTGGCTCAGCTAGAGCCCTGACTTGAACCCTATTGAACATCTCTGGAGGGACCTGAAAATGGCTGTCCACCAATGGTCGCCATCCAACCTGACTGAACTTGAGAGGATTTGCAAGAAAGAATGGCGGAAAATCCCTCAGTCCAGGCGTGCTAGACTTGTCTCATGATATCAAAAAAGACTCGAGGCTGTAATTGCTGCCAAAGGGGCTTCAACAAAGTATTAAGTGAAGGGTCTGTTTCTAAAATTCTGTTTTCACTTTGTCATTATGGGGTAATGAGTGTAGATTAATGAGGAAAAGAAATGAATTTCAACAACTATAGAATCAGGCTGAAGCATAACAAAATTGACAGAAGTGAAGGGGGATCTGAAAACTTTGTGAATGTACTATATTTCTTATAAATTAGTTTCAACATTCAGGCTTCTTTCTCTTTTTCAGGAAGAGTAGCAACTCCTTCTCAGACCACCAAACTGACAAATAAGAGGTAATTTAATTGTCAAACTTTTTAAGATGTGACCTTAGCCTCACATTCTGGAACCCTTGGGTAACATTTAAATAAGTCAAATGTATAGTAAAGTGATCTCACTAATATATTAACCATAAAGAAATGCTGCATAATTCATTCCCACCCATAAGATCTGAGCAATTTAATCTCTAGCCCAGCCATATTGGAATGGCTTGTGAAATAGCACTCCTATTCAGCTTTAAGCAGAAGATGCTGCCAAGTAAGGCTTTTAATCTTCAAGGACCTTGACTCATGACAGAAGCTTAAAAGATACCAGGACTGTAAATCTCTATATGTGGCAGGCTGGGATAGAGTTCCTATTTTTTTCTCCTGACAAAATTCATTAGTGAACAAACCACTAAGCACAATAGAATATGGATCATAACACAATCTCGCTTTATAAAAGCATGTTGTGCTAAGTGAACAATTTTGAAATGTGGTTGCCATCGGGTAAATTCACTGCAGTGGGAAGTACACAGTTCGCTTCAAGAAAGGGATGGTGTAATTTCCTCTGATGCCAATTTTGGCTGAAAAGGCAGGTGAACACACTGGAGAGAATTCAAATTTGTATGATTCCTGCATGTGCAAATCCTACTGGAGTCAGTGACACTTGTGGCAAGAAAAGAGAATTTAGAGCCACACCTTTAGAAAATACTCTCTCAAATCTATGGACTTTTCTTGATGCCATTAGCCTTTCCTTCTTTGGCCACACAACTGGCCATGTGTAGTGTGTGCATGGCACACTCTTCTCAGGCCTGATCAAACCAAATTTATTATTCTGATTGCCACCACCAGATAGATTTGCAATTGACTAACTGCACCCAGAGCATCGTCCTCAATGGAACTACATCTACATTCAGGGAAGTATTGAGTGGGATATCTCAAGCTTCTATCTTGGGCCCAATGTTCTTCAGCATCTCCATCTAGACCTACATGAGGGGATTGAAGGGGCAGTCATCAAATGTGAATGTGACACCAAGCTGAGTAGAATTGCTAACATTTTGGAAGATAGACTCAAGATTCAGAAGAATCTTGATAGTCTTGAGCATTAGACCCTATCCAACAAGATGCAATTCAGTGGTAAGAAAAGTAAGGTTCTGCTCTTAGGGAGGAAAACCAAGTGCACAGGTACAGAATAGGCACTTCTTGGCTCAACAGTAATACCTAGAACAGGGGTTCTCAACCTTGGCAACTTTAAGACTTGTGGACTTCAACTCCCAGAATCTGGCTGAGGAATTCTGGGAGTTGAAGTCCACAAGTCTTAAAGTTGCCAAGGTTGAGAACCCCTGACCTAGAAGATAGATTTAGGTGTCCTGATGGACCACTGCTTAAGTATGAGTCAGCAGTATGCTGTGGCCACCAAAACAGACAATGCATATCGTAGGCTGTATCAACATGAGAAGAGATAGTACCGCTCTACAATACACTAGTAAGGCCACACTTGGAATACTATGTCCAGTTGTGGTCACAGTATAAAAAAGATGCTGAGGCCCTAGAGAGAAGAACAAATATAATAAGAGGTTTGGAGGCTAAATTGTATGATAAACAGCTAAGGGAAGTCGCTATGTTTAGCCTAACAAAAAGAAGTCTTAGGGATGACATGATAACTATCTTCAAATACTTGAAGGACTGTCACAGGAAAGAGGAGGTTGATTTGTTCTTCAAAGCACCTGAAGGCAGGACAAAAAGCAATGGGTGGAAGCTGCTTAGAGAGATAGATGCAATCTGGAACTAAAGAGAAACTTCCTAACTCTATTAGTCAGAGAAACAGCTTGCCTCCCAGAGTTGTGGGTGCTCCATTGCCAATGGTTTTCAAGAAAAGATTGGACAATCATTTGTCTGGAATGGAATAAGGACTCCTGCCTTGGGCAGGGGGTTGAACTAGATTCTATGATTGCAATGGAAGCAATTTAAGCTCTGAAATACGTTTTTTTCTTTCCATATAGGTAAGCAAACAGACTTCTCCCTGATTTCAAATAAATGAAAAGAAGGGGACACTCTCCAATTAGAAAAAATAGCAACCCCCCCAAAAAAACAGATATTTTTAGTAATGTTTACAAAAATGAAGCAATGAGATCTTCAGACATGTTGTTATTGAGCGTTTTAAATTCTATCTGTGTGCAAATTTAAAGGTTTAATAAAAAGGGAGAGAGAGTTGACGACAGAGATCTTAATCTAGAATGCATATTTGTAATTTCGCAATACCTTAGGACAAACTGATTTTTAAAAGCATTTGTTATGCCAGCATTCAACACTTTTAATGTCTGGCCTTGTTTATACAAGACTAGTACATATCCTCCAGAACATTGCAACTAATGGGTGCAGCTCTGCCTGCCCTAGCACGCAAGGCTCAGGCATTTTTATTACTACATAGATGTAACATTTAGACTTTTGTTAGTGTCTGCAAAATGCAGTTCTTACAATGCCTCTGCTATGTCTACAGTTTGATAGCGGTCAGGAGAGTTTTTCAGAGTTTATATCTGATTATTGTAGAGCTATTTATACCTGGATGAGCTATAAACAATTTCCAAATTAATTTTCCACCATGAGACTACAAGGCAAATTAGAAATGTTCAATTACAATGGGATTTTTTTTCCTTTTAATGACCCTGTAATCCCTTTATTTGGGATGGAGTCGGGGTGACTGAGTAGAACTCAGCATTTACTGAGCATTTACTTCCTGATGCCTACACGGAGTTTGCAGCAGATATTTTCTCTTTGCACCCCAATAGAGAAACATCTTCTGCAAACCCCACCTAGGCATCAGGAAGGGCATCCACTCAGTTGCCCCGAACAATTTAAAAATAAATATTAATTAAATAAATTTAATTTAAATTAAATTAAAGTTTTTAGGCAATGTTCACAATCATTAGTGTGGAGTAAATCAGAGAAGGGAAACATGAAAACGTCTAGCATCATGAGTAGGAAGCTATTTCAAACCTCACGTGGACATTGACCTGCGAAGCCATCAAATCCAAATTGCTTGGAAAAATAAATGCTTTTGTGCTATCTTCCCAAATAATCAATTCCCCCCCTCTTTCTACCTTTCTTATTTTAACAGAAAGATAACATCTACACAAAACCTTTGATCCTTCCAGGATATTGCTGATCTCAAAATTGCCAATCTTGGGGAAAATTCAGAAGGACTTTCCAATCCAAAATTGTGGAAATACAGTTTATCTCAAATCCATTTCTACCCCTTGTGACCAGAATCAAAATAAAAGGTTGCATCCTATTATAAGTTGTGCTGCCATTACTTTTGTGTATTTGTGTAATGCTAATTGTTCAGAGCACTGTAATTGTAATCCTTTCCATAAAATCAATATTGATGTTAATATCTTGTTCCTTTTCAAACTACTGATGAGAGAAAGACAACAGCTCACTTAAAGATGTCTAATGCAGCGGTTCTCAACCTTTTTGAGGCCGCGACCCCGACTTGCGCCGCTCATGTGTGGCGCGACCCCCGACCTGCACCGCGCATGCACGCACGACGGCCCGCATTGTGCATGCGTGGCGCACGCGCGACGGCCCGCATCACGCATGCGTGGCGCGACGGACGGCATCGCGCATGCATGGTGCGACGGCCCGCATCGCGCATGCACGGTGCTACCCCACGCATGCGCGGTGCTGCCCCCTGCGCCAGCCGAGGGGGAAAAAATGGTGGACTGCGGTGTTTGACGATCCCCATGAAATGGTCGTTCAACCCCAAATGGGGTCGCGACCCACAGGTTGAGAACCGCTGGTCTAATGGCTTGGAGCAGAGGCTAAATCAAGTTAGAAATTGATTTATTTATCCAAAAAGGTTATTGATAAAAAAAAACCCAACCAGTATGCCACGTGACAGTCCTTACTGACCGAATTAATATCAAGATATTTGTTTTTTAAAACTAAGTTGGGATATGATGCTTACATCCTCCAGTTCATATATTTCATTCCCATTTGTTGTCATTTCCTACATTCATCCAGATCCCCAATATATTTAAATATAATCCAAGCAAGCACCATTAGGAATTAAACAAGACAAAAACATCTCCCAGATGGCCTCAGAAATCTACCAAATGTTTCATAAGATGCTTCTTAATTTTCCATACAAGATCAGAGCTTTTTTTCTCATAGAACGCCCAGAACAGAGTTCCGGCACCTTTTTTGGATGGAAGCTTATAGGGTAAGCATGGGGGGTTGTATGATGTGTGTGAGTTCCGGCACATTTTTTTTTTTTTTTTAGAAAAAAAGCACTGTCAAGATCTGTTCTATCCTTTCTTGTAAATGATACAACTTGAGTAGAAAACTGAATTGCAAAGAAACAGTTATTACCTCCGTGAGTAGCAGTGCCTGTGCCGAAGACTGATGCCTCCACCACAGCTTCGGCTGCATTCACCCCATTCTCCCCAAATTCCCCAGAAGTCATTTTGCCTCTTTGCTTTTCGAGCCTGTAAGAACAATTCATTAGACAGCAAGAGGGTCAACATTTGGAATCTTAAAGATACTTTCAAACAACATAATATGGTTAAGAAACAATGACAACATCATTTGTTTCATCCCTCCTTTTGCCTGTCAGTGGTGTGGCAAAGAGCAAACCTCTTGTGACAACGGCATTTGTGCACACTTGAGATGATTCATCTAGGTGCACCTATCCCGTGCTCAGGAAATAATGTGCTGCAACTCACAATCTATCATTTTTACAAGTGAAAGTCAATTTGTCCTGTAGATCAGAGGACCCCAATCTTTTGAGCACCAGGGATCGGTTCCGTGGAAAGGGGTTTTTCCGTGGACCGGAGGGGGTGTGGTTTCATGTACTGCTTGCATCCTACGTGTTGTGTACTTCGTTCGCGTGCGAATGATGAAGACACATGGCGATGTTAAACAAACGCTTTATTCTCGTACTACAACAACCAAGCAAAAGCAAAAGGCACGCAGGCCTTTTTATATGGCCAGAAACCTGGACAATGTCAACCAATAGGAACAGAGCGTTTTCACGCCTTGCGCATGCACGCAAGGCTGGTGCCGCTCTGTCTGGTCCCAGGCAGCTTTTGGAATGCCCGGGACCAATGCAATGTCCCGAGCCTGCTTTTGCAGGCTCAGGACACAATACCACGGATGGGGCTTTGTTTGCGCGGACTGGTTTCTGGCATGCTGCGGCCTGATGCTAGTCCATAGACCGGGGGTTGGGGACCCATGCTGTAGACTGTCCACACGCATACATACACATAGGACAGGGAGAAGGGGAAAGATTTATCATATTTCAGTTCAAAAAAGAGTCATCTATCTACCAATGGATAGTTGAAGAAAGACACAGATTGTAGGGAATCAACTATTCTTAATTATATTTGCAAGATGTATGGGCCTTTCTGGGAATCCGGAAAACAATTAAAACAGTGAGCTGTAATGTCTATACCAGATTATCTTCTAAAGGTTTTTTTTTTTGACATTCTTTTTGTCAGCCTTCCAAGGTAAACAAACTTGGAAACCAAAGGTGTACAATCTGATACTACTTTTAGTATAAGCTTATAGTAACAGAATCTTGCAAGTCTGAATGTGTTTCCCTCTGTTTCCCCCTTTTTCTTCATGAAAACTAGGGAGGGACATGTCTGAGATATTTTCTCAAATTACATTTCTGGTCTGAACTCTGATTTTTTTAATTAGATCCTTGTCTTGGTTGCAGCTCTTCCTCCTGTTCCTTAGGGTTATTTCTGCTGCTCATTACATTTACAAAGTATTTATGTAACAACTTAAAGAGTATTGAAAATCACATTTCAAGTCCAGCCATTTTTAAATCTGGTTTATGTTGCTAGCATTCATAAGCAAATTCTGTTTTTTTTTTATTTTATGCAGTCCACGGTAAACATTTTCTTCCGTGACATGTCCAAGAATACTCAAGTCAAGGAGAATAATAATGGATGGAAGATTAAGCATATTTTTCTAGAAAGGGCTCTTCAAGTCCTGGTTAGAATAACTGTAAGGTGGTGTGATGGCTCAGTGGTTAAAGATGGTGAGCTTGTCAGCTGGAAAGTTGACAACCCTGGTTCGAAAGCTGAGCACCGTTTGACAGGCTGAGTGCCCGTTACAGCTCCTGCTAACCTAGCAGTTCAAAAACATGCAAATGAGAGTAAATAAATAAGTACCACTTCGGTGGGAATGTAACAGTGTTCTATGAGCCACAGCATATAGTCATGCTGGCCATATGACCACGGAATGTCTTTGGACAATACTGGCTCCCTCTGCTAAGAAACAGAGATGAGTACCACCATCTAGAGTTGGACATGACTGGACCTTTATAATAACTGTAATAATAATAATAATAATAATAATAATAATACCCTTGTTTCCTCTTTATTTTGAGAAATTCCAGAAAAAAATGGGTCCTGCCCAAACAACTTCAAGACTAACTCAGAAGTGTCCATGGGAAGAGGAGGACAAATGGGGGTATGTGTGACAGACGCACAAATCAAGGACAAATGAAATTACCTCTGAGTAGTTCTTGATGGCTGTTTTCCTATAGACAGAAATCTTGCAGAACTAAAGTAACTATCTACATATTAGATATACCCTGTGAATTGCTAGAGGGAATCTGCCTTTGCCTTTTCCTGTACATCACAGATTCCAAGCTCCAATATCTCTTTACTCTCTGGGAAAGAGCCCCTCCCTCTTACAATTCCACATTCCATTCCACCACATCTGATAAAATACAATGTTGTTACAATGTTGTGATGTAAGCCCCACCCGTTTTGTATGTGTGTTGTGATGTTGAAAGCAAGGAGCTTGTGTTGCAATGTAACAACCATCATATTCTATAGGTGCCTCTGAACCAATCATCGTATATCTCTGGCCTTTCATTGGTTTTATGTAATCCTGCACATCTCAAACAACTGTATACGAGCAAGACTTAATTTAACAATCCCAAATCTCAAACAGAGAAAAAGTGTAAAAACCAAATTCCATTCCAAACTATTGTCTAGGTGTGCATACTGAAACGAAATTTAACAAATCGAAACCCCAAGCCTATTTTTTTTTTAAAAAAGTGCTATAAGCATTTTGCCTAATATATTCTGAAGTGTGGGAATATACTACTGTATCTCCTAATCATTCTGTAGTTTCTGGATTAAGGATCCTAGTTTGTATTGAATAAACATGTTTGTGGTAAACTGGGCTTTGGTTGTGCTTGCAGTATGTCAAATTGTGCCAGAATAGACTAATACTGTTCCCACTGTAAGCAGGGAATTAGCAATAAATATCAATGGATCCATCAGATGACCACAACATCTGCTAAGTGACATGAATAGATGATTGAGAACAAGATAATAATATGGAAAACATTATTGGGCTTTTCAGACACCCAGGAATGAATGAAAATCATGAGTGGAGAATATGTTTAGACAAAAGTGTGTTCATTTTTTATATGAGAGTTGAAACTACATCTGTTCATGCATACACATTGAAAGGCAATGGATATTTAAGTATGTTTGATTTTATTTTCCATGTTGAAGGTTTGGCAGAATTAAGGATTCAAGATTGGTGCTTGTTACCAAATGAGAAACACACAATTTCTGGTGATGTTAATAATTGGTGAATTGTGGGGAAAATGGACATGAAAGAAAAGAAGTGAAAAAAGTAGAGAAAAAGTACAATGAAAAACTAGAAAGTAAGATTTCTTTATGAAAAGCAATCTTTTATTTACCCATAAAATAGATGGAAAGTAACCATTTTCTACAGGGGGACGATCGGGAGCATCCTGTCATACAGCGTCACAGTCTGGTTTGGAAGCATCACTGCTTCAGTCAGGAAGGCAGTGCAGAGAGTGGTGAGAATGGCCGAAAAGATCATTGGCAGTTCCCTCCCTCCCATCCAGGATATAGCACAGAAGCGCTGCTTGAGCAGGGTCCATAAGATTATCTGGGACACTACACATCCTCTCCATGACCTGTTTTCCTTGTTACCTTCTGGGAGGAGGCTTCGTGGTATCCGTAGCAGAACATCCAGATTCAGCCATAGTTTCATTCCATAAAACATTAACTTTGTGAACATTCAAGCTTCCTCCTTCCGTTATATATTCAAGATGGACAGTATTTAATATGTATTTGCTATTTATATGTAGGGGAGTGGGTCTATACATATGTTGTACATACCGTAGTATGTTTAGGTCCGTGTCATGTATGTGTTTCACTTTGAGAGCAGGCAACTAAACTTCATTTTTGATGTGTGCCATTGTGCCCACAGTAAAAAAAAATGACAATAAAGGTTATCTTACCTTACCTTACCTTATCACAGGAGGATTTGGAATTACCCCAATGGGAAATATGAAAAATATATTTGGATGAATGAAGAACTGAAAGAGTCTGTACATGAGACAAGCATGCAGATATAGAAGTGGCAGTTGTAAAAATGATGAAATACCTTCCATAATCATATAAATACAGAAAATATTGCACAAATGTGTTCAAAGAGCAAGGGCTGGATAAGATTGAAACAAGCAGAGAAAATACAGGACAATTTTAACAATAGTAAAAAAAGTTGGCCTGGAAACAAGTAATAAGGAATGAATGGCTTAAAAATAACAACATGAATTGTGATAAAACAGAACTGAAAGGATGATGGCAGGCTAATGTCCAAGAAACAATGGATGGGAAGAAAGCTGTAAGTGCTGTCAGGTTAATGAAAAATGGTAAAGTTACATGTGTGGATGATGTAAATGGAGATACATGAAAACTTGGTTATTGGATTTTTATAGAGTGGCTGCACAACTTATTTAATTGTGTGGGTGAAGACTTTATTTGTGCCCAACAAAGGGAAGAAGGCTGCAGTGGTATCCCTAAACCAAGCAAATAGTAGCCAGAAGGAATGCAAAAAGCAGAGAGGGATTAAATGTTCAAGTGTGCCTGGGAAGGTGCCTGGCAGAATTCTGAGTGCAAAGAAGGGATAATGAGAGGTAAGAATGAATAACTTATGGAAAATCCAGTGCAACCTTAGCAAGGATAGCTGGATGCAGAACAGATTTTTGCTCTTCAAGAGATCATTGAGAAATGAATGAAGGTGGAAGCAAGGACAGAAAAGTATTGAGAGGAAGTAGTGAAAGATGTTGATATAAAGTAAATGTGGCCCGATTTCCATTTTTCCCTTATCAAATTTTATTTCTTGAGCTTACTATTCCTTTCATAAGCCTTGCATAATGTATCTTACCCTGGAAAGGAATATTGTGATGATGGCTATATGTACATGCTCTCTTTTAATCATTTTAAGAAAAAGTTACTTCTGTTTACCTATAAAGAACTGGTTCATTTTTTTGTTCTCACTATAAACCCATATTAGGTAAAGTTAATGAAGCTGATCTTGTATGTTTTATAGGAAAGGAACCATTTACTGGACTGTTAACCATGATTTCATTCAAGGTTTTTGAAACATTGTGCCAGAAGAATGAGCAGTTCTCAGTGATTCAACAAACCTATTTTGTTCTGGTACAAGCTGAACAGCTGGTAAAAGATTATGAAGCCTGGCTTAAATCTTAATCTGTAGACCCATGTGCAGGTTCCTAAAAACTGCCAAGAAGCTGTAGATTCCAATACAATGTAATTCCCTTTGGTTTGACTGCTGGGTATTCTAATCCTAAATTTTAGAAGTTTTAGTCCAACTCACAAGTAGGAGCTAAACTTAACCTTAAAACCAACAACAGCATTAAAAACAAAGCAAAAATCAACACATCAGTACACACATTCTCCCACCCAAAGATGGCATCATCTAGCATCCTGACCCAATGCAGGGGAAAGGGAAAACCATGTTTTTAAAGCTTTCCTAAAGTCTAACAGGGCCAAATGAATTTTGGGATCTGGAGATTGTTCCAAACAGCAGGTGCTACAACAACAACAACAAAATATTATAAAGTTCAAAGAAATCCCTCACTGGAATCAATGTGACCTTCCCTTGAAATACAAATAACGTATTTCAAGAGGCATGTTGTTGTTGAAACTTTGGCAGAGAAAGAAAAAGCTAAACTTTGTCAAGGTCCTGAATCTGTTCACACTTCCTCATGGCTGTTACATGGAAAATAACAGAAGTACCGGTATGTGCTATACAATGGAGATTATTTTTAGGATGTCAAACCTGGATAAAATGATAATAAATAATATTGTTTCTACTCCATCCTTGAGTATGTTTAAACTCACAATGAAAATATCCATTCTTAAGAACATAAGAAGTTAATATCAGAACGGCTACATAAAGTCTCTTTTTATCCCAAAGCCCATTGCCAACAGCGGCTGAGAGAATGCCTTTCAAACTCCTATAAATAGGATACAAGTGTTAATAGCTTACCTTCACTATGTGTCACCAGTTTTGATATTCAGAGGTACTGATTTCTGAGTGTAAACCAAGCTTCTATTTAGCCATTTAGTATGGTTAATGGGGTAATCTTCTAGTTCAGGGGTAGGCAAAATCTTGGCTCTTTTATGACTCGTGGACTTCAACTCCCAGAATTCCTGAGCCAGCATGGCTCAGCTTGGAAACCTCTCCCTTTCCCCTCAGCATGGCTGGCTCAGGAATTCTGGGAGATGAAGTCCATGAGTCATAAAAGAGCCAAGGTTGCCTACCCCTGACCTAGTTTATCTCTTTTTAAAGCCATTTTAAGATGCATCTACCATTATATTATAGACAGTGCTGAAAAGAAATTTAGATTCTTTTCCAAACATCCATTTAGGAGTGTAAATTTTAGGGTGTAAAATGTCAAGTATATTTCATTAGCTGAGGAAAAATAAAAATTTGAATTTGAAATCTTCAGGTGCAGAACAGACCTAGATTGCATTTTGACTATGATTTGCCACAAAGAAATATGGGAGTTTATGGAAAAGCCTTGCCACAAAGAAATATGGGAGTTTATGGGGAAAAAAGCTTGATTAGATACCCAATAAAGCATCGTATACAATCTTTAAAGTTATAAAAGTTATAAAACTCACTCATTTGCCATGACCTTAAGATGGAGTCAATAAATGTGTATAGACAATGCTCACAGCATTTCAGCTGTAAAGAAATCCATCATCTCTTGTAGTCACTTTCTGCAACTAGTGATTCACTGACAGGAACTGGTTTGTTAAAAGCTTTCAAGATGAAAGACAGTAAGCACCTGTAAAATGCATAATAACCCTATGAGTTATCAAGTGATCATGGAAATGTACTTGCACAAAACAGGAATCTGGTGGGCAAGGGAAGGTCAATAAATGAAGGATGAAACAGAAGATGGGGCCGCCAGGGTCTCCTTCGTGAGACTCCGTCATCTGGATTTGTAAAGCCGCGAAAAACAGCGTACATCAGCTGTTTTTTCGCGGTGAAAAATCCCCTCTCCGGGTAAAGGAGAGGTGAAGAGCATCGGGAGCAAGGTTGAGCCTTCTTAAATCCCTGGAAAAAAAGTTTTCAGGGATTAAGAGTGAGCTCCCTATAGCTCCGGAGGACGCTCCTATCCAGAGACGCTTCTGTCTTCGGGCAGAGAAAGACGCCGCGACCACCTCTGCTTTTTTAAAATTCAACACTGGAGAGACTGTAAGCAGGCTGAATGACTACAGGAGTTTTAAATGGTTTGCAAGTATTTTTATTGTTTTCTTTTTTTGGTTATACATTTCTAACGTCTACAATCAACAATGTTTCAAAATGGCGTTTAGCTTTCACTGTTTTCATTGATAGGGAAAGTGCTGGAAAGTGAAAGTGGAATTTGTTACTTTTTTCTCTCTTTCTGTTTTCTCAAGCGCAGCTAGAGAGACGGCTGTGATTTGAAAATTTAAAATGGAGTGGAATTTACAGCCAAATGTTAAACCTAAGTTGGATTGTACTGATGAATTTTATGAAAAAAGGTCTGATACACAGAAGATTTTTGCGCAAGAGGTTAAAGAGTTTAAAGCATTTTTGAAAGAGGCTTTCACAGAAGTATTTTTTAAATTAGCTAAATTCTTTCCTCCAAATGAAGTTGATGTACAACCGACTGCTGAACAATTTATTTTACAATCTGAACATGGAGAAGAGTTAGATCAATTAACTGAAACCTTTTCCTCAAAGGAAACTGACCTACAATTGTCTGCTGATTACTACATAACACAAGAGAAATTAGAAGATCAACAGGGAAGAGAAGAGGAGGGTTTTGAGAATGAAGACTATAACTGGATTTTGTTAGATGAAAAGTTTATGGAGAGCAAGAGGTTTTGTTTCAAGAAGGGGAATTCTGTCTAGCTGGGCAGCAAGAAGAGGACTTAATTGACAAAAGAGAGACATTGTTTTACTTTATGAAGCAATTAGACTATAAAGCGAAATGGATCTTGTTTGATGAACAGTCTATCTATGGAAAGCAAGAGGATTTGATTCAAGAAAGGAAGACCCAATTTAAGAAGCAATTTATTTACGGGGCTGAAGAAATACAGAAGAGAGACTTAATATTTGGAAGGGTGGCCTTGTTATGGCGTTTTATTTGGTTAAAAAAAAACCTAGAATTCGCTTGAAGTAATGAAATTTAAAATTGTATGTAAGGAATTATGGGTAATTTAAAATTATGGATTGATTTAAGGACTAAGATTATGAGTAAGATGACTAAAGGTTGATATAATTAAATTGATGAAGGATGTATTTGTTTTGGTGATCTAGGTTTGACATTAGATTGAAATGTAAGTTAGAAATGCTATAAATAGTTTGTTTTTATTATGGAGGTTTATTTTTCAGGTGAGAGAGTCCAGAAGTTGATTGATTAAAAGAAATTTATAATTAAATGAGAGAATTATGGTTAATCTAAGATTATGGGTTGATTTAAAGATTAAGGTTATAAGTAAGTTGTAAGATAGGATGTTTAAATGATATTTTAAGATACACTACTACAAATTAAATTTAGTAGATTTGACTTAGATTGACGGTTTAGATGTTAATGATAAATATTATTCTTAACAAGATGAGTTGATTGTTTATATTATAAGTAAGGTTTAGAAGAGGATGTTTATATGAAGATATATATTAAGATATATTATGACAAATTAAATTGAATAAGAATATAATTATTATTATTATTATTATTATTATGTTTTGAGATGGATTTGATTTAGAGAAGGCATATATTATATAGTTTAAAATTCTTGTTAAGATCATATAATAATTTTGTTTGATGTAGTGGGGCTTTCTTTTGTTATACCCTGTAATCATTCTGGGAAGCCGTATAATTTTAGATATGATGTTTTTTTAATTGTATTTGGGGTTGGTGGAAGAATAATTAATTATTGTTACTAATGGGTTGTTTGGGTGGCCTTTGGTGGATTGAAGGCTGATTTAAGTAGAAGTTGATAAGAAGGGGGAAGAATAGGTTTGAGTTAGAGAAGGATGATGGTTAATTGTTTGAGACGTTTATTTTTACTTGAGTTATTATTATTAGAAGTATTGGAAATTGTATTTATGTTTTGTTGTTGATTGTTTATTTGTATATTAAGAGTTGATATGATTAGCTTTTCTTTTTCTGTTAAAATACATTTTAAAAATCAATAAAAAAATATTTAAAAAAAACAACAATATATTAATTTTCATAGGTCAATTGTAGACTAGCTAGTGCCTAGAACAGGGGTGTCAAACTTGCAACTTCACATGACGTGTCGCGACATAGCATGACTTTTTCCCCATTGCCGGAGCTGGGGTGGGTGCGGTTTTGGCATGATGCATCCAGCCCGTGGGCCGGCAATTTGACACCCCTGGTCTAGAAAGTTGCAATAATCCAAAGTATTCAATCAATCCCAAGGCTGCATGCAGCAAATTCTCTAACAGGTTCTGCCCTGGCTCCCAGAGAGCCCCATAAAGAAGTCAGGAAGTCTAAATTCAGGTCAGTGGTTGTCTTCAAGGAGAATCTACCCGTTCTTATAATTGAATTTTCTATAAGCTGATGCCAAAATAAAGCTGATACTTTATTCTGATTGAACGAAGGAAAAAGAAAGATGAAATTGGGAAGAACCTCTTTTGTTGGGGGAAACTTTTTTAATGTGTCACGATGTATTGCGACTTTTCCCCCATTGCTGGAGCTGGGGTGGGCACGGTTTCGGCATGATGCATCTGGCCCGTGGGCCGGCGGTTTGACACATTAAAATCATGTGACCTTACTCCTATCAGCACTGTTCTGTCATTATTGTTTCCTCTTTCAGTTACTCCAAAGTATCAGAAAGTTGCTCTGCAATTGTTTTAACTTCTGTTTAACCTCAAAACACAGAGAACATGGAGAGATCAGTATGATGCACAGTTCTTCCAGTGTTGTGTGTGTGTGTGTGTGTGTGGAAAACAATCCAATCTGCTAGGGAAGAAAAATAAAAGCAATCCAATCGTTGTTACATGTAAATTTTTCCTGTGATAGGATACCGTCTGTTTTGCACATGGGTGCTGCATTGGAAAGGAAGCGACACAAACAAGACCCTCTTAAGGTAGTTGGAGAGATAAGAAATCCAGGATTTGGAGATGAGTTAAGTGTTTCACCTGTGGAAATACAGACTAGTCACAAATTCCAAGGAATTATAATGTTGTTGTCAAAATAAAACAGCCCTGGTCCCCAAACAATAAGCTTTGGTCCCGCAAAGCGTAAGGAAGACGACCTTGACAGAGATAGGCTAGATCAACGTTCTCAACATGATGAGAAAAACAAGGCTTAATTTCAAAAATAACAAAGTAGGAAGAAGCAGCTCAGATGGACACCTAATTCACATGATAATAAATTAGAATGGCAGCTCCATGTAGAAGTATTCCTTATTCAAGTTTACTATGATAAATAAAACATACCAAGGAGCAGTTGCTCAGGTATTTAACATTTGGTTTAACTGAGTTCTTTCAAAGATGCAGCAAAGCGTGGTTTACTTTGGAAATAGATCTTATGCCATTTTTAAATTCTCACTTTTTGTTTTTAAAGGCAGGTAAGCACAACTGAAGGCACAATTCCTAACCATTCCAAACACAGTCTCAAATGAAATCTTAAGAAAAGTGAGTCAAACTGATTCATAATTATGCTAAATGATTGCTTATTTTATCCATAAAGTGTTGAACAATGAGCTGGTCCAGACAAAAGAGTAAGCCATGGCAGAGACAATAGTTTGTAACTCACGGTAGTTGGATTTGAACTAAGCCCAAACCAAGCAAAACACTATGACATAATGGGGTGAGTGATCTTAGCTTTATCTTACTAGAAAGCAAAAGTCTGTGTCTCACAGAAGCACTTTTGTTGTTTTTCATTGATATTTACCTTGTCTTCTTCTGTCTGGAGGATAAAATAAGAATGAGTCATCTAATCCCAACCTTCTTAATTTACCTGTAGTTTCACAACAAAAAAGTGTCTGCTAATTATGCCACTTTCACGGAGAGTGCATTCCCACTTGCGCTTACCTATTCCATCATCCTTTCTTGAAAAACAACAATTTCTCCCCTTTTTCACACAACATTGTCTCCATCTCACTGTAACACATTGATAGGAGAGGCTTAAGGCCTTATCCTTATGCCTTTCCAACTATGACTGTACAAACATGCCCCACAGACTGTTTATAAACGAGATGTTCTCATGATTTTGCCTTCATAACTTCCAAAGTCCACAAGTGAAGTGGCTTAAAATCGGTCTCAACTATTTGAGATTTAAAATAGAGCTTTCTCTGTTCTCCCAACACAGATTTTGCCATGGGCATGATTTAAGATGCTTCATTGAAGATGTGCTTGATGAAATAGTCAGGGGCTGGATTGGCCCAGGACATATTGGTTATATTAGCCTGTTGTGGATATGCATCTATACAAATACAGCCATAAAAATACATAACAAATGCTTAAAAATAAGTGAAAAAATACAACAGAATATATATATAGTATATGTTGTTACGATATAGAGTTACAATTCTATATATAATTATCTAAGGTAAACATTATATGCAAGTGTGTGTATTCATTTCTAATACACTTGTATAACAATCATGCTTTTTTTAAAAAAAAACCCTATGTTTTGTATAAATGAGTCCAATACTTCATTATATTTATTCATACAAAGTGTACATCTATAGCAGTGGTGGCGAACCTATGGCACGTGTGTCAGAGGCGGCACTCAGAGCCCTCTCTGTAGGCACATGTGCCGTTGCCCCAGCCTTGCCTGTCCCCGTGACCCTCTCCTCTCCAGCAGCCCCCCTAAAGGAGAGTCGCCCCCCAAGCGTGACCCACATGGAGCAGGCAGCCAAGGACATGGCAGCCAGGCAGCGTAGACAACACTCTGCCCTCACACCCCATCATGCAGTTGATGCTGCAGGGTGCGTGCAGAGGGTGTGGTCACCATAGTGGTGCTGGGCTGCCTGGGCGATCTGCGGTGGGCCCTGGAGGCGGTGAGTGGTCCTGTGGGCAGGCGGGGTGGGGGATGGGGGGCAGAGTGGGGCGGGGCAGGGGATGGAGCGGGGGCGGGGCCAGTTTTTGGGCACTTGGTCTTTAAAAGGTTCGCCATCACTGATCTATAGGCAATCTGCTCATAAATGGCAAGTGAAATTAAATCTTCAATGTGTTGACTCAAAGGGCCATACATTGGACAATGTTGTTAACAAGTGTTGTAAACACTGCCACTAAGTTACATTTAATAGATAATTTCAGCACAGCATATGTTAATTCATATTCATCACCTATCGATTGGTCCAAAATCAATATTCCAGCTTTCATCCAACTTATCCATATCATTATTTTTTCCCAATTTTTTAATGCTGGGTTTCCCCATAAATAAAGTCAGTTTAGCATGGGAATACAGATCAAATTTGTTTTTAGACATTACACTCCATAGCTTTCTAACCAATATAATTGTCTCCAGAATTGCTATAGTTCTATTATATTTGAATCCTAATACTGTCCACATACCAAAGGTGCCATATATGTATATTGTATTACAAAATAACCCGAATCAGAAAATTAACACCAGTTGTTGGTTTCCAGTATTCAGTACTTGGCAATATATAAGCATGATAATATAACTCCATATCACTTTTACATATACCCAGGTCAGGGGTAGGCAACCCAAAACACTCAAAGAGCCACTTGGACCCGTTTCCCACCGAAAACAAAACACTGGGAGCCACAAAACCCTTTTGATATCTAAAATGAAGATAACACTGCATATATCCTTTTTTACCATATATGCAGTGTTATCTTCATTTTAGATGTCAAAGGGTCTCTCTCTCTCTGTCTCTCTCTCCCTCCCTCTCTCTCTTTCTGCCTTTGGTCTGCCAGTCCTCTTCCCCCACTCTCTTTCTTTCTCTCTCTCTCTCTCTATCTTTCCTCTCTCTCTCTCTCTCCTCTCCCTCTCTCTTTCTTTTTCTCTCCCCCTCTCTTTCCTCTCCCTCTCCTTTTCTCTTTCTCTCCCCCTCTCTCCCTTTCCACTCCCTCTCTTTCTTTCTCTCTCTTTCTCTTTTTCTCTTCCCCCTCTCTCCCTCTCTCCCTCTCTCCGATCTTCTGTTTATCTGGCAAGCTGGCTTCAAGCTCTTCTCCAACAAGCTCAGGGGTAACCTCGGCTCTTTTATGACTCATGGACTTCAACTCCCAGAATTCCTGAGTCAGCATAGCTGGGCTAGCTAGCTCTCTCCTCCCCTTCCTGCTTCCTGCTTCCTGCAGAAACGCAGCCAAGGCAGGAGCTCCACCCAGTAAGCGTTTCAGCTCGTGGGTGGAGCAGGTTGCCGACCTGTAACCCAGGTCAATGGGCTCCAAAACCCCAGAGCAGAGGTAGGCAACCTTGGCTCTTTTATGACTTGTGGACTTCCTGAGCTCAGGAATTCTGGGAGTTGAAGTCCACAAGTCATAAAAGAGCCAAGGCTGCCTACCTCTGCCCCAGAGAGTCAAACCCACCCCACCTGGCCTCCAGGCAACACCCATAAATACTCACAGGCTAGTACTTCCTGTTTACCGTATCATTCTTCCCAATTCTGCTACAACTCCTGTTCCTCCGCTACATCTCATTATGAATCCTACTTCTGGAAAACAGTAACTCTTTTATTTGCCTTGGGCTGCTTCAGGCTGGTTTAGTTTTCCCCCAAAACACAAACTACCTTCTCTCTCACTCCAACACAACCACCACCAGCTGCCTCTCTGCTCAGCTTTTACAGGCACCAGTTGCTGGGCTGGCTAGGGAGAATTCTTAAAGGGACAGGGCACCAGCAACCCAGCTGCTGACCATTTTGCAGGCAGCCTCTCCTCTCACACTGCAGATTTGGAAAAAAACGAATCCTCCTTCATTAACTAGCAAGGGCATTTTCTGTAAAGATATTCTTGGAATTGAAGAACCCCATAAAAATAAAATTCTAAACAAATAATTTATTAATTTCTATTCTGAGAGAAATTCTTCTCAGAATATAAATTAAACTGGAAACAATACTCATTTGGAGAATATTCACCTTTCCCCAAAAGATGAGAGTTACAGATTCTCATCTATCCATATGTGAAGAAACCTCATGTTATTACATGTTAACTGTGTCATGGTTCCAAAAGAAGAAGCTCTTCAAAGAACTTTGAGGCATTGTTTACCTTAAAGAATCTTTAATTGCAACATAGCTTCGGCATGTACATAGAGAAGCCAAAATCTGAATTCTCCTCCCCCAAACACACACACAGTATCTAAACATAACTCACTCCTTCATTTAACAGTCATTAATCACATTCTCCAATTAGTTTGAAGTGCGAACTTTCCTGCCCGTTCCATAACCGCCATTACTTATCTCCTTTTATTACAACCAACCTTGAAGAATACTCTACTGAGATATTGTTATGGCTAACTAGTCCCCAAGCACATTCTTCCCCCTCCCCTCCCAGCACCATCTAATTTTAACTCTAAAAGTAATACACAGGTTAAATAGAAAATGTCTGCATCTTCATATATTGTCAAGCAAGAACATTCAATGTCAGCAGCATTGACAAACTGAGTTATACCTCTCAGTATCTACATGCCTCAATATTTAAGGGATTTGGTACAAATATGGAATTGATATTCCTTAAATGGATAAGTGACCAGATTTTCCATGAGAAATGAGATAACTTCCATAAAGGAATCTGTGCAAAGTTCTTTTACCTGATATAACCATATACTGTGTTCTTTTGAAAGAGCACAAGACCTGATTTTTAAGTATGGATTTAGCACTTCTTTAAAAAAAACAGTATATCCCTAACTTAACAATAGGACTAATGTTCACTTCAGAGAGCACAAGTCCTGTGCTTTATGGAAGATTGTTTTCAACTGGGAAAAGTACAGCCAACTGTGCATTACTGGTTCTGTCATCTACGAGGATGACAGGATTTCTGCTGCTCTGCCAAGAAGTGATTTTGCGTGGCCACACTTTTCAATGTTTTTATTCTGTGGGGGAAAGACCACCGCAACCTAAACTGTAGTGTACTTCTGGATGCTGCTGGCTCTATCCCTTCCCTGCCTCCATTGCCTCTTCTTGGCAACCTATATTTAAGAAAGAGTATATACAATCCACGGATTGGTCAGAAGCATCTTCCCCAACTGGACATCCTCTAGAAATGTTGGACTATAACACCAAATAACCTGGAATGGACAGGTTATTGTAATGTATTGTTGGTAAGGATCTGTTTTGGATAATTGGTCCCATTGGTCACATTCAAGGCCAGGTTAAGGACTTTGGCATTTAAATGGAAAATATAAATTGAGATGTCAAACTTTAGCAAGATCATGTCTATTCATTCTTGAAAAATGGAAAAGAGAGGTCCATTATAAAATATATGTACATTATAAAACCAAATAAAAGATAAGAGCACTCTACTTCTTGCTTATAATTTTAAAATGTATACCAAAAATCATGCCACTGGTAAAACTAACCCAATCTATCATTTACTGACTTAGAAAATAGCCTGGAAACACAAAAGGGATACCTCCACAAGCTATTGAAGGATACAAATATCAGCTAAATAGATTTTTTTTAAATCAGGATGCAAGCATGTTTAAACATGTTGGTGCATAAGGCACACCCATTTTTATTTCTAATATTACATTACAATTACATTACATTACATTACATGCTTTATAATTTTCAAGTCAGCCTGTTCCTAACTTGGAAATGAAAGTACTACCTTGAATACATCAACTTAAGCAGCATAGGCAAATACTGTAGCAAATTCACTTCAGGGCATGTGTCCTTGGAAGAAAACTCTGCACATTTCTATATTTTTCTTCCTTCAGTTCCATAATATAGCCACCAATCAGCATCATTTAATATACAAATTTACAGCAGATAGTAATTTATAAAAGCAATAATTACCATCAGTTTTTAAAATGCAATCAATCAAACTCTAATCCTAAACACAATCCAAATGGGAAATCAAACAAGGGAATTAACTGTGAATCAAAACTGAGATCAAAAGCTTTCTTTAAAGTCACCGAGAGGCCACATTTAACTGGCAGACTTTATGGCAGAGGTCCTCAACCTCCGGTCCTTGGACCAGTACTGGGCCAAGGCATGCTAGCAACCAGTCCACACAAACAAGCAAAGCCCCATCCGTGAGATGCAGGCAGCCTACAAAACCATGCACCCTCCGGTCTGCGGGAAAAGCTCTCTCCATGGAACCAGTCCCTGGTGCCCAAAAGGTTGAGGACCTCTGCTTTATGGTATTTATCTCCATTCCCCAGCCTGAAACTCTCTTCCCTGAACAAAACTATTACATTGTTGAAACTTCTAACTCTTAAAGTAAAAGATGCTTTACTGCTACGCCATAACAAGACCTATTTAGAGAACAACTTGTTTCCCACACTGGCCAAAAATATCTACCTTTGGAAAGGATGCAAGGAAGAGATGACTTTTCATATTCAGATGTGTGCTGCTTCTTGTCTTGATAGGCAGCATGGGATAACTTGGGCCTCTGAGCCTAGCCCGTAGAGTTTGCAGTGAAATTCCTTTCCCAGAATTTCATTCTTTCGTAACTCTTTGGTTCTTCTCCTGCAGTGAAAGCTGCTTTCTCCAGATAGCCAAAGACACAATTACCATCGCTTCTCTTGGCATGTGGGATTCTATTTTGCTTGATTCTGCTTTGGCTGGTATATGCTTTCTCCAATAGTGAAAGATGCCAGGTGGCCTGAGAGGGTCTCCTAAGAGCCCTGCCTTAGAAGAAACTCCACATGAACTGCAGGATAATTGAAACCAACCATGTATGGCAAAGTAGGAGGCAAGGATTCCCAGATTTTCCCTACTTAAACTCCCTTCATCAAAACAGCACCTCCAAGGTCCCTTCCAACTTTATTATTATTATTATTATTATTATTATTATTATTATTATTATTATTATTATTATTAGTATTAGTATTAGTATTAGTATTAGTATTAGTATTAGTATTAGTATTATTGTTTTATTATTCCACATCCTTTACAAACATCTGGCCTTTATTTTTATTTGATTCTAGTCCTGAAAGTTGGATCTCAATACTTACCGCCAATGTAGATGGAGACATCACTGCCAGTGTAACCAATAGGATTAAGAATACCATTGTGTCCTGCAGATGATAAGAAGAAAGTAATCTCAAAAGGAGAAACTGTGTTTAAAAAACAAAGGGAACTTCCCTCTCCATCTCTCTGTCATGGGTCAGTTTGCTATCTCTCTCTCTCTCTCTCTCTCTCTCTTTCTCTCTCTCTCTCACTCTCTCTCTCTCTCTCACACACACACACACACACACACACACCTGCTTTCCTCTCTTCAAGTTGTAGTTTAGAGTGATTTTCACCAATGATCTTCTTTAGTAATAAAAATCTTCATATATTACTAGATAAAATTTTACTTCAGAGGGAATGAATGTCTGCTAACATCCATTGATAGTTGATAGTCAATACTCTGCATCCTAATAATTTCATGAGTAATTCATTATTCATAATAAGCCATATTACAAATAATTACTATTAATGCATTTTCCATATCATGGGACATTCTGTAAATTATTCAGTATTCGTTGACACTCTACTTATGTTCAAGAGCATATCCTCTAAGAAGATAGAGCATATCCTCTAATTATTAGAGCATATCCTCTAATTATTTACAAACAATCAAAATTGTGTTATTTGTTTAAAAAAATAGAAAAAAATACATAAATGAATAAAGACAAAGATCATAAAAGGGATAAAAGAATAAAATAGAAATGAATAGGCATTAGTTTTATAAATGTCACAGAGGTTATAATTTTCCAGGAGGTCATTACTTGACTAAGAATCACTATTAAGCTCCATAGAAAATATAAATATCAGGACCTATGGTCAGTATAGTATAAATCACAGAATGAAATTATGAACTACAATAAATTCTGACAAATTAAATTACAATATCTCTTTTCATATGTGAATTGAAGTAGAAAAATGGCTGCTGGTTTGAAGTTAAACATTCCTTTATCCCTCCTTCAACCCTGATCATTCTTTCTGCCCAAAGTAATTTTTCATTTGAAGGCTGTTCTTTACACACTACAGGTAATTCTTGACTTACAACCACAATTGAGCTCAGAATATCGGTTATAGATCATTGTAATTCACCACGTGTCCAGATTCCATTTTATGACCATTTTTATGATGGGCATTAAATGAGTCACCATAATCATTAAGTGAAATACATGGGTATTAAGTAAATCATATGGTTATAAATCCAAATCTAGCTTATCCAATGGGTGTTCTTTTGCCAGAAAACAATCATATGACCATGGAATACTGCAACCAGTCATAAATGCAAGCCAGTTGCCAAGCACCTGAAATGTGATCACATGACTGCATGGTGCAGCAGTCGTAACATTGAGGGTGGGTCATAACTAACTTTTTGTTAGTCCAGTATAACTTCACGTGGTGGTTAACTGGCCAGTGTGAGTAAAGGGCTATCTGTAGTGATTGCAGTATGTGTCAATAGATCAGTAATGAAGACAAACTATATATTGCTAGATGACAGTGCAAGATACTATAAATCATTATCATGGAAATGGCCTCTGTCATTTCCTTCTATACATAATGTATATGACTCTTAACTTGGCCCTTCAGGAGAGGGTGTTTTGTTACATTTATTTTGTACTATTCCCTGGTTCCATCATTGTTGGATCTTCAATAACTATCTTTCCTTTGAAAGAAATGTCAAGTGTTGTACAGTCACAGGTTGAGAATCAAAGGAAATTTTCACTGAGTAATCCGGATCTAATTCCCATGTTTCTGTCAGTCAGGAGACAGCCTTCAATTAATTAGCTTCCCTTGTTGCACTAAATGGGGCACATGTGCTTTCATTAAGGGAGCTGCAGGAAACAAGTTTTCCAGCTTCGGTTTCCCTGCCTTAGAAGTACCTTCATTTTATTGGGCAAAAGAGGCAACTGCAGCCATCTTCACATGGCAGCATCAATGGCTTTGGAGGGGACAGGTGCATCCACAGGAAATGGTACCAGCTTACTTATTTTCCTTTTATTTCTTCAAAGAAAGAAATATTTGGGGGGATATTAAAAAGGCAGAATATTATATTTCCCAAAAGGAATAATGGAGAAAATCTTAAAAGTCAGAAACTTCTCCCTCTCCCCCAGCCAGAAACTCAGCAGGCCAGGTTTGTAGAAATGCAGATTTGATAATCCCATTCAGAAAGACTGAGGCCCCATTCATGAACAAATACTCCCTGCAGAAACTCATTCAAGACAGGATCTTTCGAAATCCCTTGAAGCAAGATTTGATAGCTAACAATAGCAGAGTGATAGGATTAGAACCAGCAACCCCCTCACCCAAAAATCCAACACAGGACATAGCCATTAGCCCCAGAGAAGCAGGACATGACCTTTAGGACATAATAGGATTAACCCACCACCATTAGAATACCAAAAGGGCACACTGAACCTCAGGTCAAAGTTCATGCCACAGGAACAGGAACAAACACAAAAGCCCAAGAAGATATAAAAACCCATCATTCCCAGTTCCATGTGATCAGCTGCCCCAGAGCCACATGCTGTTGTGGTTCTGCTCTTCAATAAACAAGAACCTTCTTTCTAAAGCAGTCTCCATTTTGTTTATTCCTGGCTTGGACTGGACCCTGATGAAGATTTTTCTTTCAGCAGAATAGTATTAAAAAGTATACCCCGTATGATTTTCAATATTTTCTTTAAATTTTACAGAGATAGGATATTGTAAAACATATAATCATCATCATCAAAGTTAACTAAATTTCAGTAGCCACCCTATACCTCTAGTTTACAAATAAGATTATTGGCTAGATGCTCAAATTTTGTTCATTTCTCATGTGTTTTTAATTAAAAGTGAATTTATTAAATTTATTAAAAGGCATAAAATAAATAATTTCTATTTCATTTTTATTCCTTCTGATTAAAACAAAAATTTTAAAAGGCACTTTGGACAATGAGATGGGCAGCATACAAACAAACATTTTCATGAGCCTTAGGCACTTTATCTATAATACTTAATTGATAAATCAGTCCTGAGTGAGAGAGTGCTGATAATAAGTGCTGGCAACCAAACAATGATAGGCTGACAATTCTTTGTATTTTAGTATTAGGTAAAAAGGAGTGGTGTTGATTGGTTCTAGAATCTACACATGCTTTTCCTTGTAGGGAAAATATTGAGGTAACCCTGAAAGGAATTTTCTAATTCATTCATCAGTGTCCATATGAGGATGTTTGTATGAATAGAGCCAAGCCCATTAAAAGTGTCGTAAGACAGATGCTTACATTCCAAAAGGACAAATAAAGATTGTTAAGGAAGTTCTGACAAAAAGCCTGCTTCTTTTTGTTTTTCTCTCCTCATGGTGGGAAAAGGAGAAGGAGAATGTGTCTGCTCTCTCTCTCATACTTACCTGAAGCCCCTATGAGGAGTGGGATAAAAAACACAAAAAGTTATTTCCTTCCCCCAGGAGTCCTTATGTATACATCCTTATTTATAACAGGGGTTCCCAGCCCACAACCCCTGGGGATGCGAGACGATATTCCAGGGGATGCGAAAACTTGGGTTTTCAAAATTATAGTGTATATGCATAATTCATTGCTGTTATTTTGAACTTTTGTAAGGGGTGCAAGAATATATCAGAAGCGTTCTAGGGGTGCGGGGTATAGAAAAGGTTGGGAACTACTGATCTATAAGATATGAACTATCTCTAGAATAACATGGAATGAGCTTTTTTATTGAAATCAGAAAAGCTTTGGCATGGGATAATGGGTCATCTGAACAATTCCAGAATCCAGCATATCTTTTCAAAACTATGGTATTTATTTGGAATGTAATATAAAAAGCATATTCAAACATTAGATGCCTCAGGGAACCAATAAAGCTTGGTTGCAATAGTCTTGCTGCTAAAGATAAAAATCAGGAATTTGCAGTACTCAAGTACTGTTACTACTACATCTGAAGGGGTGTGTGTCATGTAGTTCAATAAAATTGTCACTCTATATGCCGTATGTTAAAATCTATAATTTGTTTTTGGCCAATATTTGAACATCTCAAGTATTTGAAAATTAACAAGAGATCAAAAATGAAGGAGTTTTCAGTTTCAATGGTTGGCTAGAACAATTATACTGTATTGGAAAGGTATGTCTATGAACAATTAACAAGCCAGATAGTGAACTGAAGGGAGAACTGAAAACTAGATTCCCTAGTCTAGAATGTGTCTTTGGGATGTTGCCAGTCTCTCTCCAAGTCCGGATTGTACAGCTGTTGCGATAGGTCCCTGGTTATTTGGTACTGAGCCACTGTTTGCATCTGGGGAAGATTTATGCAGAACAGGGAAAAATATTCTGATTTCTACTTGTGTACTGATGATGCAGACTAGATCATAACTTGCATAAGATTTTATAATCTGCAAATGACTGCATGGCGCTTTAGGTCTGAATTAGTGCAGAAATATTTTGTTGACATTTATTTTTACATGTTTAAAAATGCTTTAAACCATCTCTACCTTCTGCCAAATTTTTAATCTGAAGGATTCACAGGAAATATTCACTTTTCATTTCTTCACATGGAGCTTTTACCCCAGCTAACAATAATTAATTCCATCTCCTTTCTAAACTTTGTGCTTTAACATCTGTTTTAGCATGAGGGACTAATATAAAATCTACCCCAAAGAAGAACGTAGCAAACATTCAACCATTTCGAAATATCAAAACTTAGAATAGAACAAAGAAAGGATTAGCAAGATATCTCAGTTCTGTCTTCACTAAGGGAATGATAATCCTAAAGAAAATTAGGATTGCTTCAGTTCTACATATTAGAATCTCCTATATCAGTTTTAAACCTTAATTCAACATTAAAATAGAATCATCATGCAATAACTAATAACTATCATAAGTATAATATAAATTATGTATAATAAGTCTTGATAAAAGAGTGCCGTAGTTTCTGTCTAATCCCATATGTTGGTAATCCATGTGGAATTCAACTCCCAGAATTCCCCAGCCAGGATGCTGGCTGGGGAATTCTGGGACCTGAACTTCACTAATCTTAAAGTTGGCAAGGTTGAAAAACACTGGTCTAATCTGAAAATTGACCTTTATTTAACAATTCATACAAATTTAAACTCTAATTATTTCATTGGGGAAGTCCAAAGAAACCTGCAAGTTTAGACATTGCTCCCTAGATGCTAATGCATACAATCTGGGGAGTGTCTATTTCCTTATTTCTTGGCTCTGGAATCTGGTGCAAACACAGAATTACGTGAGAGATGGGTTGCCTGACTGACAAAATATAACTCTGCTATAAGAAATAAAGTCTGTGTGTTCTGTGAAGAATCATCACACAACATTCCAAACTATTTTAAGAAAGCATGCAGAAATAAACAATCAGTGGTATGGCAACATTTTTCCATGCAGTATAACTCAAATTTGAATGGGAGGAAAATGATCCTGCACAGGATTGCCAAGCATGTATTATGATGGTGTTGTTTATAAAGTTAAATGAAAACTTTAAATTTTTATATAAAAATATGTGCACTGGCATAACACAGAATTAGTGTTTCAGTATTTGTGGTCTTCCTTATCATTTGATTCTCTGAAGTTTCTCTCTCTCAACAGTCCTGATTCTATAATATAGCATGGCATAATTTCATTTCTGACTTTTAGAGTCAGAAATTTTTAAAGAATTTATTCTCAAGTTTCTTTTCCCCTTCAAAACTAAAGCATTGCTTTTCCCTTACAATTAACTCATTAAATAAGAAACGACAAACAGGGTAGAATTAAGCAATTAAATTCCACATAACTTTCTCAACCTGATGCCCTAGAGAGGTACATTGGAATACTATTCCCATTATCCATTGCCAGCTGGGAATAATGAAATTTATGATCTAATTTATCTGGAGGGCATTCTAATGATGAAGTACTATGATATATTCTACCAAAGGCCAGAGATGATGGGATAGGCTTAATCAAGTAAATACTTGAGAAATATTCTTGGTAGCGTTATAAAATCCTAATAGAAAACAGTCAGCTATTGGAATATGTTAAACATGTGTACCTATGTAACCAGATATGTATATTAGATATGTTTATCCCCATACAGGATGGCTTTTAGAATAATAGATGGTTTCCATGTGAACTAATAAGCCAATGGCATTTTGGTGAAAAAGTACTAGGAGATATGAGAAAAAACCTAAAGTAGGACTGGCCAAGCCTTGTCGAAAGTTATAACAATACATGGGAACTGTAATCATTGGTAGCCATTACATAGAATGAGGTATTATGAATGGTGGATATTCTGGCTCAGTTCTTCTGGACTTCAAACCTGGCCTGGCCAGCTAGACTGAGTTGTAAAAGTATGAATGGATGGGTGAATGCAAGAGTGAATGGATTTTTAGTTCAAAAAGTCAACTATAATAAAAGAAACATACTTTTTTTCCTATGTGTGTAAGAAAAAGAACAAGAGATACTGAAGATGCCTTATGGCCCACAGTCTTTAACTGGTGCAGCTAGCAGAAGACAAGTCTAGGGTTTGTTAAATTAAGAAGTGAGAATGGCAATATCTGCTGAAAGCCCCCAGAAATTATATAATGTTACTTTCAGATCTGGCACTGAGTAAAACAGCACCAAGTTTACCATTTATCCGTTTCTAGTAAGGTAACGTTATCTGTTTCTAAACTAGAACTTGACCAGATGAATCCCTGTCCAAACAAGAAACACCAATGCATGGGAAACACCAATTGATTGAGAGGGTCTGTTTAGTAAGCAAATGACAGATACCACACAAAGTTGGATTTATATTTTGATAACGCTATTGTGTAAATTGGGTATAAATATTCTAAAGTGATGGCCTCCTGCCCCAGTGAGTCTTTTAGAAACATAAGTACAGAAAATGTTTTTCTACATGGTCATAAAACTCAGTATATAGGATACCTTGAATGGTGAAATGGAACATAGCAGTCTGTGCTTATTTCCAGAGTCTGTTAACTATTGGGATTTGCGTATGTGAATTCAACCACTAATTGCAGGAAAAGCATCCCAAAAGAGTTAATTTGTTAAGTGAAAAAGAAGTTCATATTTTAGAAGTGCAGGCTACCATGAAATTCTTTGCTGTCATAAGTGAATTAAAGTTTTGTCATTATTTTGTGACTTTTTGTATGCTAAGTGTAATTATAATATACTGAATGGTTTTAGTGTATTCAGTGTATTCCATATTAGTTAATGATGACTTATTGGTAGACTGCTATTTTTATGGATCATCATTAAGGACCATATCCCAAGGAGGTAGAGATAAGTGTTGATTTCTCCCCAAGGTATTTGTGTGCCCTATCTGAATTAAAAGAACAGGTCAAAAGAGAATGTTTATCCTTTGCACCATTTTACTGTGTTTCACTGAAATTGGACATATCACTGATACCAGTATATTGGTATGAAGAGCCGTGTTGGTGCAATGGTTAGAATGCAGTACTGCAGACTAATTCTGATGACTGCTGACTGCCAGCATTTTGGTAATCCAAGTCTCACCAGTTCAAGGTTGACTCAGCCTTCCATCCTTCCAAGGTTGGTAAAATGAGGACCCAGATTGTTAGGGGCAATATGCTGACTCTGTAAACTGCTTAGAGAGAGCTGTAAAGCACTATGAAGTGGTATATAAGTCTAAGTGCTATTGCTATTGCTCTTGAATGCATTGTCACCTATCCACACTAAAGAAACATATCCCTACACTCATAAAAATGCTAGATTAGCAATAAGTTTAACTATATGTTCAGTACATTATAATATGGGGTATACTTGGACTTTGTTATTTTGTACAAAGGAAGTTGCCTTGTACTCAGCCAGATAGCTAGTCCATTTATGAAGGCAAGCAGCAGCCCCCAACCCTGCAGGTTAGATACTTGGGATTGAATCAGGAACTTTACAATTTCCATGAAAAATGCACTCTTTTCCTGCTGTTATGCCTATAAAGAAGAACTCTTGCTTCTAGTGGCACAGATCTCCATACAAAAGGATGGTGAACTGGCATATATCAAGTGAGTTGAGAAGCCATCTATGTATCATCTACCACATGTAGGCATCACTGTCACAATATGTGTGTGTTTGTATACATTTTCACATTTGTACATGTTGTAGTGTACTGATTGCACTGAGTTGGGGACTGCGTACATTCAAGCAAGCAAATGTCTAGGTCACCATGATTTTCAACACAGCATACAGACATCATGGAAAAAGTGGCTGACACAATTCTGATCTCGATTGGATTCATGGAATCATGCTGTGTTATTAAGCCACTTTTATAAGTGACAATCACATCAGATGCCAGTTCTACATTCCCACTTACATGAATGTTTTCGTAGAGATTGGAGATATGATAGATCCAAGTCCAAATGTACGAGGAAATCTTAGCTAAGTTCACATATTGTACTACATTCATATTTATTTGGTTTTAATGCGGTATGTATGAATCTAGCCATTGTTGTCTATAGATCAGATTGTGGTTTAGAATTCATTGTGACCCAACTCACTATTAATCATCTAGTGATTGTCTGATAAAATTTCTTAGTGTGTCCTGTTTAGTAAAATGTCTTCCAAAGTAGATTAGGATTTGCCTAGGAGGATCATTGCTGCTGATATGACCAAATATGTCTCATTGAATCAGATAAGAAGAGATTATAGGCACAAGCACAAAGAGAGCTTCTGAACTTCCTAAGGAATTAGCTCTCTTCTTGCTAGCTAGTTAAGTGCTAGCTAGCTACCCATCCCAATCACATATTTTCTTAAATGCATCCTTTTTCTGTTATACATATAAAACCTGCTTAATTAACCAGCCTGGTAGAACAGGAATTACTAAGGGGGCATCAAATTCTATGGCATAGTTATATTGATTTAAAGACTGGTGGATAGCGCTTAACATGGAACAAGGGCAGGGAGGAATTTTGGTAGTCCATCAGTCCAATGCTTTTATCTATTTGCTCCAGATTTTGTTTGATTTCCAAATGACAGGTGTGTGTGTGTGGGGGAGCTGCATGGTAAAGTGCCAATAATTAAGTCAGGCTATTTTGAAACACAGGTTTGACATAATGCTTTTCAAACAACATTTAACATGTCTCTCCTTTTAAAAGCAACCCAACTATAGGGTTACACAATGCAGGAGAGCTCTTTCCATTTCTCTTCTCATCTCTCATAGTACCTGTCAGCTGGCAGGCAGCTTAGTTTTAAATAGTGGTTTAGCATTCTTTCCAGCAGAACTAAATCTCTGTTTAAGAATTGCCCAAATAGTAACTGATAAATGCTATGAGGATGGACATTGTGCATGATGTGAGAGAGGGAGCCAGTTTATATGCCTCCTCTGCACTTGTGAGCTATTATTAAAAACTAGTGTTCAAAAGTTCAGTACATAAAATTCCTGGGCAGGGGAGTTTGCACCATGAAAATCAGTTCTCTCCCTCTTCTGTTTCATGGTACAGCCCTATCATCCTCTCCTTTGATCTGCTGCTATTCAGGTGGATTCAGGTCTCTGGGATTAAACTGGCCTGGAAATCTGGTGGGAAAAGAACCAGACTCTTTTGTAGTCCAAATCAACATGGTTTTGAAAGACAATGTTATTCTAGGAATAACATAGTTGGCTCAGGAATTCTGGGAGTTGAAGTCCACGAGTCATAAAAGAGCCAAGGTTGCCTACCCCTGGTCTAGCTTATCATACCCATGGAAGCTTTTGGCTGAACAGGCAACTTTTCAAATATAACTTTGGCGAACATAACTGGAATGCTTGACATTTCATGGAACCATTAGAAGGAGGCTTGTGCCTGGTCAGTTAGCTCAGTTAGTGAATCAACTTTTAGCGTTCTTTAGATGCCAGGTTTGAACTCCTATCCCTGCCTGTTAGCATGCAAATTGTGAAAACCAAGGTCCGATATATTTGGAGAATACCTGTTAAAGAAAGCTATTCTCTACTGACCAGCAGTTCTTTTCCAGGTCCTTGAGATAGGAAGTAACATATGCCTCTTTCCCTGCTTTCTGTACCGGTAGTCCTCGACTTATGACCACAATTCAGCCCAAAATTTCTGTTGCTAAGTGAGACAGCTCTTAAGTGAATTCTGCCCATTTTATGACCTTTCTTGCTACAGTTGTTAAGTGAATCACTGCAGTTGTTAAATTAGTAACGCAGATGTTCAATGAATCTGACTTCCTCATTGAGTTTGCTTGTCAGGAAGGCCTTGGAACACTGCAACTGTCATAAATACATGCCAGTTGCCAAGCATCTGAATTTTGATCATGTGACCATGAGGATGCTGCAAGGGCCATAAGTGTGAAAAATGGTCATAAATCACTTTTTTCAGTGCTGTTGTAACTTCAAATATCACTAGATGAACTGTTGTAAATTGAGGACTATCAGTATAAAGAACCCAGTAGGCAAATTCTGAATCTTGCAAAGCCTGCCAGCATTTTTTAATTTTCTTTTCCCATTCAAATAAATATATAAAAGTGAAAGAGAAAAAACAAAACAAAATTCCAAAACTTTTTACAGGATCAAGCATACACTGCTCCAGATAATCTGTGGAGTTGTTTCCACAACCACATGAGCCTGTAGCAACATGAATCTTTCATCAACTGAATGGCAACCACTGCAATTTGTGTCACTCACAGCTGCTTGCCTTGCTGTGAACTAAATTGGCTTGGCTTCTGGCATTCGCAGGAATGTCTGGTTATTCCTGTGGCTGCTTCCCTTTTCCAGAATACACAGGTGCAGAGAAAAAAACCCAAGTAACCCACTTATAAACAAGTGGTCTCAGTCTTAACCTGGACATGCAGACTCTACTGAATGTATGAACTGAATGTACAAACAGCCTCCTCTATGCAAGGTTGGAAGGATGACATCCAATACAAAACAAGAAAGGCTACCTCTTCCCATTGAAGTGCCACAGCTTTGTTAGAAGAAGTGGCGCTCTGAATGAGTTAACTGTAAGTTAATTTCACATGCAAACAGCCCTTCTTCTTTGCCTGCCAACAATCACTATATTTATCCTTAAATGTTCTCCCTTTTTCAGGACACTTGTTCACGTCTAACTTAGAAACTCAGTCAAACTGATTAAACCAGGAGTGGACAGGGAGAGGTACCAAGATGTAGTCTGTAATCCAAAACCCACCCTTACCTGATGCCGGGATCTCCTTGTCAGTGAGGGCAAAGTGCTCACTGATGCCGCTTCTGGAGGGTGAGACCAAGTCCAGAACTTCTCTTGGAGTGGAGCTCCGTCAGTGGCTCTGACACTCTGTCTTGCCTTCAGCTTCTGTTTGATTACTAATTCTTTACAGCACAGGAAAAGGAGAGTTGGATTTCATTTAACCCTTTCTGTTGCAATGGTTATCCTGCGTTTAAAAGCTGGAGTTGCAACTCTAGAGATGTGAGAGAACTCAGTTCGGGATGAGTTGCTTCTCTTTCAGATAAACGTTGTTTTATTCAATAAGCAAATAGAGTGTTGTTACAGAAGTTACTGCCAAGGCGGAGCCCCTCTGAATTAAATTTTATTTTAGCCAGAGGCTAAGAAATCATCAAAAGACAAGGCAGAGGCACGAAAGAATCTCTAACTGGAGCCATAGTTTCTTTATCTATTAAAGCTTCATGTGTAAAAAATGAGAAATTTAAATAATATTGCAGCTAGGAAACAGGAATACTCTGGAGTTTATATCTAAAGAATTCCAACTGTTGTCCAGGACTGTCTCCATCTTTGCAATATGTTAAGTTACTTCTTGGGACAGACGTCTGGAGAATATAAAGAGACAAATGTGAATTATAAGATATCAAAGTACTTGATCCACCTTTCACACTAAGACCTCTGTAAAAATCACAAGAAATATAAGGGAAGAGATCTGGCTTGTAGACATCCAAAACAGCATTTGCTTAAGCTTGTACCACACAGCCTGTTTTTGTCCAATAGGATTAACCATACAATTAACTCCAGGATTTGTATTCACACAACATACTAAATTATAAATTAAGTGGATAGGGATGATACAACATACAGGTAGTCCTTGACTTACAGCAGTTTAAGTTTAGTGACAGTTTAGTGACAGTTCGAAGTTACAATGGCACTAAAAATTGACTTATGACCATTTTTCACATTTATGACCATTACAGCATCCTCATGATCACGTGATTTACATTCAGATGCTTGACAACTGGTTCGTATTTATGACGGTTGCAGTGTCCTAGGGTCATGTGGTCACCTTTTGTGACTTTCTGACAAGTAAAGTCAATGGGGAAGCCAGATTCACTTAACAACCATGTTACTAAATTAACAACTGCAGTGATTCACTTAACAATTGTGGCAAGAAAGGACATAAAATAGGGCAAAATTCACTTAAATGTCTCACTTAGTGACATACATTTTGGGCTTAACTGTGGTCATAAGTTGAAGACTACCTGTATTTACTTTTCTTCCTAAGCACCACCATGTCTCACGTCTCATGAATGAAGACAAATATATGTGTCCCAGGATAATGTTGTAGGATCTGATCGTAAAGTTGTAAAATGGGCATAACTCACTTAACAAATTTTTCATTTAGCAACATAAATTCTGGGCTCTGTTATGGTTATAAGTCGAGGATTACCTGTATTAGATTACAATGTGGATGGCTAATTTGTGAATGAATATGGTACATAAGCCTTGAGTCTGTGACCATTCAGAAAACATAGGGCATGTGAAGTCAAACTTATTTGACTTATTTCCTTGTTATCCAAGTTTCTCAGTGTCTGGGTTTAATAACCAAACAATAAACAAGCCAGCCAAATTATAGTCTAGTTTGCTGTAGTAACCCATCCTGCACATGGAAAAGAAGATTTAAACTTTACTTGCTATGTGGTCCAGATCCAAATTAGGAGTCTGCATGCTATTTATAATTTATAAAAGTAATATCTGTTACATACTTTTCTAGTATGTCTAGTATGTCTAATGACATTGCACTAGCTATGGTTGTTGTTATTAGTTGCGAAGTCGTGTCCGACTCATCGTGACCCCATGGACAACATTCCTCCAGTATCTTAGCTTAATCTACCTTCTAAATGTTTGTGAGGATCATATAAGGGAAGTTGAATTAGGACAATATACTAGGATATCTGCAGGATATCTTTATCTATTATTACTTTATTACTCAATTAATTTTGGTTTGCAGAACACACTAAATAAAGAAGACTATTTCTAGCTAAGGGTTGAAATGAGGGGTCCTCATGAGGGTGCACTGATGATGTTATCTAGTTTGGGTAATGAAACCGTCTGCAAGAAAACAACCAAGCTCAGAGAGCACGAAGAACCCCTCACACTAAATAAACGAATTAGTTTGGCCAGATTACACAATATTCTAGGTGACAAAATGGCTGGCTAAGCTTGTGGTTCAATATGTTGTAGAAACCCTGCCCTCAATTTATTAATATAATTCAGCAGTCTTGGGAAATTAAAAGCTCTATTTGAACTTATAGAAATGTCTCTGTCTAGTTGATGTCACTTGAAAAATATTCCTGAAGAGCATGGGTTGGGAGAAGAGAAAGTCCCAGAACTAAAGAAAAGAATGTGGATGTCTTGAATCTTTTTATATATTTCTCATTCTCCAGCTAATTTTAAGGAATCAGGGACAGCTATCTAATGTGTGCTAAGTACTTTATAGAGATCTGTGAATTATGCTTTCATATCCAAGTAATAACAACACACAAAGAATTCTTAAAGAAAGTATTTAATATGCCTGCAATTAGTGATTAACTATTCACATTCTAATGACTAATTTAGGAACATTGCAGAAGAATGATAGCAGAGACCGCCTCTAGTCATGGGGAGTTGTAATTCCTTAACATATATATTTTTACATTTTATTTTAATTGCGTAATGCTTTGCAGAATCCATAACTTCATTTTGATTCACTTAGTTGTAAAAGTGTGAATTAAGTTCATGTTTAAATCCACATCAAGCCTATTTCTCCATCATCCCTAATCTTTGGTTTATACCAGCGGTTCTCAACCTTTTTCAGGCCGAGATCCCACCTGCGCCGCCCATGTGCGGCGCGACCCCGACCTGCGCCACGCATGCGCGGCACGACGGGCCAAACTGCGCATGTGCGGCACGCGCGCGACGGGCCGAACCGCGCATGTGCGGTGCGATGGGCCTAGCTGCGTATGCACGGTGTGCGCGAGACGGCCCAAACCACGTATGCGCGGCACAACGGGCCAAACCGCGCACGCATGGCGTGCGCGCAATGGGCCAAATTGCGCATGTGCGGCGCGACGAACCAAGGGGAAATGGGGAAAAAATGGCGGACTGCGGTGGTTGGCGACCCCCGTGAAACGGTCGTTCGACCCCAAATGGGGTCGCGACCCACAGGTTGAGAACCGCTGGTTTATACCTATTCAGGAACATTGCATCCTTCCCTGCAGTTTGTTTTGATGGTGGTCTCTTTAGCAATACTAGGTGATTAAGCTACTCAGGAAGTTGGAAGAATATAAACATCAAGGCTGAAATCTAGCTAGTACATAATCAAATAATATTTGTACTTCTTCCATATTACATAATATTGAAAGCCATCGGCTGGGAGGGACACATTCAGTTGGAAAGTACTAATAAGAAATGATTAAAAAAAAAAGAATAGGCCAGAGCTGAAGCTTTGAACTATATTATTTTATTAAAGGTTTTGTAATTATGTTTCCAGATGGTATGCCCTGATAGGAAAATTGATTTCTTCTGGGACTTTGGTCTAGTTTGGCTCAGTGTCAGGAACAAGTTAAGTAGGATTTTAAAAGATAATCAACTGCAAGCTTACAAAGAGATCAAATAAGCAAACAAATAATATTGAGTTCTTTTTCAAAATATAATCAAAAGATTTAAAAATATATATATATTTTTAAAAAGTCAATTTCTTAGATTTTAAAATATTTCTGGGTTCTTTTGTCCCGAAGCACAATGCTAGAATTGTACTAATTGTACTAAATTCTACTAAATGAACACTATTTATTTATAAATTCCCTGGTTTTAATTAAGTTGTAAATATGGTGCCCATTAATACTACAGAATATTTTTTTTAATATTTTCCAGAAGGCTTTGAATTAATACACAGCCCTGAAAGGTTGACAATTAACTTGGGAGTTGTGGGTGAGGGTGAAGGAGAAGGAGAAGCTGAGACAGTGGAGACATTCTTAGTTCAACAAGCTTAAGGCAGAAGGGAAATTTTAAAAATTCAAATCAAAGACTTCCTTGGTTTTAAAACAGATTTTCACGTAATATTCTATAGCTGGCAGTGTTGAGAGAAGAGACTATGGCATGTAATAAAGAGTGCTAGTGTATTGCATATTTCACGACAGTCAACTTGGATTTGCCATTGATGTACACTTAAGACATCACAAACTGGCAGAGTGGGTAGCTGCTTGAATCCACTTCTGATTACAGCTTTCCAAAGTCCCATCTTATTTCATGAGAAATATTGGTTGAAATTTTGGAGATTATGGATAAGGAAACCGGGGAAAATTTGCAACACAGATTTTGCCTTCACTAGGATGAGATAGGCAACTTTTTTTGAAAGTGGCACTTCAACTTAGGTGTCAGGCTGAATGTCGTACTCAAGAACTGGTGGGTCCAAATGGATGTAGGTATGGTTAATGCAGAAATAATTGACAGGCAGAAGCAGAAAACAGTATTAGATATAAATACCAATTCCCAGAGACTTGCTTATCTGTTATGAAAGAGACAGCTTTCCCAGACTGTGAAATGTGCTCCCTCTGGAGTTGTCTTTGGCTTCTACTCTCTCTTGTTAGATTTTACAGTGTTTCTCAACCTTGACAATTTTAAGGCATGTGGACTTCAACTCCCAGAATTCCACAGCCAGCAATGCTGGCTGTGGAATTCTGGGAGTTGAAGTCCACATGCCTTAAAATTGTCAAGGTTGAGAAACACTGTGTTAGAAAGAGTGTAAAATTTCTCCAGTCTTTGAATTGTTCTTTCATTTTAGTATTTGATTTAATGTGTAGTTTAAATGTTATAAACCATATTGGATTGTATAATTTATTATTATCAATAGTTATCTTGTGTTTGCATTTGAATGGAAGGTGGTTATAGGTTGGATAAAATAAAAATGAAATAAATACTGTATTAAGCCCATGAGTTGCAGTGAGTATCCTGCAACAAGATGGGATCTTGTTTAGATTGTCAGGCTAAGTTCAAGAACAATAGAGAACAATTCTGCCAGAATCCAGTTCTTTGTTTGCTTATACACAATAGACAGAATCTTGTCAGATTAAACCCTAACTATTCACGCCCTAACTGATACACCCTGTTAGTTCTTAAAGAGTGGCTATCCTCACCCTCTTCTTTTATCTCCTATCAGGTTCCAGGCTGTGATGCCTCTTGTCTCTTCCCCTCCCCCATACTGTCTGGAATGTGGTCCCTTTTTCCTGGAAAACTGTATTTTCACCATAGACCACTATAGACACTAGCTCCCCTTCCAAGGGCAGGCACCATCTCTCAAACAGAGTAAGACGCTATTGTTCATTCTTCCCTCTCCCAAATGATCACAAACTGTTCTAAACCAGCTATGTTAAACATACAAATTTTGTCCCAAGTTTCTCCTATCATCCGGGGCCTTTGACAAATGGAAAATAAAAATTCCCTATCCATCATCTTCAGCTTAATTTAGCACCACGTTGCACAACGCTTATTCTGTAGATCTCTGCCAATGAAAGGGGAAAGCCAGGGGTGAAATCATGTCTTTTGTCTTCTTGTAAATTGGGATCCTATTTCTGGACATTATACACAATTAAGCAATTAGAGGAGGACATTCAGAAATGCAAAGAATTTACACCAAATATGGTATGGTATAGGATCTCATTGAAAAAAGCAGAATATTTCAGTTGCAACACTTTCATTTGCAGAAGTATGGTCTTAGTACGATGAATGCAGTTTGAAATAGATCATATTATCAGCAGTCTGAATGTTACAAATTTTGGAGACAATTATCTATCACAAATGAAGGCGAATATACATGTCTCGGGATAATATTGCAGGATCCAATCTGGGTCGGTCACCGGAACCAGAGGTTTGGTTTTCCAAGCTTTCGGACTTGTGCTGTAGCCCATCTCTCTGCTAGAGAGAAGTTCCCTGAAGATGGGCTCCAGCCCAAGTCTGAAAACTCGGAAGACGAAAAGCTCTGGTCCAGGTGATTGACCCAGATTGGATCCTGCCACAATTATCTATACCCAATTTGCTGCTATAGTAAGCATGTTAAATTGAAAAGATGCAGAGCGTACTGTACATTAAAGTGTTTCATACTCATCCCCCCCAACCACTCCAGATATCTCCTACCACATCTTGTCTTCTCTGTCAAAGCATTCGCCCTTTCAACATTATATTATTTTTCTTGTCTATATGCTATACTTGTGTTCACTTGTATACTGTAGAGCTAGAGGTGAATTGTAACAGGAATATTATTGTGGGTAAGGAAAAAGCAGTCAGAAACAGCCAAAAGTCTCTTGAGCAGAAATAAAAGCAAGACAGGGATAACAACAGGAAACAGATGGAGCAAGCTATACTTTCCTGAGTAGATAAGGGCATAGTTGCATTGCCAGATTGCTCCATCATAAATACCAGCCACCCACCATTTCTGGAAGGTAGGAACAGAAGATTTCATCTTCAGCTCACTCCAAACCCATCTGCAAACACAAGCTTTTACATGTGTTTTCTCCTCCTCAGAAATACTGTCTGGCTTGCACCAATTCAGTGGTTGCTTTCCAAGTTGCCTTCTGTGCTGTATTTCCTTTTAGGGAAGTCCCTACACTTCATCCAAATCCCATGTGCAGTGGTAGGAAAACCCCCTCCATTTGAGTCAATGGTCATTACCCTCTATAACCATTTTTTTCATGGATTGCTAAACCGAATGCCCGACTCTGTAGGAACTTTCCCAGGGTTGAATACATTAAACTACTGCACCATTAACTTCCACAAAGGGGGCAAGTTCACATAATCCACTAGATCTCCAACTGATCTGTTTACTTATGTAGCATAAGTACAGCTTATCTATGTTGGTAATAACATATCATCAAAATAGCCCTTCACTTTTATTACATATATCACTATCACAGCTTTTGCTCCATAATCTTGGCTGAAGCTACTGCTATACTAATGCTGTGGTTATATGTTTGCTTCACATTCGAAAGGTTTCTAGCCTGAATCTTGGGGGAAAACATCACCTTTATACAATTATTATTTTTATTTCTCTGATCTTTTCATTTATTACTGAGCTTTTTAAAAGTTAAGTTAATCCATCCTTACATGGTTGAAATGTTGGTCCTTCCTTTCCTTTTTAAGCCAGAGATAAATCTTTTGCAGCACTTATCCCTTCAGGCTATTTGGGAGCTTGGATGGAACTTCAAATAACAGCAAAAAAAATAGAAGAAATGGTGCGTTGTTAACTGGTTTAAAAAAAAATAGTAAAGTCAACAAAATTCCAATTTCTAATAAGAAATGTATATGTGTTGATATGTTTTTGGTCATAGGTAACAAAGATTGTCTATATTCCAACTGCTGTTTCTTATTATATCTGCTATCTTAATTCATCACGTGCATTATAAGCCATGTGTTTTATTGCAATATACTGTATGCAAATTTGGATCCCAAATTAGATGCCACATTTTAGCCTGTTCTGTGAATCCAGTCAAGTGTGCTAAATACCGTATTTAGCAGTTTTCAGATACTACTACTACTACTACCACTACTACTACCACTACCACTACTACTACTACTACTACTAATAATAATAATAATAATAATAATAATAATAATAATAATAATAATAATAATAATAATAAAAATTGGAAGGGACCTTGGTGGCGCATATAGAATAGAATAGAGCTGGAAGAGACCTTGGAGGTCTTCAAGTTCAACCACCTGCTCAGGCAGGAAACCCTACGCCATTTCAGAAAAATGATTGTCCAGTCTCTTCTTAAAAACTTCCAATGTTGGAGCATTCACAACTTGTGGAGGCAGGTTGTTCCACTGATTAATTGTTGTAACTGTCAGGAAATTTCTCCTCAGCTCTAGGCTGCTTCTCTCTTTGGTTAGTTTCCATCAGTTGCTTCTTATCCTGCCTTCAGGTGCTTTGGAGAATAGCTTGACTTCCTCTTCTTTGTGGCAGCCCCTGAGATATTGGAATACTGCCATCATGTCACCCCTCATCCTTCTCTTCATTAAACTAGATATACCCAATTCCAGCAACCGTTCTTTATATGTTTTAGCCTCCAGTCCTCTGATCATCTTTGTTGCTCTTCACTGTAGTCTTTCTAGAGTCTCGACATCTTTTTTACATCGTGGTGATGAAAACTAGATACAATACTCATAGTGTGGCCTTACTGAGGCATTATAAAGTGGTATTAACACTTCACGTGATCTTGATTCTATCCGTGTGTTAATGCAGCCGAGCACTATGTTGGCTTTTTTGGCAGCTGCAGCACACTGCTGGCTCATATTTAAATGATTGTCCACTAGGACTCCAAGATCCTTCCAAGATACAAAAGACAAAATCCAAATTTGGTCTAACTTTGCCAGGCATAGGATATTCTGTTTGCAAATCTGCCTGGATAATGTTATTTAATTTTATGTAAACTCATACATTTTCATAGTTTTATATATTTCATGTAAATTACATTACCACATTATGTAAATCCAGTTTTAACCAACATTCCATTTAAACAGACAGTCCTTTGTCAAACTGGTTATACAATCAAGATTTTGCTCAGTTTATAAGAAACACCATTTAAAAGCACCAACTTTTCTTTTATTCATTTCAGACTCTCCTTTTGTTATCATTTACACTTTTATAACATTTGTTCAGATATTTAAAATGGTTCCATACTTGATGAAGTGCTATCAAACTGGTGTCAATTTAGCTCTTGTTACTTTTTGCCCATCAAAACGTTTCTCATGTCTGTTGCTTTTCCAGCTGTGTTAGATCTGTGAATTTGTATACCTAATTGCAACAAGAATATCACACCAATCAATTATGTCTGTGGCAGGCAAATCTTTTTAGAGATGAGATTTTAACCCAGTAGCAGAGAGAAAAAGAATAAGAGTCATCAATCCTTAGTAACCCCATAGACTTGCTCTAAGATGATCTGTCCTTAAAATGGCTTTTTAGGCCTCTCAGTGATAGATTCATTCTATTGTAATAGAATCCATTCACCCTGATGCTTACTGTCCCCTTTTTCTTTCCATTTTACCTAGCTTTATGGACTTCTTAATGGAGCTGGGAATTGCACAGCATATCTAAAATCTGATAGTTTGAGCCTGGTCTTTTGTACTCAAGTTATAATTCTGATTTCATGTGTTCTATGATCCATTGGTTTGTTTTCCTCATCATGAATCTTCTCCAACAACAAAAAGTAAATGCATCAATATTTTTTCTATCCTGTTTTTCAGAGTCTAACTTTGAAATCCATAGGAAATCACAGGGAAAGCCATTGTCAACTTGAACGTACTTTTTTGTAGGTATAGACCTCTGAATATCTTTCCAATGGTTTCATTGCTAAGCTACTATACATTTCTTGACTCCTAACTCTTCTACTGTTCATAGTGGTTCTAAAAGGCAGAAGCTATCTTCTATCTCAATATCTTCATTTTTCATTCCAAGGCTGATTGCTATACCTGCTGTCATTATGATAGTGTTTTTTATATTTAAACATAGTCCTATTTCTTTACTGTGATGATTGACTTTCACTACTAGAGTTTGTAGATTGTTTGCATTTTTAACTACCAGAGTATTACCATCAACATGGCAAAGTTTCTTGATGCATTGACCTCCAATTTTAATGCTCATCTCCTTCTAGTCCAGCTTCCCTGAGTATATTTTCAGCCTAAAGGTTGAATACATAAAGAGACAGTATACAATCTTGTCTTCTTCACATGCCAGTCTTTTTCACTGTGTACTGTCTGGCCTTGACTTCTCATCCTGTGTATAGATTTCACATAGAGACAATGGGATTTTCTGGGATTCCAATTTTCATAAGGAGACTCCACAGCTTGCTTTCTTCTGTTTATCATTGTCAATAATCTTTTCCCATTCATCCTTAACAACTTTATTTCATTTCATGGCTCCTCTGGTTCTCTGTTGAAGAAGTTAAGGATTTTAAAGTAATTCTGGATGTTCTCCTTAAAAATGGTGGTTTACACTGAAAATCATATTGTGGAAACAGGTTGACTTAATTCTTGTACTTTAGCTTGGCTTGGAACTTGTACCTAAGTAGTTTGTTATTTATTCCAATATAAATCTCCCATTACAACTTCTTTGTGATGTACACCACCTCTCAAATGATGTATTTGCTTGGTCCTTGCACATATACCGGTAGTTGCATGATTCTAATGTTATTGTTTTCCCTGATTTAGCATCAATTTAGCAGTGAATGAACCACAGTTGAGCTAATAAGATGCCCTTTCTTATTGAGCTAATAAGATGTCCTTTCTGAATGTTATTTTCAGCTCAACAATGAACATGTTCAAACATTGCAAGCTGATCTTTTAGAAGACGATAAAGGTACAAATGGCTTTGAATTGATTCTAGTGGGCTTCTTTCAGGGTGTTTTTCAACTTTCCAGTCTAAATTATAGACTTCTGCTGGATTCCCATCCAAATACTAACCAGACCTAACTCCATTTACCTTCCAGGCAAGGTTGACAAGATGCTGTCACCTGCTGAAATAATCTCAAAACCTGAAACAGAGAAAGAATCTTCATGGCAGAAACAATTGTAAGTTGTGAGGTTGTGGTGGTATGTGATATGTGTATACACATACTCTATAAAGAACATAATTGAATTATGCTATTCTTCTGCAAATATAACTGGGTGAATTCTTTCCATATTCTGCCTTTTCTCAAAATTGCTTTGGTTTCTGTGAAGGCTGGAGTGGACCCAAGACCAAATCAGTTTGTTAAAGTAACATTGCACACGGCTTCTCATGTAGAGAAATGAGTGGTTTTCAGTCCATTATATAGTACACTGGATGAAAAAGATGCAAGAAATGAACTTTGGGTTAAGTAGAATATGAGTCTTACAACTAACAGCTCCTGGTTTTCTGAATTATAAGGACTTTAAAAATTTGAATTGTGTCCCCAAAACTCTGCTCAAGTTCTAGTATAATTCAAACTGAAGACTTGAGCGCCATCAGAAAAAAAAATCCAGTTTCCACAAAGGAATTTCTCCAGCATTTCTGGCAATGAACCATTGCAGTGTAACATTTTCCTTCTTCAATCCAGATATGCAAAAGACAAAAACTTGGCATGATGTTTGGGTAATAGCCAAAATAGAGCTCAACTATTTAGTGGCTTCCAAGTGGCCTAGCGGCTCTTGATCATAAAGTCTATGTATCTGCCTTCCCTGCTGGCCTATTGAATTGCACATTTCAGCAATTTAAATGGCATAATTTATTTATAATACACATATAGTCTATTTTTAATTTGGTAAAGCTGCCCAGAATCATTTTTGGAGTTGGATGCACTAAAAATGGGATGATGAATAAAAAAATAATTTTCCATCTTGTGACCAGCCCTCCTAAACCATAACGAAGCATCTCTTGAGGAACAAGGCCCTTTGGGCTGCTGGCATATTTTGCATTTCTCAGTTGTCCTTAGGTCCTGAATTTTGGCTAACTCCTCAGTCCTGCCTGTGTGCTTTGATCATGACAAGTAGCCTAACTCTACACAGCAGCAGCTGCCAGGCAAGCTGCAGACTAGCGTGGCCCAGCCCTGACACACACATGAAGTGCCATAAATAAACCAGCTGCCCTATTGCTTTCTGAGACAAAAGGCTTTCCTACACTGCTGAGTTTCAATACTCTCTGCTCATCCTTGAGTCAGCAGAAAAAAGATTGCTGTCCCTGTGGCTGATCCCCATCTTGCCTCAGCTGGACCTGCCTGTTTATTCTTTGAGCTATTTTAAATATTTGCACAATATTTCCAATTGAAAAAAAAAGAGCTTGAAGCAGTTCCCAGTCATGGCCAGTCAAGCCGTTCCCTATCAAATTGACATATATTGAGGGCAGTTGCTTTTGGATGGCATTGGAAAAGGGAAGGGAGAAATGCTATTTTAACATGGGTACAGCTAAGGACTGCTAACCCGTGCCCCTCCTGGCTGGTTAAGGCTAGCAGGGAGGTGACACAGAGCTGGGTCCAGGCGGTTGTTATTGCTTCATTGAAAGAGGGGTCCTTTCCGGCTCCCTAAAAGGAGGCACTTGTGCGCCCCCTCCTCAAGAAGCCTTCCCTGGACCCAGCAGTTTTAAATAATTATCGTCCAGTCTCCAACCTTCCCTTTTTAGGGAAGGTTGTTGAGAAGGTGGTGGCACTCCAACTCCAACGGTCCTTGAATGAAACTGATTATCTGGGCCCTCAGCAGTCGGGGTTCAGGTCCGGTTACAGCACGGAAACTGCTTTGGTCGCGCTGACCGATGATCTTTGGCGGGCCTGGGATAGAGGCTACTCCACTATCCTGGTGCTTCTTGACCTCTCAGCGGCATTCGATACCATCGACCATGGTATCCTTCTGCGCCGGTTGGAGGGGCTTGGAGTGCGGGGCACCGTTTTACGGTGGTTCACCTCCTACCTCTCTGGCCGGTCGCAGTCGGTGTTCGCAGGAGGTCAGAGATCAGCTCCGAGGCCTCTTCCATGTGGAGTCCCTCAGGGGTCTGTTCTCTCACCTCTGCTTTTTAACATCTACATGAGGCCGTTGGGTGAGATCATCCGTCGACACAGGGTGAGTTATCATCAATTTGCTGATGATACTCAGCTCTATATCTCTACCCCGCGTCATTACAGCGAAGCAGTGGAAGTGATGAACTGGTGCCTGGAGGCTGTTGAGGTCTGGATGGGTGCCAACAGGCTCAGACTCAATCCCGACAAGACGGAGTGGCTATGGGTTCTGCCTCCCAAGGAGAATTCCAACTGTCCGTCCATTACTCTGGGGGGAGAAGTTTTGTCCCCCTCGATCCACAGCTAAGTCTAGAACATCATTTCTCGGCTGTGGCGAGGGGGGCATTCGCCCAGGTTCGCCTGGTGCGCCAGTTGCAGCCCTATTTGGACCGGGAGTCACTCCTCACAGTCACCCATGCCCTTGTCACCTCGAGATTCAACTACTGTAATGCTCTCTACATGGGGCAACCTTTGAAGAATGTCCGGAGACTGCAAGTAGTCCAGAATGCAGCCGCACGAGCCGTCTTGGGTCTCCCAAGACATGCTCATATCACCCCAGCTCTCTGTGAGCTGCACTGGCTACCAATTGGTCTCCGAACACAATTCAAAGTGTTGGTTATGACCTATAAAGCCCTTTATGGCAATGGACCAGGATACTTGCGGGACCGTCTTCTGCCTCATGAATCCCAGCGACCGGTTAGGGCACATAGGGTTGGCTTCCTACGGGTCCCGTCTGTTAGGCAATGTCATCTGGTGGGGCCCAGGGCTAGGGCCTTCTCCGTTGCTGCCCCAGCCCTCTGGAACCAGCTTCCCTCAGAGGTTCGTACTGCTTCCTCCCTCCTAGCTTTCCGGAAATTGTTAAAGACGCACTCATGCCGACAGGCTTGGGGCGTATGAACTGTGCTCCGCCCCTGGGCCTAGGAATGTCCCTCCATCAGTGAATGTGAGTTGACTGAGCTTGTATGTTGTATGAATGTGATTAATTTTATTGTTATAATTTTATTGCATTGTTTGTAAGCCGCCCTGGGTCCTAGGAGAAGGGCGGCATATAAGTTCGAGAAATAAATAAATAAAATAAATAAATAATCTTGTCTCATTCTGAGCTGGAGGTAAAATGAAAGCAAACAGTGAGGGGATGTGGCAGAGAAAACATGGTGGGCATGGGCAGATGCAGGGAAGCAAAGGCCAAAGGCTAAGAAAAATAATCTCAAGAGCAGTGGAAACTCTTTAAACAATGGGTACCTGTGATGACCCAGGGCCCCAAATGGAGGCAAAGCAATTAGCTGGTCAGAATAATTGTCTTTGTAAGCACTGCCAATGTTCACCCAACAGCCCCCACATATGCTGGCACAAGTTCAATAAAACAGTCAATGGAGTTAAACAGTTCTTTAAAATAAAACAGATAACAAAGTATGATCTTTTCAATGCCCAGCTTGTCTGTAACCTGCAAACTGCAAAACTGAAGACAGCAAGGAAAACTCATCAGGAAACAAACTTGATTCAAAATACAAAGAGTGCAGGTACAAGAGTTCACATCACAAGAGTTCGTGTTTGTTCCCAGCAAATGCCCCACCCCACAGCGTCTCCTTAAATACCTACTCCCCAGGTATGCCTTGTGAAGTGGGGCGTGACGCTCTACTCCCGAGCAAGTGAGCCTGCATCCGTTGTTCCCTCCTCCTCTCTGCTCTCCTTGCTCTGGGATCTGGTGGGGAGGGGTCTTGCTCCTCGCCTGAAGTCTGCCTTCCCTGTTTCAAACTTGAAGGGCCCTGGCCTGCTTCGGCCTGTTCCTCCCCACAGTCCTCCGAAGCCACAGACACCCCCTCCTGGGCCTCAACAGGGAACTCCATGTGGTCCTCAGAGTCAGGCTCGGATGGAGGCATGACAGTACCTTCCATCCATCTTCTAATTTCTTTTCACATGTACTTATGGCTTTCCTTCTTTACTCCTTCATGGAGGATAAACAACAGATGCCCAATAAGTTCTGAGTAGTCATGTCACGAACCAAACTTTTGCAGCATTTCATAGTGAAAATATTCCCCTCTTGCATTTTATTGGGAGAATAATGCAATTACAAATTCATCATTTTGCACAGACTGACATTTACTATGCTGACTAGCATCATGTTTAAGGAACAGAGCACAATTCCTCTAAAGCCACACATTAAAAAACTTTTCTGAGATTCATACAGTGAGGGCTGAATGAAAGCAATGCCTCCACTTCCATAAATTTAGTTTAAATAGGATATTTTAATAAATGAAGCAGGAAAATAATCCTGGAAATGAGCTCTTTTCTTACCTTCACAGGTAGTTCTCGACTTACAACAGTTCGTGGTAACTGCACAAAGTTACAATGGCACAGAAAAAAGTGACTTATGACTGTTTTTCACACTTACAACTGTTGCAGCAGCTCCATGGTCACGTGATTGAAATTCAGAAGCTTGGCAACTGGTTCACATTTATGACCATTGCAGTGTCTTGGGGTCATGTGATCAGCTTTTGTGACCTTCTGGCAAGCAAAATCAACGGGGAAGCCAGATTCCTTTAACAACCATGTTACTAACTGAACAAACTGCAATGATTCACTTAACAATTGTGGCAAGGAAGTTCGTAAAATTCACTCAACAAATGTCTCACGTAGTAACATATATTTTGGGCTTAATTGTGGTCAGAAGTCGAAGACTGCTGGTGTTTACTTTTTTTCCTAATCACCACCATTCACTACACATGTCCCATGAATGAGGGCGAATATACATGTCCCAGGATAATGTTGCAGGATCCGATCTGGGTTGGTCACCGGGACCAGAGGTTTTTGTCTTCCGAGCTTTTGGACTCATGCCAGAGCCCATCCTGAGGGAACTTCTCTCTAGCAGAGTGTATTAGACTAGAGAGAAGTTCCCTGAAGATGGGCTCCAGCACAAGTCCGAAAAGTTGGAAGACAAATCTCTGTTCCCGGTGACCGACCCAGATCGGATCCTGCACTACACAGGTCTTCCAATGATGGACAAGCTTTTTAAAGCTGCTTTGAAAGATTTGACACTGTATTTTCAGCCAGGGGCTGAGACTCCTTTCCATCTCTTCATTTGAGCCAAACAACTGCCATGGAGGTATGGAAGTTGCATGGCATCAAGTCTGGACTCTGTGGCAAATGGAGTAGCATGTTAATAGCCAGCTACACAATTGCCTCTTGGCCTGTTAGATATGAGGCCTAAAATTGTCATGCTGTAGCAAAATTTCCTTCTTGTGCTTTAGAAGTTTGCTCAGTTTCAAGTCAGTGTCTCAATGCAGTCTCTGAGTCAGTAATGATGCCAGGTTCAAGGAAATTCCTGCATTAAAATGATAAGTACGGGTTTTCCTGTTGAAGCCTGGTTTTGATTTTTTTTTAAGTTGAATATTTCTGATGATATCCCACAGACCACTGCTTCATTTCTGGAAAATAAAAAGATCCCGTACTTTGTCAGCTGTCATGATGCTATGAAGGAATTTTCATTTTTTTATAGCATGACAATTGCGGTCAAATATCAATTCTTGAACCTTTGATCCGTGCTGTCAGTATGTGAGGACCCAATTTTACACAGATCAACAATGTGGCCCACATATTTCTGTGGAATGCCAGTCTTGATGTCAATTTCCCCTTTGAGTGATCGGCCATTGTCCTTGATCAATTCCTCAATTTATCTCATGTAAAACTCATCAGCAGTTGTCACAGGGAGTCTACTTCTTTCTTCATCACACAAATCAGCTCTTCCCAGTTATTTTCTTAATATATTCCGGCTTGGTGACACGTAGTACTCACATTATCACAGTCTCTACCAAACACAACCTGAATTTAGTGGCAAATTTCATTTTGAAGCTCTCCTTCAGCAGTCAAAAATTCAATTGCAGAATGCTGCTTAAAGTGGACTAATCTTAGATGATTTCCATTTCGCACACAATGATGACACAACTTTTCCCCCAAACAAACTTCTGCCAACCGGAATGAAAGAACAGATCTAAAGAGCATGGCAGAGTTTATAGCACATCAGCACAGTATTCCAATATCTCAGGGGCTGCCACAAAGAAGAAGTACTCAAGCTATTCTCCAAGGCGCCTGAAGGCAGGACAAGAAGCAACGGATGGAAACTAATCAAGGAGAGAAGCAACCTAGAACTAAGGAGAAACTTCCTGACTGTTAGAACTATTAACCAGTGGAACAACCTGCCTACAGAAGCGGTGAATGCTCCAACACTGGAAATTTTTAAGAAGAGACTGGACAGCCATTTGTCTGAAATGGTATAGGGTTTCCTGCCTGAGCAGGGGGTTGGACTAGATGACCTCCAAGGTACCTTCCAACTTTATTATTATTATTATTATTATTATTATTATTATTATTATTATTATTATTATTATTATCATCTGTTGGCAACTTATAAGCGGCATTAGCTTTCATTTAAAAATATATATATACTAAAATGTTTTTCCATAAAATCTAGCTAACAGGATCTGTTTGGAAAGTATCCAGGAACTTTCAGTTTAAGTGTGAACTCACTAAAACATCTATGTGAATTTGATTCCCTTTGGTTTGCTAATGAATATAATGTTTGGTTGCCTTTTTATATTTTGTATTAATATATTGTATATCTACAATGTTATATTATAAACCTAATAAACCATATTGTAATGGATGCCTAAATCACCCTTTGTGATTTAAAGAATAGAATAGAATAGAACAGAATAGAATAGAATAGAATAGAATAGAATAGAATAGAATAGAATAGGAATAGAATAGAATAGAACAGAACAGAACAGAACAGAACAGAACAGAACAGAACAGAACAGAACAGAACAGAACAGAATAGAGCTGGAAGGGACCTTGGAGGTCTTCTAGTCCAGTCGTTTGCTCGAACAGGAGAATCTATACCATTTCAGACAAGTGAGTGCCTTAGTCGACAGTGACGGAGCGCCCACGATTTCTGAAGGCAATTCAATTTAACACATTGCTATTGAGTAAACTATGGTTTAATATAATTTGTGAACCATCCAATTGACAAATTTGTGAGAATAAATCTCCACTAAATAAAACTAAAATGCATTGGTTAATCCTCTAAATAAAAATGAGCCTTTGAAGGAAACTTGAATCTTAGTGACCTCAGAGACATAGACATGCCATTTTCCTCTAGAAATTTGTGTTTGACATCACAAACATTGAAATTAAAGCAAGATAAATGTTATAAACATCACCCATTTGTCTCCTGTGCTGATGGTTAGCCATTTATTATTTTTGCCTTGCACAGATGTACGATATATAATATATAAACCAGGGATAAATAAAAATGGCATACCCAGCCTAAGCATCTGGCTGTGTGATCAGCCATATTAATAATGCAATCGAAACAGTTATTTTTAAAGTGTACAGTCTGGATATTTGTAATTAGTTTCTTCTCTGAGTGAATTATACTTTCAAATAAGTCAGAAGTAACCTAGGATCGGCCAAGCTGGGCAACTAGAATTCAAATTGCTGCCTCTTTTTGATTTGGGAAGGGATATCAGCTGCCACTGTTTATTAACTAGTCATCCATTCAATTAATCAACCAATACATTCTAAATTATATCTCTAAATTGAAGCAGGATGCTAAAATGATATTGTATAAAGAGAGGATTGGTCTAAAGGGGGTTTGATTAGATATTCCAGTTTGGTGTAATGGTTTTAAGATTTAAATTTCTTTCCAGATGCTTTAATATTTGGTTTGGACCATTTGCTGAAGAGGTTTTGTCCGATTAAGTGTTTCAGATGTGGAAAGGAGGCTATTGGTTAGAGTGGAAAATTTGATGTGGCAATGGTGGTGACAAAGTTATCAATGCCATCCACTGACAGCGAAGAACATAAAACAGTGATGGCTTTTAGAGACCGAGTGCCCAAAAACTGCCCCCCGTCCCCACTCCACCTCCCACCCTGCCTGCTCCGCCCCCATCTGCCCCTGCCCCGCCCACCCGCAGGGATATGCACTGCCTCCATGGCCTGCATATCTCCCAGCCAGCCCTGCAGCACCATGGCAGCCACGCCCTTTGCCCACACCCCGCAGCATCATCTGCACACTATGGGGTGCGAGGGCAGAGTTGTGTTCCTACTGCCCAGCTATGTCCTTGGCTGCACTGCTCTGTGTGGGCTGCACCCAGGGGCGATTCTCCTCCAGGGAAGCTGCTGGTGAGGAGGGGGCCACAGGGGGAGGTGGGGCTGGGGCGACGGCATGCGTTCCCACAGAGAGGGCTCCGAGTGCCGCCTCTGGCACCCGTGCCATAGGTTCGCCACCACTGACATAAAAGATAAAGAATAAAAAGCTTCTGAGATTATCCAGATTATCTCCCATTCGTTTGAGGTTTCAATATAAGTAGAACTTATCAGGATTAATGTTCTAAATACATGCACCACAGAGCATTTAGCATACTCCCAATTCTCAGAATCAAATAATAAAATTGTTATGTACTGGGCTTAATTAAGAGCACGTGCAGGGAGCTGCACCAGAACAGTCAGCAGACCACGTGATCTGCCCGGTCAGAATTGCTGTCTGCAAGCAATGACTAGCATGCAATTTGCGCGGAAAAGTCCGTTGCAACGATTGGCTGGCGACGCCCCAGGGAGAATGTATAAAAAGGGGTGGAGCCATTTTGTTGTTGTTCTGTTTTACTTGAATAAAGAAATACCTGTTCTTCAGCTCTGACTATTCAATGCCTACCAACGTGAGAAAAAAAAGAACAAAAATGAAGTAGTTCTTTAGTAAGAGTGGGAAGAGGGACTTCAGGGGTGTCCTCTAGAAAAATTATGCAATAATAAACTAGCTCTAAAGACCTTTTGCTTTTATAGCCAAGCAACATGACCCTTACACAAACGTCAAGGTTACATATGCAAAAGCACTTTTGTCAAAAACACCCAGCTATAATGGAGGGGTAAGAGGCTAGTTGGTCAGCTTTGCCTAATGCACCTGGCTATGTAATGGAGATGCGGTAGCAGAAATCTGAACCATGCTATTAAGCTCCACTTCAAGAGGGATAGGCTGGATAAACGAAGACAAATAACCGCCATTCAATTAGCATAGCAGTAACATTATCCACCTAAATTATTAAAAATAGAAGACCTGCATCACCAATCAAGATGTTTTCAGTCTTAGTTTGTAGCACTAACCCTCGGCCTGCCTAACCTAACATGCTTTGTCTTAGGTTGTCTAGGTTCACACATTGTCCTGAGTTCATGTTGTTGGATCCACGTAATATGCTAACCAAAAGTAAACAAGCCTTATTGTTGCTTAATATCAACTCAGTTATTACTGCATCTCCCCCTTTGAGTCATTTTTTTAAATAACTGAAGGATTTGCAGGACAGTGTTTCTATAAAATACCCCAAAAGATTTTAACCAACAATCTCACTGGAAGGAGTGGCCAATCACCAGTGCTTAATAATAATGTTTCTTTTCTAATGCCAGCCCAATCTGTCCTATAGATATTACTAGTAGGTTCAGGTCTTACAACTTGTTGTTTGCTATGTTGTTTTGCCAGTGCCAAAAAAAGTCCACAATTACAGGCCCCAATGATAGCCACCGTTATGAAATGCTTTGAGAAGCTGATAAAGGACATTATTGTATCTAGCCTCCCACCAGCATTTAACCTGCTTCAGTTTGCCTACTGACCAAATCGCTCTACAGAGGATGCTATTTCTTCCGTTCTCCATCTGAGCTTGAAGCACTTAGAGGAAAGAAATACTCATGTGCATTTGTTGTTTGTTGATTTCAGTTCGGTGTTTAACACAATCATTCCCCAGTATCTAGTAGACAAACTGGGCCTTAAACACTCCTTTGTGCTAATGGATTCTTGATTTTATTACTAACAGGCTCCAATATATGCGAGTTGGAACAAATACCTCTAATATCATTTTCTTGAGCACAGGTTCTCCTCAGGGCTGCATCCTAAGTCTGCTGCTGTTCACCCTGTTGACCCATGACTGTTGGTTTGCCACCAACCATATTGTGAAGTTTGCAGATGATACAACAGTAATGGGCCTTATTCAGGATGACAAGGTGGAAGCTTACCGCAAGGAGGTTGAGGGGTTGGTGAACTGGTGTAAGGAAAACAGCCTAGTTTTAAATACCGGAAAAAACAAAGAGATCCATTGTCAATTTCAAAAAAGGCAGGCACAGCCACACTCTCTGTGCATTAATGATTCACCTGTGAAGATGGTTACCAGCATCAAATTCCTGGGTGTGCAGCTAACAAGCAGGCTGGTTTGGTCGCCCAACAGTGAGAAACTGGTGAAGTGGGCACAGCAGCGCCTGCATTTTTTGCGTTGCATGAGAAAAGCACATCTTCCTTCCCCTGTCCTGACCACCTTCTACAGGGGGACAATCGAGAGCATCCTGTTATACAGCATCACAGTCTGGTTTGGAAGCATCACTGCTTCAGACAGGAAAGCAGTGCAGAGTGGTGAGAATGGCCAAAAATATCATTGGCAGTTCCCTCCCCCCCATCCAGGATATAGCACAGAAGCGCTGCTTGAGCAGGGTCCATAAGATTATCTGGGACACTACACATCCTCTTCACAACCTGTTTTCCTTGTTATCTTCTGGGAAGAGGCTTCGTGGTATCCGTAGCAGAACATCCGCATTCAGCCATAGTTTCATTCCATACAGCATTAACCTTGTGAACCTTCTCAAGCTTTCTCCTTCCGTTATATATTCAAGATGGACAGTATTTAATATTTATTTGTTATGTATATGTAGGGGTGTGGGTCTATACATATGTTGTATATAGTATGTTTAAGTGTGTGTCATGTATGTGTTTCACTTTGAGAGCGGGCAACTGAATTTCATTTTTTATGTGTGCCGTTGTGCCCACAGTAAAAATAAATGACAATAAAGGTTATCTTATCTATTTCCATCTATTCTTCAAGAAGCTTAAGTCAACATGCCTGGCTTTCCCCTCTCCCCCAACCCATTTTTATTCTTCATGCTGTGAACAAAGGAAATGTCGCAAAGTCACCCAATGATCTTGATCACTAAGTGAGGAATTTGATCTTCATCAACTCCACCCTTAATCTGACAGTTTATCAGTGATCACTCATATTGGCTCTGATTTAATAATCTTGGTCCTTGGGGGGGGGGCTTCAGGTTTTCATAATAAAAAGGCTCTTACTTTTCTTCATCTTTTTTATTATTCAGTTTCTTTTCATCCCTTAGAGCAGGGGTGTCAAACTGCCGGCCCGCGGCCTAGATGCATCATGGCGAAACCATGCCCACTCCATTGCCGGCAATGGAAAAAAAGGTGTGATACGTCGTGACACGTCACGTGATGTTGCGAGTTTGACACCCCTGCCTTAGAGGCAGAGCTAATATTACTGCTGTTGGATGACCCAGTCCTGGTCAAAGAAGCCATAGAATTAAACTAGGTACATGGCAAATGAAGTGCAATGTTGCCATTTAGTTTGGTCTAGTTTTTATGTGTGCATGGAAGCTGCTGCATATAGAAAGTTTGGTGATGTCTCCATAAGATACTTTGGGCAGTTTTCCATCAGAATTAATTTGCACAATTCTTCAGCTTCACATATTCAGTGTCTAAAGTACTGTAATCTCTTGCAACAGAGCAGCCACCTCTTAGTACATTTTTACTAAAACTGTGCCAGATTCATTTAAAATACTAATAGCCAGAGTCATAACACAGTTCTGTGTAATTGACTTTACAAGTGTGTTCTTTAACATAAAAAGCCCTCTTCAAGGGCTATGTTTGCATGAACCACAAATTAGTCAATCATACCTTAGCCGAGTATGTTATAGCTTAAGTTATGATCTGATGAGTTGTCAACCCAGAAAACTGGGTTAAGGAAATTGTGGTTCACAGAAACAAGTTGCATGAATACAGCCTGACAATAACAATATCAAACATTTTTGTTATGATGCAAAAAGAGAAATAATAAAATGAAATATTGCACAGGGTTGACCTTCATATTCTGCTATAAGCAGTCTCTATTTACTGATTGCTGCACACCTTCCTAAATGTGCAGGGTTGCTGATCACACAGCACAACTTCTAGATGTGGCCTGAGAACTTGTGAAATCAGAATCTCTCTTGTTAAATTTGTCGTGTTTCTCCAAGCAATAAGAGATTGCAGAGATGGAGGAGTCTTCCAAATTTGGTTTCCTGTATCATGTTTGAGTTAATTTACAAATTCAGAGGGAGTTCCCAGCAAGACCCCAGCTTAAACATTTGGCTAAATTAAACAGGCAAAATCCATGGGTCCCAAAGCAGATGTAAGGGAAGATTCTCAGGCTGATAAGGACCCAGGAGCTAAACAGGTACCTGTAAGCTCATTCAATACCTGTAAAAAGACCTTCCTGGTTAGTTCCCAAAAACAGATTGTGGGTAAAAAATTGGTGGATTATTATTGAATTTCTTCAGAGACAGGAAACATTGTACAAGAGTTAATCAGGAACGAGCTTCTTCTTTATTAGTGACAAAAGACAAACTTTCTTTTCCTTTTTTGTAAAATTTGGTTTTTATGGGTTGGCAACCCAGCAGCCATTTATTTTTTGTGTGTATGGCAAAAGATAGAACGGGATCAAAATGTCCTGCTTTCAAGGCTAAGAGAAACATTTTCTGTATTTCTGAATCTGAAATTGCCCCCTCCTCAAATGAACTCTGCATTCAATCCATTAACTCCAAGATTCTTTGAATTGCATATGTCATAATTTAGTTACCTGGCCTAATTTGAGTATTTTTTTTAAAAAAATCTTCCAAATCCCATTTTATATACTGCCATGTCTGATAAGAGTCTTACAGAACCTGAATACTTTGTGTGCCATTTTGGTTGATTCTAATTAAAATAACACTCAGACATTTCCCTCATAGAGCAATGTGATTATAGTTGCCTTTTATTTTTCTAGGACAGTGAGAAAATAAACGTCTCAGCAATGTTCTAAGAAGAAGTCATATTAGTTCCGCTCTGGTTTTGCTTTGCTGAGACCCAGGGACTTCCCAAGCAGAGTTGGGTGTAAAGCAGACGCTTGCAGAGAATGATGCCAGAAGCAAAAATATGGCTCCAGGGACCAAGCCAATTATGTACAACTCCCTGTGAGTCATATGCCAGAATGATTAAACTTGCACTCCTCCAAGTACACACAAAGAAGATATATTCCCTACTGGTTTTCCTCCCAATCTATCTCCATTTTAGCTGTCAGGGAGAGATGAAGGAAGCCTTTCAGATGTTTCTATGGCTAAACCACTGAAAGTGAAAATTCCTTCCTATCTTGCAATATATATCATTTTATGAGGAGCCCCTGATCTTCCTACCTACCTCCACCTTTGCTTAGGCTGTAATATATTATTATTATTATTCTGTTAGGTGAAGAGATAAGGTCTCTCATCAAACAGCTGACTTGCCTTTCACTCAGCCTACCAGTGCCCACATGACTCCAAAGTGCATTATCCAAGATGGCATTGCAGGAAGTGAGATGAAAAGGATTGGCTGTTGCTATCACAACAGTCCAGTTTTGCTCTTAAAATAGTTTAGATAGTTCGTGACTATACACTGATATAGCTCATAGAATCTGGGAATTCAGTACCTGAAAATTACAGCTTTATAGTTCATATCAAACAAGGCGTCATATATTCTCCACTGGTTTTTATTTGATGTTCCGTATGAATGCTTTAGTCCATAATTACCTTAAGTTTGGAAAGAAATGCCGAGAAGAGCAGAAATAAAAACGCTAGGGCAGCAAAGCATGTTTTAATGCTTCCTGGGACTTTCTAACTAGCGATTGGTTCATTTGGTTACTGAATAGTATTTTACAGATAGTTAGCTCTTAGGATGTTCCCTTGTAGGATAAGAAGGAAATTAAATTACCTCAATCGACATTAAAAATAGATAAGTTGAATGTGCAATGCTTAGCATACAGTACAACAGTAGAAATGGTCAAGCGAAGCACGTGTGGCCTCCGTTTCAATAAAAGTGTTCTGGCAGAGGTTATTGGATTTGCTTTAACTGGAATCCCAGAACTAAGCAAGAGTGGTATAAATCAGGGGTCTTCCAACTTGGCCATTTTATGACGTGCCTGGCTGAGGAATTCTGGGAGTTGAAGTCCACAAGTTTGAAGATCCCTGGCCTAAATACCCCTTCCAACTCTATGATTCTGTCAGAGAAAGATTTTTAATTTGCTCACTTGGTGCATTTTACTTAGAAACAAACTATTTCCAGCTGCTTCTTAAGTAGAATGTGAAAACTAGCTAAAAGTGTGTTTAGTGAGTGCTTTCTCTTTAAAGAAGATACTTATTTGGAGGAAGGTAACTTATTTACAATTAAGCTTGATTTAGGTCACACAAAAGTGCAGCTATTGGTTTTCCTTGCCAAGAGTTACTACATAGTAAGATGATGTATTTATGGAGTCAAAGCATTATTTTTGCACTTAAATCAGAAAATGCACCATGTTTTTTCTATAGCAATCCAGCAAATGAAAATACTTTACAACTTTTAATCTGATTTATTAATTAAATATGTAAATTGTAGGTATACATGTGTGTGTGTGTGTGTGTGTGTAAGAAATCTCAAAAACAGTATAATTTGAAAATGCTAGAGTGACAAAAAATATAAGAAAAAAAATGAAGCTAAAATTTTTTGTCTGTCTTGTCCAGGTAGAATTGGACACATAGAAACAATATTTATAACCACAAAAGATACAATTTCAATCAATTTATGTACATTCTTTGGTAACACAAAACTGAAACATCACAACAGAAAAGTTGCTTCAGTCATCCAACCAATGTGTGTTTTCAGTACTACTTTACAAAGCCTTAGTAAGACCACACTTGAAATACTGCCTCCAGTTCTGGTCACCACAATATAAAAAAGATGTTGAGATTCTGGAAAGAATGCAGAGAAGAGCAACAAGAATGATTAGGATACTGGAGGCTAAAACATATGAAGAACGTTTACAGGAATTGGGTATGTCTAGTACAGGGGTGTTAAACTGCTGGCCTACGGGCCAGTTGCATCATACGGAGGCCGTGCCCACCCCAGCTCCGGCAGTGCAAAAAAAGTTGTGATACATCATGACACGTCACGTGATGCAGTGAGTTTGACACCCTTAGTCTAATGAAAAGGACTAGGGGTGACAAGATAGCACTGTTCCGATATTTAAGGGGCTCCTACCAAGACGAGGCGATCAAATTTTCCAAAGCATTTTTTTCCCTATCGCGATGCGGGCCGTCGCGCTGTGCATGCGCGATGCGCCCCATCGCGCATGCGCGGGCCCACCATTTTTTTGGTCGGCCATTTTTTCCCTATCGCGATGCGGGCCGTTGCGCCGCGCATGCGCGATGCACCCCGCACATGCACGGTGCGGGCCCATTTTTTTGGGGGTCGGCCATTTTTTTTCCCTATCGTGATGCGGGCCCCGGAAAAGGTTGAGAACCGCTGCTCTACCTCTTCGAAATCCTGACTGTACTTCTGGAAGTTCTCGATCCACATACTGCTGGAGCCTAGCTTGTAGGATTTTAAGCATAACTTTACTTGCATGTGAAAAGAGTGCAATGGTGCGATAGTTTGAACATTCTTTGGCATTGCCTTTCTTTGGAATTGGAATGTAAGCTGACCTTTTCCAATTGAGTTTTCCAAATTTTCTTGTACAGGTCATAAACGATCAATATGGTACATACCATTCTCCCTACAAGAAAAAGTTGGCTTAGCGCTGCTACACACTTATGTAAGTCACACAAACTTCAAAAGGTCTATTTTTGAGTCAACATGGATAGGGTTACACTGCTGAACAGTGTTAATTCCATTCATTCTTTAGAAGCGATTTTCTTGGTCTCAAAGGGGAAGATTATGTCCTGAAGTTGTTTGGATTCTATCCTCTATGGTATTGAATATGCGAAGGATAAATTCGCCCTAGTCTGAAACCACTCCATATTATATAAATAACAAAATTACTTTTATTAGGACTTTTATTTTATTTATATGAGGAAACATGTGAACATACTTCTTGATATTTAAGAGTCTATATTAAGCATTTCTTATCATGACCTATATGTTTTGACCCAATAAATCTTATTTTTGTTGTTCAATGCAAATAGCTTTTCAGTCTTAATTATGTCTCCTGTGATTTCAGAATAATGGGTTAAGTCAGGGTCTCTAAAGAAGCAGCTTTAAAGAGCAGGAAATGATTCCTCTGGGATAAGATATAATAAATACATCTGTAATTGGATTCTGAGCTGCAAATTTTTAAGTCAGATTCTACATATGTGCTGTTCTAGAGTGATTGATGTTATGGTTAGGATTTCAAACTTTCAATTAATTTTTATGTTTGTTGGTGGGGCCAAACAGTTTAATAAAGAACTTCAAATTTTGGCTTTGGGCAGTAAAATTCTCAATGCTGGCAATACAATACAGGTAGCCCTCAACTTATGACCATAATTAAGCCCAAAATTTATGTTGCTAAGCGAGACAGTTGTTAAATGAGTTTTGCTCCATTTTATGACCTTTCTTGCCACAGTTAAGTGAATCACTGCAATTGGTAACTTAGCAAGGGTTTATGACTTTGATCCACTTGAACTGAAGCAAATATCTCAACACATATAGGTGCACAGTTATCTAGGGATCTGGGGAGAAATTGAGCATGGTGTTTTATATATATTTGAGGTGGGGTGTTTTTATATGGATAATAAGATATTTACAATTTATATCAGGGGTCTTCAAACTTGGCCCTTTTATGAGTTGTGGACTTCAATTCCCAGAATTCCTGGCTGAGGAATTCTGGGAGTTGAAGTCCACAAGTCATAAAAGAGCCAAGTTTGAAGACCGCTGATTTATATCAACCTTCTGAAATAACAACATTTCTACTAGTGTTCAGCACAATGAATAAAAGAGACATTGGATCCATGCGTTATTTATTAATAATTGATAAATACAAGGTAAATAGCAACAACTTGTCAAAATTATATCTTGAAAATATATTTTTAAAAAGCTTATTCACATTCATTTTGTATAATCAATAAACCAGTGTCTGAAAAAACTAAAATAAAAAGGACTAAATATCCAATTCTATTGCATTTCCACTATTCTTACTTGTAAACATGTTATACTAGACAAAATCACCCCTCTGTACAGGTTCGTGTGCTATGGATTTCTTGTAGATGATCTTTATGCATCACTGCAAAAATAATTTATTAATAAAAGTGATCTGCCTTCAAGTATCCTTGCTAAAAATCTTTTCCTAATGTATTGCATTGTTTCTCTTGCTGCATCAGCAACATGTACAATAGAATCTCAGCTGGGACATCCCTTGTGAAGACATCCAAATTATGCTTTATACTAAAATATTCTGCTTTTTCAGCTTACTGCAGCCCTTAGAAGTTAGGTAATTACTAGCATTTGAATACACCACACTGATCGCATATCAAATATTAGTGAAAATTCTGCTATAGATAGTAACTTAGTTTTCATTTACAATTTCTCTAAAGCCTATTGAAAAAAGTACAAGAATTTCACTTTCATGTTATAACTTTTTAAACTTTTTGACTTGGAAGCTTCTGTTAAATAGTCCATAACAATCAGAATCAATTTGATGGTAACAGAAGTTATCCTGTATTAAGGGATTCTTAAGGCAACTCTTATGGGCCTGATCAACACAGTATCTCCATACTGAGTTGTTACTTTTCAGGAAGTATTGAAGGGTGTTCAAGTTATAGCTGCCTAGAATTAAACTGATTTCCAGGAAGCTTAGAATTGAGTCATAATTATTTATAACCAAGTTAATGCTTGCTAAATCTCCAAACTGGTTGCTTTTGAGTCTAGTCTAATTAACACCTTGCAACAAACATGCTTTTTTTCTGAATCTGTTTGCATTTCTTAGATGCATGCTCAAAACCCACAGGGAATACTTGGTGTATTTAATTGTTGATTACGTTCATTAAGAACCACTGGCTCTTGTAATTTGGGGTAAAGCAGACGCATGTTCATATTTCTGTAGAATCATTACAAGCTTTATGACTATGATTCAATTCTCAAACTCTCATCTGCAAAATCTGATACAACGTGTGTGGGCTTGGAAGGCAGAATACTCCATTCCTTCACTTAAATGAATATGCCCAGAAGAGGCAATTCTGCCCTAAATGACTACTTTCCTAAAGAACAATTTGCAGAAGAAGTGTTCTATCACAGGAGCCTGTGTTTGCAGTATATGCTGTTGTTGCAATCCAGAGATGCCTGTACAATCTACCTGATGCCTTTCAAAAGTGTTGGAAATACAGTTATTAAAAATTCCAAGGAAATGTTCTAGAAATCCCAAAGAAGACATTACAGTATGTTCGGGAAATGGCTAGTTTCATACATTAAGAATTAGGATCTAAAAATGGCTCAGTAATTCAGTGAAGACTCCTACTTTTATTATAAATGTTTTTTTAAAGGGTCTTTGAAATTCATGGAAAGCTTATATTGACTCCTGTAATGGCAGACTGAAGTGTTAGATTGGTGGATAACAAGTGACAAGGTTCAAATGATCTCTGGAATAAAACTTATCAGCAGTTGCACTGCAGACTTGTAATGCCAATAACAGTCCTTGGATGAGCTCAGCAGTAGTACCAGACTTCGGCAGACTTCTTTGGTAGTCTTATATATTTACAATCCCAGCTTCACAAACCAAAGAAAGACGCTCAAGTATCAGTACAAACAAAATAGTAATATAACATTTTGTGTGTGTGTGTGTGTGTGTGTGTGTGTGCGTGCAGAGATAAATTTCATTTTACTGACTGAATGTAATAGGTAGCTGGATACTATTCAGTGGTTTAGGACAAGCTAGGCAGGTATATAGAAATGCTCCAATTTCCTCTGAATCCTAAAAGATGACATTTTCAACATGTGTTGAATAAGGAAAGGCAATATATGCAATGGGGTTCCAAGGGAAGCGCCCCATTGCTGACGGTTGTTTTTGGGTGTTTGAATAAAGGGGTACATTCAACAGAAATCCCCATTAGGAAATTTCTGGAATGGTATTTTAAACAGAGAATACATGTACAGTAAAATGAAGTTACTCCTCCTGCACCACCTCCCCCGCCCCACAATTTTTCTGAGTGTTTTTATGAGCAAGGCTAAGTAAGCTAGGTTCTAATAATTATAGAACTTATTCAACAAATTCATATGTATGTTCAATTGAGATGTATTTTTCATTCGAACAAGATGGATTTATTGCAGTCTGGGAGGGAGACAGTTAATAGTACGTATCATTCTTTTTTAATTTTATATTGCAATACATATGTGTGTGTGTGTATATATATATATATATATACACATACACACACACACACACACACACACACACATTTCTTATAAAATGGTCCCAAGGAATTATAAAAAAAAAAATTCAGAACAAAAGATGAAGTCAGGTTTTGTTTTTGTTTTTTTAAAAAAGCCCCAAGATTTCATTGCAATTTTCTGTTGCTGTTTGATAGTTTTTAGTTTCTTACCTCTTTGTTGGAATAAATTATAAAACTCTCTTGAAAGGTGAATGAATATTCAACATATTTTAGGGAAGGGGAAATGTTTAGAAATAGATTACACAGCTTAATAAGAAATGAGATTTTGTTTTTACACAAAGAATCCCAGGATATGTCTACTGTACCCCAAATTCCCAGAATTTTTTGGCAGAAGAATCTGTGTGTGTGTTCTGTGTTGATCTGGCAAGGAGCATATAGACTGTTCTGCAAGTATGACAATTAAAATTGGAAAGAAAAAAAAACCTAACACAAAGTGCAAGACGTTATTTGCTTGATTTTTCCCTTTAAACAAGATAATATTCTTTCCTCCCAATTGCTCTTCTCCGAGTGGCCTCAGGCTACAAGTGCTGATAGTTCCTGTTATGGCATCACACTCACTTATCAGGCAGTTCAGCTTGATTAATCATCATACCACTTAACAGTGGATGAACCCTCAGCATTCTTGATTGGTGCAAAGTGGAACCCCAGGCTGAGGTTCTGCCGATGAGAGCATTGGCATCTTTTCTACAGACTGTTCTTTTAAAGAGATGTAACTGACTGCAGTCAAATGGCAGAAAACCCACTGGTGAAGAGACCATTTTTACAAAGAAGAATCCAGTAATGCCCAGCATAGCAGCTGTTTTAGGAAATGAGGGGAAGATAGTTTCTCCCTCCTGTATTTGCTAAATTCAATAAAATGTCCACAGGTGATCAGCTGAAAAGGTGCTAGATATAAAATTGATGGAAAGCTAATTCGTCCATAAAAGGCTGCACCAAGTTATCCGTGGCAAAATAGAAAACTAGCCCAAAAGTGATAGAAATTGGAAGAGCTGGTAAGGCCTTTTTAAAAATGGCAAGTAGCAAGAGGGTAAGGCACAGGCCCTAGGGATAAAGAGAGAGAGAGAAACACATAAGTTAACTGGAAGAGCTCTTATCTCAAACTAGTAGATAGTTGATTGCTGTCCCTGGAACTCTGGATGTGCTTCAGAGATATATTAACTGCCAACAAGGATTGTTCATAAATTTGGTGGGAAAATCAAGATGGATAAATTGCTACTGAGGCACATTTTTTAACCACATTCCCATTCTGTCACCTCTGTCACTGTGCTGAATAGTAGAGCCTGTTTTACTAGGGATATGAAGAGAGACAGGACTCTTTAGTGGGCAGAAAACTTTTTTTTCAACCAACAAGACGGAGATGCCTAAATTCACTGTAAGAAATTCCCCGAGAAGGGGAAAAAAGACTGCACTTTAAATATCAGGAGCAACCCACCAAACCTTTTATAAAAATGGACGGTTAGTTTCTATCATATATAAGCCAGGCAACATCTGCATGTATGTCAAGATGGCGAGCACAGTTATGGGTGTGATGTATACAACTCATATTGAAAAGACAGAGGGTTACCATTGTGACTTCTTTTACCACCCCTTATGTAGACATTTCTGTTATAAGCTGACAACTAGTAACCACATTTTCATTAAGAGTAGAATAGCCGATCCCATGCATAATATTGGGCTCCTTCTATGAAATTCTATTTTTACTGACAATAATTTGGAGTTCCAAGTGCACAGCATTTAGCTGGTATCCATCCTCTCAAGTGAATGGTGTCTGCAAATGGAATTCTTGTGCTTTTCCCTTGGAACCTACACATCCTACACACCACTGACGTGTCTAGTTTTTTATGGCTTCCTTTATTAGGAAAATACCATTATCTCAAGCTAGAATATTAAGAAAGACACACATAAAAAAAAATCTGTCCAAACTTGTTATTCCCAAATGTCTTTCAAGAAATTCCTGACAGAAGCAACTGACAATATTTACAAGCTTATGACCAACTCTGAGTATCAGGTACATTGTTCCAGGTTCCACAATTCTGTCTCACTGGGAGGTCTTGTATGGTGAACAGCCTGAAGGATTGCACGTAGGTGTTTTCCGGTGACTTTGCTTTTTAAAAGAGTGAGAAAGGAAAGCTTTCTTTCTCTCATCCCTCCTTCTCTGAGTTAGAGTTCTGATTTTCACCTTCAAGTCTGGGCATCATTGCAATCCAACTACTAGCAATCTCTCTAGATGGATGCTTCTCTTGAGAGGCTAAACTTTTTCTACAACCTCTTATTAGAGCAGGGGTTGAGAACCCCTGTATTAGAGAATGGTATTTTTCTAGTCAGACCTGGCAAGGATTTTACTTCCCTTTTTCTTGTGAAAGTGGAGATAAAATACAAAAACTATCATCCATCTATCAAGTTTCAGAGGGAATGGGAGGAATTTTTGGATATCCATGCTGGAAATATTGTATAATCAAAAAAACAGAAAGAAAAACCTACAAGAAAAAAAAACCCTGAAGTTGTCCAGCTGACACGTTTAAACAATTTCTAAGGAAGAGCATTATTACACAATTTAAGTAGTAATGGCATCAACAAGAAAGGGAAGGGGAAATATACTCACAATTAAAATGGCTACAAAACAGGCTAAAGTTGTGTTCCAGTCTCCACTGGCTGTTGCTGAAGCTTTGCCAACTAGAACACTGTAGAAAATGAAATCTCCTAAGCCAAGCTTAACTCCTCCTGTGAAAGAAAAAAAAAACTCTGCCAATTAGAAATTAAAACCATTGTATGCAGCAATTTATGTTTCGTCACGGTGCATTTATTAAGACCAAGAAGAAATGGGACATATAAAAGTCTGGTACTATTTTATTTTTTTTTGCTGTCAGCTCAATTAGAGATGTTCTGATATTTGACAATGCGCCAAATATCTGCATGTTTGTATCTAACCAAGGAGCCTGAACAAACCTCAAGGGATATTTTTAGCTTCTAAATTTCAAATGGATTAATGAAGAAAAATAAGCTGGAAAGTAAACTAAGATATAAATCAACCCTTTGGCTATGAAACCCCTTTGCTGTCTCCATAGCACAAACAAAACAGAAAGCTTCTAGTTCAACATGTAGTTTTGCTTTCTCTGGGAAAGATAATAATTGCAACTGGGAAAACCATAATTATGTTGCCGTAAGGAAGCTGAGATTCAATTGTCAGCCGAGGACAACTGACTGGGAATCATATTTTAAAATATAGTGCTAATCAGTTCTGTGCCAGTAAGTGTTTAAGAACTCTGCCAGCAAAAGTGCCACCTCCATATCACTAGTCACAGAACGGCTGATCTGCACAACGGGCATCACAGCTCACCTTTGTTTCAACCAGCAACCAAAATTCCTGAAAATTTAAGAATTGGTTCTCACCACCCGCTATGAGCTGGCTCCGGCACACTGTTGGTGATTATTGAACCCAAATGAAAGACAGTCCAGGGACTGAAACCTATCCCCGTCCCTGATGTTGCTCAGAAGCGGAGAATGCAACTATATTAGACAAATCCTATTATTGCTTTCCCTCTTTATTACACAAGATATCCAATATGCTTCTAAATACTGCCTACAAGATTAATCTTTTTGCTCTTTAGATGCTATTATCAAGGAGGTTAGTCTTTGTTAAAGCCAGTGAAATGGCATACAAAGCCATTTCAGAGTGGTTTTTTTATTTATTACAACTTTATAGCGGAAAAACAGCTTCTGTTTTTCTGCATAGAGAAAAAAAATGGGTAAATTGCACTTTGTGCTCAAAATGATAGCTTGTCATATGTAATAGCATATACCTGCTTCAATGTCTCCTACTAAAGTCTTATTATGCTTTAAGGTATATGTATCTACTTATCAGTGCATTTTTATAATTAAACCTGTGTTTACAGGTTATCAACTGATCTTATTGCCTTTATTTGTACGATAATGAACAGCTTGGCAGCACTGAGAAGTAAACACTCAATTAACATAAAGCAGAAGGAATCTTGATTTTCATCCTAAATTCTTAAGCACTATTTTAATGTTTGGAATTCTAAGGCACATCCTTCTTTGATTATGAAAATTTACTGATGCATAATAATGATAATAACCTCCAAAAGGTGGAAGAAAAAACTGTACATGATGATTGAAATGAAGCGCAATCAGCCTAAGTGTGTAATAATCAAAATAATGCCAAACATGGTTTCTGGCCCTCCTGTGAAAGCAAGAGGTACACTAGTATCCTTGGAATTGCAGTCAGAACCAGAAAAAACTGTCGAGAACAAAAATACTGTAGCCACTGCCTCCAACAGAACTAAACTACACAAGATTGCAGAAAAGAAGTACCACAGTTCTAAAGATGAAATCTTGAGTAAACTAGGCAATATAGACCAAGACCTATATGCTGAGTGGTATTACATGATCAACTTTAGCTATCTTTATATGGAAAAAATAATCACCTTAACTAATTTTGAAAAGTGAAGCCATGCATGACAACAAAAATCTACCAGATCTACTGCAATCCTAGGATAGTTGCCTAATATTTACTAGAACTAAACTGAACCATCTCTTCTCAGAACTGATACTCATTGAATATATTCCATACTGAGAAGTTGTTAGTGCCCTTAGATACCTGATACAGAACAGGTTTCCTGAGAGCTATCTTCCTGACCTCTCACCAGAAAGCTGAAATTAAGATTTAGATTTCTAGTAAGAAAAAATATATATACATAGGAATGCTATAGCTGTTTGAGAACCTCAGTCTAGACTTCACAGAAACAGTTTATTGGCATTTTTTTGGTAGCATATAGTAATGCAGTTAATTCCAGAATGAATACTGGAGCAAAGATCTCTGATGGCAATTGCTTGGGAGACAAGAGCACTGTCACCCAAATTCGATACCTGCCTTCTACATTGGCATCTAGCAACTGTTCTATGTGAAACCTATTTGCTATAGACCTTGGTGTCTTCCAAAGATGAAACTCTCAATTTAAGACTGACAACAGATTTCATCTGACCAAGCAGTAAGGGAACAAGAGACACATTCAATATTGAATCTCCCTTGATCTGTTACCATTGCCAAATGTACTGGTTTGTGTCCTTTGTTCCTCACCCCAAAGGTCTAATCAATAAGGACATGATTGCAGCGTGGCGAATTTCACCCACCCATTTACTCAGGTGTTCCCAGCCTTCCTCCCACTGCCGGTATTCCAATGCAGCATATTTCACCAGCCTATCTGTTACCTAATTTCCCTAAGGTCTTTCTTTCCTTGCTCCATTCCCTGCCACCGTCTATGTCTGCATATGTTCTGAAAAAGGGAAATGTTCAATCTTGGATCTTTATTACGATTTGGGCATAGAATAATTAGCACATTTTTTTATACAAAGAGTATCCCTCTGAAAAGGAAAGTTGAAGATTGCATGGAACACATTTCCCAACAACATTTTCAAGGTCATAAGCATCTTTGGCAGAACAAAGATATGAACAAACGAACCAAAAATAGATATAATTATGATGCAGAAAATATGAACTAGCAATCTCTTCTTTTTCAGAAGACCACGAATTTCATAAAATCAAAACTTAGCATAAGCTAAAGGACAGGAAAAGAAATCTAAATAGCTGATAGTGATTTAACAGTGATTGAAAAGAACTGAGGAACTGAGGTAAAGCAACAACAGTCCTCTTGGGAACATGATGGCAGAGATCTGTTTGGGCTTGCCAAAATGCAACTTATGTTACTTCTACCAAAATACCTCATTATTAAGAGGAATTCTGGCTATACAGTTGCAAGGGATCATTAAAATTAACATATTTTCTGTCAGTCTGGAAATAATTATACAGATCATTCTGCATTCACAACAATTTTTGGTTAACAAATAAACTCTCACTTTCTATTAGACTATAGATTGTTACACACGACATTATAGAGCTCAGTTTTTTTTATCAATGGGGAGAGGGACAACATTTATTCCAAGATTTGATATGGTTTCCAGGAGCAACTAATACAGGTGGATACTCACATGTGGTACTAAAGAGTACTCTCTTTTTATGGCTGTATGAGTAAATGAAGCATTTTTGCTTTATTCTCATTCCTTGAGCAGGACATTTAAGTAGTTAGGTTTGCTTTTCTTAGTTTTTTTAAACCAGCAGAATAGAAAGCCCAAGACAAATAAAATTCTTATTTCCCTGAAATCTTCAGGCATCCAAACAAACCTGTTCAAACAGGTCCGCAAAAAATTCACTCATGTATAACATTGGCTGAATTCCATAAAGCAAATTCCTCACAAGACATGCTTGCTATCCTATCATTCATCAAGAGAAGTTTACAATTCATTTTAAGAGTGACAACGATAAGAAATTTTGGGAACATAACATGAGTGCTATACCAAAAGTTAAAAATAACAGCTGCTGCTTCCATAATGATCAGAATTTGGCCAGAAAATTGCATTTTAAAGATGAGATAGATAACCTGTGGCCCAAGTTTCCTTTCTAAATCCCTTGCGTTTCTCTCCGACTGTGATTACTGAAAATATAGCTCACTCCCATTTAGAGATGGGAAACATGAAAATTATAGTTTAAATCTAAAGACAGGTGTTTTCAGAGAAAAAACAATCTCTTCAAAACTATCCAAAAAACATCCAACTTCTGTCTACATGTGGCACATGCACTTTGCAACCCATGTAACCCCAGAAGTATTAAGTAATGCATTTTAACAACTAAAAGCTTGTCATCCCCAGTTCTAAATCAACAGTAAGCTTCTGTGCTGATTTAGATTTATTTATTCATGTTACTTACTCTCTTCTGGGTCCTCGCTTGCTAGGGAATTAGTGGGAAGTGCCTGAACCACTGCTCGTGTTTCACGGGTGGATTGTATTGGGCCAATCCTGTTGTCTCGTTGCTGCTCCCATTCTGGGTTGAAACCTCCATCATCTACCTCAGGACCTGCATTCTGATTTTGGTTCACTGTAACTGAAGTACACAGGCATTTTTACTACACTCTGGGATCATAGGATCATCACCCCGATACATGATTAGATTATATGAGAGTTGATAGGTGAAAAAAAAATGTTGCCACTGAGCTAACAAAAACCAAGTACTACACAAATGAAAAATACGTTAGGGTGCACCCAAATCCTAATTCTTGTACACACAGGTAATCCTTGACTTATGACCACAACTGAGCCCAAAATTTCTGCTGCTAAGTGAGACATTTGTTGAGTGAATTTTGCCCCATCTTACGATCTTTCTTGCTACATTTGTTAAGCGAATCACTGCAGTTGTTAAGTTAGTAACAGGATTGTTAAGTAAATCTGGCTATTGATTTTGCTTGTCAGAAGGTCGCAAAAGGCGATCACATGACCCTGGGACACTGCAACCGTCATAAGTATGAGTCAGTTGCCAAACATCTGAATTTTGATCACGTGACCACAGGGATGCCGCAACAGTCTTAAGTGTGAAAAATGGTCACAAGTCATATTTTTCAGTGCCCTTCTAACTTTGAACGGTCAACTGAACAAACTGTTATAAGTCAAGTACTACCTATACTTAATTTTTGACAGATATAGAGTATAATTGTGATCTTCAGTGCAAGTGGAATTGAAAAAAAAATGGTTGCAAATCAGTTTTAGCAAACCAAGTAAAACTGGACAGCGACATACATTATAAGCATCTATCACCACCCAAAGGCATTCTGTTGCCTCAGCTGGAAAAGCAAATACTACTCCCCACATCCCTGCAAGTTAAGCTATGCAGCAGCAATATTGCCCATGGTGCTCCAGTTGTATTATTATAATTCCTTATAATTTCCATTGCCTCCAACATGTATGCTAAGAATCCAATGGCGGCACATTTATTGAAAATGCTACAAGTACATTGTTTTCTTGCCTGGCAGTGAAAATATCACAATCAATTAAATAAACAGCTATCAAACTGCTAGACTTTTTAGAGTGGATGCCTGAGAATAGTCTACCCATTCTGCCTGATATTTGATCCTATTCTGATACTGAAAAGCAATCTGATAGAACTCAAGTGAGCTAATTGCCTAACAAGGAAACAATCACAACAAGATGATTGTTTTATGTGAATGGAGCAGTAAAACAGACTGATGGTATATATTTAGGATCTCTGTTTTGGAGGCAAATATAGAATATTATTATTCCCACCAGTCCCTATTATTTCTAGAGAAGTCCATATGGTTTTCTAAATTATAAATAGTTCTATATGCTGAGAAACTTGTAAGAGCAATAAAAAGAGCTCTCAGGACAAAACATGTATATCCAAGGAACTAATTATTTTGCTTTCTTAAAAAAATAAGATGCTCTTCAAGTTTGTACTTCAATTTCACGCACGATTCTGTGGAAATAAAAGTATCCTTTAACATAATAGAACAGTACTTTTCAGTGTACACGCACAGATTAGAAAATCTAGAAAAATGATCGGAAAATATACCATGTTCAATTTACCACGGAATAAATTTAAAAACCTTATTTGAAAGCCAGCTTGGTATATTGATTTAAGGCACCAGCCCAACACGCTAGTTACAAGTGTGTTTATTATACTCAGTTAAAACATATTGCATAATGTGTAGTAGAGAAATAGACTTTTCTCCCTATTCTTCAGATTTGTAAAAGATTGATTTTTCTAAATTTTATTTATATGATTTATTTATTATTATTAAATGGAAGCCGCCTCTGCTGATTTTTTTTTTTTTTTTTTTTTTGTAAAAAAGGAGTTGAGGTGTAAAAGTAGAAGCTGTGTTGTTAAAACAGCATTCTAAGGGTGGAAGAAAAAAACAGACCCAAGCCAATACTGGTAGAATTCCCTCCCTTCACTTGTCACAAGGATTCCTGGAGGTGAGTGGAAGTAAAACTGTCTCGGGACAAACGGTAAGGAAACATTTTTCTGGCAGAGGGCTTCAAATCAGCGTGCACTGTTATTGTTCACTGATGGACATGAATTCAGTATTTAAATAGCAAAGCCTTTCTGTAAATGGAAGACAGTTAACATGAAACTGCTTGACAATTCTCATTCTGCATTTCTCACACGACTTCACAAAGATAAAAAAAAAATATCTCACCTTGCTGACTGTAAGTGGCATTTTTAGATGCTCCCTTCTGGGCTTCAGTATCTTGTTCAGCCATATTTACTAGCCATATCATTGTTGCTAATGGAAAAAAGAAGACATCTGATTAATTGCTGCTATATGCTATTTAACTGCCTTATGATTATGTATACACTTTAAGTATTTTGTTTTCTGAGGTTTTCGCGGGTGTTTGTATGTAGGTCTTTGGTTATTCAGGTTTTCTCCCGCGTACAATTGGAAGTGTCTTGGCGACGTTTCGACAAAGTCCGATTCGTCATCTTCAGGCTGGTGTTTTCGGCTTCATGCTTCTAGGAGCAAAGTATTTTAGCAACATTGTGCTGTGTTGAACACACAGAAAACTGCAGTGACCCTTGTAATGAATTCATCTAAGACGTTGCTAAAAGGGAAGGCAACAGCAAAACTTCTTTTTTCTATTTGTGTTTTGCGCCCACTTTAATTAAACTGAAAGACAATTTTAATATAATGGTACCTTGGTACTCAACTGCTTTGAAGCTCATCAAATTTGGTACTCAACACATTTTGATGCGAAAATTTTCTCCTGGGACTTAGTGTTTCTTTGGTATTCAATGCACAAGCTAGAAATCAAGAGTTGGCTGCCTTGTGACTCACTACATTATTGCTTATGGAAAAAAAAATTGGTACTCATTGTTTTTGATACTCATCATGCCTCCTGGAACCAATTAATGATGAGCACTGAGGTACCACTATAACAATTGAATAAATATTGCCTGAAAAATAAGCTTTGCATTATATCTTTGTAAAACAGTTTTTTTTATTTTATTAGTATAAATGCATAAGTAAATGACAGCAGACCCAACAGAGATTATAGAAAAAGATCTTCTTCAAAACGTGCATCAGCCAAACAGGTACTCTTCTTTAATCTTGTAGTTCTATCATGGCCCCATTTCAGTACCAAACTGTACTAAAGGATCAGATGATGCACCGTGCCATAAAACCAATCAAAATCCCTGAAATAATCAAACTATTTTGGATCACATAGCATGATTTTTTTTCTTTTTTAATAATAAACATTTAAAAGTACAGTATATTGGGGAACTACTGCTCAATTGCAAAGTCACCACAATGGGAAAATGTGTCATTAGTTTGGTATACTTAAACATTAGATCAGGGGTTCTCAACCTTGGCAACTTTAAGACTTGTGGACTTCAACTCCCAGAATTCCTCAGCCAGCAAAGCTGGCTGAGGAATTCTAGGAGTTGAAGTCCACAAGTCTTAAAGTTGCCAAGGTTGAGAACCCCTGCATTAGATGTTTGCAGTATCTCATTTTTGCTTCTGCACTCAAAGGAAATCTATTAACTGGAGCATCTTGTCCAGCCCAGGTTTTAAACTTTTGAGCACACAACAAAAGATTTGTTTTCTTATGAAAGGAAACTGTGACTCACAGAAAATTAGATAAATTATTTCTCCCTAATCCAAAGCAAGCATCAGATAATCTGTTCTTACATGAGTAAATGAGTGCTGGGAACAAAGTTTCATTTCTTTCTTGAGCTGTTTCTACTAGCATACGAAGAGGCCCTTTGGGAGACAATACTGCAATCAGATCTGAAAGATAGATATTGAGATATATTTTAAAGTTCAAAAATGGCTCCTCTGTGGTCAGAAATAATTAGTAATATGAATGTAATAAATTAGACTGCTTAGTGGAACTTCCATACAATATTTTGTATCCCTATGAAGGACTGTAACAGAAAAATGTTGTTTCATTCAATCTATTTAATGGCCCAGCCTGTAATATGCCCCACATTTTTAGAATAGTTAATAATTAAAAAATCATGAAGATACATGCTACAATAAATCTCTTAATTCAGAAACGTGGTCATTATTACTTTTAATCCTGAATCCTTGCTACTGTACTACAGGATAAGGATCGAAACCAAATCAGTGAAACCACTAGCAATTAAATATCACAAGACATTTCAAAAATTGGGAAGGAAATTTAGCACAATGACATTCAGAGAAGAAAATAAAAGATATAGAAGAAAACAGCCTATCTGAATTCCGTATTTACTTTTATAATTAAAGCATGATGTCTAATTGATACCCTTCTAATGAACATATATTTTTTTAGTCTACCAGACGCTTCTATCAATGGAACAGAGAGGGAAGCAGTTTCTGATTATACACCATCCCCATCTATGCCTTCTGGATCAAAATTCATACAGCCATGTAATATTTTGGGATGCATTAAGTATGACTTTATGAAACAGGCCACCTACTCTAATCTGAATGAAATCATCTTCAATCTCTATATCTCATCTATGTACATATACACATACCAACTTATTTGTAACCTTAGATGTTACTTGTTATCATTCAAGGGCATACATAAACAGCAGACATACTTCCATTATCCCTTTTTGGGAAGGACAATTTTTCCTATACAAGAGCTTTTTTTTTAAAAAACAATACTTAAATATGTGCAGAGACCGGTCCCCTTCCAGATTTTAAGCCAAAATGTAGCAATCACATTTTTATAGCTCCCATTATAACAAGGACAAGCTTTCCTTGTCTGAAAAAATAGCAGAATTACTTATTTGTTAAAGCAATTTTCCAGTTCCACCATTGTCCACCAAACTCTATGGATGCAAGGTACTCAGATATCCCTGACATCTAATGGCAAGGATCCATAAGGAAGTTAGTAAGTCATGGCAATTCTCCATTTCAGTGGGGCCTCTGAGGTTGAGTCCATTCCTGTCTTGCCTCACCCAATGCTGCAGCAGGTTTTTTTTTTTTTTTCCCAGACTTGAAACCTCATGTGAACACTTGGGGAGGCCTTAGGTTTAGCTCAAATACTAGCAATTAAAACAGCATTTTTATTTTATTTCAAAGAAACAACACTCACCCACAGAGTCTCATCATGTTATGAGGCACAGACACCTATTAAATGTCATTACTTCATTTTCATACTCAGGAAAAATTCAACAGTTTGAAATTCCTGAGTTTCTCCAATTTGGAAAAACACCTCTCTTGCCAAACACAATTTCTTTTCTTTAAGGTTTACACAGAGTCAGTTGGCAGTTGTTCTAACAGTCAATAAATTTACTAAACTTACACTATATTAAGAACTATACTTGTATAATGGCAAGGAATTTTAAGACAGTGTAGTATTTTAAATCACTTTAATTTAATGGTGTGTAATATCTGTATTTTTGCGGCTATCCTTTGTTTCTGAACTCATATAGAAGAAGAAGAAGAATGTTTTACAAATTCATTTTGATTCCTTACAACTTGGTAAGGATATGGTATTTCAAACGTGTTTGTCTGCATATCTTAAAATGCTGCCAAACTGCCTGTTCCCACTTGAAAATCAAAATGTGTGTGTGTGTGTGTGTGTGTGTGTATGAAAGAAAACGAATACTTCAAAAACTAAAGCTGTTTTACACTGTGAAAAGTCTTTGGTAGGTACTTAAAAAAAATTAAAGCATAAAAGCGTATAAACAATACTTTCCTTTATTTTTTTTAAACTTTTACTACTGCTAGGAAAACGAGGAACATACACATTAAAAGGATTTTTGAGGAGTTTAGACAGCTGAAGATGTTACCTAGCCTGGTAAGGAAAACTTTCGGAAACCAACCCTCATCCTACACCCGAGCTACAGATATTCGCCACTATTGCAAAAGGATTTTTGTTTTATCTAACAAATTGGGATGTAAGCTTTCATTCTAAACGCACACCTTATTTTGCTTATTTGACTATTTTGATGCTATAAATGTTTCCTTTTACAATTCAGTACTGCAGCAGTTACCTCAATTCCCATCAAGATCAAAGTTGAGCGGACTTTTTTTTTTCAGAATAAGGGCAACTTAACACTTAGCTACCGGTAGCTAATTATCCACACTGTTCAGCCAAATGCATAAGGGAACCTCAAAAGCTTCCAAGTAACAATATGTAGCATTTGAAGATGATACTACGCTTTCTAACCATAGGCACTGAATCAGGGTTTCAACTCTCAGCCCAAATCAACATTCATTCATCTCTAACATGGAATCTAACAGTTGCTTAAGGGGGGGGATCACATGCCCTGGATCGAATGCAAACATCAATTAACCAAATCTGTTCCTGGAGAGTCAGCATTTTAACTTGAAAAAACTGGGAGAAAAGGAGCAAGAAGCTGCGTGCCAAGGTGGGAGGCTAAAAGTTGTGGGAGAGGAGAGGAATTTTCAGATAATAATAACCAAATCTTTGAAGGACACATTAGATAACTCTCATCTTTTAATACTAGAGATTTTTCATACTAGTAGAACAATTGAGTGTTTATTAAAATAAAAATAAGGAAACCAGGGTTCTGCTGTAGTCAATAAATTCTCTCTATAAAGAGTAACATTAGCACATATGTGGTAAAAGGGAGAAGGTGCTCAAAAACATGGTATATAATAAAGCACACTCTGTTTCCACACCTCTATAACATTGCAAGAGACATAACAAGTCCCATCTCTAATGGTAGTAATTCAGCCAGCAGAATCTCTTTCCCAGATACATTTTGCATCTGCACTGATCAGGCGTTTGGCAGAAAGTACACTTTGACAAAAGATGCTCCTAGATCAGCGGTTCTCAACCTTTTTCAGGCCGCGACCCCGACCCGCACTGCGCATGTGCGGCGCGACGGCCCGCATCGCGCATGCGCAACGGCCCACATTGCGCATGCGCGGCGTGATGGCCCACATCGCGTATGTGCGGTGCTGCCCCCTGCGCCGGCCAAAGAAAAGGGGAAAAAAATGGCGGACTGCGTTGTTTGGCGACCCCCGTGAAATGGTCGTTCGACCCCAAATGGGGTCGTGACCCACAGGTTGAGAACCGCTGTCCTAGATGATACAACAACATTTGTGACAGATTTCTAAACTTGACAATGCATGGTTTCATTCTGCATAACTCAACTGACACAGCCTTTGTTAGAAAAGATCTGTCCTATTCCTCAAAGGATAACTAAACCTGCTTCAGTATATACAGGCCAGGTTCTACACTCATGTATAGCCATCTCAAAGAGCAGTGGGGGAAATGCACATGATACTAGATCACGGGTAGTAAGTTTTAGCCAGCAACAAAAGTTTGTGAAAGTTGAAGTCAAAAAACTGAAAGGCAATCCTATCTTCAATGGTTAGGAATCATATGTATCTCCTGGAGTAATTTCTGCTTTATTTCACACAGACTCCCTCTCCTACAGCAAAAGCTTTTATGTAAGATTGAGAGAAACCAAGCACACATACTATGAAAGCCCACCCCCACTGCAAAGCTTATTCAAAGTGTGACCCAGATTTATAATATGACTTCCCAATCATTAAAATAACCAGATATCCCAAATATAAAAAGAATACCAGCTAATTTTTTGAAAAGGGCTTTTACTCAAAACTGAAAATGGGGATAGAGGAATCTTACCATACACTGAGATTACTGCCAAAATGAGCCAAGCAGTCCATTCGGGAAGATACTTTATAAACACCAAAGCCATTAGAGCACTTATCATAATGAGGTAGGCTTGTTGAAGACGGAGGGGGCCTTTCCAGTGAACGCAGATCATTCCGACCACACCAAAGTTCCAAATCATGAGTGCCACAGTAATGTAATCCATGGCAACGTTATAGGTCTTAAAAACCTCCCTAAAACACAAATATTAAGAGATATTTGTGATTTTGACAATGGTATATAATGTAAAATTGTGTTATTCAAATAAAGCATCTTGCTCCTTTCCTTGCCATCTTTGTTAATTGTAAAGTCAATTTTAGTGTTAATATTTATTGTTTTAGTGTTCTGATATTTTATCTTGTTGCTTTTATTAGTTGTAAGCTATCTAGAGCTGACTTTTTGGTGAGATGGATGGCATAGAAATTTAATAAATAAAAAATAAAGAAGTGAACAACAATTTCAATGCCAAATAGTGTTACAAAATCCAAAATCCAAATGATTCAACAGAAAATAAAATGACTGCACAGCATTGTAGAAAAAGAAATCAACATGGGACATAAAGTATGTAAACATAAACACTGTTTTGGTAATATATAGTCTAACAGTTGCTGAAGATATTTTTTTCCAATTTATTAGAGAGCAATTTCAAAATAATCTTTTGTGTACAGAGTTTAAAGTGTATCCCAAAATGGCCAGCTTACAGAAGACTTAAGCTTCTTCAGCTATGCTGATAGTACCAGCAGATCATTTTACCATTACAATTGTTGTGGTAACCTGTATTAGTTCTCTCAGCCAGCCAAGAAACTACAAATATAGATTTCTAAAAACTCCAAAGAGCTAATATAGATGTACTGCAGCACAGTTAACGAAGCCCTTACAAAAGTTTTTTTGGCAAATCCAGTATATGAAATGCACGTCTTTATTTAGAGTGAAATCAAGATTCAAACTTTTCTTGTTCCTGCCTATAAAGGGTTAAAGGCTCAAAGGAACAAGAAAGGTTTGAATCTTTGAATGTTTTACACATTTATCATTTGGGCAACAACTAATCTGATTGTTTGCTTTCACCTGCCCATTTGCACTGAAAGGTGGGGAGAAAATTCTGTTGCTAAGCACTGTATTAGAGGATCAAGCTATGAACTAACTATGCAGAACTTAGCATGGTATACAAGTATCCCATGTGGATAGGATCTCTCTCTCTCTCTTCTAAAGATAGCCATACATTTTGATCTCAGTTTAGTAGATCTTGATATAATGGACTTCATAAACATACCTCTGCTCATGTCATTATTTGATTGGACAAATCACAAATTATTTTGTTTGCATCAACCCATATTATTTGCATAATGAAATTATTACATAAATGATGCAAATTATTATATTTAAATGACTTTCACACATAATAGACATCTCTGTCCCCAATGAAATAAGGTTTCACTATATTGATAGATGTGTGTGTGTGTATCTATATTTTTTTAACAGAATGGGAGATCTTTATGTGGCTTTTCTTTTTTGAAATCCAATGGTCATATTTTTAAAAATGGTACAAAACTTTGAATCATAAACATTTGTTATTGTTAAATGTAATCCCTATATGTAAATCTTAATATAGCAGCTAGGATTTAAGGATACTTAATCTGAACCCGTTTTCCCCATTTTGACAAATCTAAATAGCAAAATATTTCTATACTTACCCTAAGTAAATAAATGAGAAAAAGAAAAGCAAAAAGAGAGAAGAAACAATGAGCCAACCATGGATCACCTGAAACACAAATAAAAGATGGGCTTGATTTTCAGACTTGATATTAGATTGCCCATTTCAAAAATGGTTATTTGAAACTTTAGAACATCTTCATATAACATTTTATGAAATACTGAGGGCTGTATGCAGAGCCCCATCTAGATACCAAGGATTTCTGACAATCTCTTTCTGTTGTAAGCTCCTTTTTAAAGACTTTTAAAATCCTAAAGCCCCTTTTAAAGGACTGTGGGATGCAATTATATAGTGTTCTGGCTAGAAACATATATAAACTGACACTATCGATATTATATATAATATAATCAATATTATATATAATATCGATATTATATATAATACCAGAAAAATGTGATGAAGATGTCTATATTTAATTGTATATGTATTAACAGTAACAAGAATTGTATTTGCCCAGTGTGGAAAAATGCATACCACTGGAAGAAGAAAGGATCAAGGAAGCACTGGATGATGTAGTATTGGAACTAGACTGTAGAAAGTTAATATGTACCACTGAATTACAATGGACCCAGACAGCCCGTTGTTTATTAAGTACTCATGATTGAAAAATTAGAAAATTAATAAAATATGAAAAAAAGAATTAAAGATGCATCTGATTTGAAAAGAATGTATAATCCAGAACTTGTAGTATTCTTTGGAATGTACAGTATGGTGTTTTAACCAGTACTGTTATCAGAGAACTGACAGTTAATTAATATACAAATGAAGATCATTATGGTTATGATTTCAGTACAGAAATATTCACAGATAATTCTCATAATGTAAACCTGTTACATATATTGCACCATCTATAAATTAAAAATTGTTCTATAACACAAGCAACCTATACATATTTCTAAATTAAATTTACAAAAGGTATCATTTAATAGTACATAAAAGCAGGTCTTCAGAATTTGGTTTACCATGCTTCATTTGACAATTCTATCCACATTCACCCATTAAAATATAATTTAAAAACTTTCTGAATTTATATTGCAGAATATTTTATTTTTGTTAGTAAAACCTGAATTGCTTACATCAGTCTGTAGATCATGTAACAGAATAAAGGGTTTTTTTGAACAAAACAAAAAAGGAACAAATCTCTGGTGAAATTAAAGGAGTCACCCAACATATGCCAATATTTAGTTATTTGAACACATTTTAATATCAGGTTAATTAAATCATTTTAATTTATTTCAGGGTCTTTTCCTTTTCAAAATTATTTTTAAATAAGATTTAAAATATCTAACTGCCAATTTCTGACGGTCATTATTACAAATTTCTTTTGTAAAATACAAAAGTATGTTATTATTTTGTTTTGTCCCGTTCTGCTGTTTCATAGTTAATCCTCAGATGAAGCATAGATTTAACAATTGTTTCGGTCCTTTATAAACTGGAATAGAGTAAGTTCTAGAATGGCATTATAAATAAATGGAAATGGGAGTTTGAATGAAAATATAAATAATGTTGAGCTCACCTTATAGCACCTATATTTATAAAGCACAACCAGGAGTACAGTCATGACAACAATGACACTAATCATGATGGCAGCATTGAGAACAGAATTCAGAGCTCTTTGTCCAACAGTTTCTGTATCTTCTGTAAATGGAGTATAGATTCTACAATGCAATGCAGAGCAAAATAAAATATGTCATATGCTTTTAAATCAGGATACATTTTCTGATTAAATTCATCTGAAAAGAATTCAACAGATATGGAACACTTTATAAAGTTTTTTGCATGCACCATCTAGTGGCTAGGTAGGAGATGAATTATATGCACATCACTACTCCATTTTAAGCTTCCAAAGTCAAAAACACAGCAGCAGAATATGAATCTGCTTAATATGTACAACAACCCTTGTCCCATAAAACACAAGACAGGTTATGCTGATCAAGACAAACCTGACCCAATACAATAAAATTTCCCAGGTAATGTTATGTCATATTATTAAAGAAAAGGTCATACATCTGTCTACATTCCATATTACATGGAAGACATGGGTGCCATGTCTTTCTCAATCTCAGGTCCTCTACTCCAGAGGCCTGGGAGTTTTGGGGTTCTGCATAGTATCTTGGCTGTTCCTAGCACTGCACTTTTCTGGATAGAGAGGTCTGATGTTTTTCCTGGGATATGTTGGAGCCACTCTCCCAGCTTAGGGACAACAGCCCCAAACGCTCCTCCTCCTACTGCTACCACTTAGACATTTACTTTCTATATTCCCTCCTTTGGGTCCTGATACTTCTCCAGTTCCTCATACTCCTTCCTGATGTTGCTATCACCTGACACTGCTACATCAATCACCACTGCTGTCTTCTGGTCCTTATCTACAATATCTGATTGATTGGTCAGTACCTGCTTATCCATCTGGATCTGAAAATCCTACAGGATCTTAATTCTGTTATTCTTCACAACATTTTGTGCAATCTCCCATCTTGATTTGGAAGGCCCATACACTGTGCATAGGTTCCTTTATATAATGCCAACTACTCAGTTGTGCCTTTCAGGGTACACAGTTCCTGCCTGCATCGCACATCTTGCCACTATGTGTTGGGACTGTTTCTGAGGCCTCACTGCAAGGTCTGAACCTTGGGTCCTGTCTACTGTAGTAGACTCCTGCTTCTAAGGATCTGGTGCTTAGTTCCTGTGCTTGTGCTGCTATGATCAGCATTGTTTTTTTAATGTAGTCCTTTCCAGCCACTCTCAGGATTTCCCAACGTCAGCTAACTCAGCTATCTATCAATACTACATGCCATGCAGGGTCTTATCTTGCCCTGGCATTTCCTCTATTTGATCATCCTTCTTCAGTTCCCTTTTTAATGAATCCAAAACGGGACTTCTATGGTTTCTGCAATATGTATGCAATGGGTGATCATGAGCTATAAATCCTGACTCCAAGATGCCTTTCCCAATCGGATATTTCAGTTAACGTTCCATTAATGCACACGAAAAAGAAATCTTGTGTGGTGCCACACACGAGATAGCATTTGCCATTTTGAGGTCCATTAATCCACACCTAAACTCTAAAAGAATGCAAGTTGGATGATGGGGTGTATTTTAATTTAGTTCAAGGACCTCCCATGATATTCAAACATTAAAGAGTTAAACAATAAAGGTAATAACCATTTAAGTTTTAAAAAACATTTAACTCTTAAAGATGTAAATTGATTTTACATGAAAATACAAGAGGCGAAATCAAAGAACTGTGCTTGCATTGATAGGAGGCTTCTGTCAGCAAAATGAGAGGAAGGGGCATTAACACAACCCCATCTGTTAGGAAGGATCAAGGGAGCCCTCTAGAATAGATATGAAAAAGGCAAGAGAAAGAAGATGCCCTATTTCTATACGTTTCTCACGGGTGGAGGAAATTTGGAAGGATTCACCCAATATCCTGTTTATGAATGAAACTATCCAATGCTATTCCATAACTACATGTATTTGTTCAAAGAAACATAAAGAAGCAGAAGAGTTATTTAAAATTGGAGAAATGGGAAGGAAGGAAGGAAGGAAGGAAGGAAGGAAGGAAGGAAGGAAGGAAGGAAGGAAGGAAGGAAGGAAGAAAATTGAATATTTCTTGTCCAAAACTGTATCTTTTGGGGAACTAGAGGAAAAGGGATTTAGCAAAACCAAATGACTGGCAAAGACTATATTTTTTTTAAAAAAAATAGCAAATGTACTGACAATAATTAGATTTTGAAACATTGGTTAAAGAATAAATACAGAGGAGAAAAAAAATAAGAGTGTCACAGCAGGGAAAAAAAGTAAATTATGGAAAAAATTAGTTACGTACAGCTGCCCATCCTTGCGCGTATAGAAACTGACAGACTTGATGGTTGCAACCACAACTACCATACATAATGTGACAGGCACGAAGAGCATGATCACATGCTTGGCCCCATATTTCAGTGTCAGCTCTTCCTCCTCCTCCTCCTCTTGCTCCACCACTTGTCGAGGCCTTTGCTGTGGCTGTCCATTAGATGCTGGAGTAGGATTGTTCGCTCTCTGGTCACCACTCTCCTGTTGTCGTCTTTCATTGTTGACATTCTGAAATTAAGAATTCCATACCCACAAATATTTGTGTGTTTTGTTTGTATCTTGTGTTGTAAATTATAAAAGTCAACAATCTGGGAGCACCAAAGGCTGCTATTACTGCTGTAGCTATACAGGTGATGGCTTAGAAGGGGAATGACAATCAAAACCTGGAGATGTGGGCTACTTATGTTCATGTGAATCAGTGTCTTTGTTGTGGAGTTGTCAGCTATTTCAGTCTTTCAGTAACTATTTAAACCAGAGGTCCCCAACCTTTTGGGCACCAGAGACTGGTTCCGTGGAGAAAGGTTTTTCTCATGGACCAGAGAGTGCGTGGTTTTGTGTGCTGCCTGCATCCCACAGATGGCGCTTTGCTTGTTTGTGCGGACCCATTGATGGCATGCTGCACCCTGGTACCAGTCCATGGACCGGGGGTTGGGAACCCCTGACTTAAACAGCATACAGTGTTTTAAAATGCAATGCAGATAAATCAGAGATGAAACTCAATTTCTTTAATCCCGTAAAAAACAGATTTAATTCTATCCTCTTCTTCCAGTTCCACAGGGCTTCTACGGCTCTTCTTCGACCTGCTGCATGTACTTTACCCTTTGCATTCTCCTTACAAGCGTCAGGCACACAGGTAGTTTAAACCAACATGGTGCGTTCTTACAGGAAGTTAAGTAGAGAGGCAGTAATACGTTTATGATATTTTGAAGAGTCCCCAGAATATGATGCCCAGGTTTGTATATCAACATGTTTCCTAACTTTCATATTATTATGCCCCAGTAAGTAAAATCAAGTAAGAACAAATATAGATCAGACAAACAAGAAAAGCTGTCAGAACAATGACTCTATGTTTCCATCTCTGACGAACAATATAAAGTGTGTGATTTAAGAAAACTTTTATCAAACTTGTTTAATAAAAATGCAACAATTCTCTAATCCAAAAGTTATTTACAATGAACATTTGGGATTCTTTTATAGCAGAAATAATTTTCATAGATAAGTAAAATTATTTTCACACTGATAACTCAGAATATAGAATACCGTCACAAGTAGAATAAAAAGGAAAAAAGATATTTATATCAAACATTGTAAGAGCATTTATATAAAAGCCTTAAAACTATGTTCTGGGCTACAGTTTGAAACTGCTCAAACAAGATTACTCATTGATGCCTAGAATGTAAAGTCTGTGCAAAAGTGCATTGTAAATGGCAAGGAATCATATCACAGTTTTTGCACTTTACCTTAGTATATAGAAAATACAGGTCCCTACCTGATTAGTATTAAATAGAACTGAAAACCTACCGTTAGCAGAAGCAAAGGAATGGATTCCTCAATTTCACTATCCATTAAGGAACTAAAGCCTTGAAAAAGGTTTGAACTAATCCCATTTATATTCTTTGTGTGCAAGAACGCACTTTATATGTTCAAGGTGAATGAGTAATACCAAAGATAAACAGCAGCCTTGGCAATTATCAAAGTTATAGTTAATATGAAATCCAAAGCAATCGCTTTAAAGGTGCAGAACATCGAAAGTAGTACTTCATACATAATGTGTCTGTACCTTTTCAATCAACTGGAAGTAAAGGAGGCAGCACCAGCAGCACATTATAAGGCATTGCATATGGCTTCAAAACAGTAATATATTGACTTTAATATTACCACTGGTCTCTTGGTTCCTTATGACTCAAGAAATATGTATAGAGGCATCCAAGGTTATGAAGGCAGCTACTATCTAAGCCAGAGGTCTTCAAACTTGGCCCTTTTAGGACTTGTGGACTTCAACTCCCAGAATTCCTCAGCCAGCCATGCTGGCTGAGGAATTCTGGGAGTTGAAGTCCACAAGTCCTAAAAGGGCCAAGTTTGAAGACCCCTGATCTAAGCAGATTTTTAAGGACTAAGCTTTGGGATGATAGAAACTATCTGCTACGCAGTTACTCTGAGCCTCTCTCAAGCAAGACCGTGCCATACAACAAAATACGTGCAGAACATATCAGAACTACAATTCCCCACTGCTGCCCCCTGAAGTTTGAAACTCTAATGGCAGCACATCTAACAAGCACCAGATTGTAGAGACTCATACTGTTTTGATATAGCATTTCATTTATTAAAGGAATCACAAATCCGGAATCTGTGTAATAATTATATTACGTGGAAAACGAGACTTCCTAGGAAATAACTTTAAAAAGATCAAGTTAAAATCTGGTGTTCGGGGGGGGGGAGAAGTTGAGTCCTAAACCTTTCTATGGCGTGCCTAAAGCTTAACACTCTCAACTCTCTTGCTTAACATCCACATGAGACTGTTGGGGGAGGTGATCCTTTATAGGGTCAGGTAACATTGATGGGTATATCTCAACTTTTAACCATCCAAACAAGGCTTTTGGGGTTTCTTTCCCGAAAGTTGTTGGATATGGAGGAAGAGGCTCTGGATATGAAGGACAGGCTCAGACGAAACCCTAGTACAAGGGTTCTCAACCTTGGCAACTTTAAGACTTGTGGACTTCAACTCCCAGAATTCCTCAGCCAGCTGAAGTCCACAAGTCTTAAAGTTGCCAAGGTTGAGAACCCCTGCCCTAGTAAGGCTGAGGGGTTTTGTGTGCTTAGTCCTACTAGTTCTACTTGAAAGTTGAAAGGGTCTTTCTGAATTTGCAACTCCTCCTCAAAGAGCAAGTTAATGGTTGTGAACTGGAAAGTTTTTGTATAGGTTCAGCTAGTGGACCAGTTGGGTCCATTCCTGGCATGACCCTCCTTATGGTCACTCGTGTCTTACCTCGCAGTTGGATTACTGCAACATGCTCTGCATGAAGCTGGCCAGAAAGGCCATCCCAAAATTATAGCCAATCCAAAGTGCAGTTCATGGGCATGCTTCATTATTCCCATGTAATACTCTTGCTACTGAGATGAACTGGATTCCAGGTGTATTTTAACGTCTTGGATAGCACCTATAAAGCCCTATAAGACAGGGGTCCCCAACCCCCGGTCTGTGGACCGGTACCGATCCGCATGCCAGAAACTGGTCCGCTCAAACAAGCAAAGCCCCATCTGTGGGATGCAGGCAGTACATGAAACCACGCCCCCTCCGGTCCGCAGAAAAACCTCTCTCCACGGAACCAGTCCCTGGTGCTCAAAAGGTTGGGGACCTCTGCTACAAAGCATGCAGCCTAAGTATTTCAGGAACTACCTATCTGCTGCCATGGTTAGAATGCAGTATTGCAGGCTAACTTTGCTGACTGCCAGCAGTTTGGCAGTTCGAATCTCACCACCTCAGCCTTCCATCCTTCCAAGGTCGGTAAAATGAGGACCCAAATGGTTGGGGGTAAAATGCTGACTCTGTAAACCGCTTAGAGAGGGCTGTAAAGCACAGTGAAGCGGTAATCTAAGTGCTATTGCTGTAGTGACTGCCTGTTCTATTTATTCTGACAGGGCTGGCGTACTCTGCATCCTGTCAATTAAAAAATGCCATCTAATGGGACACTGGCGGTAGGCCTTCCCTGTTGCTGCACCTGCCTTATGGAACAGTCCCACACCCCCCCCAAGCTCTGTATAGCTTCAACCTTACACATTAGGCAATCTTTTAAAGAAGTATTTTGTTTAGGAGGTCCATTTTAGTGGTGGGTGAAGTGAAGATCTGAAGTGTCTTTCACGTTTTTTCCCCCATATATTGTTTCACTTTGTCATATATTGTCCCTTTTGTGTTGTATTATATTGTATTCCATTATATTGGTTTTAGTTTCTGAAGCTGCCCACAGGCATTTGGGAGTAAAGTGGCCAAAAAAAATAAATGTGAAAATCAAATTAAATAATCCTGCTTTCTCACATACATTTCCATTATTACTATTATTGTTCTATTTCTACTGTCCAACATACGCTCACAATAATCCTGTAAAAAGGGTTAGGCTAAAAGATGATGACTGGTCTAAGATCTCCCAGTGAACTTCATGGTTGAATGGATATTTAAGCCTAGATCTCCTCAACAGTGCTAGCCCTACAATGTAAACTTACCATGTCACAAAGGGATCAGAGAAAATCACCTTCATTAAAGTTTACACAGCAAAAAATACAAATAAATAAGGAGCAAATCCTGTTAAGGAACAAGCAAGGGGCATTCTGTACAGTGACTTACCAAAACAGGTCATTTTTTAAACATCCTCTTCTTCTTGCTGCTGACTATGAACAGCGGATTGGTGTGCCAATAGCAATGACCTGGCTCCATACCTGCGGCCAACTCTCTAGACAGCGCTCTCTTTGTACCCAAGTCACCATACAATGCACCCCATTATTATCTGCATCAGGGGCAGATTTCTCTCACACCTATCCTTGGTATGCCACTGATTCTGCAGGTCTACCATGTGTCATCCATTCAGTTTCTATTTTGGCATGTAATAAAATCATCTCTTACATACCGTATTAGTCAGCTGATTGTCAGAAGCGTTCTCTCTCAGTTGCCCACGCGGGACCTGGGAAAAGTGGGCTGATAGTTCTGCCATTGGGACTTTCTTCTTGAGTTACCGCAGCTGTAAATTTTTTTAAAAAAGAAAGAAATTCTAAAAACCTACAATTTATTTGAATGAATTCAAGTGAAAAACTATCTTAGCAGCTCTTTCTAAATCAGTGTGAAGAAAAAGCAGTTTGGTATAGAGATTAATGACGCTTAAGTATGTATGGTTCAGTGATTTCACACTTAGCATGGATTTGTGATTGGCAAAATCTGTTTCAAAACAAAGTTTGTCTAAACTTGAACTTTAACATCACTTACAAAATATCAGAACTAGCTGCAGAACTACTATAGAGCAGGGGTCCTCAACTGTGGCAACTTTAAGACTTGTGGACTTCAACTCCCAGGATTCCTTTGCTGGCTGAGGAATTCTGGGAGTTGAAGTCCACAAGTCTTAAAGTTGCCAAGGTTGAGGACCCCTGCCGTAGGGATATTTATGTGAGATGAATTTAACGTTAATAAACACTCCTGACTATAAATCACAATTAGGCAGCAAAACGTTATGCATCAAATCAATATGATGCCAAAAACTGAATAGCATTGTAGCTCAGAATATGCCTTCTTAAATAAAACTCGCTGTCTACCCTTTGAAGGTTTCTTCTTCCACTCATTTCAACCAGAATAAAAATTTTATTTTCCACATTGTAAAGAAATTTCTCAGGCAGGCTAATCATAAATTCTGGCACCAGAAAGAAATTAAATATGATTGATACATATTAGAATATAAACATCCATGCATAATATTGTAACTACCTACTGCCACTGTATATTTTCTGCTGTACGGAAAGAAGACTGCAGTTTTACAAATAGTTTTGAACAGGGATGGGATGACAATAAAGAGAATACAAATAAACAATTACTGTAACGAATATTTGAAAGGCGATGAAAGAATAATCTAAAAGCAAAAGATGGAAATAATGTGAGTCAAGTTGGGTGAAGACGGACTGCTGAAGTTCTGGTTTTGAAGACTAAACTTGAAGGATGTAATGAAGTGACACAATGAACTAGAGAAGAAAAAAGATTATCTGTAGCCTAGAGATGTGGGCAATCATTTTCAACCCGTGAGCAAAATATCTGCCCCCTATGCAGGGGTTATATAAAGGAATAGGTAAAATTGAAAATCCCATCCCCCCCCCTTTGGGTTGATACTAAAGAATACTAAAGACTAAATTGTTACCAGGAAATGCCCCACTACTTCCAGTTTATTATATATTTATTATAAACATATTATTATTAAAAGTCAGGTATCCTGGTTTGTATCAATGGGGGTGTCTGTGGGCACACTGATGCTCTAGGCTGAGATCCTCAATCACAGCAGTTTACAAAGCAGAAACGGAAATCAAACGGTTTCAAAAATGCCACGACAAACATCAGTGGAAAGTAGATTTGGAGGTCCTGCTAGATCTCAGTAATGTTTTCTGACTCGTTATTTAACAAACAGGAGCAACAACGTGGTTTCTGAATCACGCTAAACAATTACTGAAATGATAAAAAGATAAGTAAAAATACATTATTGCTGAAAAAAATCACCACAGAGGACACTGGCATAAATACTTTTGTTATCCTTGTAAGATGATGTTTTGACAGTGTTTTAGCAATAGCAATAGCACTTAGACCAGTGTTTCTCAACCTTGACAATTTTAAGGCATGTGGACTTCAACTCCCAGAAGCTGGCTGTGGAATTCTGGGAGTTGAAGTCCACATGCCTTAAAATTGTCAAGGTTGAGAAACACTGACTTAGACTTATATGCCACTTCAGAGTGCTTTGCAGCTCTCTCTGAGCGGTTTACAGAGTCAGCATATTGACCCCAACAATCTGGGTCATTTTGAGCCTGTGAGATTCCAACTGCCAAATTGCTGGCAGTCAGCAGGGTTAGCCTGCAATACTGCATTTTAACCCCTGCACCACCACAGTTCAGTAATAAAGAATGACAGTTGCTACAGTTTCTAGTCTAATGACTCCTTTGGTAAGTACAGCCAAAGTCTTTTATTCACAAAAATGAGCCAAGCTCCACCCAGAAAACAATTACAATAAAAACAATTGTACAGGACTTATTGAATTGATCGCTGTTTTGCATTTCAGTAAAAACAACTGAGGCATTCAACAGTCTCTCTGTTTTCCTTTGATTCTGTATGGTCTAAACACAAGTGGAGCACATTTACTGAGATAGCACTGCAAAAATCACAGAGAAATGAAAATATATAATAATTTCTATTTTAAGTTTTCTATATTTTGTCCATTAAGTTCAAAGAAGAAATTATTGAAAACACATAGGAAAGCAACAGTGATAAAAGGACAATGATAAAAAAAAGTGTACTTGGGATGTCCCCATATGAGTTTTTCCCCCCTGCTTTTTGTTTGTTTTAACAACAACTTAAATGTTTTTTGGTATATTTATCAGATCTTCCTATCTAATCTACAGTTCTGATAAAGAAGTACGGGTAGTTCTCGACTTTTTTCACATTTATGACCACTGCAGCAACCCTGTGGTCATATGATCAAAATTCAGGAGCTTGCCAACTGACTCGTATTTATAACGGTTGTAATCTCCTGGGGTCATGTGATCTTGTAACCTGACAAGTAAAGTCAATGGGGAAGCTAGATTTACTTAATAACCATGCCACTAATTTAATAACTGCAGTGATTCACTTAAGAACTTTGGCAAGAAAGGTCATAAAATGAGGCAAAAATCACTTAGCAAATTTCTCATTTAGTAACATAAGTCTGGGACTTAATTGTGGTCGTAAGTGGAGAACTACCTGTATCTCTCCATGTAGGTAGACAACTATTAGAAACAGTAAGGAAAAGACTGTTGAATGTTAAACAAAATAAGGATAGCTGCACATTTTTTAAAAAAACAACATGAGGCTGGTGATTAGTAACTGATATCACACCTAACTGCTTCCCTGTCCTTTTGCCATGCTTTTAGAATCTAGACCACAGGTCGGCTCCGGAGCCGCATGTGGCTCTTTGAGCCTTCCCCTATGGCTCCCAGCCTCCTCTGCCATTTGCAGAGAGAGACAGAGACAGAGGCATTTGCACTCTGTGTGTGTGTGTAAAAAAAAGAGTGGATTCACGGTATTCTCTGAGGAGCTGAAAAGCTTATTTGGGCGGAGCTCCTCCCTTTGCTACGTCTCTGCAGGAAGCAGGAAGGGCAGGAGAGAGCTAGCTAGCCCAGCTATGCTGACTCAGGAATTCTGGGAGTTGAAGTCCATGAGTCATAAAAGAGCTGAGGTTGCCTACCCGAGCTTGTTGGAGAACAGCTTGCCAGGTGAACAGAAGATTGGAGAAAGGGAGAGAGAGGGGGGAGAGAAAGAGAGAGGGGGAGAGAAAGAGGGGGAGAGGAAGGGAAAGAGAGAAAAAGAAAAAGGGAGGGAAAGAGAGAAACCCTTTTGACATCTAAAATGAAGATAACACTGCATATATTTTTTTACCTTTATTATAGGTGTGTGTATATATGTATGTATATATATGTGTGTGCGTGCGTGTATATGTATGTGTACACACACACACACAAATAAAGGTAAAAAAGGATATATGCAGTGTTATCTTCATTTTAGATATCAAAAGGGTTTTGCTGCTCCCAGTGTTTTGTTTTCGGTGGGAAACGGGTCCAAGTGGCTCTTTCAGTGTTTTGGGTTGCCTACCTGATCTAGACCATATGAAGCCAGTTAATTAAGAAACTAGCATGCTATTCAAATCAAGCTCTTGAGTAAAAATATGGTCAGGTTGCAATAACTTCCTTTCCAAGAACCTTTCAGCCGTAATTTGGTTTTCCAGGGCTGGTAAACACTTACCTTCCACAGAATGCTTTTGACCAGGGGTCTTCAAACTTGACCCTTTTATGACTTGTGGATTTAAACTCCTAGAATTCCTCAGCCAGGCATGCTGGTTGCGGAATTCTGGGAGTTAAAGTCCACAAGTCATAAAAGGGCCAAATTTGAAGACCCCTGCTTTTGACCATGTAGAGTGCAATCACAGCAGTTTTCTGCTTTATAAAGAAAAGGCATTCTGTGTTAAAGATGCAAACAGCTGTCGCATTCACACCCCTGGGGTTTCTGAAGCATCTTTAAATTGAATCAAATCCAAAGCATCACACAGCTCCATTATTTCTTCCCCTTTTTCGTATCTGTGCCAAGGGTTGAAATGAGAACAGAAAAAGGCTAAACCTTTCCACATCCTGTCCACAGTGGCTCTAATCCTCATAATGCCATCACAAGAAATCTATTTTCAGTAAAAATGAAGCTAGCTGGTTTTTGGGGTTGTTCATCCATTAATTTATCTACCCATAGATATGGTATTGGTTAGCCATGCTATGTGAGCATGTTGTGTGCATTCTTATATTGCTTGCATCTCCACATTATACTTGCCCATGATTTATTAAATAAACTACAATAAACTAATTATATAGAACACACTGAATCTAAACTACTGGGGCTGATATAGAAGAAGTTCTGATACAATCTTTTTCAAGTAATTGTTACTGAACTTTTGGAAAAATATGGGAAAGCAAACTGAAATTGCATGTACCATCATAAGAGTATTTATTAAAATAATTATTACTAAATACCATGTTATATGTAAAGAAAACTAAAAATAAGAATTAATCTACAAAAAATATAAACTATAATGACTGAAGTAAACTGGGCCAAGAAGGAAATTCACATCTAGTTTGTAGTGGGCTACAAAACAGTATGACCTCTTTCATAGAGAAACTGTTCTCAAGTGGAATATATTTTAACTGTATTTTTTCAGTAAAAAATATTTTTACAACACAGGATAACATACTACTGATACATGCTTAATAGTCTACCATCCAGCTATAAATCAAAGGATCAGTATTTTTTTATTTACAGAGTATCAATTTGTTTTGTAGGACTAAACCAGGGGTAGGCAACCTTGGCTCTTTTTTGACTCATGGACTGCGCTGACTCGGGAATTCTGGGAGTTGAAGTCCATGAGTCATAAAAGAGCCGAGGTTGCCTACCCCTGGACTAAACCGTAATCAATTGCTTTAAAGAGGTTGTGTTCACATGGTTTACTCATAGAAAATTGAATGATGGTTTTCTCAATCTTGTGCTTTGGATTGGCATAATATTCTACAGTATATTCTGTATATATTGCCAAGATTTGCATTGTACACTAAAATACAACTGGCTAGCTCTGAGGTCAATGTATCCTATAATCAGATATAAGGTTAATAAGCATTCTTTGATCTAGAGATAATTAAAACAAAATGACAAACAATCCACTTAATAATTGTTTAATATGAAACGGAGAGTGTTTACCTCAAAAGTCATGACAACTATATATGAATAAAATTTCCTTTTTTTCCCAGGCTAACAGAAAAGCATTAGAACCTCTTTAGCCAATTAAGATTTCTTTTTGGAATGGAAAAAATACCAGTGCTTAATTACATCTGTTCTTCTAACTTCCCTTAAGTGTCTTTAAGATGGTACTTATAAAACAGCAGCAAATTTGAAAATATAAAGAAATAACTTTATAAGAAATATCATTATCATAACAAAGTAGCATTCTATTTGCCTTCAAGAGTACCTATAAATGTAGATGATTTAAAAGGCATACAGATCAGACAACATGATTATAAATTATGTGCTTTTGCTGATGACCTGCTTGTGACATTGTCTCAACCAAAGCAGTCAGCACAGATTTTGATGGAGTTAATTAAAAATTATGGTAGGGTATCTGGTTTTAAACTAAACATATCTAAGACAAAGATGTTAGCTAAAAACTTAGATGGTAACTAAGTTAGATGGTAACTTAAAACAAGATTTGGAAAGAATAACGGGTTGTGAAATAGTTAAGAAAGTTAAATATTTAGGAATTGATATTGAAGCTTCTAACGGGAAGTTATATAAAAACAATTATGAAGTTTTGTGGAATAAGATACAAATAGAATTGGACAAATGGGCTAAATTACAATTATCTTTGTTGGGAAGGATAGCAGCAGTTAAAATGAATGTATTGCCAAAATTTTTATTTCTTTTCCAAATGCTACCTATACTTAAAAAAGATGTAAATTTGGAGGAGTGGCAGAAGGGTATTAACAGATTTGTCTGGAATGGCAAGAAACCGAGGATTAAATTAAAAATTATTCAGGATATAAGGGAAAGAGGTGGTTTGAAAATGCCCAATTTTAAGTTGTATTACCATGCTGCTGTTTTAGTAGCGATAAGTGATTGGATTAATTTAACCAATGATAGAATATTGAATATTGAAGGGTACGGTTTATTATATGGTTGGCATGCATATTTGGTTTATGATAAAAAGGTGGATAGGAGCTTCAAAGAGCACCTATTGAGAAGCGCTCTGCTGCGTGTCTGGAAAAAGTATCAGTATAAATTAAATGCAAAGATTCCTCTTTGGACAGTTCCCAGACACGCAGTAGAGAATATAAATAGATCACAAGTTTTAGATGTGGTGCCTTACGAGAAACTTTTAACCAAAGAAGGGAAATTGTTAGTACTGAAATCTTTGAATACGTTAAGGGATGAAGGAATTGTTCATACTTGGTTTCTATATGTACAATTGGAATCTAGAAGGAAAAAAGATTCTATGACGGGCCTATCTTTAACAGATGAAAATTTAATTAAACAAGTTATAGATCAAAGGCCCATGCATATTAAAAGAGTGTATAATGCATTGATAGAAATCGATTCTGAAACTGAGTTACTTAAGGATTGTATGATAAAATGGGGACAAAATTTTGGACAACCAATCATGATGGATACTTGGGAAAGGATCTGGGTGAAAAATGTAAAATTCACACAAGCGACTCATTTAAGAGAAAATTTTTATAAAATGTTTTACAGGTGGCATCTGGATCCCAAAAAATTATCATGTATGTATCCTAATTTACAAGCTAAGTGTTGGAGGTGTGATAATACGGACGCTACTTATTTCCATGTATGGTGGACTTGTAAAAAAATCAAGGCTTTTTGGATAAAAATATGGTGGATTCTTCAAAATATCTTGAAAAAACGTATTGAATTCTTACCACAGATGTTTTTGCTTGGCATTATAAAAGACTGTACCACCATAGAGACAAACTTAATCTTGAATTTGATTACAGCAGCAAGATTGCTGGTGGGACAATATTGGAAGAAGCCAGAATTACCATCTATTGAAGAATGGATTTTGAAAGTAACAAATATAGCAGAAATGGCTAAAATCTCAGCATATTTGAAGGATCATTCAAATGAGAAATATATGTTGGACTGGAAAAGATGGATAGAGTATATACAAGGGAGATACCATTTTAAGAAATTGTATAATTAACTATTTTCTTGTTAGGTTGTAAAATATAGTATTCTTAATAGGTTTTATATAATATTTTGGAGTAATTTAGTGGGTTTTCTTGTGTTTTTACCCTGTATTCACTCTGGGAAGTCCCGGGGGGGGGTGGTTGGGGGGGGATTTATAATTTTATTATTGTAATATGTAATTGTCTTATATAAGATTAAATACGGATTGTTCTAGCGGCACCTCAGAACCACATTTGAGGAGGAGGAGGAGTTTGAGGAGTGAAGGAGAAGGGAAGTAGGGAGATGTAGGAGGAATGAGGAGCGTGAGGGAGGTAGAGAAAGTGGGGGGATAGAAGTTGAAAGGGAGGAGGTAGAGGGGGATGTGGTTGGTGGGGTGCCTTATGATACATTTATGATATATGTATATCTTTATTACATACAATTATATTGTAATAATTATTTTTTGTTGTATTTATAATTATAAAATTAATAAATATAAGGGAAAAAAAGAGTGCCTATAAATGCTCCTATCCTCACAAAACTAATGCTGATCAGAACATGTGATTTTCTAATAGTCCTTTCAGCATTGCTTACTATTATAGTTCAGCAATATTTGATTGATCATAGCTTCCTCACTTTTTGACCTACAGCCTAATCCCATACAAGTTGACTTTTATTCTTTATAAAATATTTGTTTTAAAGCCAAATAAGGGATTTGAGGCAGGGATATTTTAAACTGATTCAAAAGCACCATTTCACCCATTCATTCCTCTTCATTCTCCCCCCCCCCCCAAAAAAAAATTCTAAGTGCAAATACAGAAGTATTTTACAGGGGAATTTCACCTTTAGTTTCATCCCAAACAATGTATATGAGTATAAAGTTGGTATTACTTCATCAATAATGAATCATAGTTTAGTTTTCCAAACAACTTTTTTAAGTTTTGATCTTCTGTACCAGATATGCCTAACTTTTTTGTAAGCCAAAGCCCCACTTCATTAGATGTATGGAATGTAATTCTAAATTGGCATATTTGCAGTCCTGGGGAGAAGAAAAAAATGTTACTGTATAGCAAAGACAGAGGAGAATATAATGCAAGAAGCATTGGTATTGTACTATATGAAAACTTACATGCAAGTTATTTACTGCTGCCAAAATCAACCATGCAATATAAGCACACAAATGTAAATTAAAATGCAATAGCAATTTATCTGTGATTTGCTTATGCTATGATTCGTTCAAATATTTTTCCAAGCCATATTATGGTTTTTGTTTGGTATTAACTTAGCATGTTGCGTTAATCCAAGCACTATATTTTGTAAATAATGCTTCATATTGCTTAGCCTGATATATAAGTCTACACAATTATATGTTCAATAGTTCAGATAAATCAAACCATAGTTAGCACAATGGTTAAGTCAAGTTTACAACCTAATAATTTAGTAGTGATAAGTTCTTTAGCAATAACAATTTTTTAATGTCACCATGTATTACATTTTGTATTTTGTCTTGCATTTTCTTCTCCGTATTTGTTGTTTTTCTTTGATTAAATAAGCATATTTACCAACACCAAATTCTCACTTTTAAATTGGATTCTGGTCCACAAAAGAGCATCTCTTTTTAACGATGCCATAAAATATACAGCTGTTTTCCTTCTTCAAGGCTCCAAGCCAAAGCCAAAAATACAGGATTGTGCCCTCTAAAAGAGGGTTTGCCAAAGTGTGAGGTGTCCCTGTTTCGGAGTCGTGTTTAGAACCTTTGTTTTCATTGTTACAATAAATCTTCCTTTTCCAAATTTCACGGTATTGTTTTCATTGTTCAATATTGTACACCTCCTCTCTTCTTGTGTTCATCTTTAGGGGAGGTGTATGCATTAAGATTACACCAACAGGAGATGTGAAGGCAAAGAAGTTCAGGAACCCCTGCTTTAAATAAAGGATGAGAACTTACTCTGATCTAAGTAAGAGAAACAGAGCCAAGATCCTTATGAATGGGCCTCGGATCTTGCCTTGGAGCCAAAGGAGCAACTGTATCGTTTTCACTTCCACGACGTGGGAGCCAGGCTTCTCACAAAACAAAGCACATCCCAGCCAATGGGCTTCCGCTTTTAACGCAGGAAGATTTCGGTTTAAGATCAGGGAGGCAATTTCAGTCCAAAGCCTCGCGCCTTCCCGCACAGCCCGATCTGGAGTCAAGCTCAGGCAACTCGAATTTTAAACCCAGCCCGGCTCTTTCGCAGGCACTCCGATTCCTATCCAGAGTGGGGAAACGGAATCGCTACTCCAGATTTACAAAGGTGTGCAAAGGGAGGCCACGGCTGCTTGGAAGGAAGTTTTGATAGACCGACGCTATTCTGCTTCGGGTAGTAAGGGGGCGGGTAGGGAGAGACCTAAGGGAAAGAGTCCCGAGGGACAAGACCTTCATCCCGCACAGGCCCCTCGCCCTCGTCAAGATTTTCGCCCTCCCCGAAAGCCCCCGTTTACCTTTCCGCCTCGGCGCCCAAATTGTCTTTCCTTCGGCCCGAACCACGGCAAAAGACCCTTCCCGTTTTCGCCCGCCGCTTCCGGCCCAGGCCTCGCCCCGCCTCCTCTGACTCCCGTAGGCGGGGCGTCTCTCACTCCTTGTTTTCTTTGGCCAATCGAGCTTGTCCATCAAAGGGAGCGCCTCGCCCCTCGACTGTGGACAACAGCAGCTGCAGCCGAGGAAGAAAGGGAGTTAGCGCGCATGCGTCGGAGGAGTTGCCGCTGCTGCTTCTTCTGTACAAGCGCGTCAACCCCAGGCGTGTGGAGGAAGCCGGAAGGAGGCAGCTGGAGGTTAATTTTTACTTGACGGAGTCCAGGTCGTTGAACCTAATTTGGTTGAGAACGTGTGTATTTTTGCCAAGGAATCGCTTTTTCTTTGTTTTCTCAGGGAATGAAAGTATTGGATGGATGGGCACACCAGGATAAACTTTAACGTGATTTGTGTGCTGTATGCCTTTGTAATTGATGTTTGCATACAGGAATTTGGTGCAGAAATCTAATCATTCGGTTTTTTTTCAAGGCTGTTTTATTTATAGACATTTCTCGGGGGTGATCATTGGTTGCTTCACGCTTTTATTGAGGTTCAAGCTATTTTAGGATTGCTTAGCTGAAAAAGGGGTAGCCACCAAAAGTGCCGTCAATTGAGAAGAAACGAGCACTCTTCATGCTCTTCAGTTTTGGACTACAGAATCCATCATTAAGGATCCTTTTCAATTGTAGGGCAAACTTCTAAGAGCATCAGGTGAATTATACTCTATCAACTTAAGATCTACTTACTTAACTGAGAGATGGGTTTAGATCTGAGCCTTCATTTGCTAGTTTGTATGGTTGTTTTAAAATAGGGTGTAATATAAAACCATGCAGAAGGATTCAGGCTGTAGTAACGGCAGCTCCTTCCTCTCAGGAATTAATAAACTAATAGGTTTGATGGCTGATGATTTTTTTGTTTTGGAATAAACTCAGTCCTTAGAACCATAACATCGCAGACAAGTCTTGTTATAGTTAAAACATTACACAAATATTTTCATTTAGAGGAAATGAAGGAAATAGGAACTAATCCCTTAAATCTAATTTTGGACATTACTTTGCCAAGATCTCAGTGGCTGGGTTTACACATTGTCCTAAACCAGGGGTAGGCAACCTTGGCTCTTTTATGACTCGTGGACTTCAACTCCCAGAATTCCTGAGCCAGCATGGCTCAGCATGGAAACCTCTCCCTTTCTCCTCAGCATGGTTGGCTCAGGAATTCTGGGAGTTGAAGTCCACGAGTCATAAAAGAGCCAAGGTTGCCCTACCCCTGCCCTAAACCATCATAGTTTGGTTTAAATAAAAAACAAATTTTTGCTCAGCTTGTAATTATTATTTATACATCAGAATGGTTATTTTCACATATTGCATTAAATACAAGCATGCCATGTCTTAATGTAAAGTGGGAATCTACCGGTAGCTATTGGATTGGAATAAATCCCTATTTACAAAATCCCACGGTAACCTGTAATTTTATGCATAATTCACTTCATCTGTTGCAGTTTGAAAGTCACCACAAAAACACTTCAGATAATCTGTTTTGAAAGTAATATATTGGCACCATTACTGTTCAGGAATATTTTAATCTTCAATAGTCTCAAAACTACAGCCTTAATTGTATTCCTTGTGCTGTTAATCTATACCATATGTTGTCTAGATTTGTCACTCTCTCAAATAGCAATTGTCATGGGTTACAATTACCATCCCTGTGAATTTTTGAGCCTAGGAAGATAGCTTATTACTCCTTCAGCTTCGCCATCTATGTTCATTGGCAAGCAGGCACTGGTATTGTCCGGTAACTTTTACCTTTTAAAATAAATGTACCTTTATGTATATATGGGAAGGGGGAAAGAAGCATGAGCTTATTTCCTAATTAACACCTGTGAGGTTATGAAGAGTTAAACACAATTTTATGAAAAAATGATTTAAAAAAGGGGGGGAAGGAGACTGCCATACTTTGTGATCCTAGTCAGACTTTAGGTTTCATTAATCAATGCAAATATCAGTTATGACTAGTAACAACCAACCACTATAAGAAAATGCCTCCTCATAAGTTTGTTTATAGCATTAGATATTTAATTTTAATGATTAGTTGAATCTTATCAGGAGTGATGTTGGTGAACCATTTAGAATCAACTGTAATCCTGTAGCATTATAACTTGCAATGTCTGAGCTTCATTTTTACCTATTATTAAAAAAAGTTATTGTGTCTTTATTGAAATAGTGAGTCAACATACAATACTTGTTGGAATTTTTTTTTAAAGCTTTAGATGTAGTAATGGCATAATTTAGCAGCAGTGACTTCAAACGTTTCTTACATCTGTAGATCACTCCTGCACATCAGGTTAGGGTTATTTTGAACTAGTTCTCTTTATATAACTGCTTGAATTCAATGATATTTTTGTGCTGTCTTATATAAACTGCTTAGTTCAGATTGTACCATATTTCAATTGAATTAAGTTTTGTTATCATGTTCCATGTTGTACGTTTTGGGTTCCACTCATCAACTGGTACTCTGACTTCCTGTAGCAGTTGCACAGGACAACATTCCTTTTTCTCTCAATGATTGCAAGTTGTCTGGGTCTTGAAGCTGCAAAGCAGTGTACCATTTTTCACCCCATCATGCTTCATAGATAGGATGAGGTACTTTTGTTGGCAGTATTTTGTTTTTGGTTTTTTTTTTTCAAATGAAAACATTTCTCGTCAATGCCAAATAATGTCCATTGTTGTTTTGTTGGTCCACAAAACATTGTTCCGATAGCTTGACATGGATGGAAATGTGTTTTTTGAAAATCATGTTTTCCTTCTTGTTATCTTCTGAAACATGAAATTACCCTGTTATGCAGTATTTTCCTTCTGGTGGGATCATGAACATTGGTGTCAGGTAATGCAAGCGTGGCCTGTGTTAAAATTATTACGACTTTCAATACTGGGAAAAATAACAAGGGTATTCCATTTTCTCCATTGGAACCCTGATTTATTGTGGATTGCTGGAGGCCAAAACATTTAGCAACAGTTTTATAACTCTTTCCGGACCCCAACTTTTTCTGAGGTCCAGAAAGCTCTGTTTGGGGTACAAGGTTACGTTGTGAATAGCAGACTCTGATGATGGCAAGATATGTAGTTTAAAACAACCTCTGGAGGACCCCTCAAACCTGTACTATACTGCCATCTCATTGATTCCAACATTTAATTCAACACACTATCTTAAGAAAGCTCATATCCTAAGGCTTCATGAGGTTTTCCTAGCTAACAAAGATAATGAATGTTGACTCAGTAAAGACCTGTTTTTTATTCAAAATTTATTACAGATTTAGATGGAATTTTGATCAGATTGCATGTGATGGTACTGCAAAATTATGTTCTAAAAATTAATTCTAAAGAATTCACAAACCTTCTCTAATACCAGTATGTCGGGTACCTGACTGAGTTTGAGTTTAGCAACTAACTAGGGTCAGGGCCAGTTAATTAAGATAAGAAAACACAAAATAACAGGGGCATAAACTAGTGGGAAAAGGCCAAAAAAAACCCTTCCTAGATGGCACTAGTTTTGGAGTGCTCCCATGACTGTGTCCAGTAGTTTATTAGATACAGATCTTTTAAAAGATTAAAATTAATCTCAGTAGGATCAGTTTGCAGCTAACTTAGCTTGATCCAATACAATGTTGGGGCTTGACAAATGGGCAAAATCTGAGATTACTCTATACTGCAATATGAGCACATCAACTAACCAGTTATATTCTCTTTCTCCCATAACTGAAATAGAAGTATTGATATTATCTTAAAACCTGAGTAATCAAAATCCAGATCAAATATATACATTTTTAATATCTGAAATATTTACACGATGAAATCTTTATAGGATCCCATTAAGAACACATTTTCAGATGCAAGAATTCAGTAACATGGGATCACAGTTATACCTTCTGAGTAAGTGATCTGTATTTCTTCAGGTAAAGAGATATCAGAAGAGTGATTTTTTTTTTAAAGTCAAGTTGTTGCTTCCTGGAAAGTGTTTGTCCTGCAATCAAGAAGCCTATGGCATACAGTCCTTTTTACTTGTGAGATTTTTAAAAATGCAGTTTACAGTACATTATTTATACCACATCAGCATGTATAAAACCCATAGAGTAAGATGGCAGGAAATGGTGCCCTCTACAAATCTGACAGACATTTTACAGTACAAAAAAGAATAAAGTGACAGCTGACTTGATGGCTTACGTAACAGTTTTTCATCTTTGAATATGTTATAATCTAATATTGTAAATTGTTCTGCTCAAATTACACCTTTATACCACTGCTTTCCACAAATATCCCAAACTGGCCTATTTCCACTTTCTTTTTAAATAATTAAAAAATAAGATGTCAGGTTTCTATTAGAAGGGCTAAAAGTAAATATAACTGTGTGGTATTTGTCCTAATTAAAACAACGATGACAACAGCAAAACTAAGTATGAGAGGTTCTGATATAGTTAAAATGAAAGTCCTGAGTTTATGCAAGTCCACCATTTGTTTTTTTCTACAGGACAGGCCATCTAAAAATATTACAAAGCCCAACAAGTGAACAAGTTCACATCCATGCAGGTGATAACTGCCTTCCAGCAAAATGACTCCCATCCATTTTTGGAATTTTAAAGTTTATTCTATTTTAAAAATGGAGGGAAAGAGACTGGTGCATTTACATAAAGTTCAATTATTTCCATATGTAATAAGTGGAGATGTCTTCTAAAACATGGGTGTCTTTAATATTTACAAGAAGCAGTCTAGAAGATGAAGGTCAGAGACTGTATACAGCAGCTGTAGTTTATAAATCATACCTGTTACTTTACCTGGCGTGTGAGAACCACCAATGTAGGATTTGGAGAATTACAATCAAGGAAGCAGAGAAATGGAACAAAGATAGCCTCAATGAAACAGAGGATGAAAAAAAATTCACATTTTCTACATTTAAAAAATACAGGTCTCACAAATGTCTCTGAGCACAGAGAAACTTCAAAGTTCTTCAGTGATGTGAAACAAAAATTGAAATGGAACCATAAAAAGAAGTCTTTATTTTACCAGACCAATCTTTTTGGCTTCTGTTTCATATATTAATAACCTCCACATTTTGACTATAAAAACTTCTGCTTCTTCATCTAACACCTGTAGGAGAAATAGAAAATTTCAAATTTAGGGCATGATCATTGCTATTATTACTCTGCATTCATTTTGTAAAAACAGTGATTTTGTTTTCTGATAAAGTATTACAAGTTTACACTGGTAAATTCTTGCTTTTACTCACCATAGCAACATCATCCAGGATGCTTTGTGGTGAACTATGAGCCATAACCTGAAAGAGAGATACATAGAAATTGTCTTAGTATTTTAAACACTTTGAAAAATGGAAGCACATGAGATTTGGAAATGATATCAGTATAACAGAAAAACTCAAATTATCTTAAAACTATCAAGAACAAGTCTCACTTCTGATTTCCAATAAAATGGTTTTCCAGGTGCACTCTAGTCTAGCAGATATGGCACTTTTAAGTCTCCACACTTAATATGACAGACAAAATGCTAATTATTAAATATAATGTTAACAGGCATTTCAATGTTTATTAAGAAGGCATTATAGTACACCAGGGACAGATGTTACAAGTGGACAGCATGTCACAAGCAATCTCAGTAGGAGCATACCATAGTTCTCAAAACACATGATTAATAAAAAGTCCTATATGGGTCCATCAATAGATTTCTGATCTAAAGCCACCAATTAAAACACCAAAAGCTGACTGACTGATTTTCCCCAGCAAGTCTTCTATCAGTAAATTTTATAACAGAGAATAGTAGAGATGTGAAAAATGGAGCACCCAAACATTAAGTCAGCCAATACACAATGGTTCTTAAAAGTTTGTGAATCCATTTGAATTTTCAAAATTTCTGCATAAATATGACCTAAAATGTGATCAGTTATCCGAACAGGTCCTAAAACTAGAAAATCCAGTTAAACAAATGAGTCAAGAACATTATCTGGTTTATTTATTGAAGAAATTGATTCAAAGCTATCAATCTGTGTGTGGCAAAACTATACAAATCTTTAGGATTATCAGGATGATCAATTCATTTGAAGTGGTACTTAAGAGTCAGATATTTCAATCAAAGGGATGATAATCAGGTATAAATATAAAAGGCCCTGCCTTATTTAAAAAAGAGAATTCTGGGTATTAGCTATAAAAGTCTGATTTTCCCAACATAGTACCGGTATGTGGAAGTGTGCCATGGCTTGAATAAAGGAGATTTCTGAGGATCTCTGAAAAATAGTTGTTGATGTTGAGTAGGCTGGAAAAGGTTGCAAAACCACCAGCCTACTCTCAGGCAGATCGTGTAAAAATGGATGCAATTCTGAATCTTTGTTATCCTCCCCAGGAGTGGTTCACCCACCAGGACCAAGGCATGTAATACTCAGGAAGATTGCAAAAGAACCACATTGTTACATCTAAAGAGCTAAAGGCCTTTCTTGCATTGCTGATGTCAGTGTTTATGAGACCATCATTGGGAAAACAGTGAGCAACAATGATGTGTATGGCAGGACTGCAAGAAGAAAGCCACTAAAATACCATGTGGATAAGCCAGAAAGGTATTAGAAGAATGTTCCGTGGACAGGTGAGATAAAAATACAACCATTTGGCTTGAATGAAAAGCGTTCAGAACACAGTTAATGTTTTAGAATGGCCAAATAAAAGACCTGACCTTAATCCTATAGAAATTGTGTGTAAGAATATGAAGTGGGCAGTTCATGCAAAAAAAGCTGACCAATATCCCTGGATTGAAGCTGTTCTGTAAAGAGGACTAGGCTAAAATTCATTCAAACTGAAGGACAGGATAGATTAACAGTTATCAAAATATTTAGTTGCAGTTATTGCTGCCCAAAAGGGCACACCAATTACTGAAAGCAAAGATTCACATAATTTTGCCACACAAATATGTAGCTTTGGATCATTTTCTTCAATAAATAAATGAACATATTGCATTTTGACTCATTTATTTAACTAGCTTCTCTTTTAGGATTTATGTGAACAGATCAGTTTAGATTACTTTCTTTTAGAAATACTGAAAATTCAAATGGATCCACAAAGTTTTAAACACCACTATACGTACAAAAGAATTGAGGCCTTTGAACTATGGTGCTGGAGAAGACTCCTGCGAGTCCCCTGGACTGCAAGGCAATCAAACCAGTCAGTCCTAGAGGAGATCAACCCTGACTGCTCTTTAGAAGGCCAGATCCTGAAGTTGAAACTCAAGTACTTCGGCCACCTAATGAGAAGGAAGGACGCACTGGAGAAGAGCCTAATGCTGGAAAAGATTGAGGGCAATAGAAGAAAGGGACGACAGAGAATGAGGTGGCTGGATGGAGTCACTGAAGCAGTAGGCATGAGCTTAAATGGACTCCAGAAGATGGCAGAGGACAGGAAGGCCTGGAGGACTGTTGTCCATGGGGTCGCGATGGGTTGGACACGACTTCGCAACAACAACATACATACTAGAGGTATGCACAAAATATACTGCTTTGTTTCTAATCGGAACATGTTCTGCTGAACCATTTTGTATTGTTTCAGCTTTCAGGTAAAACAAAATCCAAACATGACGAATTGAGTAAAATTAGTGTACATCTCTCTCTCTCTCTCTCTCTCTCTCTCTCTCTCTCTCTCTCTCTCTCTCTCTCTCTCTCTCACACACACACACACACACACACACACACTTCTCTTTTGAGAAGTTGCTACTGCAGCATAGAACACTGGATCACCAATCTCTGATCTTGCCAGAGCCTTTCTCTCTTTCCTCCTTTTACAAAGGTGCAGAAAACTGTTGGCCATATTCCAGAATATACTCTCCATTTACTTTAAAACAATGAAACTGAACAGACTTGGCGCACATGCCAAACTAAAATCATACTCTAGAACAACCATGCAAACTCTGATGCCTTCCCAAATGTACTGGAGGACAACTCTCGTCATCTCCAGTCTGTCTAGCCATATTTTCAGATTTGACCTCAAACTTACCCAGAAGATTCCAAGTTGACAATTACTGCTATAAAGAAATATTTTTCAGTGCACAGCTATTCTCAATAAAGATAAACCACCATGACAGATCCAAAGATACTCTTGACTTTTACTTCCCAGATTGGAACAACCAGGTTCAGTGGCTCCATAATTTAAATTCTTGCTATAATATTTATTATTAGTACCCTTGTGCACAACCTTAGTAGCATTTGATATCACTAGCAAGTAATTTTACATATGCATTACAAACATACCTAAAACAACTAGGCTGAGCATTTATATGTTTGCATACTAATATATTTTGTGTACTGCAGATGATATACTTACCTGTATTCACAGAACTCTGGTTTCCTTTTTCTGTCTTTTTTTTTTGCACTGAACTTTTCAACTGCTATCAAGATTCTATTTTTTGCAAACAATAAATGCAAACATGTAGGCTTTGAGTTGCAGAGTCCATCCCTGGCTCTCAATGCAGGAATCCAAATTAAAGTATCCTCAATAGACAGACTGTCCAGCATCTATTTGACCAACTTCAATGGAGGGAAGCTCAGAACTCTTTTGGATAATTTGTTTGTCAAGCTATTTTTACCATTCAATGTGGTATTTGCATTATTTTAGGTATTATTATTGATAAATATTTGGAGATTTCATTCAAATATTAGCTTTCAGATGTACAGTGCAGCCAACATTGGAGAATACATTTTAAGAACATAAGAACATAAGAAGAGCCATGCTGAATCAGGCCAAAGCCCATCGAGTCCAGCATTCTGTGTCACGCAGTGGCCCACCAATTGTACATGGGGATCTTGAGCAGAAAGAGAAGGCAAAACCCTCCCTTTCCCTTGACCCCCAACAAATGGTACTCAAGGGAATCCTGCCTGCTTCAACCAAGATAGAGGCGGCACATGGACATCCGTTTTAATAACCACCGATACACTTTGCATCCATGAATCTATCTAGCCCTGCCTTGAAGCTGTCAAGGCTGACAGCTGTCACGACCCCTTCAGGAAGTGAATTCCATAAATCAACGACCCTCTGGGTGAAGAAATATTTCCCTTTATTTGTCCTCACTTTCTTAGCTATGAGCTTTAGGGAGTGCCCCCTTGTCCTGGTATTGTGTGATAGAGAAAAGAATTTTTCTCTATCCACATTTTCTATCCCATGCATGATTTTATACACTTCGATCAAGTCACCCCTTAAACGCCGTCTTTCAAGGCTGAAGAGACCAAGGCGTTGCAATCTGGTTTCATAAGGGAGGCGCTCCATTTCCTTGATCATTCTTGTTGCCCTTTTTTGCACCTTTTCCAGTTCCATTATATTCTTCTTGAGGTGCGGTGACCAGAACTGTACACAGTACTCCAAGTGTGGTCTCACCATCGATTTGTACAGAGGCAATACAACACTTGCTGACTTGTTTTCGATTCCCTTCCGAATCATGCCAAGCATGGAATTTGCTTTTTTTACTGCTGCTGCGCATTGGGTTGACATCTTCATCGAGCTGTCCACCAAAACCCCAAGATCCCTTTCTTGGGTTGTCTCAGAAAGTTTGGTCCCCATCAGTTGGTAAGTATAATTGGGGTTCTTTGCCCCGATGTGCATAACTTTGCACTTGTTTAGGTTAAAATGCATTTGCCACTTTGTTGCCCACTCACACAATTTCGAGAGATCCTTCTGGAGCTCCCGACAATCAGTTTCACTTTTCACAACCTGGAACAATTTAGTGTCATCAGCAAACTTGGCTACCTCACTATTAACTTCTACATCCAGATCATTGATGAATAAATTAAAAAGTAAAGGTCCCAAAACTGAACCTTGGGGTACACCACTTCTCACTTCTTTCCATCCGGAGAATTGTCCATTTATTGCCACCCTTTGCTTCCTACAATTTAGCCAGTTACCAATCCAGGACAAGACCTGTCCTCTAATTCCGTGGCTGGAGAGCTTTTTTAGGAGCCTTTGGTGAGGAACTTTGTCAAAAGCCTTTTGAAAGTCAAGATATACAATATCGACTGGGGCCCCTTTATCTATGTATTTATTTACACCCTCAAAGAATTCTAACAAGTTAGTAAGACATGATTTGCCTTTGCAGAAACCATGTTGATTTTCTTTCAGCAATGCCTGTTTTTCTATGTGCCCTGTAATTTTATCTTTAATAATGGTTTCCATCAGTTTGCCTGGAACTGAGGTTAGACTGACTGGTCTATAGTTTCCTGGATCACCTCTGGATCCTTTCTTGAAGATCGGGGTTATATTTGCTTCCCTCCAATCCTCCGGTACAGTGCCTGATCTTAGAGAAAGATTGTATATTTTAGCTAGAAGTTCAGCAATTTCACACTTGAGTTCCTTGAGAATTCTAGGGTGGATGCCATCTGGACCCGGCGATTTGTTGACGTTTAGTTTAGAAAGGCATGCAAGAACATCTTCCTTGTTTATCTCTATCAGGTTTAATTCTTCTATTTCCTTCCCTGGGAAAACTAATTCAGTGGCAGGCAAATGTTCTCTATCCTCCTCGGTGAAAACGGAGGCAAAGAAGTTATTTAGCCTCTCAGCAATCTCATTGTCTTCTCTGATTATCCCCTTCTGACCATTGTTATCGAGTGGCCCAACTGATTTTCTGGTTGGGTTCCTGCTTCTGATGTACTTAAAAAAGGTTTTGTTATTATTTTTAATATTCTTGGCTATATGCTCCTCAAAGTCTCTCTTGGCTTTCATGACTATCGCCTTGCATTTGGTCTGCCAGAGTTTGTGATCCCTCCTGTTCTCCTCGGTAGGAAGAGCCTTCCATTTCTTAAATGAGTTTTTCTTCTTTCCAATAACCTCCTTTACCTCATTCATAAGCCATACTGGTATCCTCTTGGACTTTCCAATCCTCTTTCTTCTTTTAGGAATGCATTTTATTTGAGCCTGCTGTAACGTATTTTTAAACAGTTTCCAAGCATTTTGTATTTGACTTTTTTTACTGTTCCTTTTAGTTTCTTCTTTACTATTTTCCTCATTTTGTCAAAATTCCCTCTGTGAAAGTTTAAGGTCTCTGTGTTAGTTTTCACTGACAATTTGCTATCCATGGTTAAGTTGAAGGTTATTGTGTTGTGATCGCTGGTTCCTATGGGCTCGGTTACAAGGACATCATGAACCAAATCCTGTGCGTTAGTTAGAACCATGTCCAGGATCCCCTTTCCCCTGGTAGGTTCCATGACCAGCTACTCAAGGGAATAATCGGCTAACATGTCGAGGAACCTTGTCTCTCTTTCATGTGTAGAACAAGAATTTACCCAATCTATTTGGGGATAGTTGAAGTCCCCCATTATGACTACCCTATTTCTTTTTGAGGCCTCCTTAAATTCATTTTCCAAATAGCAATCTGCCTCTGGAGTTTGGTTGGGAGGGCGATAGCAGATCCCTAACGTCAGATTAGTTTCCTGTCCTGGGATTTTTATCCACAATGTTTCTGTGGGTGAGTTTGAATTTTCTTGAATTTCGAGTTCATGAGATTCTAACTCCTCATTTATGTACAAGGCCACGCCACCACCCTTTCTCCCTCTCCTGTCCATCCTATACAATTTGTAACCTGGAATCCTTGTGTCCCATTGGTTTTCATCTGTCCACCAGGTTTCTGTTATGCCGATAATATCAATATTATTTTCCTTCACCAAGCATTCCAATTCCCCTATTTTTGCTCGAATGCTTCTAGCATTTGTGTACACACCTTTATATGTAATTTTCTGATGCACTTTCAACTTTGACTGTGGATTTTGGATTTTGACTGTAGAATTTGGTTGTAGAATTTGTAGATGGTCTACCATGTCCTTCTGCTTGACTATTACAATTTAGTTTTCCTGTTGACTCACCAATGTGTACATAACTTCCACCCTCCATATTAGGCAGTGCGCCTTCTCGAACCGGAAGCTGCCCAGCTCCTGTCGACTTGCCCCTATGAATCAGTTTAAAAGCTGCTCTGAAACCTTTTTAATATTAATCACCAACAGTCTGGTTCCATTATGGTTCAAATGTAACCCGTCCCTTCTGTACAGGTGTGGCTTGTCCCAAAATGTTTCCCAGTTCCTAATGAATCTAAACCCTTCCTCCCGGCACCACTGCCTCATCCACGCATTGAAGCTCCTGAGCTCTGCCTGTCTAGCTGGCCCTGCGCGTGGAACAGGTAGCATCTCTGAGAATGCAACCTTGGGGGTCCTGGACTTTAATCTTCTACCTAGCAACCTAAATTTGGCTTCCAGGACCTTCCGCTTAGCTTTCCCAATGTCATTGGTACCGACATGTACCACAACAGTTGGCTCCACCCCAGCACTGTCTATCAGCCTGTCTAGATGCCTCGTGATGTCTGCAACCTTTGCACCTGGCAGGCAGTTTACCATGCGGTCAACGCTTCCATCACAAACCCGTCTCTCTATATTTCTAACAATTGAATCACCCACTACAAGAAGCCCCCCTCCCACCACCCGCGGAGAAGTATCCTCGGTGCAAGAGGATATGGGCACATCCTCCAGGGAAGGGGTCTCAACTAAGGGAGCCTGTCCCTCTTCCACAGATTGATGTCCTCCCTGCCCAAGATCTCCATTCTCCAAAGCAGCTGGAGAGCTGCTCAGCATGGAGTGGGACGCTCCTGCTGCATCCCTGAAGATCTTCTCCTGCCTCGCTATCTCTCTCTGCTTCTCCAGGTCTGCTACCTTGGCTTCAAGGGAAAGAACCTGTTCCCTGAGAGCCAGGAGCTCATTGCATCGATCACACACCCAAGACTTCTGTCCAGCAGACAGATAGTCATACATGTGACACTCAATACAAAACACTGGGAAGCTCCCCTCCGTCTGCTGGCTATCTATCTCCATTTCTTGTTATTATATGTTTGCTGTTATTATTATACTAGTTATTAAAAAAACATAGCTTTTTTGGGTTGTTCAAATTTTTTGTTTTGGTCTCAGTTTACTTTTTGGATTTTTTTCTTACTTGTTTTTTAGGATTTTATCGCGCGCCGTCAGGGGCGCGATGGCTGCTAAAAAAAAGGTGAATTTGTAATTAAACAAGAAACCCCACAAACTTACCAGGGCTCAGCAGGTATTCTTCCCAAGGTTCCTGCCAAGTTCCCTTGTCCCCTTTTATTTCCTGTTTTAATTCCTTATTTGAAAAAGCTCTGCCCAAGCAAAAGCAAAAGCAGCTGCCTCTCTGCCCCACAAGGAAGAGTGAGCTGCTTGCTCCCAGCTACCAGGGATTAGCCAGCAGGGGAGCTGCAACAGAAAGCTCCACCCCCTCCAAACCTGTGCTGAGGGCAAACTTTAGAAGAAAGGGGAAGGAGAAACCCCTTTTATGGCTTCTACAAAAGAAAAAAAAGGTGAATTTGTAATTAAACAAGAAACCCCTCAAACTTACCAGGGCTCAGCAGGTAATTCTTCCCAAGGTTCCTGCCAAGTTCCCTTGTCCCCTTTTATTTCCTGTTTTAATTCCTTATTTGAAAAAGCTCTGCCCAAGCAAAAGCAAAAGCAGCTGCCTCTCTGCCCCACAATTTTGAAACACACCCTGTGCTAGGCAAGCTGGCCAGTCAAACGGGCTATCCTGGACGCTGCTGAGGAGAGGCTGTAATCAGTACCTTCCCTCTTTCCCCACTCCTGCCATCATAATTGTTTTTGGTTTTGTCCCTCTTTCCTCTCTTCTGCCTGTAGAGCTCCATTTTGGACCACACCCGAAGTAGTTCAGGCACAGACTGAGAACAGCCATTCTGCACAAAGAAGATTCATATACAGAAACACGCAACTGTACATGTCTAGAAAAATAAGCTTACCTTTGAGCAAACAAAGTCAACTAACGTAGCTTCTTCTTCACCAATATATTCTATTATTTTCTTGTTAATCCATGGTCTAATTCGCCTTTCCATTAATGTCTAGAATAAACACAGTTTTTTAAATATATTTTTCTATACCACTATGAGTTACTTTTATCCTTTTGAGAGTCATACATACACTAATAGAACTTTTAAATGGAGTAAGATCTTCAAATAGGAATGCAATCTTTAATGTAAACTTTAAATTAAAATGTTTTTTTTTCTGTCAAGGTGTCTGTCCTCTGGAATGGTCCCCCAGAGTTCTGAGTGGCCCTCACTCTGAGAAGGTTTAGGAAATCACTTAAAACCTGACTATTCTCCCAGGCTTTGGGAAAGGAGGATGGAGTCCGTTGGATGGATTTTTTTTGTTTATATGTCTATCTTCAAGCCACTTCGTATTTTTCTTTTTTTTTTACATTGTTCTACTTTTAAATGTCATTCATTAAGCATATTATGTGCCACTACAATAAAAAATGAGTCAGTGACTAACATAGAAACACCCCCCCATATTTAACAGACTCACACACAACTATATCAAGTCATCAGGAGGTATCCAAATGTTGACAGTGCTTCCCTGTTTGTATATTGTGAAATCCTGATCTACTTATCTTGGTGAAACAGATCAAGATCCTTAAGATTATATTTATTATGATTGTCATTTCTAGATAACATCACGTGCACTAGGTAACATCACATAATGAAATATCTGCAAGAAAACAGTCAAGCTCAGAGAGCACCAAGGATCCCTCATTTTATACCCTGTATCCTGGAAACAGAGTATGGCCCTCCCTTGGGATGATCAAATATTTGCCTGGAGACGGCCCAAATGAGACATGACCGAACTATTGCAATGAGCATTTTGAATATTATATTAATGGGGAGGGGGATGCTGGTCAAAATACTCACTGAATCCACAATAGACCAGTCAAGAGGATAAGCAAATAGCTCTGGTTTCGCTGTAGGAATTTTCTCAATTAAACTCTTAATGTGTTTGCGCTTCTCTTCAGTGTTCACGCTGCCTTTGGAGGAACCTTTGTCTTCATCGCCATAATCTAGAGGTACCAGTTTTCTTTTTCGGGGCATGTCATCACTGTCTTCATCTTCAAATTTATTGAAGACACTGTCAACAGTGAGTTTTTTCCTTTTCACAGCATTAGGCTGGCTGGGACTATTGCAGGCACCTATAATATAAAAGAAAATATTTATCTCTCATGTAATACAAATTCCTCTCAGGATTTTGTCAAAATCAAGGTAAAGATGGCACAATTAAAAGCAAAAGGGCATGAATATTTTTTTTTTTTACGAAGGACAGGGGGAAGCAGGATTCATGGCAATGCTTAAGAGAAGCTTTATATTTTTCTGTTTTTTTCCCCCATTTTTAGGAGGATACCAAGCTGCAAAAAAACAAAAATCTTACCCAGTTTGAGGCTCAGTCCTATTTTAGGCCTGTATTCCTCTGGCTGCTGCTGATCAGGAGAGTTTTCATGTGGGATGATGATGCCACAGGGAGATTCATCCCCAGGAGTATTGGGAGTTGCGTTGCCACTTGCCGACGAAACAGAGGGAGCCGAACTGATAGGCCGCAGTGTTGGTTTAAGGCAGGGCTTTTGCTCTGGCTCCTCCTCCTCTTCTTCGGGTTCTTCCCGCTTTTCCTCCTTTTCTTGCTTTTCCTCCTCCTCTTCCTCAGATTCTGGTTCCTGTTTGGTCTGTGGCTGCCGACGTCTTTCAGCTTCTTGTTCCATCTATGGAATATAAATGGAAGAAAGTGATTAAAAAGCAATAGAAAGGCTGCCGAAAGGGCCTTTTCCTTTACCAGTTATAATGGAAAAGCTGATCTTTTAACATCAGAAGCATGTTTCTCTATTCTCGCTTCGGTCTCCCCTATTGTGATACATTTTAGAGGGGTTGAGTAGCCACTATTATTATTAACAAAAGGGTGAAAGTCAGTGCTCATTGCCCCCCCTCCAAGAAAATGATCTCAAACTGAGGCAGGTAATCAGTACAGTGGTGATTCAAGTATACGCTCCTGCCACAGAAGCAGAAGACACAGACTATACTTGCAAGTCCTTTGCTAAGGCAACTTCTCCATCAAAAAAGGACATCAAATTAATTACTGGAGATTGAAAAGCTAAAGCTAGAAATAAAATCAAGGATTGGAATGATGTAAAGCCTCAGTGTGTGAACTGAAACAGAAATCAAGCTAATAAAGTTATGATAAGAAATCTCATTATTACACTATTATAATGTTTTGTTTTATTTTTATTTCTTATATCTAAACCACATATCTCCCCCGAGAGAGGGACACTGTAATGCTACTATCACTACATTACATAATATTCAATATGCACTGATGGTATTACCTAGTTTGAGTGATGAAACATCTGCAAGAAAACAACCAAGCTTAGAGAGGACCAAGGACCCCTCATCTCAATCCTGAGCTACAAATATTCTCTTCTATCAGTTTCAATATTAACAGCAAATATTTTCTTCAACATTGTAAAAGACAACTCCAAGCACAGAGCTACACAGACAACATCAAAGTCAGATTAACCATATAAATCACGACAACAATGGAAAAGTTCTATTTGGTCAGCAAAAGGAAAATCTGGTGCTGAGCAGAGGTGCTCATATCATGAAGTCCTTGAAAAATAGTAACTTACAACAATTAAATGAAAAGGATAAGACTGCGCCCCTGCGCCCCCCCCCCCGGGAAAGATACACAGACTTGGCAGAAATATATAGAGAATAGATTCAGAAAGGTTTCAAAATTGCTGAGACAGGTAGTCCTCACTTTAACCATCTTAATTGGCACTGGCAACTCTACTGCTAAGAAGTCGCTAAGTGGGAAATGACATGGGTGGAAAGAGACTACTTGGTTTCACGCCTTCAGCTTTTGTTTGCCTCCTAACTGTCTGAGGAGATTCTCAGTCATCCAGGTCAATTGTCACAAAAGGTGCTTTTTCAAAAGGCAACTGGACTGTTTTTTTTCCTTGAGGAAGAAGAACAAAACATTTCCTTTCTCATCCAAGAAGCTTCATCAGTTGTGATTGGGGGGGGGGCAAATGGAAGGATAGGTATTGTTAAGACTGGATGGTGGGGGAATGGCAGGATAGGTTCCGACCGGATTGGGGGAAGGGGGATGGAAGTTTGCCTCCTAACATTTCCCCTTTAGAACGCTTGGGAGCCTGCTTAATGTCTTGTGCACATCAAAAGCAGTATGATCTTGCTTGCAGCCTGAGGGGGAGCAATCACATTGGTATTGATGTGTACAAGAGCAAACAGCTTACTCTCTTGAAATCCCTTCCCCTCCAATCTCTCTGCTCTGCTGAGGGGATGGGGAGGAGGGTGAACTTGAATGGTCTAATCCAGGGGTAGGCAACCTTGGCTCTTTTATGACTCGTGGACTTCAACTTCCAGAATTCCTGAGTCCACGGGTCATAGAAGAACCAAGGTTGCCTATCTCCGGTCTAATCTATAGACCACTTTGAAAACCAATATACCATTTTCTGCATCCCACCAAGCAGGAGGTATATATGCAGTGTACCGACACACTATTGTTTACAAATATATGGAATCCAATGTGTATTATTAATTCAAAAAAAAAAATTCTTACCCTTTGTAACTCTGCATCGGGATCTGGATGTCCTTCTGCAAGAAGACGTTGTCTAATTTCTTCTAGTTCTTCCTTTTCTCTCTTTCGATCCCGTTCATCCGCTTCCATTTCCTTTTCCCTGTCTCGCAGTCGCTTCTGCAGAGCACTTCCCCTGAAACATACAGCACATTCACTTTGATTTACAAATTCATGCCATCCCAAACGCCTCCATTAATATTTGTCAAAAGATGACTGAATCAAACTCCTCTATTCAGAATCTGAATTAAGAGGGCTCTGTTTGATCAGGCCCAAAAGTCTACTTCTTCAAGCATCCTGTGCCCTGGTTTATATGGTTTATGGCAGCGTAGCAGTCAATTGTATTTTATTCCACATGATGCAGTCAAATGTTGGCTTAGTGCAAAGTATGAATCTGATGACTGGCATATAGTGCTGAAGCAGAAAACTTCCAAAGTGGAACTTTGGAAGGGGGGGGGGAGAGCAAAAGTTATTTAACCATCTCTGATTTTGAAGGCAATATGTAGCTATGAAGACAATGATGCCAAATCTTTCATTACGAATTTTCATCTTTCATCTCTACAGGTAGTGCTTGAGTTATGACGACAACTGGGATTGGAATTTCTGTTGCTGCCCTACGATCACTGGCCCTGCCATCCTTACCACCCTATGCTCTTGCCTTTAGCTGGCTTTCACTCTCTTCTTCCTGCTGCGGCTGAGGCAGAAGCCTTTCAAAAAGACACGGGACAAATGTATCCTCAGGAAGAAGACCTGGCATGGCCAGCTGCTGCCTAGCAAAGGGCTAGTCCAGGTGCGCCATAGCAGCAGTGACAGAAACGTGACCGTGAAGGTTTCCTGGGAGTGGCAAGTGGCAACTGGGGCAGTGATTGCAGGGTGGCAGGACTAGCGAGTGCAGGGCAGCAGGGTCAGCCAAAAAGACATAAATGCATTTCCATTTGTTCAATACTGCTGTAACTTTAAATGGCTGCTAAATGAATGGCCATAACTTGAGGACTGCAAGTAACAATTGGGACTGGAATTTCCATCACAAAGCCAGGTGATTGGTTTTTGTTATCCACTGAATCCAATAGCCATTACTCAACTTTCGGCCAGCGTCCCACACCAACTCAGTGGGGAAGCCAGCAGGAGGTTGCAAGTGTCATGTGGCTTGTAAGCAGGCTGGCAGGCAGGCAAATAGCTACCACTGGGTGAGAGAAGACATGAGGAGGTGCATGAAGGGTATCTGGCAAAGGTGCATTAGGGTGCACAAGGGTGGTGTAATGAGGATCGGGGAGGGTACGGGGAATGTGTAAGGGTGGCAAGGCTCAGATAGGATGCATAGGGGTGGTGCAGCAAAGCCCAGGGAAGGTGCACAAGGGAGGTGCAGTGAGACTCAGAGGTGTATGGGATGCTTGAGGCTAGTGTAGCAGGAGCTGGGGGAGACTGTACAGTTGGGGGAAACTTATCTCAATAACTTGCAACCTTCCCTTTAGGCATCCCCTTGACTTTCTGGGAAGCCAGCAGGGAAGGTGGCAAATGGCAATCACTTGACTGTGGGGGTGTGCAACTGGTTTTGTGTGTGAGCTAGTGGCCAAGTGCCCATATCACAATCACATGACCACAGGAGTGCTAGAATGTATAGAACTCCAAGGACTAATCAACCACGATTTATTCAGCTCCATCATAACTTTGATGAGTCTTTGAATGAATGACGATAAGTCAAGATCTACCTTTACCTGTAATTTTGAAGGAACTATTTCTTCTTACAGGTAATCCTTGGCTTCTGGACAGTTAAAATTACAATGAATTTAAAAAACATCCTCAAAGTTATGATTGCCCCACCCACTGCAGTCATATTAATATTAATGACCGCAGTGACTCACTTTATGACCATTGTAAAAACTCATAAAATCAAACTTTGTCACATGGTACCTTAACTTACAACTGCAACAATTACAAAATTCCAGCTTCAATTGATTACACTAAACTCAGTTAAGATTATACTGACAGCAAATTAAACAATTATACTTTTTAAAAAGATTGAACAGTATCAAGAGAAACAAATGCATTTAAAGATTATGTTATAAATTTAAATATTAACTAATATCTCCATTTTCAAAAAGAACAGGAAAACCTAACAGTATTTCAGAATCAGTTCACTATTCGGTCCCTTGATTTATCAATAAAAATTAATGAGGATAATAGTCCTCATGAACTTACCTATAATATTTGGGATCATCTCTGTCATCATCATAATCTTCTAGAAATTCTTTCAAACGTTTAGCTTCTTTTGCCTATGAGAAGTGAATACAATATTTCCTTAGTACCTGATTATTTCTAGTTATTGATGCATATACAATGAAATCACTTTTTGAGGGACAAATTCAAAGGTAGGAGAGTCCATCATGGAGGAAAGGCTATTGAGTTGGAAAGTAGGGCATTGTGGAGATTTACACATTTGGATAATATCATTATGTATGTGATGTAAATTTACTGTATGGAAAAGTCCTTTGCATTAAATTCTGGTAGATCAAGGTTTCATCATACCATTGAATTTTAGAACCCCGTTTTTAAAATCTGCCCATTTTGGGGGGGAAAAGAATCTAAAAGGTTATTGAATATAAAAGCAGATACTTTAAGCCATCTAAGTAATCTACATTTGCTGCTACACAAAATATCTAGGAGCACACCTATGTTTATTTCCATATTTCTTTAACCATCCAAATCTTAATCTTCAAAGATCAAGACAAAAATATTTCTATGGCTAGCTATATTTCCTGAAGAACTTCCACTTTTTTTTTTAAGAAGGTAGGTAGATTTTTCCAAAATTATGGGAGAAACCTAACAAAGCAAAACTGATTAATACAAGAGCAATTACAATCTGGTAATCTTAAATTCTATTTCTCCATTTTGATTAAATAAAGGCTTGTTCATGTTAATCCTTAATAATCATGTGAGTCTCCTTTCTGCAATTTGCTTTTTTCTCCTGTTTTGCCAAAAAATCAATCTACTGAACAATCTGCTTTATTTTGATAATGCATATTACCATGGTAGTGATATGCAGATAAATATATTTATGCTGTTAATTACCTGTGCAGCTAAGAAGAGAGCTTTTAAATTTTAAAGTGCAATGCTAGGCACGCTTATTTAGAAAAGCTATCTAAGTCAGCAACCCCCAAACCTTTGGGCACCGCGAACCAGAGGGGGTGAGGTTTTGCGTGCTGCCTGCATCCTGCAGATGGGGCTTTGCTTGTTTGCATAACCCAGTTGCTGGCATGGTGCAGACTAGTGCCGGTCCATAGAGCAGGGGTTGGAACCTTTGAGCTAGGTAATATTTTCAATCTTAAACCGATCATATAAAAAAAACTTTTTGTGAGTAATCAGATTATATGCAGTCACTGCAAAAGATGACAAAGGGATAAAGTTGCCTTCCTCAGCCTGGCATTCTTCATATGTGTAAGACAATAGCTGGATTATAACCTGCCACTATAGCCAATGATTATCCTCGCTGCAGTTAATGGAAATTCTTATCCAGCATATCTAGAGAGCATTAAGTTGGGAAAGGATAGGTTAAAGCAATACTCAAGTGCAAACCAAAATGATCCACATTTCTTTTGTTCTCTTGAAAGTTGTTCCCTGGAAATTTAAGGGTACCAGGGAAGATTTGTTTGTTTCCTATAAAGCAATGGGAAATACTCTAGAAGTCCTAAAGCTGGGTGTCAAACTCGCAACGTGACGTGATGTGTCACAACGTATGACTTTTTTTTGCCATTGCTGGCAATGGGGTGGGCGCGGTTTTGCTAAGATGCATCCGGCCCGTGGGCCGACCTGTCCTAAAGTATTAAGGGTCCTCAAATTGCCCACAATTTTGAATAGACTGATATTTGTGAGCCTTTTCGTAAAGCCTAAATAAATATATGCACAAGTAAATCTTTCAACACAATGTATACCTAAAAACTCCTAATTTATGGTATTACTGCCTTAGACAAATAAAACATTCACTGTAATATTTTCATACCCAGCAGAGAAATTCTGTGTTTTAATATCTAATAAGAACCCTGGTAATGTAATAAATCCCTTACCATTTCCCGTCTTCTTTCTTCTTCCCTCTCAGATTCTTTTTCATATTCTCTAGCTTTCTTCCGTTCTCTGATTTCCCAGTTTTTAAGACGCTGAAACCACACAACTTTTCCATTATTTCACCGTTCACTCAGGAATTGAATAGTTCCATATTTCATTTTGGGAACAGCAAAATCAATCATATTTAATTCAAATCAAGTAATTATATCAGCCTCAACTTTGTATTCCAGCAGAAAAAGAACGTACAAATTATTAGAAGAATATTGACAGCATATGCAGGAAATATGCAGAAATTCATTCAAGGAAAATAATATTTAATGATATCTAATATATAGGTCTGAATGTAAATGATATCTAATATTTATGTTAGACCTCATTCATAAGTGGAGTTTCCCATTGAAAAGGAACATTATCCTGGAAAACAGGTTACATGAGAAATGGTATTATATTCTACAATCCCTCCTTCCATTTGAATTAGGAACCTTTCAGCAACTCCTGTAGATACCTCTTGATAAGCTGCTTCCTTTTCCCGTAGTTTTCTTTCCAATTTCCGCCGTTCGTAGGCATCTTCTTCATCTTCTTCTCTATCTCTTTTCTTGTCCTTTTCTCGTTCCCGTTCCCGTTCTCTTTCCCTCTCCCGCTCTCTCTCCCGTTCCCTCTCCCGTTCTCTTTCCCGTTCTCTCTCTCTGTCTCTGCTTTTCTCTCTGTAGAAACACAGCAACAAAGGAATACTTGGGTCTGATTAGTTTACACAAAAAGCCCCCAAAGTAGCACTAAATGTCATATTTAATGATTTAGAGAGCCCTGTAACTAATAAGAAACTCAAACTTCTATTAAACCCATCTATACATAGCACAGGATCACTCAGATTGTAGCAATTTCACCTTTTAGAGTTGGCATTTGCATGGAAATATTTAGGTTAAATAAGAGGTTCAAGTGTCAATTCACAGAGACAAAACTGTTAAGGAGAGACATACTAGCTGAACAGTTTTACATTCTCTCTCAGATACGTTTGGAGGTTTCGGTCAATAAATGTCCCCGTTAACTAGCACACTGAGCATTTGTCTCTGCGTGAGCTTAGGGATGACTGAAATGGCCAAGCTAAAAGCCAATTAAGAGGAAGTTCCCAAATTGTATCACCAATAAACTGTGAATTGGAAAGAAAATTGAATCAAAGGGGACACAGATGAGAGACATGTCAGACTATTAGGAACAGATCATCAGAAGAATTGGGAGAAAGAAGATTTAAGGAAGAAAAAGTTAAATTTAGGGGGAAATAGCTGTGAACTGTCAACATGAACAGATCATGGGAAGCAGTGCGGTTTGGAACAGGTAAAGCCATAAGTCAATTTAGAATCTAAAGAAGCTCTAGAGTGGAACTATGTGAACCCAACTCCTAGTGTGTAAACCCTGCTTTATAACAAAGATCCAGAACCTAAAGCTGTAAACTGAAGCCTATAAGAGCTGCTACTGTAATTTTTAACATGATAGGAATAGAAACTTATTAAATACATAACAAACAATAACCCAATTAGCTATATTTTAATTAAGTGTAAGATGTAACTTAACTAAATCAAATAAAGGTTTTGTACACCTGCACTATTTTTGGAATATAACTACAGGGTATCTTTGCAGGCCTAGTTCAGCTCTTGACCTGGAAAAAAGTTGTGCATACCTGATGGAGGTGGGAAGAACATCTAGTCCAGATCTGAAATATAGATTTGTACATTTCTAGCTATTTTGATTCTGTCTTGTATATCCACTTTATGTTTGACTATATGTTATGGAAAGCTGGAAAACCTGGAAAGGGAGATACTGGCAGATCCTCCATTTCATGGGAAAGAAAAGTCTAGGAGACGAGAGAGAAATTGCAACCCTGTACCTCATGCAGAATCTCTCTTTTAAAGTGAATGTTTTCTATAGTGATTTTGCCACTTTAATTTGCATTCTTTTTGGTAACAAAATATAGATACTTATCTTTCTGAGTCTTAAATTCTGCCCCATTCCCAAGTCAGTACCCAAGGTAAAAAGAGTAAAATCATGATAAAGAATATTTGTTTTAAAAGAGGGGATTTTTTTTTTCCTGTGTCAGGAACAGGGGAGGATATTTCCCTCCACAAAGTGGTAGGATTCCCCACCCATTCCCCTTTTCAAAGAAATCAGGGATTGACCAGCATCTCCATTATTTCTTTTCCATTTTTCCACAAAAAGGTAGACATTGGGCAAATAATCTCTGAACAATAGAAATGCATAGAAATCTGCTGAAATTGCATTGCCACAGAAAAATCAACAGTTCCTCATTGTATGGCTTTATCAGTTAATTCTGTGATGGTGCCAAAGAGATAAAGTGTCAAAGTGGGGCTCAAGTTATAATACTTTATACATAATCTGCTATTATTTATTTATTAAATTTGTTTTCTGCCCATTTCATCACGAGGTGACTCTGGGTGGCCTACAGTGTTAAAAACAATAAAATGATGCTGTTTACTGTATACATTTAGAATAGTTGCCTTAAAAAGACATTACCAAATTAGGAAGTATTTATTATATTGCAATATTTACCTAGACCTGCTCCGATCTTTATTCCGGTCTGAGCTTCTTTCACGGTCTCTGTCTCGATCTCTTTCCCTGTCTCGGTCTCTGTCTTTAGTGCGATCCCGATCTCTATCCCGTTCCCGCTCCCGTTCCTTCTCCTTCTCTCGTTCACGCTCCCTCTCCCTCTCTCTTTCACGCTCCCTTCTTTCTCTTTCGCGTTCCCGTTCCCTCTCTCTTTCACGCCGTTCTTTTTCAATTTCTTGTCTTTCTTTCTCCTTTTTGCCTTTTTCCTCCTCCAATTTCTAGAAACCAAGAGGATTTTCCAAGTTAGTTTGTAACTAGATTTGGAAACCCCACCCCACAATACCAAAATCTGCTAACAAGAATATCAAGATCACTGATAATTCAACACTATAGTTTGCTTTCAACTCATAGCGATGAAAACAAAGTTTTGCATTCATAAGATAGATTTCGTGCAAGTTATTTACCTAGCAGGCCAGCAATCTCCAACCTTGAATAGAAAAGCAATGCTTGTCCCCTCCGTACTGATTATTACATGAATGCATTGCCTATAATAGTTCAGAGAATGAAAAATACTTTGACCCTAAACAAGATTACATTTTTATGCAGCAAAAGTCATCCAATTCACATAGACAATTTAGTGATATTAACAGAAGCTTAATAGACGATTATGTCACATCTAGCTAAATTAAGTTTATTCTCTCTAAACTTGGAGAATAAAGCAATTTCTAATTTTATAGTGGAGAATATGACTGTATAGTTTCAAACATCTTTACAATCACAATACATCTACTGGTTTTGTTTTGTTTTTAAATTCACTGGTATGATTCTCATTCAAAGGGTCTGCAGGAAGGAAAAGGTTGGAAATCACAAAGATTAAAAGATTATTATGTCACTGAATTTCTATAAAAGTACATTTTATTGAAAAAGTCACAACTACTACTAAAACTCCCATGAAGATAACAGAAAAATTAAATCTCATTAATAGATAAATCCATCCTTGGAAGCAATTGGTGTGTGTTAACTTACAGATGCTGTGCTAGGACATGGACCGCCAACACTGGATTAACCTTGCCTACAAGCTATATTTCTGGGAGGAAGAGCAAGTACATGGTTCACAAGTAAACCAGAAAAAAAAAAACCCTCCCCCCAAAACCCCATAAACCAATAATCAGCCTAATGGATGCCAGAACTTTAAGGGCATGATTCTTCCTTGTACAAGTGTTGTGCCTAGAAGGATGCCACAGAGAGCACCACGGTATCCTTTTCCCACTTGTTCTCTCCTTGGTACACACATTTAACGTACAAGCCATTTTCAGAATGGAAGGCTTGCATATGGCTCTCATATTTCCATCCAGTCTGCCCTCAACACTTGGCAAAGGAAATATTCAATTTGTATTCTCTGAACAATTGAAGAAAATGGATGGGAAGATAAGAGGAATATATAAATTTCCCATTTTGAGGAATGGCCTGCTCAACCCCTGCATGTGCCAAGGAAAGAGTAATTGAGCTTTGCTATTCTCTCTGGAGAGCCCTCTATACAGGGACCCAGCACTGGTATAAGGAGAGATCAAACCCTACCTGTAACTGATGCACTTTAAATAATGGAAAGAGCAAATTCATTCCTTTTGGCATCAACTTTACCATCAGCAAAATACCATATAAATTAGGACAACAAAATGTGCATATATTTCTCTCTTTCAACAAATAATTTAAGACAATTTGAAAAACAATCTTACCTGTCAGATAGTGTTCTGGGGCACACCCATGGACCAGAGAACCCAAACAAGATCATAGTAATAAAACTAAGAAACAAGAGATCAATATATCTAACCATGATGCTAAATAGTACTAAACATAAAATGCTGGCAAAATGGTGTTAGATACATTGAACTCACAAATGAAAGGATATTTAAGAATGATAGAAAACAGCCATTATAAGGAGGGAAAAGATGAAAGTGCGCAACATGTGGGAACATTACTATCTAATTTCTAAATGAAGTGCTCTTATATAATTTCATCAATTAGGGCATATTTATATATGCTGTATCAAATTTCCAAAGTAGAACTTACCTCAAATTTTATATACTTTTTACAGAAAAGTTTAGATACTGGAATGGGCAATACTTACTTTATTTTTAGCTGTTCCAATATTTTAGATTATTTTAGTTGTTCCAATAAAATGCTATTGGTTATGCTACTGGTTGCCATAAAATTATCATCAAAATTTATCTGTACTTAAAATGCTCTTAAGAAAAAGAGCAACTTTAAATGAAGGCCTTTAAGATGCCAGATAGTAAATCAACAGAGTTATTTCATACAAATTTGAATAGGCTGCTTCCATGTAAACAAAAAATAAGGAGGTAAAAATGAAATGGAGAAAGAATTAAGGATATGCTGAAGTAATGAGCAAAGAGTATAGACAGAACAATAATAAAATCTTACCTGAAGTTCTCTTCAGACTCATCTGTGCTGTAAATGGACGCCCCCTGCAATACTGACACCCTAACAGTCTGATTATTATTTTGTAAACTCTAACCAAAAAACATGCAAAGGTTCACTGTGCTCGCTAGCCAGCCCCTTTTTAATCATCCCACCCAATATATAACATGGCCACTTTATATTAGCATTAATTTCATCTATTTCAAAAAGTAAATTAAAATGTTTTCCAATAAGATAGATCACAGGCAATAAATATGCCCAATTGCTTCTGAAACAGGAAGCACATTTTGCTTTTGTTTTTGAACCACATCATTTAATTGCATTTTAGTTACTTCTTGGGGCTTGGAAATAAGACCATATTTCACTATGACCAGTTTCACACATCTTCGGAATACTTATCCTCAGGTTCTCATTCCCAAGTAATATTGGAATATTGTGCATTGCCAGCAACATATAACTACTTTTTACTTAAACGTTAGAAATGCAAATAAGCGTGACCTGTAACCAGAATGTACATTACCATTTTGTACCTTCATACCATTCAATGACATTAGCCAACAGAATTCTCATGTCAGGAGTGAATATATTTGCTGGCATGGAGTAATCCAGCTTTTATGCACAGTTATTATTCCAGGAAAGCTAAACATCAAGATATACACTGCATGCATAGCTTGCACTTCTCCACCCTTGCACCACCCTCCCCAACCAGAACACATTAATAAATTCACATTACAGAAACTTCTCTAGGTGGGAATCCTGAGGTAGAATTTGCTGTGCAAACACATTTCCAAGCCAGTTACCCCTTTGCATATTTTTCTGAGGGGGCATCCATAAATAATAAAAAAAAAGCAGAAGCTCATACTTACATCCTATTCCATGTTACTTTCCAAGCTGTGTTTTTCATCTTGCATTAGTCACCATATGATCTCTATCATAATGGTGGGGGTCAATGAATAGATTAGCTTTATGGGAATTTACAGTTCTTCCATGCATCTATATTTTGGTAAAGTCTGATAAATAATACCTAGTTTATTTCACCCCCATTCTCAATTCAGCTACTAAATTTAATCTTAAATTTAAACTAAGCAATAGGGCTTAGTAATACAGTATGAATTATGTTTTACAATTACCTGACTATTATGGGAATCAAAGTGTGTTTCAAAGGGCAGCCCAATTTAGTTATTTGCTCTTATGTGTTATTTTAGCCACTTTGGGTTAATTTTAAAACAAGCAGAGTAGAAGGGTATTTTTTTAAAAAATGTATTTGTGTTAAGAGAGAAGATTGCAATGCAATAATATGAAAATGCTAACTAAAATATTAGACCTTCAGTGAGAATTTTTAGATACACATTATTCCTGCTATAAAGATGAACAAATGATATGTAAATGTTCTTGCAAATTCTCTAAAGGGTGAAGGAATTGAAACTGGGTTTTATAATAACCTAAGTTTGCATAAGCTGCAAAAAGAAGTATATTACCTTGTGTGTATCTCTGAATTTACTAATCTCTCGGGATATCAGGTCCCTTTTATCTTCTTCCATTTCTATAGCATTTATATCCTCCTGTAAAGGAAAAAAAGAGGTGGGGGACAGAACAAGAAATAAAATATTAAAATCCATGCACAAAGGAATGGGAGAACCAAAAGAAAAACTGAAGGTTAGATGTTTTGTGCCAGTCTTGTAAGAGATAAATAAAGGGCTTCTGCAGTACCAAACCTCACAGTCTGATGTTAAATGAATGAAAAAAAATTAGATGGACACGAGTCACAAATCTGGTAACTAGCAGTAAACATAGTCATTGTCAAAGCCTACAATGTAAACGAACCTTGGTGATGAGTGGATAAGGTATCAGTGGGGCCACTGGAAATCTGCGGAAAATCTGCGGAAAAATCCACGGAGATTTTTTTTTTAAAAAATAGATTGCACACTACTCTGGAAAAAAAACAATGTTCTGTATGTTGGTAGAACAAGCAATATTGTATTGCTGTGAATTTTGGTCTGACTCAGCAAAATTACGAAGAACCTCGCTAATTCTCCTTTTACTGATCTACTTTTCAGCAAAGGTTTATTGGGTGCCACCTCACCCAGTACGTCTCCATTTAAAATTGTAGGATACAATTTTAGTATTGTCATACTAAAGAAATCTTGCAAGCTAACTATGCTTGTTTACAAGTGGCCAGTGCCTTTTGCAATATTTTAAGCTTGATTTTGTACTTTACTCGCTAATTCGCAAAATTTAATGATCTCAAGGGGGTTCCCAAGTTACTGCAAATTAGCGAGGTTCCCCACATCTGAAATCAAGAGTCAGATTTGATTTGCCATTTGTTTCCCCACACTCACATTATTCTCCCACATTATCCCTCATCTTTTCAACCACAGAACGGGCAAGGGAACCAAATGTGATCATAAGCATTCAATAAAGGAGACAAAAGTGCCTTTAACCCAGTGTTACACGGCACACACCTCAATTTATCCCCCCCCCCACCATATACAGAGCTTTAGTTCCACTTGCTGAGGGAGAAGGATACACTCCCATCTTCTCAACAGGTGAAAAGAACAGAGCACACTTATTTAAAGTTCAGCTATGTAAGCAATGTGTAATTTGAAATAATCCTAATCTAAACATTAGGAAATTCAATATTCAATTAATGTAAAGTGGGCTAACAAGAAGTGATTTTTTTAACACTTATCTGTCTCAGTACCATTATAAGAGTTGCTGTATATTCAGAAGATAATCCATCATCTGGATAAATTTTAGGGGAATGAGCATCATTAAGGAACTAAGATAAACAAAAACTTCAGCACAAGGCTTACTCAGATTAACTGGAGGCTAAGCATGAAAGCAAGAGGAAATGTGTAACAACTCTTGATTGTTTTTTGGTACTGATTTTCAAACCCAATAGTGGTAAAAGAAAATTAAACTTAGCAGGAGGGCTGCAAACTCAAGCCAAAACCCACGAGTTAACTCTAATTGTGACTGAGTTACAGTCAAGCATGCAAGTATTTGCAAAGTACTTTCTCCCAGAGTGAATTTTATTTTTAGCCCAATTATGACTAGTTTTTTCCACAGAAGGTGGAATATGGATATGGCATTCTGTGCCATACGTTACACTTAAAAACTCTGGAAGTCAAATGGCTTAATAGCCAAATAATAACAAACCATTTTATAATAGCATAGCTTTCCCCCAAGAATAACAAACAACTTCTCGCTTATGTGCACAAACATAATCAAAACAGGACAGCAAAGAAGGTACGTTGTGGATATGACATCAGTGTGAACCCCTATGGCCCAGAGCTTTTGGCCTTTTAAAATAACAAATATTAATAGGCAGGACTTTTACTTTTAAGATGTCAAAACACCTCTCCATCACAAAGAACAAACTTCAATAATTTCAATAAATGAATTTTGAAGGGATGAAAGGCTGAATCAAACCTGCAGCTCCAAGTCTGGGAATTCAACCCTTGTGTATACAGACCTACATCATCCACAGGGTTTGGCATTTAGAACTGATTTAATTTCAGTATGAAACATGTGAGTGCTGCTAACATCAAGGCTTGTTGGTTTGTGGTTTCATCAGATGCTTTGAGCTAATGTATGGCAGAAGGTTTGGCCCTTATTATAAGGAGAGATGAAGTAAATCTGTTTGTGTCCAAAATCAAAACACATACGTCCTCCTTCTTTTCCTTTTTCTTCTTCCTGGGATGAGAATCAGACTCTTGAGAGGGGGCATTGAGCTCGCTGGAATATTCCCGAATTAACACTTCAATTGCCCCTTTAATTAGCTGGTCTCTTCTCTTTGCTTCTTCATCAAGGGCTTCATCATCATCGGCTGCAGATTCTGGCCTGGAGTTCTAAGAAACAATATGAACAACAATGTCATAATAGAAAGGACAAACAAACAAAACTTTTATATTTTCACCCTCTGACTTCCCCTACACAGCTAAGGCAACATAATCATTGCCATTATTGCATCAAAACCGTCAAGCAATGAACACGAATGAAACAATATCTATACTACAAGGTTAGAATAGAAAACATTGATATATTATAAACCGGGGGGGGGGGGGGTGGGAAGGGTGATAATATTTTGCTGGAATTTCTAAAAACATAGTTACCATGCCCCTATCTATCAATCTCTTTTTTTAAAAAATAAATTTTATTGGTTTTTTTTATTTTTACAGAAAAAAAAGCTCAAGGCACATCGTGGTATTAGGGTAAACAAATATCCAAAACCAACACCTTTGTACATATTTCAATCAATACATCTAGTATTCCCTCTCTTAATCCCTTAGATAACATACTTTATTCCAAAATATTTAATTAATTTTATAATTTAAAATTAAAAAAAAAGAAAAAAAAGAAAAAAAATCCCCCCTATCCTAGCCCTTCCCCCGGACTTCCCAAAATGAATACAGGGTAAAACAAAGAAAACCCAGTAACATCAAACAAAGTTATTATATAATCCTAACAAAAAAAAATTTAAACTATATGCTAAAAACAGTCTCTTTAATCCGATTCTAACTTAAATTTATTCAACCTTTTCAGTTCGAGTATTCTAATTCCTTAATTTTATCATACAACTTGTTTATATCTTCCTATACAAATATCCCTTATTTAGAATATAATATTAATCTATCTTATACATATCTAATCCATCAATCAATCTAATATCAAACGTTAAATCATTTCAATTCATTGGACATCAAACAAACAAATCATCTTGTTAAAAATAATAATTTTCATATCAATATACCCATCAGTTCAAAAAAATACGTTCTTAGTCAATTTAATATATATCTTCCATTAATCACCCATTTCTCTTACATCTTACTCATAATCTTAATCCATCAAACCAAAAAATCATCTTATTAAAAATAATTTTCATGTCGATAAACCCATCAATTAAAAAAAAACCTAATCATTTTCATATCAATAAACCCATCAATTCAAAAAATACATTCTTAATCAATTTAATATATATCTTCCATTAATCACCCTCTCATGTCTCTTGCTCATAAACTTAGTCCTTAAATCAGTCCATAATTCTTTGCCTTTAATTCATTGCATAAAATATTCAATTTCACTTCTTTTCAGTCGAATTCTGGGCTTCTTCTTCTGCCAGGTAGATTTCCATAACAAAGCTTCCCTTCCAAGTAATAAGTCTCTCTTTATTGCTTGCAGTATCATTTGAGTCGATATAAACCATCTTGGCCTTTGCATTAGTCCTCTATTTCTCTTAACCATAAAATTTCGTTGCTGGAACATTTCAAATCTCAGTCTTTGCTTTTCCTGGTCCTCAAAACCATAGGTAAACTGCTTATCAGGCAAAATCAGTTTCTCTTTATTCTCAGTTAAATCCTCTTCTTGTATAGTTTGTTTTATAGAGTAATCAGCAAACAGTTGTGATTCAATTTTGAAGTTTGAAAGAGAAATTCTAGTAGTTAACTCATTCATTACAGCACATATTTCTTCTTTAAACTCTTTCATTATAGCACGTATTTCTTCTTTAACTTCACAAATGCAATCCAAAATAGGTTTACAATTTAAGTATGAGTTCGACTCCATTTTAAAAAATATTCAGCTGGATCAAATTATCTTTCTCTCAAAAAGAAAAAAAAACAGTTTAAAAACCAGTCATCTCATCTCCAAATAATCAACAATTAGCTTTTAGCCAGTAGATAGTCTTCTTTCAAATCAAAATAATTAAAACGATCGCTCTGGCTTTGTTCTAAGAAGAAAGAAAAAAAATCACTTTCGCTTTCCCGTCACTTTCCTTTTACAGTGAAAGCGATCGCCATCTTGAATACTATTATGTGGATTGTAAAAATAATTGTAATCAAAAATAGAATATAAAAAATTACTTGCAATATGAAACTCCTGTATTCATTCCGCCTGCATGTAGATCTCTCTTAAGTATCTGTTTAAGCAGGAATGGTCGCGGCGTCTATTTCTGTCTAAAGACAGAAGTGTCCCTGGGCAGGAGCGTCTTCAGGCGCTTGGGGAGCTCTCACTCTTTCCCTCTGAAAACTTTTCCAGGGGGTTTTTAGAGGAGTTCAACCCGCGCCCGATGCTCTTCACCCCTTCTTCGCCCAAAGGGGGGGATTTTTCACCGCAAAAAACAGCTGATGTTCGCTGTTTTGCGGCTTAACAAAACCCAGGGAACGGAGCCTCCAAAGGAGGCTGTGGCGACGCCTGCGGAGCCACCGGAAGTCCCCCTATCTATCAATCTCATGTGCTGGCTTTTCTTTTACGAAAAGCCAGATTTAGGGTCCTTCATGGGATGGATGTTTTCCTATGGAAAGGTAAGTGTGTCATGTACCCTTAGATGCCACTGCCAAAAACTGCATCAATGGTCTTCAGTTAAGTGAGGCGGCAAAGGCCAAAGAAGGAGCTGTTGTTAACTGGGCATGAAAACCTAACGTGCTTCAGTTGCTTTGCCACACAGCTGCAAAACAAGTCCTAGATTCCTCACAATATCAAAACTGAGAAATTAATAGGAGTGCTGCACAACTACTCAGATGATCTTATTAACTTTGCAGCTTGAGTACTGTGAGGGAGATGCTGTTTTTCATCCTCCTTCCTCACAACAGACACACATACTGAAACTTTGCAAAAACTCTCTTCATTAGAGAAACTCATTTCGTATAATGTATACACTCTGAAGGCAAGATTAAGTGGTGCGCATTGGCTTAATTTTTCCATGTGGCAAATAATATAATAATTTTAAGCTTCTCTGTATATCGATAATCAAGTTAGTATAGGTAGTCCTCCTCTTACGACCATTGATTTAGTGAATGGTTACATTTGAAGTTACAATGGCACTGAAAAAAGTGACTTATGGGTGTTTTTCACACTGATAACCCCTGCAGTATCCCCATGCTCACATGATGAAAATTCAGACACTTGGCAACTGGCTCATATTTATGACAGTTACAGTGTCCCCGGGGTCATATGATTACCTTTTGTGACTTTCTGACAAGCAAAGTCAATGAGGAAGCCAGATTCACTTAACAACCGTGCTACTAACTTGACAAATACAGTGATTCACTTAACAACTGTGGCAAGGAAGGTCATAAAATGGGGCAAAACTCACTTAACAACTGTCTCGATTAGCAACAGAAACTTTGGGCTCAACTTGTGGTCTTAACTCGAGGACTACCTATATAGTCAAACACTATTTTCAATAAAGCAGAAATTAGAGAAACGGTTTCATATGAACCTTGTCACGTGGCTTGCATGATAGTCTTAAGAGCTTTAATTTTAAATTTATAAAACCTGATTTCTGAATATATAATAATGTGTAACCATACACATATTAATAAATTTGCTATTGTACATGCAATTTATTTGTATTCTATTGTATATTGTGCTCTAAACAATGCTAAAATATAATTTCCAGGAAAGTTGTATAACACCTGGAACAAGTCCCCCCAGTTCTTCCTTCAACTTACATTTTAGTTTCTAAAACATTTAAAACGTTCTAACATTTTCAGTGAATGAGTTTGCTCATAACAATTACAAATATAAAAACGGAATTAATCATTTCTTTCCATAATTCCTCATAAACAACCAGCACATGTTCATATTCCTAAAGACAACAGTGCAACCCTAATTGCAATCTCAGTTACCCACAACCTAATAGCAAACAAAACCTGATTATCAAGATAAATGTATACCGTATATTAATTTTAAAGACATATTTTGCCCCATTCAATATTGCTTAAATGCTGCCTCAAATTCTTTAAAATAAATGGCAACAAATGATTGGTGAGCTTTAAAAAGCCTGCTAAAACTATGCTTTAGAGAGAAAATCAAAGGGATTCTCACCTTAAATTCCAAGACAGTATATCCAGTCAAATGCCAGGTGAAGAAACAAAGAATAGAAAAAGGAAAGTCTCACTAAGCAGCAGTAGCTAAGAAGCAAGGAAAGGAGGAGGGAAGGGATTATAGCTGACAGAGAAGCTGTCATACAGAGAAGCTGTCATATTAAGAACAGCTTGGAAAGAGCTAACAGAGTGTGTTGGATAAGTGACATTAAAATAACTTTGCAAACTGAAAGTGCTATTCAGAACTAATTTGATTAATTCTACCATATTTTTCAAAATAAGTATATAATATAAATCACAAAAACAAAAAGCTTAAAATCTTACCGAAATATCAATTATTTTCCTTTTATTCAGGATTACCTGAAATGTATGAGTTTTTAAAGATACAGAAATGAAAATACAGGTGGTCCTCATTTAGCAACTGCAATTGGTTCTGGCAACATGGTCGCTAAGCAACTCATTTGACACAGAGGGAGAGGGAGATATGCTGCAAAGATCTTTGGTTGCTGCTATCCTTTTAGATAAAGTTCTCTCAAGGATCTCTGCCAGTATTACTCTTAAAAATTTGCTCATGAGGCACAAAACTTTGAATGTAAGCATACATAGCTCAGAAAATGATTTTTAAACTATCATTTATTACATAATTTGTGGATGGTCACACAGCAAGGCAGTTGCTAAACAAGGACTTACTGTATGAGCTTTCTCTGTTCTACAGCTCACAACTTCCAAACAGAAAATTTATTAACTTCTTTGTCATAAGGGCACAAGCTCAAAATTATGACTATTATTCAGATTATCATTTTGATTGTGCCTGGCTGATTGTGCCAAAGGAGTAGTGTGGAGCTAATCTACAAAAGAACAATAAATTCAACACAACAGACTGAACAGAAACCATGCAACAAAAGAGGTATAGGGAAAGTATGCCTATCAATTATTTTCTATTTTGTATATTTCTTAATTTGTATACATACCCCATTGGATGCCCTCTTTTTTGCTTTCCATTCATCCAGCTGAGCCTTTGTTTTGGCATCAACTTTAACAAGTAGCTTCTTTTCTCCAATCTGGAGATCATGTAGCAATCTCAGCGCACGTAGTGTGGATTCAGGTTCTTTATATTCACAAAATCCAAAAGCTAGAAATAATTGAGAATTTAGAATATAGATTTAAAAGTCATATAGGCAAATGATGTATCAAGAATCACAAGACAGCTTTTCAATGTAAATTGTGTCTTATCAAGACCTCTATAAAGTACATTTTTAAATATTTAGAAAAAATGTCTGGTCAGTGCTATACATTCAAGTGTTTTAAATTAGGAGCATATATTCTATGTTGCTGTCTCTTAAGTAAAGCCCCCAAATAGCCAATCAACTGCAATAATAATTTCAAAAATGATGTGTTAATTTATGTTGTTGTATAAGATAGGAATTGGACAGCTGGAATGTTGTCACCAATCTGATGGTAGTAAGGCAAACCACTGAAGACCACCACATTGTGCAACAACAGTTCAGTAAGCCAACTACAATGATCAAGTAAGACCTCCTATTATCATGTTTCTTTTCTCACTACTACTGACAGTGCGGACTGAAAAGCCCTCCCTCTTTTAATCAATTTTTAATATTCCCTGCTTCTTTCACATTTTGCATACTGATTTCTATGCTTGTAATATTTTATTGTACACTGCCCAGGAGTCCCTCTGTGAGAGAGATGGGCACTTCCTAAATATGACAAATAAAATAAATAAATATGGGAAGATTTATTAACAAAGCTTGTATGTTCATACATATGGAGAGAGAGAGAGAGAGAGAGAGAGAGAGAGAGAGAGAGAGAGAGAGAGAGAGAGAGAGAGAGAGAGAGAGAGAGAGAGAGAGAGAGAGAGAGAGAGAGAGAGAGAGAGAGAGAGAGAGAGAGAGAGAGAGAGAGAGAGAGAGAGAGAGAGAGAGAGAGAGAGAGAGAGAGAGAGAGAGAGATGTTTGTGTATACAAAAATAAAGACAAGAAAATACACATACCTTGGAGTTTTCCAGATGCTCCTTGAACTCTCTTCCAACTCAAAACCAACCCACATTTCTGAAAAATATTGATTAAAAAGGCATAAATGTTAGTGGACAATGGCTGAATATGCATCATAAAGAAATAAATGCCTGAAAGTGATCTCTTGTTCCGGCCCCTTGAACCTCTCCCGGGGTACTGGTAATGAGCGAAACCCGGACCCTGGACTCAGGCTGCTGCTGCTCAATGCCAGGTCGGTGGTAAATAAAGCTCTCCTCATCTGGGACTTAATTCTGGAGGAGGAGGCTGATCTGGCATGTGTGACTGAGACCTGGCTGACCCCAGAGGGAGGAGTTCCCCTCTCTGAGATGTGCCCAGCTGGGTTTCAGGTATGGCATCAGCCGCGACCCCAGGGAAGGGGGGGAAGAGTGGCGATTATAGCTAAGGAGTCACTCGGGCTGCGCAGACTCGCTGCTACTGAGATATCAGGTTGTGAGTCCCTCCTTATGAAGTTGGACCTAGGTGTACAGGTGGGCTTGTTGCTTACGTACCTGCCTCCCAGCTGCGTTTCAAGAGCCCTGCCCACGCTACTCGAGGAGGTAGCCGGGTTGGCGGTCGAGTTCCCCAGACTTATAGTCTTGGGGGACTTTAATGTGCCGTCACTCGGTGAGTCCTCTGGGTTGGCTTATAGTCTTGGGGGACTTTAATGTGCTGTCACTCGGTGAGTCCTCTGGGTTGGCGAGGGGGGTTCATGGCCTCCATGGCAACCATGGACCTGACACAAGTAATCGAGGGCCCAACCCATGAGGGGGGGACACACACCTGACCTGGTCTTCCTCTCGGAACAGTTGAGGTATGATCTGAAGCTAAAGGGCTTAGAAGTGTTGCCTATGTCATGGACAGATAATTTTCTGCTGCGGCTTGAGTTTACGACACCAATCCTCTCTCGCAGGGAGCAGGAACCAATTAAATGGTTCTGCCCCAGACGCCTGATGGACCCTATGGGCTTTCAAAGGGCGCTTGGGGAATTGCCGGATTCGCTCGTACACAGTTCGGCGGAGTCCCTAGTGATGGCCTGGAATATGGCCACTACGGGGGCTCTAGACCGGATTGCGCCGTTGCGACCTCTCTGTGGTAGCAGACCCAGGAGATCTCCTTGGTTTACCGAGGAACTCAGGGGGATGAAGCGCCAGAAGAGACGTTTAGAGAAGCAATGGAGGGAAAGCAGATCCGAATCTGATCGAACCAAATTGAGAGCTTATATTAAGACCTATTTGGATTAGAGATTGTATGTAGTATATTTTTTAATTCTTGTTAGGATTATATTATAATTTTGTTTGATGAAGCGGGTTTTCCTTTATTATACCCTGTATTCACTCTGGGAAGTCCGGAGGGGGGGGGTTAGGGAGGATTTATAAGTTTATATTTTATATTTTATGTTTTCTCAGCTGTAATTGGGGTGGAATAGTTAATTATTGTTATTAAGGGGTTGCTTGGGTGGCCTCTGGGCACCACATCTGATGGAAAGAGAAAGGAGGAGTGAGGGCTGATGTAAGTAGATAAGAAGGGGGAAAGGTAGGGATAGATGGGTGGATTAGTAGGACGGAGATAGAGAAGGGGGGAGAAGTACGTAGTTAGTTGGTAAGTGAGGGGAGGTTAGGGTTAGGGGGGATGTGGTGGTGGGGGTTCTGAGCAGCAATGTTAAATGTTTGGTAAAGCTGGTCTATGATTATTTTCAGTTGAGTTGTATTGAAATATGTACCTATGTTGTGTTGTGTTTATGGATGATTGTTTATTTTAATATTATGATTGATTTGAGTATCTTTTTTTTGTCAAAAATTAATAAAAAATATTTTTAAAAAAAAGACCTATTTGGAAGCGATCACTACGGCAAGATCTCAGTATCTTTCCGCATTGATCGCGTCTGCGGAATCTCGTCCGACTGCCCTGTTTAAGGTGACTCGCTCTCTCCTTGATACGGGGAGGAGGGAGGAACCTTTGCAGGGCAATGCTGAAGAATTTAACATCTTTTTCGCAGACAAGGTCGCTCAGATCCGGGCTGACTTGGACTTCAATTGGAATGCAGGGTCGGCTGACAATGAGTCAGTCGAGATGACAGAGGCCCATCTTAGTCCTGTTGAATGGGATGAGTTTGACCTGGTAACTCCTGATGATGTGGACAAGGCCATTGGAGTGTGAGTTCTGCCACCTGTTTATTGGACCCGTACCCCTCCTGGCTGGTTTCGGCTAGTAGGGAGGTGACACGGAGCTGGGTCCAGGCTGTTGTTAACGCTTCATTGAGGGAGGGGTCCTTTCCGGCTCCCTTAAAGGAGGCACTTGTGCGACCCTCCTCAAGAAGCCTTCCCTGGACCCGGCAGTCTTAAATAATTATCGCCCAGTCTCCAACCTTCCCTTCTTAGGGAAGGTTGTTGAGAAGGTGGTGGCACTCCAACTCCAACAGTCCTTGAATGAAGCTGATTATCTGGGCCCTCAGCAGTCCGGGCTCAGGTCCGGTTACAGCACGGAAACTGCTTTGGTCGCACTGACCGATGATCTCTGGCGGGCCCGGGATAGAGGCTACTCCACTATCCTGGTGCTTCTTGACCTCTCAGCAGCATTCGATACCATCAACCATGGTATCCTTCTGCGCCGGTTGGAGGGGCTTGGAGTGCGGGGCACCGTTTTACGGTGGTTCACCTCCTACCTCTCTGGCCGGTCGCAGTCGGTGTTCGCAGGAGGTCAGAGATCGGCTCCAAGGCCTCTTTCATGTGGAGTCCCTCAGGGGTCTGTTCTCTCACCTCTGCTTTTTAACATCTACATGAAGCCGTTGGGTGAGATCATCCGTCGACATGGGGTGAGTTATCATCAATATGCTGATGATACTCAGCTTTATATCTCTACCCCGTGTCATTACAGTGAAGCAGTGGAAATGATGAACCGGTGCCTGGAGGCTGTTGAGGTCTGGATGGGTGCCAACAGGCTCAGACTCAATCCCGACAAGACGGAGTGGCTATGGGCTCTAAATCCCAAGGACAATTCCAACTGTCCATCCATTACCCTGGGGGGAGAAGTTCTGTCCCCCTCGGAGAGGGTTCGCAACTTGGGTGTCCTCCTCGATCCACAGCTAAGTCTAGAACATCATTTTTCAGCTGTGGCGAGGGGGGCATTCACCCAGGTTCGCCTGGTGCGCCAGATGCGCCCCTATTTGGACCGGGAGTAACTCCTCATAGTCACCCATGTCCTTGTCACCTCGAGATTCGACTACTGTAATGCTCTCTACATGGGGCAACCTTTGAAGAATGTCCGGAGACTGCAAGTAGTCCAGAATGCGGCCGCGCGAGCTGTCTTGGGTCTCCCAAGACATGCTCATATCACGGCAGCTCTCCGTGAGCTGCACTGGCTACCAATTGGTCTCCGAACACAATTCAAAGTGTTGGTTATGACCTATAAAGCCCTTTATGGCAATGGACCAGGATACTTGCGAGACCATCTTCTGCCTCATGAATCCCAGCGACCGGTTAGGGCACATAGGGTTGGCCTCCTACAAGTCCCGTCTGTTAGGCAATGTCATCTGGCGGGACCTAGGGTAATGGCCTTCTCCGTTGCTGCCCCAGCCCTCTGGAACCAGCTTCCCACAGAGGTTCGTACTGCTTCCTCCCTCCTAGTTTTCCGGAAATTGTTGAAGACGCATTTATGCCGACAGGCTTGGGGCGTATGAACTGCACTCTGCCCCTGGGCCTAGGAATGTCCCTCCATCAGCGACTGTGTGTTGACTGTGATTGTATGCTGTATGAATGTAATTAATTTTATTGTATTGTTATTGTAAGCCGCCCTGGGTCTTAGGAGAAGGGCGGCATAGAAGTTTAAATAATAAATAAATAATAAATAAATAAATACCCTCCCTAAGTAGTTTTATTTTTATTTAAAGAATGCCTTTTAGGTTAATTCCTGTTAACGAATAATACATTTAATCATTGTACAAAGAAGATAAGAGTTCCTTGAATTATGGATTTGGACATTTACTAAGAGTAGCATGAACTGCAAGAATCAGTCAATCCTGGTCCAAATAAAGACTAATGCTCTTTCCAAATGATCAGCAAGTAAAAACGCACATATTTAGGGAATATAGCGCATAGGCTGATGTAGGAAAAATGAGTACAATTGGAAAGATAGAAAGAAAAAAGACAACAAAAGATAAGGTGAATTGCAGGACTATCCTTGGAATAGCCAAATCTTATTGCTAAAACATTTATACATGCAGTCATCAGGAAACAATTCTGTCTTGACAGCATGTAGCAATTATCCACTCTATTGCAAAATTATACAAGGTCTGATTTCATAGACTGTGGCTGAGCAATAATTCTAGCCAATGAAGGATGCTTAATTGGATCCAGGGCCAAGCATGATGGCAGGAGTAGTGGAATGGAAATTCAATTGGCTAAATGCAGCAAGAGATAATTTTGGGTATTCCATATATTTTGGATTGCAATTACTACTATCACTTTTCAATGGCTAAGTCAGTTGAGGTTGATTCTTTGTGTGAGTATAGAAAATGAGAAGTATTTTTCACTACCATATGAAAATACTGACAAACAGCGAGATTAAATATTCTGCATGGCAAATTGCAAGTGCCATAAGCTGCAAGTTTAAATCTTGGCCAACAGAACATTTTAAATCAGTATACAAGTATAACAACCTGCCTCCAGAAGCAGTGAATGCTCCAACACTGGAAGTTTTTAAGAAGAGACTGGACAGCCATTTGTCCGAAATGGTATAGGGTTTCCTGCCTGAGCAGGAGGTTGGACTCGATGACCTCCAAGATCCCTTCGAACATTATTATTATCATCATCATCATCCTAATTAAGATCTGCAGGACTAAGGTCCAATACTGTTTTGTTACTTACAGCAAGAAGCTGTCGTATAAGCATGTCGGACGCCTTTTCAGATATGTTGCCTACAAAGACAGTGGTGGTGGGTCCACTGTTTTCATCATTTTCTTTATTCTTTAGACCTGGATGTTCCTTTCTAACACCCATGTGTTTTCCAACCATTGACACTGTAGTTGGAACCAATACCTGAAAATAAAAACATTCCTATTGTTAAATTTCAAAGAGGAAAAACCCTTATCGGATCTTCATTAGAAGAAAAAGTCCAGAGATACAGAAGGACCACATTATTTAACATTATAACAAAATGGCCAAATAACTTAAACAATACATTACTGAAAATAAATGTGCTGAGACACATTTCTTTGAAGATTTCAGTATTAATTAATTTTGTCTGAGTAGCTTTCTCTACAACAAAGATTATTTCATGCATTTTTTTCAGGTGATTCTGTAAGAATCAAACTGCACACAAAGTAATCCAAAAAGGAAATTATACAGAAATTCAGAATATTTCTATTTAAATTTATATATTTTTTAATAATCTACATATTATATTTCTTCATATTTAAAATGCCACCCTGAGAGGAATAATTTTCCTTAAACTTGGGAAATATTAATTAAAATAGAAATGGGCATTTTTTTGAAATTTGGCAGTGACTTTATTAAAAACAATTATTTGGCTCCCTGGACTGCACTCAATCATGTAATAGGTTCAGTATTTGCTTTTCCCCTCCATTTTGGGGATTTGAAATGTTTAAAGTACCAAGTAGTGTATTTTAAAGTTAGTGTATCTATTATGCACTTTTTGATACAAAGTTTTGCTCCCGAATTTGGGTACAGGATTGGGGAGTGCTCCAACAGCCATAAAATTGCCCATCCCTGTGTTAAAACAACTGAATGATATTTTGGAAATGGAGATCAGTGCAAGTACAATATTGATTCTTTACAAGTGATTTTTCTTTAAATTTTGGAGCATGCCTATTAAAAAACTCCAATTCTTTCTCTTTATTGTAAAACGCTTTCCTTCTTGGTTTCAACCATGATTATTGGGACAATGGTAATGATAGTTCTAATTTAGCAATGATTTCAAGACATTTTGCAAACAATAATCAAAGTCAGATTTAGATTTAACCTAGTTTCAAATATAAGACAAAAGGGTAGAAGCTGTTTATCAAAGAAAGGGGAGTCCTATGTTCCTGAATATGACTCTAATTTTGCGAAATATAAGCGACAACTATTATACTAATCAATCTTTGATGATCACTTTAAATCTGGGTGGTGGTGGTGTATGTCCATACATAGCCATAGAAGTCTACAATGATTTTACCAAAAGAATAGTTCTAGCAGCCTAAGATTGCTAATTCATTTTGTTTACACTTAGAGGTATACTACAGTAGGCGAACTAGCTTTGCACCAGCTGGCGAGCAATGTTCAATATTTTTGTAATTACTATTAATTGCTATTATTTCTGTCAGACACTAATGACATTTTGGAAGATGATATAAAAGTAATCAAATCTTGCAATTATTTCTATAAATAAAGTTTACACAAGTTGTATTTTATTTTATGCTTACCGTTGGTGCAGGAGCCATAATGCCCATTGGCACAGGAATCATCGGTGTCCCTGTGAAAAGAGATTATATTAACAGTTTTTGTTCAAGAATCAACCACAATTTTAAAACACCTTACTAAATAGAAATGCAAGAAAACTATATTTATAAAGAAGAATATTTTCTTTATTAACTTACCTTAAAAAAAGATTTATTAATTAGTGATGGAAAAATGAGGCTAATTTGATGAGTTTCTGATGTAACTTACCAGGAGGTACAGGTGGAGGAAAACCTGGGAACTGTGGAGGTGGAATTCCAGGTGGAAGTGTTGGGATTCCCATTGGAGGACGGTTTAAGTGAGGTGGAAAAGACATTTTAACAATAACCTTAAAAAGAAAGAAAGCACAGAACGATCGGATTCAGAACTATGAATCTTTTGAAACATCCATTACTGAGTACTTACAGAGAATCTCCTCTGAAAGTTGTCTCTATATTTCTCCTTTCAGGGTACTAATGTGTGAAGAAATATTAATTTAGATAAGATAAACAGAAATAACAGCTCTTCTGGGCTTATTCACTAAAAAATAAATCAAGAGAATCCTAAGAAATTAAATTCAGGACTTTGCTATTTTCCATGAATGATAACATTCATAAAATGTATATATTAAAATAGTAGCTTGGGTCAAGATATGTATTGCCTCAAATATTTATACTTTCATAAAGTTCATAATATGGTGCACAAATTATACTTCCAGATGCTCTCTATGAGGCCTGCTGAGTCTCCAGTTTCTAGAAAGAGTTTTTCTTCACTCAATCTAGTACTATAAGGCAAGGATGGAGTGACAAAACTAACCCATCTCACTTGCAGAATATTGACAGAGGTCTTTCTCATCATAATTATTTCAAACTGACATCAAGGAAAAACATTTTTGCTCTAATGTTCATTTATGATTCCTGTCAAACAAGCCATGATAGTAGCAAAGGAATCTGATCTAATCTGAAACTCCACAATAAAGGGAGAGTTTAGTATATTACAGAATAAAATAACAAACAGAACTGAAATGTATCCTTAAAAAGACCTTCCCAAGGTGCCAAAGGTTGAATATAAAAAGAGTTTATATTTATATTTTTATATAATAAAAGTGGGATCACTTGAACAGACAACCAAGTATTTTGGAAATATAAAACATTAAAAAAATTAAAGCAACATATAACTTATTTAAAATTTACAAAACTTCAGCCATCTAAAACTTCTTCTAATGCTCTTTATCATTGTAATAAAATATCCAGAGTAATTTGAACAGGTTAGTGGAAGATGCATTTGATAAAAGTTCATACAGATTGTAATTTTGAGCTGTCTCTTTAGAGTTTAATTCAAAGTGGCTTACTGGACATAACCAGATACTTCTTCACACAATTGAAAAATAATCTCTCTTTAAGCATTCTTATCAACTAATGTAGCTTTTTGACTGTACTAGAACATGTTTCTGCCTGTTGTAAAATCGCAAATTTCTGTAAAAATGATTTATTCTAAACTAGTTAGGGCCAGTAACCAATAATGTTATGTTTAATTCTATCAAATCTAATTGTATTGGTCTCAAACAAAAAAGAACTTCATTACGATCCATAGCTTGCTTTCCCTTTTAGGATAACATTATTCTATTACTGGGTTAAAACAATAGTTCCAGGCAGTTACACAGATGACATTACAACTGTTTAAATAGGAAGGCACATTTATAGCTATATATACCATTTTATAGCAATAGAATTTCTATTAAATTCAGTCAAATCGGTTTGAATCATTTTAATTAAAATTGTATTTCTGATTGAACAGCCCACATTTTAGAAATGTATTTAACTCGGGTACTCATAAAAGCTGATTATGTAAATTACTAGTTCAGTAGAGGTATTCCAAAAACTCTTAGAAAAATACCTGGAGAACTCTTGTTACAGTTTAAAGTATTATCATTAGTTAACAAAATACAGTGGCCTAAAGATACAGGAGACAATCTTCCGTAATAAAAGGTAGTCCTCGACTTACGACCACAATTGAGCCCACAATCTCTGTTGTTAAGTGAGACATTTGTTATGTGAGTTTTGCTCCATTTTACAACCTTTCTTGCCACAGTTGTTAAGTGAATCACTGCAGTTGTTAAGTCAGTAACACGGTTAAGTGAATCTGGCTTCCCCATTGACTTTGCTTGTCAGAAAGTACAAAAGGTGATCACATGACCCCGGAACACTACAACCATCATATCAACCAATTGCCAAGCATCGGAATTTTGATCATGTGACCATGGAGATACTGCAATGGTCGTGTGAAAAATGGCCGTAAGTCACTTTTATCAGTGCCGCTGTAATTTCAAATGGTCATTAAATGAACTGCAGATTAGTTTTGGCTATGAGTCTATATTTACTTGAAAGCACCTTTCACTTAATTTATTTTCACATAAAAAGCTGAAGGCAGGTAATTAAAATTCCAATGCTTAAGAATATAAAAATGAAAGCATACTCATTATTTTGTGATTGTAGGTGTCAGTTGTGGAGCATGATTTACAGTCCTATTCTAGTTTTTCTAACTATGGTATTTCCAAAGCAAAATTTCAAGAGGAAAATCTAAATGGTTTTAGTTCAGAAATTAATAATTTAAACAAGCAAAATATGACTGATAAAATGAAGGCTAACCAATAACAAAGAGATGCAGAACAATTTCTGATCCATGAAAGATTGCTGAGGGAATCAGCTTAATTCAGAAACAGAAGGGGTCATTTCACAAGCAAAGAAGAAAGGGCTGACTAAATAATATTTTAAAAAATGTAAAAATAGGAAATAAAAAAATTTCTGCAGATGAGAATATGCAAAATGAAGAATATGCAGCAAACAGAAAAACAGCAGAAAACAAAAGGAAAATGTTAAGGTAATTCTTCTTCCAACTGTGTTAAAAAAAGAAAAGAAGAAATCCGAACAGCTGGATTAAACCAAACAATGACCCACCACATGCTTATCCAAAAACTATATTAAGCAATATAGAACATTATTCAATATATCATTATGGTTTTATTAAAGAGCAAAATACTTCTGAAATAATTCAATTGATTCAACTATATTCATCAGTTGTTCCTCTCAGAATCTGTTCCCAAATAATTTTTGTAACTATATCAGGAAATAACAGAAGTTAGTGTCAGGTGGCATTTTCAAGTACAGATAGTACATTTGTTCTGGTTTGGTTACTTTGTTTATTGATAAAATAGTCATCCTTAAAATTTAAAACATTAACAAATGAAAAACTGTATTGCAAGGTAATTATCAGCTGCAGCCATTATACCTCATTATAAGATTTCACTGGTCCCCCGAGAGAAAGCCTGGTAACAAAGCCACATCTTGAGGGACCTCTTGAACATCAACAGGGATGCTCACCTCACTTTTTGGGACAGGGAGAATGCCTGCCTCCTGACACCCATCAAGTGTAAATCCCTAGAGGACGGAACCCACAGCCTGCATTCTCTACTGTATTCAGAGGGACAGGGCAGATGCAATAGGGGGGAGGTGGTGTCTCAGATAACTGGTCGCACACCACAAAGGGCTTTAAAAGATAATACCAGCACCTTGAATTGGACCCAGAAGCCAAGTGGCAACATAGGCAGCTTGCCGAACAGAGGCGCAGCATATTATTTTCTGGAAACATATTCTGCACCTGAACTTCCAGGTACTCTTTGAGGGGAGCCCATTGTAGAGTGTGTTACTCTACAGAAGTCCAATAGGGAGGCATGGGTGATTGTGGACAGAGTCTCCTGATCTAGGAACTGGCACACAAGACTGTGCAAAGGCCCTCCTAGCCACAACTGACATCTTCTCTTCTTTAACTGATGGCATTTTGACTGAAGCAAGGAGAGAAAAGCAAGGGAAACTACATCCAGCACCTAAAACTTGAAGTACAATAAAGCACCCAACAGGCTATGTATGGATAACCACATTTTAAGCCAAACACAAAAGATGCCTTTAAAGTCAACTTACCACCTTGTCTTTCTGAGATTACCTTCTCATAGCTTCTCATTACCTTACCATCTGTTTTTCTGAGATTACCTTCTCTTTTCTGGATTACAAACTTAATTCATTTAGATTTCATTTCAGGTAAATATTTTGGGGCTTAAGAGTACATTTTTAATATCATTTACAGGGCAATCCCCCTTTAAAAAAAAGTCAGTTTGGCATAATTTCAAGATCAGCGAATATAAGATTACAAGTTCTATTTAAAAATGTCCACAGAAGATGGCAGATCCATAAAAATAAATGCATGGCCCTGTGCGCTTTTCAGGAATGGATTAAGTGCTATTTAAAACGGTCGTGATGAATCCTATACACCGCGAGACAATCCCGTACCACTTGTGCAGTTCTACAAAACCTTCCATTTCAAGAAACGCTGAAGGTGATAAAAAAAAAAACGAGCCCTAAAACCGCCCAAACGACCTGCTTTCAGAAAAAAAAACCACTGCCCGGCGCAAAAGCCTCCTCCAAGGATTCTTCTGGATCTCTGAGATTTCAACGATCTTTTTGCCCGCCCAGGGTTGCTTCGCAATGCCCCCCCCCTCACACATGCAATTCACCTCTCGATGCTGCGCTCATCAAGCGCTGAGGTTACTGCATGCAAGCCAACAAGGATGGGCTCGGGGGACATCTAGTCTGAATGGGCCGGCTCTCAGGCCTCTTCGAGGGCTTTCGGTATCGCCCCTATATGTCGTCTCCCTCTATCCTTTTCGGAGCATGATGCTTTGGAAGAAAAAGGGAAGCATCCAAACCCTTGTCTCCCCCCCCCCGCCCAAAGCGTCATAACCCTCCCTGAAAACCTCCGAAAGGGCCACCTTCAGCCCGCCCCATTCCTGAAGGGCCCCCGACACAGGTGCTCCAAATCGTCAAACCCCCATCACTCCTCGGTCCCTCCTCTTTATCCAGAGGATAAGCTGCACGGGCATTGCCCCGCTCTCACCGAAAGCAGCGGCCGAAGAAAAAAACAGGCCCGACGGTCTCCACTCTCCTCGACCCGGCAAAAGAAACTAGGCCGCAAACGCGCCACTCCGAGCCACAGGCGCCGTCGCGTTACGCGCCTGGTCACGTGAACAACCTCCCTTACTCGCCTTTCGGCCAAAGACCGCCCAGCTCCGCGTTCGTTTTGATCATGGAGAGGCGAATGAACAGTCCTAGAGATAGTTCAAGACACGGACACCTCTAGGAATTGTTTTGGGTCTGCGCATGTCTACGCTTCGCCGACTTCCGTCCTCTTTCCCGACCTGTAATTGTTCCGCTGGAAGAAGCGGCCTTGGGCAAAACTCTTGATTCTTTTTGACTTAGGAAATTTCTCTCGGGTTTAAAAGAATCTGTAATGTTAACAAATCTAAACTGGAAAAATCTGGGCCAGCAATAAATACTGGCAAAGAGATACAGAAAATTCTTTTTTTTTAATTTTTTTTTTATTATTAGATATCCGTTTGTACATGTAAACAAAGAAAAAATTCAAGTTAAAGCCATTCAACTTAATACAATCATTAAATCGGTCTGGTGTTGGTGGTTTTTCCAGACTAGATCTTACACTCTAGACCAGGGGTAGGCAACCTCGGCTCTTTTATGACTCCTGGACTTCACTGAACCAGCCATGCTGACTCAGGAATTCTGGGAGTTGATGTCCATAAAAGAGCCGAGGTTACCTACCCCTGGTCTAGACAAAAGTGCAGAGAAGAGCAACAAAAATTATCAGGGGACTGTAGGCTAAAACATATAAAGAACGGTTGCTGGGATTGGGTATGTCTAGTTTAATGAAAAGAAGGACTAGGGGTGACATGATAGCAGTGTTCCAATATCTCAGGTTGCCACAGAGGAGAGTCAAGCTATTCTCCAAAGCACCTGAGGGCAGAACAAGAAACAATGGATGGAAACTGATCAAGGAGAGAAGCAAACTAGAACTAAGAAGAAATTTCCTGACAGAACAATTAATCAGTGGAACAATTTGCTTTCAGAAGTTGTGAATGCTCCAACACTGGAAGTTTTTTACTTTTTCACTGTCTCACAGTTGTTACATTTACTCCCTCGATGTTCTACTCTTGAATCATATTTTTGTCTTAAGCAATTAGGACAAATGGTGGCAAAAGATTGAAGAACAGTAAAATGATAACTGCATTCCTGTGTTTTGTACAAGTAGTCCTCGACTTTGTTGTTGTTAGTTGCGAAGTCGTGTCCTACCCTTCGCGACCCCATGGACAACGTTCCTCCAGGCCTTCCTGTCTTCTACCATCTTCTGGAGTCCATTTAAGCTCACACCTACTGCTTCAGTGACTCCATCCAGCCACCTCATTCTCTGTCGTCCCGTTCTTCTATTGCCCTCAATCTTTCCCAGCATTAGGCCCTTCTCCAGTGAATCCTTCCTTCTCATTAGGTGGCCAAAGTATTTGAATTTCAACTTCAGGATCTGGTCCTCGACTTACAACAGTTCATTTAGTGACCATTCAAAGTTACATTACAACAGCAATGAAAAAAGTGACTTATGACCATTTTTTATAGTTACAACCTTTCCAACATCTCCATGATCATTTGATCAAAATTTGGATGCTTAGCAACTGGTTCACATTTATGATGGTTGCAGGTCATGCAATCCCCTTTTTGTGATCTTCTGTCAAGCAAAGTCAATGGGGAAGTCAGATTCACTTAACTGTATTACTAACAATTGCAGTGATTCACTTAATAACTAGCAAAAAAAGTTCGTAAAATGGGGCAAACTCATTTAACAAATGTCTCACTTAGCAACAAATTTTGGGCTCAATTGTGGTCATAAGTACTATACAAAGTTTGGAGAGTGCAAAAGAATGATGCAAGAATTTTGTCTCCTATACATGTTGTGAGGCATCAATATTCCTTAAGAGTAATTAGTGTGTAATCCTATCTTGAGATCAGCTTAGCAAGTGCTAAATTGCTGTATATTTCATGACTGCTGGCTCCTTTACTGTTGATAGCTAATCACCATTTCAATATTTTCAATGTAGATTCTGATAGCTATCCCTATTATGATCAGTTGATATTCTTGATATTTAATTGCAGTTTTTTTCCCCTGTGATCTTTGACATTCATTCCTAGATACTGATATCATTTGCATTTCAGGCAGTGGAGGAGTATCATCTGCAGGGTGTTGATATTTTTTTTTCTCCAATTTTAAAACCATGCTTATCTTCCAATCCAGCTCCCTCAGTATATATTCGGTCTGTAGGTTAAACAAATAAAAAGACTTCCTCATTCCTTCACCATGCTGAGCCTAATTTGTGTTACCATGTTCTGTCCAGGCTTCATGTGACTGGATTTCACAATAGGAAAATGAGATATTCTGGGATTCCCTATTCCCTAAGGAGATTGCCTTGTTTGACATGGCTGACTTACTGTAATATGGTGCCTTTCTATAATCAATAAAGCTGAAATTGACTTTTGGGAGGTATTTATTGCTTTCTCAGTTATGCCACGTGTATTAGCTATAATGTCTCTTATGCTTTAACATTTTCTGAAAACAGTTTGAACATCTCCAGTAAACACTAATATGATGTAAATGTTTAAGACTCACAATTCTTTGAATATTCCGCATAGTGTGCATTCTATTTGGCCGACGCACTTTCTTACTTCTACCACCGTTTTTCCATAATTATGAGCCTTAGCAGGACTTCGGAAACTACGTCTCTGTATGCTGTGCGATTCTCTGTTACCGCTTCTGAGGCGCTGTCTCCTTTCCAACGCAGCAAAGCTGCACACAAAAATACTGCAATTCCCACAATGCACCTGTCCGTCCTTTCTCCTTCCCATTTGACCACTTACCTTCCTGTCTAAAAAAAAATAAAAAATAACCCTGAAGTTCCCTGAGATCAGCTGATCAACATTGACAACAAGGGGGAAAACAGACGATCTTGGGACTGGCCTTATACCTACCGGGGCACCAGGTTCACACGCTGGGACCCAGATAGTTAAATCCTTCTATTGGGGGAGAAAGGGATCCCTCCCTGTCCACCGCCGGGTTTAGTAGCTAAAAAGAGGAGCTGGAGGAGGAGACAACCGTTTGATTACTTAGTCACTGAGACTTGCAAGGAGGAAAAGGAGGAGGAGGAAGAAGATGCCTATTGTTTAATAAACAATAGATCGGGCTGCGTTGTTCTGTACGGTTTGTTTTTGTCGTCTTATTTTACTCCGCTTCCTCTCGCTTGTTCTTGTTTATGCGGGGAGATATAGCGCCTCACGAGAAATTAATTAATTAATCCAGAGATTATCTGGATGTACTGCTTTCAAGTAACTCAACCAAACCGCGAGTTATATATTATGTTCTTTAGATTATCGGACAGGATTAAGTCAAGATCTTCTCATGGTAGCGAGTGAGTCACAAGTAAACACTGAACTGATGTGTTTTTGTAACCATTCTTTTCCCCTCCCCCTCCCGGCTTTCTTGGCCTGTTTAAAAGCCGTTTAAAGTTATTTTTTTAATGCTTTACTTTAAGTAACTAATTCACCACTATATGGCATATTGTTTGTTTGTAGGGCTTAACAATATGGCCAACTTTGATGTGGTTTACTTGGTGTGTGTTTATGAAAGATGCTATCGTTGCTTGGAAGAGTATAGTCCAAAGCACTTTTACTTAAGATTAGGTGCCACACAGTTTGAATGGAAAGTGACTTGTTTAAAACGACCTACATGAGCCTCTCAGTTGAATGGTGTTAAGTCCTATACTTGTTTGATAAAATCGTCCTTGCCAATCTGTTATAAGAATCCCCAGGTTGTTTTTAATCACATTTGAAGCTCGAGTGGAGATTTTGTATATGACTAATTTAATCAGAGATATCTTTTGTTATGCAAAAGTTTTAAACTATATCCATAAGTGTTTTTCATTTTGAAGGAGAAATAAATCATGTAAAGAAAGTAACAGGCTTTTTAATATTATTGCACTTATGTTTATGTGTATGTTTTTATATGTGTACATTAAATCAATATTTTCTCTTATGTTTTAGACATTGCGAAGAAGAAACTTAGCTTACATTTTGGAGACAGATTGTTTTTCTTACATGTATCCAAGTTTATTGTGACTTTAAGTGTGGAATTTTACAGCCCCCTCAGTCATTATGGAAACTTGTGTTTACAATTCTTAAGCCAAGTGGGACTTTTTTTATGCCTTTCATGAAAGCATCATAGAGGTGAAGAATCAAAACTGATACATATATCCCAACTTTTATAGTTTCCTCTCTCTTAAGATAAGTACTAATTTTAGTCCTTTGGCAAACCAATGTATGTATCTGATAAAAAGACCCAGTTTTATAAAGTAATAATTTGTGGAAGATGAGTGCCCAACCTCCATCTGTAGATAAAGGATTGAATACCACACTTTTGTGTCAGGAAAGCTATGCTTGCAGTGGCACAGATGAAGCAGTCTTTGAATGTGACGAATGTGGAAGCTTGCAGTGTCAGCGTTGCGAAGAAGAACTGCATAGACAAGAAAGACTTCGAAATCATGAACGGACTCGAATCAAACCTGGCCATGTCCCCTACTGTGACAGCTGCAAAGTCACAAGTGGCAGCATCCTGCAGAACAATATCGTAAGCTCTAGACAAAGGGCAACCGTAAGGTGCCAAGCGTGCAAAATAAACTTATGTTTAGAGTGTCAGAAGAGAACTCATGCTGGGGGAAATAAGAGGAAACATCCCATTACCGTATACCATAGTGGCAGACATCATGAGCAGCAAGAGGAGGAAGGAATGGATGAGGAGACCAAGAGGAAGAAGATGACAGAACATGTGGTAAGCTTCCTGCTGGTGGATGAAACAGAGGAGATTCAGGTAAGAATTGTTTTAAGCTTTGAAAATGAATAGAGATCAATGAGAATGTCTTATTTGGTTCAGGATGGTGCTATTCTGGAAAAAATAAACTCAATTATCACTCTAAGGGTTTCCCTTCATATTCGTATCAGTTCATATTCAAGTGATACTCTCCTTATGATTTGACAAGACACATTATAAGTTAGACCTGGGCATTTGATGGCCGCTGGGTCACATCCGGACCTTTGGCAGTCCCTGTCTGGCCTGCGTGGATTGCTTTTATTTCAAAGGTGACTGCTATTTTTTTTTTCAATTTATGTGCGTGCGTGCCTGCCTGCTCACGCACTTTCACAGCCCTATTGGTTTGATCCTCCACAACAGTCTCAGTTTCTCATTTGGGCCCTTAGGAAAATTTGTTGCCCACCCCTGTGTTAAGTAGTTTATACCATTATCCTACTTTCTGCAAGCATCATATTAAGTCATAATAGAGTTTGGTTTTAGCATAGCTTGATGAAAATTCAAGTAGTATAATTTATAATTTATGGCTTAATACAGCATGTCTATCTAGACAATTGTGGCTTATTCAGTAAACTGTGGTTAGGCCAACCATTTCTTAATAATCTAATATGAGTACCCTGTCAATGTGCTAAACCAAAATTAAAGAAGTCAAATTATAGTTTAGCACAATTTATCAATTATGTTAATGTTTGGACACTTACCCAAATGATTTTTTTTCATGGGTTCCTATCCCATTTGCCTTAACAGAGCTTTTCTGCAGTGTTTCCATATACATAAAAAATCAGAATAAATTGTATACAAGAACCAAGCAGTTGATTTCTTCTGATACTGTAGGAGGCAGAGGCATCGCTATTTATATTGCTGTTACTCTTTTGAGATTATGGAGAAAAACCTTGGGCCTGACTTCTAGGAAACTAGCATTTTAATTCCAAAGTCCATAAACAACTTTTGCAAAGCTGTACTGTGTAATCATTTGTACCCAATGAGTACAGATTGAATGAGTCATCATGAAAGTTTTCAGTGGCATAAGCTGCTATTTATTGGATGCCCAGTTTAAACCTTTGACCAATATCTTTAATAAGAACAATAATTTTGTTTTTCTCCCTTTAATTTGTAGCCTTCCTTAAAAAGATGGTAACAAGCACCACAACCAATTAATTGTAATTTAATTGATCATCATGGCCAATTGACTATAATTTCAACACATCTATAGGGTACCGGATTGGGGAAAATGTAAATCTAATTAGACATTATTGCTGTTTTCTGAACAAGTGAAGATCATGGCAAATAATTCTCCTTAATCAAATTATTCATCTCCCACCTATAGTAGCAATTTGTTGAACTGAGATGATGAACAAAATAAGACAATACCATGTAAGCATTTAGCAAATATGCAACTTTAACTTTACTATTGTTAACGCCTTTATAAAATATTTAAACAATACATAAAAAAGATTCAGTTAGAAAAAGATCCTAAATCAAGAAAACATGATTAATTTGTTTGCCTGTTTTTTCCTCCCTTCATTTCTCATTGGTTCAGGCTCAAGGGAAAATAGTGCTTCAGAGTATAATGAAACTGTATAATGCCTATCTGCAACTTCTTAAGCAGCTATAAATTGAAATGGTCCATTCTCTGACTGACTTTTCTGACTAGCCACACTTTCCATGGCTGCCATTTAAGGAACAATTAAGCCTTGCCTGCAGCCATTTTGTGCTAGTATTCACAAAATTTGATGTATCTGTTTGCATGAAAGGTTGTTCTGGCACAACATTTTTTACTTTTAATAAGTGTTTCATATGAAGGAACACTAAAATTCGCTCTGTCACACACAGCAGTAATAAATTTAATTCTATCTCTGTAGGACTTTACTTCATTTCATTCCACATGTAGACCTAGGATCCCTTTTCTGTACATTGCAAATTTTGCTTAGAAATGAATATGATGAAAAATATAAATTTAAGGGTTTGAGGCAAGGATTAAAATTGATCCTTTGTATGTCTATTTAATTTAAAGGTATCCTTTAATAAGAGTTGAACAAATACCCACTTTTTGTTCTCCCAGAAATAAATTTCATAGTTAAATTTGGTAATCCAAGATCCTATTATTTAAGTGCTGGCTGACGTAATTGGAAAATATCATAAGAGAAAATGATAGATCCTAAGAGTCAGTTTGGTCTAGCGGTTAAGGCACTAAGCTAGAAACTGGGAGACTATGACTTGTAGTCCAGCCTTAGGCACAAGCCAGCCATTCACTCTCTCTCAGTCCTAGGAAGAAGGCAATGGCAAATCACTTCTGAAAAAACTTTGCCAAGAAATTTGCAGGGAAACTTCCAGGTACTCTCTAGAACAGAGATCCCCAACCTTTTGGGCATCAGGGACCGGTTACATGGAGAGAGGTTTTTCTGTGGACCAGAGGGGGCTGGTTTTGTATGCCACCTGCACCCCACGGATGGGGTTTTGCTTGTTTTGCGGACCAGTTGCTATCATGCTGCAGCCCGGTACTCGTCCACAGACCAGGGGTTGGGGACCCCTGTTCTAGGAGTCAATACTGACTTGAAGGCATAAGAAAAAGAAATACCCATTTAAAAAACAACAACATTATTTGTTGAACAAAAATGAATTTTCTTTTCAAGATGTATCAGTTTTTCCGCTCATTTCTTTCCTAGTTTTATCCTTATATCAACAATATAAATTTAATCCGGTTGAGTAGGTGACTGATTTAAGTTTGCACATTGGACCTAATTCTCTCCAGTCCTAGGCTGATATACTAAGTATTGTAGAATTATTGTGAGACGTGAACCACTCTTTTATAGATTTTTGTGTGTGTGTTTTGTTTTGAATGCCAAGTTTTTTGTATTTGTAATTTAATCATTGTCATGCTGCTTTGACTATTTATAATCCTATTCTAGGAGAGGCTATAAGGTTTTTAAAGTCCTTTTAGGATTAGAATGGCATACCATATTCAGTTGGCTTAGCCTTTTGAAATTGATAGATATCCCCACCTATTTGGGGACTAGTAGTATAAAGATATATAAATATAAATAGTAGCATTCTTGGAAGAGGTTATTAAAATATCGGGGTCTCTTTGATACAAGTTTGATCAACTCTGAGCATTGCAGATTTAACGTGGTAGTTGGCAACTTGATTACATGTTAGGTTTATGTAGTAGCAGAGTTCAGCAGCTTTAAAGTTCTCATAAAATGTTAATTTTTGTTTTCTTGTGTTGGAAGGTGGAGAATGAAGAAGAATTTATCAGGAAACTGAACTGCAAGGCTGACCAACATGTAAAGGTGGTGTCTATTTTTGGGAACACAGGGGATGGGAAATCTCATACCCTTAACCACACCTTCTTTTATGGCCGTGAAGTCTTTAAAACGTCTCCAGCACAGGAGTCTTGTACAGTAGGTGTTTGGGCTGCCTATGACCCTGTTCATAAAATGGTAGTGATTGACACAGAGGGTCTTCTTGGTGCCATGGAGAATCTAAGTCAGAGGACCCGGCTGCTTCTGAAGGTCTTGGCTATTTCAGATCTCATCATCTACCGCACACATGCTGACAGACTCCACAATGATCTCTTCAAATTTCTTGGAGATGCTTCGGAAGCATACCTAAAACACTTTACCAAAGAACTGAAAGCAACCACAGCCCGTTGTGGACTGGATGTTCCATTGTCCACTTTGGGTCCCGGAGTCATTATCTTTCATGAAACTGTGTACACACAGTTATTGGGTGCTGGTGAGTAGAATCCAGTGGAAATATATTGTGCATTAGGGCTGCATGAAACTTTGGCAGGATGCATTGATGTAGCATATCTTCAGGTGAAGCACTCTTTTCCAACAAAGTGCTGAATCAAAGTATTGCTCCCCCTTGGATTGAATTGATCATCAAAATGACTACTGTAAACATTACACACACACACACACACACTTATATATCTGCCCATCTTTCAGGCAACCTTGGGTGGCTCCCAATAAAATTATTTTGAAAACTGTAAAAAACATTCGAAACATAAAATAATAAAAACAATAAAAAGAAAAAGCTGATGTCAATCCATGCAAATATATCATCATCTAATCTCCCAGTGCTTGGGAGAAAAAAAGCAGATCTTTAAAGCTTTACAGAAGGGTAAAAGGATGGAAATCTGCTGAACTTCAGCGGGCAAAATGTTCCATAGGGCAGGAACTGCCGTGGAAAAGGCATGCTTCCTAGCTCCCATTAGATGACAAAACCAGGAGGGTGCCCACCCTAGCTGACATAGTAGGACAAGTAGATGTCTTTAGGGAAAGGCTGTCTCGTAGATAGTGTCACATAGAGCTTTGAAGGTGATGAACAGCACTTTGAATTGTACCCAGAAAAATCTGGAAGTAAGTGCATCGCACACAACAGAGATGTTAACATGGGCAAACCTAGCTTCCCCCCACCATTACTGTGTTGTGGACCAGTTGAACTTTCTGGGAAGTCTTCAAGAGCAGCCCCAGGTAGAACACACTGCAGTAATACAAATGGGAGGTGACCAAGGCATGGGTAACCATGAGCAAGGCCATCCGGTCCAGGAAATTGGTGCACCAGATGAATCTGTGCAAAGCCCTCCCCAACAGGCATGGCTGCCATCTGCTCTCCAAGCAGGAGCAGTGAGTCCACGAAGACTCCCAAATTTTTCCTGGGAGACTGTGGGCTTCCTTGTATAGTAGGTTGTATGCTGTGAGAACCGACTGGTGGACTACATGGGCCAGGGGTCCACTGTAGCTGGATACTGTTTATGCTCTTAAGGGAGCTTATTTCTGGGGGAGAATAAGATGATTTAACCCTTAAAAATAATTCTTATCCCATTTTATTTTTTTATGATTTGATAATGGCCCATGTTTAGGTGTATAAGTCTGTCTGTATTGCCTCTGATTATTTGAAGATGTGGTTTAGACAGAAATGTGATTACACCAGACATCCATCTAGACATGGCAAAGATGCATTGCACAGAGATTTTCTTTCTTCAGTGTTTCCACAAATATAATGTGCAGAAATCCTTAAAGGTCTAGCATAACCCATTTGTTGTGTAATTTTGGCTATCCCATCATTATTTTACCCTGCTCTCCAGAAATATATGACACTCAGGATATATTTAAGGATTGCCAAAAACATTCAGAATTTTGTGGTTCACCAGCATACTAACAATTGCATGTTAAATCCATTCAGATAATCCTTCTGAGGTGCCTGAGAAATTAATTCAGGATCGATTCCGCAAACTTGGTCTCTTCCCGGAATCCTTCAGCTCAATCCATTACAAAGGAATAAGGACACAAAACCCACCAACAGATTTTTCTAGCCTCAGGCATGCTATGGAGCAGCAGCTAGAAAATAATACAACCCGTTCTCCACGTCCTCCTGGAGTTATCTACAAAGCACTCAAAGTAAGTACAATTTGCTCTATAGTAGTAAGTCCAGATTTATAATTCGAACAGTAATTCTAATGTTTTCCAGTTTATATCCTGTAGCAGGAGCCTATCGTCCAAAACTTATAGTAGTCCCGTTTTAATTCATGGTATAATATTCTTTTCAAATGATATGCCTAGCTTCTCATCCCGTTGATAAGGCCCTGAATTAAAAAAAATAATCTACAACAATCGCTTCTCAAGAATGGGCAAGCCCAAAATGGTACAGCAAATGAGTCAAGCCTCGGGAGTAAAGAGAATCTCAACTTCCTCAACTGTCTAGGAAAAATGTGCCAGAACCTTTGCAAATCAACAGTTAGTTCAGAACTCTTCCTCCTGACAGTTCAATTTGCCCTCTTCTGTTAGTTAAATAAATTAATGCTTGATTGTAACATTTTATGTGGTAACTTTAGATCAGAGGCCCCCAACCTTTTGGGCACCAGGGACCGGTTACGTGGAGAGAGGTTTTTCCACAGACTAGCGGGGGCGTGGTTTTGTGTGCTGCCTGCATCCCGTGGATGGAGTTTTGCTTGTTTGTGCAGACTGGTTGCTGGCATGCCGTGGCCTGGTATTGGTCCACGGAAACTTTGGCAGGACCCCCAACTTAGATGTAACTGTAAGCCATAGAGTTACCCTAGCCTAGGGTAAGAGTGGTGGCCAATAAATTTGTTTTATATATGTATGTGTTTATGTATGTATGCATGTGTGTGTGTGTGTGTGTGTGTGTGTTATATGTATATGTATATTGAGTATTTTTTGGGAACACCCGGTCTACCCAAATATGGGAAGGAAGCTTTTGCCTTTTTCAGCCCCAATCTAGGAGCTATTCCAGGCAGCAGTCGCTACAGCGACAAATCATTTCTATGTTAAATTTGGATTGCCAACAAAGAGTTAAAGGGGAGACTAGTATAGCTATTTTGAGCTATTTGGCTCTCATCAGCTAGTCGTACCCTTGAGATTCGAACCTGGGCTGCTTGCACATTAGGCAGCTGTATACATACCGTACATACATACATACACAAACACACATACGCTAAATAGACTGGGCTAGAAGAAACTTTGATCTCTATGTGGAGAAAGTGAAGAGCCCATGCAGATTCAATTCTTTTTGTGTCTGCTTTGGCAAACCTAGTTTTGATAATGTCTGTAATCTAAACACTCAGCGTCTCAGGCTGGGTGTCAGAGCACTATAAATACATAAGCTATCAGAACTGAGCTATTGTAGTGCAACGGAAAGGTCCATATTGTTACCAGGGTAACTGACAGGACATGGTCTCTAGGCAACAACTCATTCGTTGGTTTGCCTTGACTTTCCTTAATTTTCTTAAGCGAGAAGCTAGATTTTTATTGATAGATACCAAAGATGTAGCACCTAGAACAAACAGAGGCTAGAACCAAGGCTCTTCAGGGAGCAATGTAAGATTCTGAGTAGTAGCAGGGAAATGTAGCGATACAAATCCTTCTGAACTTTACCATTGGATGAGTTTTGGTGTGCAGACTCATTGAAATATTCCTTCACTAAAACTTTCTGCTCATGTTTCCCATGGAGTGGATTTTTCTTTTGTCCTTTCCTGCAGAAATGAAACGAAATGTAGGTGATATAGTCAGTGATTATTGTTACCCCCCCTACAACTATTTGATGAACATGCATGACACAATAAGGAACATATCTGTTTATTCCATGAAAAAAATAATATTAAACTACTTAGTATTATTTTACCACCCAAATCTTTTGTAGTTTTGTAACATTAAACATGATTCAGGATAACGGCTATGCATGTTTACCCAGCCATTAGCTTTAAGATTTATTTATTTAGGGTTTATTTCCGGATTAAAATGTATGAAAAAGAAGTGACATTGGAGAGATAAATAAATAAAAATAGCAATCCCTCAGGGAAACTTTCCCCTTTCAGATTTCCTGAAAAAAATGCCCATCCTGGCTAAAAATTTCTAAGAGGTTAAGAAATTAGTGGTTTCTTTATTCTTGCTTAGGGCTAGCATCTACAAATTTCACATACTTTCAAAACTTTTGATTTTGCTATTAATACATTTCTTTTGGTGAACTAGATTTTATTTTTTTACCTTTTTTATGCTTATATCTCAGTTGATGGTTAACTTCTTCATTCATGACTATTGGGATGCTCCCTAAACTATTGTTTTTAATGCTCTGGGCTAAAAATTTATAATGGAAAATGGAGAAGGAATAACAGATTATTCTGCATGTGATGTTAAAAGACAACTAACAAAACAATAATGGAGAAACTAATAGGTTCTACATCAAGGCACAAAGTAGTTTGTTTGATTTTTGCATAATGTGTTGTTTGAATCGAACCACTGATGGTTCATTCATAAACCATTGTTAAACAGGGATTTGTGTGAGGAAGTGAATCCAATCCTAAATTCCCAAGTGCTATTTTTTTTCACCTCTTTCAGCAAGTGTACACCTAAAATTCAGTGGTGCATTCAGAGGCATTGATGAATAGAATAGAATAGGGTAGGATAGGATAGGATAGGCCCTCTGGAACCAACTTCCCCCGGAGATCTGTGTCGCCCCCACCCTCTCCGCCTTTCGTAAATTACTTAAAACACACCTCTGCCGGCAGGCTTGGGGCAGTTAACATCTTGCCCCTAGCCAGTGTATGTCTGTGTGCATGTTGAATGATTGGTTTTTCTTTTAAATTAGGGGTTTTTATATATATGTATTTTTAACTGTTGATTTCTATTATGTTGTGAGCTGCCCTGAGTTCTCCGGAATAGGGCGGCATAGAAGTCAAATAAATAAATAAATAAATAAATAAATAGCAGAGCAGAGCAGAGCAGAGCATAGCATAGCATAGCATAGCATAGCATAGCATAGCATAGCATAGCATAGCATAGCATAGCATAGCATAGCATAGCATAGCATAGCATAGCATAGAGCTGGAAGGGCCAGCCCTCTGCTCAAGCAGGAGAACCTATACAATTTCAGACAAGTGACTGTCTAGTCTCTTCTTAAAAACCTCCAGTGATGGAGCACCCACGATTTCTGAAGGGAAGCTGTTCCACTGGTTAGTTGTCCTCACTGTTAGGAAGTTTCTCCTTAATTCCAGGTTGCTTCTCTCTTTGATCAGTTTCCAACCATTGTTTCTTGTCTTACCCTCTGGTGCGTTGGAGAATAGTTTGATGCCCTTTTCTTTGTGGCAGCCCCTCAAATACTGGAATACCGCTATCATGTTGCCCCTGTTTCTTTTTTTCTTTACAACTATACTTTTCCATAAACCTGTTGTGTATTCAACATGCTTACCATTCTATGCTTATTAATGATTTTTCTCCTTCTCTTGTCATCCAGGCATTAAGTGATCGGTTCTGTGGTGAAATTCCAGATGATCAAATGGCTCATAGCTCCTTCTTTCCAGATGAGTATTTTACCTGCTCCTCTGTATGTCTTAGCTGCGGGTAAGTAGATGTGAAGGCCTATATTTGAATAAAGGTTATCCAGTCCTAGAAAATGTACATTATGTTGTAACGTTGGAGTGATTCTAAGAATAGCAAGGCATCATTTGGTTTTGTTGAAGAGATGCCTACTATAGTTTCTTCTACCGTAGTATGCATTGCAGATCATATCTGCTACTAAAACACTGAAGTGTGGCTCATACACTTACACATACTTACTGTACACTTTCAAACTGGATTTTTTATTTGCTTTGTTTGTTAAGATGTTTTTAATGGCCTTGGTGCTATTTTAGATAATCATTAAGATTTCTACATTAAGAAGATAGGATTTGGGGTATCATAAAAACTAACAAATCTAAAGTGACTATATTTGCTTCTGGATAACACTCAATGGATTAGAAATGGAAGTTCCATTTGTTGTAATTTCATATTTCCAATTTGAGTTCAATAAATAATTCTCTGGTATTAGAACGACATATTGACCCTCATCAAATGGAACTAGAAATTGGCTAAAATCCCCACCTTTAATCATGCTGATTAGTTCTAAAATTGTAGTATTTATTGTAAGAACGGTTTGCTATTGATGGATATGTCTTTTTTTGTGTAACATTTTTGTTGTCCTTTTCCCTTTTCTTTCATTTTACTTTCATATTACTGCAAGGTCACATTATCCAATCATGTCGTTATACTACAATATCATAAGTCTAATATAGAAAGAACACGAGGAGCACCTTACCTTTAGGTGAAGGAACACAATTTAATTTTGTCTCTTTTTCCAGTTCTTCCTCCCCCCCATTCCAATTTGTTTTTTTGGAAAACTCACTTTTTTTGAGATGAAATATGTAAAAAGTTTGATTCTAATGTTACTTAGGACAAGCGTGGAGAATTGAATTATTATTTTACTGTACTGAGATATGTCATGCCAGATGTTTGACCCCGATCCTTTTTCTTTTTTTGCTTTTCTTTGCAATTTTAGAAATGGGTGTAAGAACAGCATGAACCATGCAAAAGAAGGAATCCCCCACGAAGCTAAGAATCGCTGTAGATACACTCATCAGTATGATAATCGAGTATTCACTTGCAAGGTGAGTGGAGCAAGGAAAGTGGCATTTCTGATACTGAAGACCATAAGCTGCTAAGGTGAAGGTGATCCAAAATTCATATGCAGTAGAATAGAGTAGGGTAGGGTAGGGTAGGGTAGGGTAGGGTAGGGTAGAGTAGAGTAGAGTAGAGTAGAGTAGAGTAGAGTAGAGTAGAGTAGAATAGAATAGAATAGAATAGAATAGAATAGAATAGAATTGAATTGAATTGAATTGAATTGAATTGAATTGAATAGAATAGAATAGAATAGAATAGAGCTGGAAGGGACCTTGGAGGTCTTCTAGTCCAGCCCCCTGCTGAAGCAGGAGGACCTATACCATTTCAGACAAGTGACTGTCTAGCATCTTCTTAAAAACCTCCAGTGATGGAGCGCCCACAATTTCTGGAGGCAAGTTGTTCCATTGGTTAATTGTCCTCACTGTCAGGAAGTTTCTCCTTAATTCCAGGTTTCTTCTTGTCCTGCCCACTGGTGCTTTGAAGAATAGGTTGATGCCTTCTTCTTTGTAGCAGCCCCTCAAATACTGGAATACTGCTATCATGTTGCCCCTGTTTCTTTTTTTCTTTAGACTTTCTCAACCACAATCCAATTTACATTAGTCATGTTTTTGGATTTCCTATTTTAAAATTGAAGTTCTTTTTTTAATTTTTTTAAAAAACCTCTCTCTGGGTATTTCTAGCAATGTACAGAATTAAAATATTTTTTTAACCTTTTAAAAATGTTTTAATTTATACGAATAGCAATAAGGTGGGACAGATAGAGTAAAGATTGTCCCTGTAAGCCGCCCTTTCCTTCTTTCTGTGTATATTATATGATGTAGCTAATTCTAGCAGTCCTAAATAATAGAAACAACATGAACTAGGAACTGGGAATTCATTTTGGTAGATCCCAGATAGTAGTTTTCAGCTAGACATGATGATGATTTTCCTAATGTTGGGGTTTCTATACTCTTGCTTAAAATCATGATAAGTTTTATATATACTTATATTGTCATAAAAATGTTCAGCTCATGGGATTTCTTACTACTCCTTTTCTAAAAAGAAAAATTTGTGTGCAGAGTTGGCTTGAACATTGATATTTGAAGAGAAAAGCTTTTTAACTCATATACTGCTTTTCAGGGCTGTTATGAACATGGTCAAGAGGTTAGGGTAGTGCCCAAAACTTCTGCTTCTACAGATTCCCCTTGGATGGGCCTTGCTAAGTATGCCTGGTCAGGGTAAGTATAAAGTCCATCCCTTCCCTTTCTGCTCTCCTAGTCTTATCACTTCAAGAGGCTGAAGTGAACAGCTCTTTTCTTCTCTACTTACAGATATGTAATTGAGTGCCCCAATTGTGGAGTTGTGTACCGTAGCCGACAATATTGGTTTGGGAACCAAGATCCTGTGGATACTGTGGTGAGGACGGAGATTGTACACGTCTGGCCAGGAGTAAGTCTGCTGGCGATGATTGGTTTCCATTTTTTTTTTTAGAACCGTAAGGATTGGAAAGGGCCACTTAGATAAAGGATGGACAAACTTTGAACAGGGTTAAGTGTGTGTGCGTGTGCACGTGTGTGTGTGTCAGGAACAGGAAGCTATCCAATGATGTCCAGTGCTCCAGGCCTGCACAAAGTGATTTGGCCTGTTTTTTAACTTTTGGGGAGGATTTTGAAGGTGCAGATGGAAAGAAGAGGTAAGCCATTCCCATTCACACCCTTAAATCCTTCCCCCAAGATTTTGAGTGGTGCCAAGGAGGCACATCCAAGCTATTGGTACTCACCCAGTTTAGGCCAGTGAGTTGAATCAATCTCAGTATGATTATAATTGGTGATAGCTGTTCTTTATTCTGTGATGCTACCTCCTTCCCTGGATTTGACATGTAGGAAAGAATTTTCAGTGACTGGATGTTTAAAGTTCTTCCAAAAGCAAGTGTATGGAACTTGTGCCATTTCTGATGTTCTGTCCTTTGAATTTAGCAGCTCTTGGCAGCATGTTCTAAAGCCCCTGCAATCTACTCAAATGTGTCATGGTCAGGACTGATCATTCCCCCAATTATTTTGGTGGTATTAATATATTTTTTTGCTATTCTTTGCATAAAGGGAACATCTGAATGTGTTTGATGAAAATAGCTTGGCAGCAGCAGTCAAACAAACTAAGATGTGCACATTACTGTTTCATTTCAGACTGATTGCAGCGTGAAGGACAACAACAATGCTGCTCAACGCCTGATCGATGGAATGAATTTCATGGCACAGTCAGTGTCTGAACTGAGCTTGGGACCTACCAAAGCTGTAACCTCGTGGTTGACAGATCAAATTGCTCCGGCTTACTGGAAACCCAATTCCCAGATTCTGGTACCCAGCACCAGCAAAATTATTTGCAAATGTTTCTTGTTTTTCTTCACTTTGCTTTTTCTGAAGAGCTGAACAAATGGTTCACGATTTGTTTAAATGCACTTATTACAATGTACAAATCTATAGACTTAAGGGTTGTTGTTGTTTTTTTCAAAATTGCAAATAGCTACTCCCCTTGGAATGAGTATAAATTAGGGGTCCTTGGTGCTCTCTGAGCTTGCTTGTTTTCTTGCAGATGTTTCATTAACTAGGCAACATCATCAGTGCTTGTAAGGAGTGCTGTTTACAAGTTATGTCTGGGTGAGCTGAAATCTTTTCCTCCTCCTTGTGCTTTAAAATATTGAGACCCTAAAAAGGAGAACTTGAAAGAGTAAAGACCCCCAGAGAGACTTTTGGAGCGGCAAATTTAACATTAAGGGGAAATTTTAAATGAATAACAACTATCGGACTAAAGAGTTGATAAATAAGCCAACGAGGACATCTGCTGGCAGAAAATAAGAATTAAAGAATTAAAAATACAGTGACCTTGAAAAAGTGTGAGCAAAACAAAGTCCTGGTTTGAGATAATAAAAGAAAAACTGTTCATAGTTATACTTGTTGATACTGGCTAAAGACTAAACAGATACCATTCAGGAAAATAAAAAGGGAAAGAGAACATTTTAAATATAAGAAGAGACTGGAGGAGGCAATTTTCTCTCACAACAGCAGATTCTTGATTACGCCTGGGACATAAGTCTAAGACTGTGAGCAATAAAATGAGTACATCTAATATTTCCAGACTTGCAAAGAAAGCTTCTTCAGTGCCCTCTGTCGGACAAGCCAGCCCAACAACTCAGAGTTCTGTCAGCACATTGTTACAGCGTGAAAAGGCAAGTATGCCACATGAAGAACAAACCTCTTTAAAATTAATTCATCAATTATTACAGCAAAATCATATTGAGACACAAAGCAAACTGGACAAAGTAAGCGAAGAAATTATGGATATAAAGACACAATTCGAATCCCAAAATCAAAAAATTACAAGAAATGAACAGAAAATCCAGGAAGTGGAACTTAAAATGCAAGACATTGATAAAAAGGTGGAGATGTTACTGCAAAAGAATGAAGGATTGGAACAATCAAATCAGGAGCTAGAACGTGCCATGGCAATGGTAGAAATGAGAGAAGCGGAATATTACTTGAGGTTTCAAAATATTCCTGAAAATACTGAAGAAAATATAGAAATGGTGATTATTGAGTTGTTGGCAGAACTTCTAAACGCAGATCGAATTGATATCCAGAATGAAATTGATAGAACTTATTGCATGAGTACAGCGTATGTAAGAAAAAATAGATTACCAAGAGAAGTGCATGTGAGGTTTACAAAGAAATCAACAAGAGATGAAATACTGAGAAGAGTCAAAGAAGAACCCTTACAATATAAAAATAAAGAAATTGTGATCTTAAAACAGATACCCAGGAGAGTGAGGGATACCCGGAGACACTATCATTTCCTAACTACAAAATTGATTGCCAAAGGCATAAATTTTAGATGGCTAATGCCAGAAGGCATTTTAATAAATTGGAACAATACAAGATACCAACTGGATTCAATTTGGAAAGCAGAGGACTTTGAAGAAAGAAATAGAGTAATTTTGGATGAAGGATTGCAGCAACAAGAGGATAAGCACACAGAAGAGACAGCCCAAGGAGCAACGCCACAAGTAGAACAGCAGCAGGAGAAAAGTGAACAAACAGGTGAAGGAGAAGGAACTGCTAGAGAACAAAGGATTACAAGATCGACTAGGCCTAAATATAAGTAATGAAAGAGAAAATGGAGAAAAAAAACGAGATTTTTTCGGTAAATGTAAATGGACTAAACTCCCCAACTAAAAGAAATAAAATTTTTTAGGAAACTTCAGAAATTAAATATAGATATAATTTGTCTACAAGAGACACATATAAAAAAACAACATTATACATTTTGGGAACACCCCAAAATGGGGAAGCTTTATTATACATCAGCACAACAAAAGAAACGAGGGGTGGCGATATACGTTAAAGAGACAATAGATTCTATATTAATATATTCAGATGAAGAAGGAAGAATTGTTATGGTTGAAATATATCTGCACTAAAAACAAATATTGTTAGTGGCAATTTATGCTCCAAATGATAGTCAAGGACAATTTTATCAAAGATTACACAGGAAATTAATAGAAATGGAATATCAAAATATTTGTTTAATAGGAGATTTTAATGCGATAGTAGATGGAATAATGGATTATAAGAGTAATAAAACAGGAAAACTTGGAAGGAGAAAATTACCTAAGGCATTTTTTGATATGGCAGAAGAAATTGGAATTCAAGATGTCTGGAGAGAAATTAATCCTCAAAATCGACAGTATACTTTTTATTCAAATAGCCATAAATCTTGGTCAAGAATTGACATGATTTGGATGACTTCTGAATTAAAGATGGATATACAGGAAATTGAGATAGAAATAGGCACATGGGCAGATCATAACCCTTTAAAAGTGACATGGAAAGGAATAAAAAAAAACCAAGATGGATTTTAAATCAATCTATACTGAAAGATAAAGAATTTGTAGATTTGGCCAAAAGAGAAATGGAATTTTTTTTTAAAGAAAACAAAGAAAAAGATACATCACTACAAAACATATGGGATACAGCTAAAGCATATTTTAGAGGCATAGCTGTAATGTATATGGCAAAGAAAAACAAACAGAGAAGACAGCAATATTTATTATTAAAAGAAGAATTTAGAAAGTTAGAAATAGAATTACAAAAAAACCCACAGGAAAAGACTGGGAAAAGAGAAATGGAAATAATAAAACATAAGCTCAACCTGCTGGGCTCAGAAAAATTGGCCGAACAAATAAAAAGAGCAAAACAATTTTTTTTTGAAAATGCCAACAAGCCAGGAAGATGGCTAGCATATAAACTTAAAAAGAAGAAAGAGAAGAAAATAATACATAACTTAATAGATGGGAAAGGTTGTTTACAATTTAAAAAGTAAGAAATAAAAAAGATAATTAAGAACTATTATATGGAATTGTATGGTAAAGAGGAGGCTGTAAAAGAGAATTGCTCAATATTTAGAAGAAAGTAAACTACCAAAGATTCCAGAGACATTTAAAGTTATGTTAGAAGAAAGAATAACAATGATGGAGATATTAGAGGCTATAAAGCGACAAAAGAACGGGAAAACACCAGGTCCAGACGGGCTACCGGCGGAACTCTATAAAAATCTACAAGATATATTAAGCGAACCACTGAAAAAGGTTTGCAATGGATTACTATTAGAGGCTAAACTTTCAAATACATGGATAGAAGCAAATATTACTTTGATACCAAAAGAAGGCTCAGATTTGATATATATTAAGAACTATAGACCGATTTCATTACTCAATGTGGATTATAAAATTTTTACTTCAGTAATGGCAAAGAGACTGAAAAGATACTTAGTTGAGTATATACATCCAGATCAAAACGGCTTTTTACCGAAGAGACAGATCAAAAATAATTTAAGGGTGATAATGGACGTATTAGAATATTATGAATTACACCCAGGGAAACAATTAGTATTAGTGTTTTTGGACGCCCAAAAAGCGTTTGATAATGTTTCTTGGCAATTTATGGTCCAACAATTACAAATAATGGATTTTGGAAAGAACTTTACAAATATGATAAAAACAATATATAGTAATCAGACAGCAAAAGTGATAGTAAATGGAGATTATACTGAGAGCTTTGAGATAAGAAAAGGCACGAGACAAGGATGTCCACTATCTCCTTTATTATTTATCTTTACTTTGGAAGTATTAAATAGAAGGATAAGGCAAGACATAGAAATTAAAGGATTGAAAGTAAAAGATGAAACATATAAACTACAAACATTTGCCGATGATTTAGTATTTATTTTGGAAGAACCTTTAGAGATGATTCCTAAACTATGGGGAAAGATAGAAGAATATGGAGAAGTGGCAGGATTAAAAATAAATAAAGATAAAACCAAAGTAATAGTAAAGAACCTTACAGATAAACAAAAAAGACAAATATTAGAGAAAACAAGTACAAATAGTGAAAAAAGTTAAATATTTAGGTATCTACCTTTCAGCTAGATGTTCGTCAATAAAAGAGTATAATTACATAAAATTATTGAAGCAAATAAAACTAGATTTAGAAAGATGGAAAAATCTCAAATTATCAATATTAGGAAGAATTGCTACAGTAAAAATGAATGTGTTGCCAAAGGTTTTATTTTTATTTCAAACAATTCCGATAAAACTTGAGAGAAATTTTTTTCAAAATTTAAATTCATTGGTTTTGAATTTTATTTGGCAGGGGAAAAAAGCTAGAATTAAGATGAAAACATTACAAGATGCTAAGGAAAATGGAGGTTTTGGGCTGCCAGAATGGACATTGTACTATCAAGCATCAGTGTTAACATGGGTAAAAGAGTGGATAACACTCAGAAATAAAAGGTTATTGTATTTAGAAGGACATGACTTACAATTGGGGTGGCACGCTTTTTTATGGTATGGGAAAAACAGAGTTCATAAGTATTTTCAAAATCATTTTATAAGAAATGCCTTATTAACAATATGGGAAAAAATTAAAGCTAAAATATATCTTAAAATTCCAGGGTGGTTGTCAACGATGGAGGCATTTATACATCCGAATCTAGTGGATTTTGAGAAAGTATGGACATATAAAGATATCTTAGATATTCATGGGAAATTAAAATCTAAACAAGAATTGGAAAATTTAGGAATTAATCTATCCTGGTGGGCACATTTACAGATACTAAATAGATACGAAAAAGATGTAAAAATGTATGGATTTTATAAGGATCAAACTGTGTTTGATAAGATTTTGTTGACCTCAGATGAGAAATTGATTAAGAAAATGTATAATTTTTTGTTAATTTTAGATATGGAAAGTGAACAAGTGAAAGAAACAATGATAAGATGGGCAAAAAATTTTGGTTATAATATAGAATTAGAAAAATGGCAAATGTTATGGGAGAGAAACTATAAATTGACAATGTCAATTTCATACAAAGAAAATCTGTATAAAATGTTTTATAGATGGCACCTTCCACCAGCAAGATTAGCAAAAATGTTTAAAAATATGTCAGATAGATGTTGGAAATGTAAACATAATATAGGCACGTATTATCATATTTGATGGCCATGCGGGAAAGCAAAGGTTTATTGGAAAAATATACATATGTGGTTAGAAAAAAATATTGGATGAACAAGTGGATTTTAAACCTGAACTTTTTTTACTAGGCATCATGTCTGAAAAGACTAACAAGCAGAAATTATATTTAACCCTACATATTACCACAGCAGCAAGAATAATTTTTGCACAATATTGGAAGAATGAAGGATTGCCATCAGAGGAAGAAATACGGTAATCAGGAAGATTTTGGAATGTGCAGAGATGGACAGATTAACTATGAGGCTGAAAGACAAAGAAGATACAGACTATTATCAAATTTGGAATTTATTTTACTCTTGGTTAGAGAAAAGAAGGAAGGATTAGGAATTGAACATGTATTAGTTTAGCAAATTTCAGACAACTTGTTGATTGGAAAAATTAACATATTGAAAAAAAATTAATAAAAAAGATTGGGGGAAAAAAGGAGTGCTGTTTGCTGTCTAAGAGCAAACGGCACTCCTACTAGCACTGATGATGTTACCTAATTAGGGTAATGAAACATCTGCAAAAAAAACAAAGCACGCTCAGAGAGCACCAAGGACCCCTCATTTCAACCCTGAGCTATAAACATTCTCTTTCATGAGTATAAATTGTTCCTAGGAGTTGTAAGAAGAAAAAAAACCTGTGTGGTGGGTAGACTGTCTGAAGCAGGGGTCTTCAAACCTGGCCCTTTCATGACTTGTGGACTTCAACTCCCAGAATTCCTCAGCCAGATATGGTCTGAAGCATCAGCTGGGTTTTCTGTTTTCTCTCCTCTTGAAATGTAGAAGAGCAATGCACTACTTTCATTTCCAGGATGTAGTTTACATTTCAACAAGATTTGTTTCTACATATGATATGCTAATTGACCAAGCCTATCTTTTTTTTGCTCCTTTAAAGTCAGAATGAGACACAATTCCTGACAGTAACCAGTGGCTGGTAATTTTGAGTTTCTCCTTCTCTCTTTTCAAGGCTAAAAGCTAGCCCACAAGCTCCAATACTGTGCCTAGTAATCCCTATGCAGCTACCAAGATTCTCCCAGGAAGCCAGCTTAGTGAAGACATCCATATTAATGAGGGAGGTAGCAATATTGCTTTAATCTATTCTTCCCTGATCTGCAGTTGAAATATATTTAATTACAATTTTCACCAAGAGCCACTGTCCAATGGCAGAGTGTATATTTTGCTTGGAAAGGACCTACGCATTTCTAAATAGAACTGGAAAAGCTCCTATCTAAAAAAGTCAGCACAGATGCTAAGCTAGATTGGTCAATAGAAGATGCAAGTTGACAAACAACATTGTTTCTTATGAGAACGAGAATTGAATTTGAGTGTTTTTGGAGGACCTTAAGTTGAGGAAAGCTAGTTTAGCCAAAGCCAATGGAGTGGCTTAAATACCTCTTCATATACCTTTTATCCTTCATTTTCATTAAACAGGAAAAAAAACCTGCAATGTTTTGACTTCGCTCATTCTTTCTTGTTCAGAATTGTAGGAAATGTGACATATCTTTTAAAGATAATGATACCAAGCACCATTGTCGGGCTTGTGGAGAAGGTTTCTGTGATGGTTGTTCGTCCAAGACTCGCCCTGTCCCGGAACGTGGTTGGGGACCCACACCTGTGCGAGTATGCGACAACTGTTATGACAACAGGGGCTTTCAGTTAGGTAATCTTGTCTTGATCATATTATGTGTGTGAATCAAAGTGAGGAATTAACAGTGGTTTTTTTTAGTAATATTGTATTATGATAATGTAAATCTTATGATGTCTGAAAATGAAAGCAAACTAAACCATACCTGTGATCAGCTACTTGTAACTAACATAGTCTTGTTAATTTCACTGGGTCTTCTCCAAGGCTGAATTTGCACAAGATAAATATTAATGGTTTGCTTAACTGTGATTCAATGAATAAAACAGCCTAAATACAAGTGATAATAAGGTTAATGTGCTATATAAATTCAGTTGACATATGACTTGGACATAACCCTTAACTTTTGGAATCTCTTTCCATTATATGCAGCTCATTTCAGTACTTTTGATGTTAATGCTATTATATACAATGTCTAAGATGCTGGACTTCACCCAAGGAACCACGGGTTTCAATCCCACTTCATGTGGAGCTCATTAGATGATTCTAGGCTACTCACTTCTTCTCAGGTTATTGCTATGGAGATAAAATTAAGGGAGATGCCAATACATGCCATCTTAAGGTTCCTGAGAAAAAGTGAGGAGTAGAGTAGAGTAGAGTAGAGTAGAGTAGAGTAGAGTAGAGTAGAGTAGAGTAGAGTAGAATAGAATAGAATAGAATAGAATAGAATAGAATAGAATAGAATAGAATAGAATAGAATAGAATAGAATAGAATAGAATAGAATAGAATTCTTTATTGGCCAAGTGTGGTTGGACACACAAGGAATTTGTCACTGGTGCATAAGCTGTCAGTGTACATACAAGTAATAGTGATAATCATGATCATATACAACATGAGAATATAGTCATCATAAATCGTGAAATATAATAATTCATCATAAATCATAACTCAGTGATAGTCATAGAGTACTAGCTAAGCAAACAACATAAATCATACTAGGATACTAAAAAAAACTCCAATATAAATTGTAAGATACAAGCAGCAAAGTTATAGTCATAAGAAGACAAGGATAGGTAATAGGAAAGAGGAGGGTAATATAGTACAGTAATATAGCTTTACTAAGTATTTTGACGGTGTTGCATTAAAGAAAATATAAGCAGTTATTACCTCAGGGCAAGTAATCACATAAGCAACATTCATATTGTTCAGTTTACTGTTCATGCACATTTTTCATATTCATAATAAATTGTTAAAACATGAGGGATTTTTTTTCAGTAATTTATCTTATTTAGTTGGTGTCCTTGCCAGCTGCATCCCTTGTTGGCTTAAAAAATAAACCATTTAAGGTTATTTATATATTTAAATGTATTGGCTGCCCAACTCCAGTGGACTCTGAGCAGTGTACAAAACTAGGAAAACTAAAGAAATGGCTAAAAACTTTGAATCCCACAGGCAATTGAGGCAAAAATAACAACACAAAACGGGGGGTCAACCCCAGACTGAAGGTTTTTTTTTGAAGTTTTCTGGAACCTCAGGAGAATAAATGCTGTCCTTATCTTGGGGGGGGGGAGGGTTGTTCCAGTGAGTGTGAGTGGCAAAAGAGAAGCCATACTTCTTAGATCCCACAAACTGGCAAAGCTAAATGGAAAGGACCTTGAGCACATCTGTTTGGCTGGATTATATTGGGAAAGCAGAAACAGTTGGAGATAAGCGAGATAATCACAATATGACGCACAATAATGCTAGCTTAATATGCTGCTGTGAGGATGTCACTTCAAAGTGTCACTTGTTCATTTCATACCATCTGGAAGCCATGAATATTTCATGACTTTCCAACAGAAAGGTAAGAAATAATCCTGGAGTTTACCTATGAACGCATTCATCCGGAAAAGTCACACAAATTTGGTTGAAGCTCTTAATATTTAACCCTGAATGGATTTTGGCCTCCACTGTAGACTGGCTAGGTCAGAATAACTCTGGGAGCTTTATAAAATCATGATTAGAAGAAACCACTTAGCCTACTGAATCCAAATTAAAGAATCTCTGACAGGTACCTGACCCATCTCTGTTGAAGCATATCTTTCAATGGGAAGTTTATCACCTTGATAAGATGTAATCTTGTGAGGAGGTTTGTCCTAACATTCAATCAGAATCTGCTTTGGCTAACATAAGACCAGTATTCTTATGTTGTGATGTTTTTAAAATAGGGTTAGGGGATTCCTTTGGGATTGTGCTTTTTGGCTTTTGAGCCACATTTGTTTTGCAGAAGTGGCTGAGGTATCAACAGATGAGGAAGGAGGGACATTGATTGCCAGGAAAGTTGGTGAAGCTGTGCAGAATACCCTCGGGGCTGTGGTAACCGCCATTGACATCCCACTGGGTAAGTGTTACAAAAATGGGGAGAGGGAGGTTGGGACGGGGGAAAGCAACATGCGGGGGGAATGAACAGAACTTACCTCTGAGGCAGCTGAAGTTTTTTAATTGATGGGTTTATAAATTAAGTATTCTGAGTTACCCTCACATGATTATGGCCAGGTATTTTCAAATCTCAGTTGGAGGCAGAGATATTTTCCAGTAGGGTTTTTTTTTCCTGGCTGTACTCTATGTGTCAATAGGCAGAGCCAACATAGAGAGGGACTAACAGACAGATCTTAACATAATTAAGGTATAATGCACACACAAACTTTAAATAGTTCTTTGTAAACAAATAGAAGAGACTACATAACCTTTGCCCTACTTCGCTGATAACAAACTAGCTTTGTGGGATTTTTCTGATCATTTACAGGTCTCATGAAGGATGCCGCTAGGCCTGCCTACTGGGTACCTGACCACGAAATCTTACACTGCCACAATTGCCGGAAGGAATTCAACATCAAATTGTCAAAGCATCACTGTCGTGCTTGCGGCCAGGGCTTCTGTGATGAATGCTCCCATGAGCGCAGAGCTGTCCCTTCCCGTGGTTGGGATCATCCAGTTAGAGTCTGTTTTAATTGCAATAAAAAGCCTGGTGATCTTTAACCCTAACTTTCCTTCTAGGTACGCAGTAACACCATAGCTTCTCAGGGTTAGATAAAAAGAAAAGAAAAAGAAAAACTAGGCAGAATGCATGCTGCTCATGTCTAGCCTTCTTTACATGTGTAGATTTCAGTAACGTGAAATAATCAATAGCCCGGATAAGGCTTGATTGCCAGTTGTGATCATGGAAGTTGGGGATTGGAGTATGTGGAGAAGCTTGCAATAAGTTGAGGAATCCCAAATCCAGTATATACCAGTCAACTGTATGTATTTCTATATCCCTATAATGTAGTATGCTAAATGCAGCTGGCTGATAAAGCATTGGTAATTTACTGTTAACATTGAAACGTAAATAGAAATTGGATTTTTTTTTTTAAGTGTAAATGGATCAAGCACAACCTCTTGAGTGCCTTGGGATTCATTTGCTTGAAGCGTTCTGCTACTAACAGCCTCATGAATTTCAATAACTGTGATTCTACAAGTTGGTCACTTGAAATAACCACCATTCATGAGCCTTGGTTTTGGATACAGAGTACCAGGCCTTTGGTCTGGCCATTGCAACTCTATCACCCCTATTTATCCCATTCTGGTTTCCTTTTGCTGGTAGGGTCTTCCCAGTCAAAGCTAGAAAAGAGGAGGGATGCTGTTTATTACTATGTGCAAGGTCTGATGTGCAAGATTGGAAGCCCTTGTTCAAACAAGCAAACAGTTCAAGTTTGGACAGAAGCTGAATTTGTGGCACAAACCCAAAACTTACCTATTAAAGCCATTCCAGTTTAATTCTGAGGTGATGAATCCTTACTCTTCTTATCCACAAATTTGTGAGGTTGTGGGATTTCTTTGTGATAATATTCTCATTTCTTCATCAGACATGTCCAGACTGAAAGCAATGGTAAGTACGAAGCAAACTTCCAGCAGTGTAGTATTTGTTTAGCTTCATAAGCTTTAGTTCTTTGTAAGTCGGCAAATGTCTGAAAGGAGCCTCAAAGCACTCAAATAAACAAAACTGAAAATGGGCAATCTTCTGAGTGTACAAGCAAATGAGACGGTGACATTATTTTTTTACAACAGCCTTGTACTGAACCACTCTGAGGCATTGATCTAATCACTGAATAAAATGATAGGATTAGGCTTTTCTGTGGATCTTGTTGCAATGATAAACAAGATACTCTCAGAAGCTTTAATGAACAAATCCCTTTATCATTTTGCCTCTTCTGAGTCAAATGGCAAATTCCTGTGGTGGAGATTATCTACATTAATGATGGCTGGACTTTGGCATGATATCTAACACTGTTTTCCAATTTATTAAGTATACCCTTGTATATCTTGATGCCTGAAATCCTGTTGTAGGACTGTATTAAATTAAGTGCTATAAAGGACTTAACCCTTCTGAACAAGTGTGCTGATTTTTTCTGAATGCCTGCCTAGTCGTACTGTTACTAGAGGGAAGATATAGTGTTGACTCTGTATATCAAACAGAATTGGATTATATAGTAATACATTTCTGAATTACACATGATTTAATATGTGTTTTGTAATTGGAAGCTGAATAGCCTTTCTATCCCCTCCAAGGGAAAAGTCTTAGTGGAGGGTTTTGTTTTCTCCCAATATGATTTTTAGTATTGACTTGTGGTGGAACATAAAAATGGAATTTGTAAACTCTTGTGTTCTTCATGCCTGTAGCTCTTCCACCATGTTACTGCACATACAGAAATATTGAACATTCCTCATATAAAATATTCACTTGTAAGCTCCTGCTTTATGTAGTTGTTTTCTTTTTTTAACCAAACTTCATTCTAAGAAGCTCAATGTTTGCCAATGCTGTCTTCACCAGCCTGGTGTCTTTAAGCTATTTTAACTTCAAGTTGCATTGTTCCAAGTGACTAGGCATTCTACAGTGCAAGCCACGGTAAACTCAACATACTACCGATGCTGCCAAAGGACTGAAGTTGTGTGGTCTTCACTATGTCACTAATTAAGTGGGCTTAAAAGGCCATCCTTAGAACAGAACCAAATATACCCTAGAATTAAGTTTTCTGCTAAAATAAAAAACTACTGCTCAGTTTTTAATCCACAAATAATACTAAATATCAATATGAAAATTGGAGAGAGAACAATGCTGATGAGAAGGTCTTATTGGTTGAAAGATAATTATGCAAACACTTATATCACTCCTTAAATAGTTTAGGTTGACTTAACACATTTCAGCATATGAAACTTACAAGAATTCAAGGTATCAAGCTGTACTTCATCTTCATAGATTTAAAATCATCCTGGATTTCCAAAATAAATTGTAACATTTTTAAATTCAGGATCACGGCATACATAAGCGTATAGGAAGCTAAACACAATGCTATAGTAATGTTTGAGCTTTTACCTGTTCATTGCAAGACAGGCACTGCAATACGGTTGCAGAAAATTATCCAAATAAATTGCTTTTGTATAAATGGATCATAATAAGCTTTTGAGAGGAGTTGGACAAATATTCTATTTTAAAAAGTGATGCTTTGCCAGAAGCCCATCACATCTCTATAAATGTAGAGAAATAATGGACGCAGTTCAATGCACTACAAAATGAACTGAATATGGAAGAGCATATTTCCATGGAAGCATTTATTTTGTAGATAAATCCCATTTACAAGAAGTTGATCTTATCTATCTCCCCTTCCTTGTTTCCATGTTAGGGCTTGAATCTAGAGTTTCTACCAATGCCCTGCAGAATCCAAAATATGTTTATATCAGTTACAGAATGATTTATGCAGCATATACACTGAATAATTGGAGTAATTAAAATACATTAATATAATCATTTTGTTCTATGCTTTCATCATTTTTAAAAAAAAAAGTGGAACAAATTTCTCTCTTCTGTAAGAACCAAATTGCTTAACTCATACATAATGGTTCTTTCCTCAAAATATACTACAAATTCTTTAGTTCTGTCTGATGTCAGCATATAACTTTAAATATGATAATAATCTTTCCTCCAGTGATGCACTCACCTAGTGTAAAATTGTTTCGGATGAGCAAATAAAAAAGGGCAGTTTCTGAATTCTAACTGGCAAGATTGTTTTTCATACAAGATAGCTAAAAACACAAACTAGCTAAACCATCAAACTTAACCCCACAAGTGTCTAAATTAGAAATGTCAAACTGCTATCTAGTTTTGTTAAGTGTTTTTTATGTGATCAAACTGAAGCATAGCTTTAGATTTTGTACCAATTACAAGACAAATTTTGTTAAGGTTAGCTAGTATAAAACCAAATCCAATGAAATGTAAATCAATAATTTACATATATAGAGCATGTTTATATATGTCAATAATTGACATATATAAAGCAAGATTTAATCAATTTATCAAAAAATCTTTGTTTTCTTCCCCCATGTTTAAAATATGAGCTTGTTCTTAAACATAATATAGTATAGATTAGAATCTCGCCTGCAGGCTTTACAGTCTTAAAGGGCCATTGGGATTTCTTTCTTTGCTTGTTTTTATTATATAATAATGTATTAATCTATTTCAGTGGATATGTGACTGAAGGTCTATTGAAACAAATATTGAAATATTGGAATTAAGGAGGCTTGTCTAAAAATAAGCATGTTGGATATATTTCTGTGCTGCGTGTGTAATGCTACTCAAATAATGGGACTTTCCTCCTAAAAACCCCTCTATCTTAATCTGCATTCTCTGTTTTAAATCAAAACATTTTTAATGTTACATAAAAGATTCTGAAGAAGATAGTAACAGGCAGAGCATAGTTATCCCTTCTATTCTTTGAACAGAAACCGCCTCTCCTGGAAATGTGCATTTCTTTATAACTAATAATCAATATTGATAATGAATAGAGAATAGAGAACTGTAGTGTGTGAAAACCAGTGCAATTCCTCATCTACCTGGGGTTAACCAGGACAAAGTTTTTGGAAGGAGGAGCAGACTACGTAGGATGAAACAGAGAATACTAGGGACAATTGAGGACAGTCCAAACAGAAATATGTTTACAGCTATTGTTAAAAAGAACAGTGGCAAAAAAGGCAACGAAAGCTTTGGAGGAAATATCTTTCAAGCTATCCTACATTAGGCTGACAACCAGAAGCTTTCCATATCAGTCAATACTATTTCAAAAGTAACATTACACAAATAATATGCTTTGGTACAATTATCTCAGAAAATCAAGTTCATTAATGTAGCAAAGATCACTTTGGACCAGGGATGTCAAACTTCTGGCCTGTGGGCCAGTTTCATCATACCGAAGCCACACACACACACACACCCCGCTCCCATTGCTGGCAATGCAAAAAGAGTCACGATTTGTCGCGACACATCACGTGACGTGGCAAGTTTGACACCCGTGCTCTGGACTCTGTTAAGATTTTGAGATCTATTTGTGGAACATTCAAATATTCTGCCCCCTTCATAATTGTGAAGCATATCAGCTTTCACCATAGTTGTAAGCTTTAGCAACTGTATTAGAAGTCATAGAAATACCAGCAGTTTGTAATTACTATGAAAAGAAAAACAAACAAGAAAATGCACACTATCCATAATCTTGTTTTATTTTAACTGAAAAATATCGATAATTGTAAAAATCCCGAATGTTAACTATGGGAACTACAGCACAACTAGACCCATCATTCTTATTTTCAGTCACTATGCAAGGTAGAACAGTCCATGTTTTTAATATCCAGGCAATATGGATCATCTGTCTTATAGGAGAAATAGTAGAGATCTTGTTTGACTGCCATAAGCAAGCCAGGAACACCTCGGACACCTCCAAGCTGTGATGAGAACACCACATTTGGAATAGAATCTCTGGAGGATGGAGATGGAGATGGAATAGTTCGTAGCAAATGAGCATCCTGGAGACTCCAAATTCGCGTATAACAGTCTTGACCCACTAGGAAGAAAAAAGCAATTAAAATATGAACATAAACTGTAGCACTTAGCTATTTACAGACATTTCAACAAAACTTTAAGTTCTTCATCCACTGCCTTTCCCAAATTAGACTGCTTGCTATAGATTTTGGTAAAGGTGGCTGATTGTAATTAAAATGGGTGAAATGGCCATACAAACTGACAAACGTAGGGGGAGGAGATCATATGTGGTACCAAGATGGAGATCAGAAAAGTCTGTCTTCTGCCACTGAGCTAGTAGCCAAATTTGGGTAATAAAAATTCCAATCAACTGAGCAAAGCGAACATGTATGTGAAAAGAGACATGCCAGTTTGTCGGAGAAAAACTAACCTCTTTTAGAGAATAGTAGTTTTCCTGAAATCTGGATCAGTATCTCAAGCATATTATTAAAGCCAATTAGGTGCTACTTTCATTTGGTATTATGCTTACAAGTTTGAAAACAATAAATACTGCTTCCAGAGTCTTCGGTTTGCTCTCAGGCCAACTTCATTTTGTATACACTAACATAGACATGTGAAACACAAGGCCCGGGGGCCGGATGCAGCCCGCGAAATGGTTTCATGTGGCCTGCAAAGCCATCCTGGAAACAGGGAACGGCCCCCGCTGCCTTGGCCCTGGCCCAGGCTGGCGGAGAGCCAATGTACAATTTTGTGGTGGCCATCTATGCTGAAATATATTCAGTCTTTGCTCCACAAGGCCATCTGGAAACAGCGAGGAACCAGCCCCTGCCGCATGCTGGGGAGGTGTCACCCTTTGTGAGGAATGAAGAAATGCACCATCGCCTGGAAGTGGCCAATAAATGGCCCTCGCCTACTTCACATATCCGGCTTGATGGGCTCTGCCCTGGTCCCACCCCTTTCTGCCAGAGACCCTCAGATCTGTCCCACTCCTGCCCAGGCCCCCACAGGCACCCTTGATGTGAATGATGTAGAGTTGGTCACGCCCACCCAGTAGGCCACACCCACCCTGGCCACACCCCTGCCCCCCCCCGAGGGCAACCGCAATGCTGATGCGGCCTTCAGTGAAATTGAGTTTGACACCCCTGCACTAACAGTATGAGCCCTACCTGTTTATTATTTAAGAATACAGTCTATGACCAAGAATGCCATACCTGCTGAAAGAAGCCCTTCCTCCTCATTGATGTGCAAGGGAAGAATAGTATGCTCATTTTTATGACCGCTATATTCTTTTACACATTTTAGTTGCCTCAGGTCCCAGAGTTTTATCTGCAAGTGATCAAAGCCAACAGAACTAATATAACTCTGTTTTAAGTAGAAGATGTCATTATCGAGAAAATTTTATTTAAAAAAAATCCTACCTGGCCTAACATATCGGCAGCCAGGAGATACTGCTCACTTTTCAGGAGATTAACAGATGTGATTGCTGAATCATGTGAGAACTGCCCAGCTTTCCATTTCTGCCCTTTATGGTTGCATTGACGGACATCAACACTGAAAATCTCTCCTGAACGACAACCATTATATAAAACTGGAGACTAGAAAAGCCAAGGAAGAAATTAAAACATTTTCAACTAAATCCGCTCTCAAAAACAGCCTTTAATAACACTTTATATTGGATCCTTTTTTTTAGGCTACAGAAGCACATAAGGAGTTATTAATTCTAATAATATATAAATCATAATATAAAAATGGGCTCAGTAATTCTATTATATCCAAATGACAGCCAAAGTAGTGATGATGCAAGAGGGCAAGTTTTAAGTTTAGCTGTATCATATATCTTTATTACATGTCCCGAACTGGTTGTCTGGCAAAAAGTGGTTGACATTAGCAGCAGATTTTTTTAGTGACCAAATATTCAGCATTAGTGACATTATATCATATGATTATCTGAATAACAGGCTGCAATTTCTTTCTCCTAGAATGCTATTCCAACAAATTTAAACAGCCATTATGTAATAGCAGTTCATCTGCTTCTGTCCTCTCGTGCCCTTATTATATCCTGCCAGCATTAAGTTCTGGTGAATAAATGTATATCAGGCTGATAGCCTCTCCCACCTGGGTGGCAAATTGCTGTGCTAGAACATCACTGTTGGTATTAAATGTTTGATGATGACCAGTCACTGCATTAGTAATAACGATTCGTCGACTTAAACCTAAGACAAAAAAAAAGTTACTTGACAAGTGTATAATAAGAAGGCACCATAATGGAAATTTGAATTACTAACCCGTGCTAAAGCAGTTATTCGCCTGAGGGTTATGACACCAGGCACAAGACCAAGCTGTGGAGATGTTGAACCTCCATGATATTCCACACTGATCTCCTAAAACGAATAGGAAGATATTAAATGCCACTATGAAGTTGGAAATATGCTCCATACAAATCTATGTCCTGTCATTTCTGAACATAATATAATTATTTCAGGAGAAAAATATGGCAATACATGAAACAATGTTTTAAAAATGAAGCAATTTCATTGTTTGTAATTTGTAAGCTGACCAGAGTCACTTTGTAGGAAAAAGGGTGGTATAGAAATTTAATTAATAAATAAAGTTGTAAAGAATGCAAGTGATAATTCTTAGAATCTGGGCAAATTTTCTATTTGGAGGCAGAGGTGTTTATACTAATACCTGGAATTAAAAACCCTTCCGACATTTCACATTTCATGATAGTTAACATGTTGTTTGAAAAAACTAATTATTAGCTTTTCTAAATATGTTTCAGCATCATTAAAGACACTGAAATTTTTTTGTCCCATATCTTCGTTAAATCTTGTTTGCTTAATGTGTTTATGATTTTTACTAATATTGGACTTCACAAGTTTCTATATCCCTAACCTGAGATAGAAATCCAAGTTCTTACAATAATGTATATAGCGTAGCAAAAAATGTTCATACTTTCCTCCTGGACCAATATTATTGTATTTTATCACACATCAACAGCAATAGTTTAAATGCATTTTCCAGGGAAAATACGTCTATTTTATAATATCTATAGCAGTGGTGGCGAACCTATGGCACGCGTGCCAGAGGCGGCACTCAGAGCCCTCTCTATGGGCACACATGCTATCGCCCCAGCCCCGTCTCCACCCGCAGCCCCCTCACCAGCATCCCCCCTGGAGGAGAGTCACCCCCGGGCGTGGACCATGTGGAGCAGCACAGCCAAGCACATGGCAGCCAGGCAGCAGGGACAAGACTCCGCCCTCAGGCCCCGTCACACACAGATGATGCGTGGAGTGCAGAGGGCGTGGCCACCATGGCGCTGCTGGGCCATCTGGGTGATCTTCAGCAGGCTGTGGAGGCGGTGAGTGGCCGGGCGGGGGGCGGGGCAAGGCAGTTTTGGGGCACTCGGTCTGTAAAAGGTTCGCCATCACTGATCTATAGTTTCAGTTCCCTGTTAATATTCTCATGGATCAAAAATATATACCTATGAGTAGGAATTAATAGAGTAGCAGCAGACACAACATTCTCTTCAGAGATAAGTAAGCATTTATTGATCTATTTAAAACATTTATATAGCCGCCTATATAATAACAAACTCTTCCTTTTTGTCTCGTCCTCAAACAAATATGAAATACCTGTGTTAGAGGTGTTGAAGAACGAAGCTGGGAGCAGGCTGGCACACCCTAAGTTTTCTGCAACACCCATGAGGCACAACTTGAAAAATGCAGTTAAGGATATTAAAGATGAAAAGAGTGTGCATAAAAACAAAGTGTGTCACATAACATCAGGCTAGATCAACCTCTGCAATGAACACACCGATAAAATCTTTCACTAGAAACAGTAGCGTTCAGATTATATTAAACTATACAGTAAAATATTCATTCACTGAAACTAATGCTTCCATTCTCTGATTTTACTGATTCATTGCAATGATTTTACACTGTTCATTTGAAAGATTCTGGGCAGTTTTTGACCATTAAAATTCCATCCCTCTCTTTTTAACAAAATGAAAAAAGAAATATTCTTCCTCTTTCGTCCATAAAGGAGGGTGAGGGCAACAAAAGCTAAAATCAGCATTTCTTAATCTGGTTTACAAAATAGCAAAAATATGTTTTTGTTTTTAGTACAGGATTTTACAGAAGTGCTACACTTTGTGGCAGATATGACCTTGACTTCATATTAGTCTGCAGCTCCAAGCCTTCTTATCAAATGGTAACTTTTAAACTTTCAAATAAAGAATGTAGCTGCATATGATTCTCAACAATATTCTCCCATTCCCTTTGCTACAGCCTCAATCCAGAAGGATTTAATATCATCAAGAAACCTTACAGAGTTGATTTTTAGTTTTTTAAAAACAAAGTTACTCTGTGCAATAGTTTTGTAATGAATCTAAACTGAGACATCCGTTATTTAATAACAAGGATATAAAACATGAGAATCCAGATGACTCAAAGAGGCCCAGCACACAGAATTCACCTTGGAAAATAAAAAGCAGATAAGCATATTACAGCAAACAGTAAGGAAAATTAAATGAGAAGACTGGAGCAAATGCTAAAAAAGATGCAAAAAATTCAATAGGCAACAATACTTTGGAATGAAAGTAACTATTTAGAAAAACAGGAATATGTCACTAGGAGTATGTAGGCCTCAGTAAATATTTTATTAAATCTTGTATATGCTTCAAACTAAACAAAGAACAACCAACCAAAATAAAATGAAACCACATTAAAACAGATTGCAATGAGGATAACCAGAAAAACAATTCAAAATGGGCTCACAAAAACTTTGAAAAGCTTTGATTTTTATAGGCAGGGGTAGAACTGTTATAAACATTTCAGAATATATTAGTTGAAAGTATGAATCATTAATATTCATTTAATTGCTTACTAGACAACCTGCAACCTGTTGGGTCATTGCTTCAGAGAAATGTCCTTACTTAAACAGAGAAACATACTGACTGCAGGCAGACAGGCAGGCAAAAAAAAAAAATAAAATCATTGGGAGTGGAAGCAACTTCCAATATCCTGGTGGCTCCCTGCTTAGGTTTCCTTGTGGGAAGCTGCCAATGAGCCCTGGAAATCTTCCCTTCCCAATAGGCAAATAAGTGATTGCTGCCAGGTGGGGGAGGGAACAAGGGAGTGTGACTGGACCATTTCTCCATTGACTTTCTCCTTGCAAGTTTCCCACAAGAAAAGACTTTGCTAGTAGGAAAGGAGCATAAAAGCATCAGCAATCATATCAGTCCTTTCTGGATTTCCCATTAACTTGAGGAACTGTCAGAAAACGCTGAAAATGAGGATCAAGTGACTGCAGATGAACACAGCAGGGGCACTGAACAGCAACAGTGCAGTAGTGCTGAAGCAGCAAACAAACAAACAAACAAACAACAAAAAACACATTTCAATCCCTGGGAAGTAATGGATCCCAGCAGTTGTTGACAAAGTTTTGCCCTATTGATGCAGTGTTTTGCCCAACTGAAGGTTACAAAGTATCAAACAGGCATGGAAGTTTTAGTAGTATATAGATGGACATGAACAAAACTTCCTTTTTCAAGGCCAGATTGCAAAGTAAAAAGAAATGTATAGGACACATCCATTGCATCTAGCCTAAATTATGATAAGCAAAATACTACAACTGATCAAGTGGGAAAAAACACATTCTAACAAGTTCTCAGGTTAATTACTCAGTAGAACTCAGATATTCTATTCATACAAGAACCAACACGCTGACGATTTGTAATACTTTTTAATTCTTACCCAGTATTTTAAACTGGGTAAATTAAAGTGCACAAAAAGACATTTATATCCTATCTTTTAAAAACAGTCCAGGGCTAGAAATACAATAAAATAATTAAAACCCCAAAGAGAAACATCAGTGGAGATAATAAATGCCTAAAATGACAGAATTATTTACATAGCATCAAAATGTCAGCAAAAAGGATGCCCTTACTGAGATGTATTTTGGAAAGCCCTTTCACTTTATGTACAAGTGGGGGCATCTAGAGGATCTACACTGACCTCAGTAAGGTCAAATAGAGAGAAGAGATCCATGCGATATCTCGGCTCTGCATGGTGAAGCCATAAATCCCTGGGCTTTAAACAGGGGTTGGGAAAACAATCAGGAGCTACTACAGTTACTTAGAAAGAAATGAGTTCTCAGCATCTAGAACACAGCAACATGTTCTAATCTAACTACAAATTCTGAAGCAATCCACATATAATGAATAGCTTAGACCAGGGGTTGGACCAGTACCCGGCCGTGGCATGCCAGCAACCGGTCTGCACAAATAAGCAAAGCCCCATCCGCGGGATGCGGGCAGCACACAAAACCATGCACCCTCCGGTCCCTGGAATCGGGCCCTGGTGCCCAAAAGGTTGGGGACCTCTGGTCTAGAGTCTAGACTGATTAGAGTAGGATAACTGAGGTGCATCAGCTCAAACGGAGTATGAGCCAAGAGAACTCCCAAACATGTTTTTTTATTTTACGAAGAATTTATCCAACTCAGGAGTTGTACTGAATTCTACAAAAACTTCTATCACAAAAGTTGAACGAATTCCATTTGGGTGCTATGTTTACCATTTTCAATCCTTAAATATTCTGCATTGTTTCTTTTTAAAACTCATTTAACATTTCATTTTGTAAAATCAACCAAATATAATTTAACTAACATCATCAACCATAACGTTTATCAAATAAAACCTTAACCACAAGATTATAGTTTATGTCATCAAAAGATTATGAGTGATTGCAGGACAGAATACCTTCCGATTTGTGAAACATGGGTTATCATACATCTCTACGGTTAGAGAATTCTTTCCCAAACCATTGAGGTCGACAATTCCATATTTACATCCTCCTCGTTCTGCCTCACTCACAGTGATTATTCTCTCAGAGGCAGTGTCTGCCTGCAAAAGATATAAATTATTCTATAATGGTATATTCCAAACGGTATAGTTTTTCTCTGAAGGCACATCCACTGATATGCAATGATGGAGAATATTTTTTATTCCTTTTAAATAGTTAATGTCCCCAAATGTCATAGGTAACACATGTCAAATGTTTCTCTCATCTCACAGTCTCATTCTAGCTCACTGTTGCATTCTTCCAAATGTTTCTTAAAAGAATTTATAAAAAATACTTAAGAGACTATCTGCAAGAAAAAAAATCCTTAATATAAAATCATATTATAACCTTAATGCAGACATGTCAAACTCACGACGTCGTGTGACGTCGTGCAACGTATCGGGACAGTTTTGCCATTGCCGGCAATGGGGTGGGCATGGCTTCCGGATGACACGTCTGGCCTGCGGGCCGGCAGTTTGACACCCCTGCCTTAATGCAAATATTGTTTATTGAGCTTATAAGTTGCTCTGCTCAACTGACTCTAAGCATCATACCATTCCATAAATCTATAATCTGAGTTAAATATATAATAAAAAATTAAAACCAATAAATCTGCCACCATACCACAATTAGTTTAAAATTGTTGCTTCCAGAAACTAAAGAATTGAAGTTCTCAATTTTTAATTTTCTTCTCTGCATGCAATTCACCTTTAATTCATGAATCAGCCTACATAAGAAAGCAAAACAGGGAAAATTACCGGTAAGTAAACTGAAACTGAATGTCAACAGAGGCTATTTCTTAGCTAAAAGGCAGTTTTCAATTGCTCAAAAATCTCCAGCTCTGTTTATTCCTATGTTTTAACCAGGCTATTTGGTTAAAGTTATTTCTGGGATATACATATACATTAAAATAACATCAACTGATCAAAGGTAAACAAAAAATTAATGATTACAAAGATAAATATCTGTAGGTTTACTCTTTCTGTAATATCCTAAAATAGAATGTATCCATCCAGGAAGAGCCTTTTGAAGGTCGCCCAACTTCATACAGTTCATGGGGCCACAGATCAAGTGATAAGATCTTCTTGATGGTAGACCCTACTGCATCAAACATTTTATGCCTATCTTTTTACACGTGGCCCCAATTCATCCTGATTTCAGGAAGCAAGTTAAAGGGTACTGTTATAATGTGCTTTTGACTTACAGTTTTGTTTGCATGATCTTCTTATGAATGTTACTATTTTAATTGATTTTTTAAATGTATTATATTTAAAATAATGTATACTGCTGAGATTCTATGTGGAATGGGCAATTTAATAAAATTGTCAAATAGGTAAATCAGGATAAACCCATAAAAATACTATGTCTCCAGTAAACAGCCCCCTGATATTAGGTTTTAGTCTAGCAAACAGATTCTCTTTTCTGCGGGACTATTAAGGTCAACACTATAGCATAAAAACTCTGCCACATAAACAGGTTTTAAAATATCTTACCTGCAATAAGTGATAGAACTATAGAAACCTAATTGTTTCTTGCGTAAGATAATTGAAGAGTTCAGCCCAGATCTAGGTGTTTTCTATTGAAAACAATAAAAAACAAAATGTTTCTTATTCAGATTAAATTATGTGTGGTTACCATTTTAATATCCAAAAACTGAATGGATTTCATACAATGGTAGACCCCCTTACTATGGTCAAACCAATAGTTTAGGATTGTAACTAATTGTTATTAGCACAAAGATTTATAATGAAACTCAGATGAAAATAAAGAAAAGGCTACAATCTATCACAAAATTAATTTTAATGAGACGAAAGGGTTTAAACCAGGGGTTCTCAACCTTGGCAACTTTAAGACTTGTGGACTTCAACTCCCAGAATTCCTCAGCCAGCTTTGCTGGCTGAGGAATTCTGGGAGTTGAAGTCCACAAGTCTTAAAGTTGCCAAGGTTGAGAGCCCCTGGTTTAAAAGCAAGTACGAAATGTTAGCACTATGTGACTGTAATTCAACCCTACCTTTACCATTTTCTCATCCTCTTTTAAAAGTTTTAACCTTTGCCTTTCCATCTCTTTCTGATGAATACCCTCCTTGGTGAGAGGATTACAGTTGTTATGCCCAGGAAGTAAACGAAAATAGCGATTCTTTTCGGGATCATAATAAAATCCTGGTAATTCTTAAAAAAAGAGAACGACAAATCCTATTATTAGAAGGCTCTTTCAACTTCTTCAAAACTTATACAGTATTGCAGTTTTAGGATCTGGAATAAGAAACTTCATACTTCCAGTTCAATCCAAAGAAGTTGCTTTTGTTTGTTGTACTACAAATAAGCATGGCTACTAAAATAATAATAAAAATCCAGTCTGAACATCTGGCTCACTGTGTGACAAACCATGATAAAAGATAAGAATCATTTATACTAGTAAGATTAAAATAACTCAAAATAAAATTCAGCAAGTAGAACAGCAATGTTTATTCTAAAATTTTAAAATGAATTTTATGTAAAAGTTATCTAACACACTGTCCTCACCAAAAAGCAACTATACCGTGCTTATACTGTATATTTTTCTCAAAATATTCAGACTTTAGATGCACTTTAGATACTAGTTATGGTAGTTATAAAATAGCCAATCACACACATTTGCTGCAATTAGCAAAATATTTGCATCCGAGCAATTACATAAAATTGTCTAACAATCACGGTCTGAGAGAAGAGGAAAGAATGTAAACTGTAAATTATGTGAAAAAAATGTCTTCCTATATTAATACTTGGGGGAAAAATAAATTGTTACTAAAAACAGTCATTTTCTATTTATTCATATAATTTGTCATTTTGAAAATTTATTTATTTTTAACCATGAAAGAAAATCAAGTTTTGAAAAGTTTAATGACTTTTTTGGCTCAGACCTATAGAAGTAATAGAAACCTACCTGGAACTGAAGAACTTTGGCGTGAATGGGAAGATGCAGAAGGTGATTCAGTTTGGCTTCTACCTGAATTCTGCAAGCTTTGCAATTCTCTTTGTTCAGGCCTATGAATATGTGAAAAAGAAAGAAAGAAGATAGTAGACAAGCTAAATAATGAAACAACCATCGAACACAGAAATACTCAAGGGCTAAAAGTTTACAAAGAGTAGAAAATGATGTCAAAAATTCCATTACTATATATAGCATAATATTGCATCTAAACTATATCTTTAAATTAGTTTCTCAGGCTTTTCATTAATTTACTGAAGCAGCTGACAAAGCATGGAGGGTACTGAGAAATGGCCTCCATTAGACTAAAGAATCTTGGAACTGCAGGAGAAATCTGCAGTTAATAGAATTCTTGGTGTCTGCCAAATATGTTTATGACAGCATCTAACATTTAGAAGAGGCTTTACCATAGTGCCAATAAAAGCCCTCTCTGCCATGTCCCCTTAAATCACAGAAGAGTGATGGCATAGCAATTCCGCTCAGGTGCTACAGTGAAAAAAAAAAGGAAGTAACCTTAATATAGAGCTGAGGTTCACAAGCTGAATGTATCAGCATTTCTTAAGGATTACCCCAATTAGTAATAATAAACCAAAACATAAAATGTTCCAAGTACTACAGTATAAGGATGGGCTACATTACCTTAAAAGTAGCAAAGTATTTATAGTAGATAGAAAACAGCAACCTATACAGCATAATCAAGATGAGGATTTGCTTTTTATCAACTTCCGGCACATAACTTTTAAATAATCTACTCTCTTTGAAATACATTTTTAAAAGGCCAAAAATAAATACTTGCCTTTCAGTAGAATGCTGATGGTGGAATACCATATAAGGCTGGGTATTACGTATTCGTCTATGATTATGCTGTTCATGGTTTCTTCTATCTTGCCACCTATTTCTCTTCATCTCTGTAATGAATAAACATATTTTAAAATATAACTTAAGCTTTTTGAGTAATGTTGATAGCTTTGGAATTCAATAATCTACCAGAAAAATAAATAACAAGCATGTCCTCTTAAATATTTTAAAAAAATAAATGGTGGCCACCATCGTGATCTGCAAATCTAACATGGACAGGAGAACTTGTTCCACTGTGCATACAAGAGTCATAATTAGGCACAAATTGTCCACCAGTTTGTAAACAAGTTCATCAAATTGACCCTTTCTTTGTACAAATTTAATCCAAGTATGCAACATATTCCAAAGTTATACACAAACGGTCTGTCTTAGGAACACTTCATTTTCAATAAATTTCATTTACAGGAAAAAGTACAGGAAGAAAGAAAAGTCAAACTTAATTCATTGTCACTATATAGACATAGATAAACCTTTCTTTTCCACATCAGTAAATAAATGGTTGCTGTGTTTTTGACTTTTCAGTCAAGCCTACAATCTGATATGACCCTATTGCCTTCAATCCAAGAACTATTGTAACTAGAACTGACTCTGTTTTGAGCCCAGGTAAGCTCAATATAGGGGCTACAGGTAAGTGAAAGATAGTGATTTGCCTTTTTTGAATTTATTAAATTTGAACTTCTGCAAGTACTAGCTTTAGGAGACGATTAAGTTGGTGTATAACATCAATATACGTTTAGCATGGCAGTTTCTATCTGCAGTGACTTAAGGCTTAAGCTATTCTCTTCACATTATTACTCTGCCCCAGTTGCATGTTGCCTCCAAGGATTTCTCCCTGTCTTCATTTTGTCTTTATAACAATCTGCTTAGTTAGCTCACACAGAAAGGGATTACCATACAATCATCCACAGACTTCAGGGCTTAAAGATTTTTTTGATTCTGAATTTCCTCCACATCTAGCCTCTTATCCCAAAGTGTTTCAAAGTTCAAGGAAGATGGTACCAAAAACATAAGCAAAGACTCTCATATAACAAGTTCAATATTTGGAAATCCTGCAGATGCATCCATCTATTTCTCTTGGGAAAAACATTAAGCATTAAACATTTGCTATTGTGGGGTCCTTGGTGCCCTCTGAGCTTGGTTGTTTTCTTCCAGGCATTTCATTACCAGGTAACAAAGCTCAGAGAGTACCAAGGGACGCACAGTTCAACCTTGAGCTACAAATATTCTCTCCTATCAGAGCTGAGGAAGCTTCTTGGATGAGAAGCGAAACATCTTCAAAGAAAAACAAGAAAATCCAGTTGCTTTATGGAAAAAAGCACCTTTGGGTCTCCTATCGGAAGTTTGCCATTGTCTTCTGCTGGGACTTTTTTTTTTAAAAAACAACAACATTGTTTGACTTCAACAGCCTTCCATCCAAGTCCAAGTCAGACCGTGCCTAGTTTCTCGAAACCAGCTAACATCAACTAGGTGACTTCCACGATCATATAGTCATGCAGTTCGCCTTTTAGATCCTCTGCTCAGGGCAGGAATCCAATCCAAAGCCCCCGCGAGAAATGGTGGCTGCCCTCTGCTTCAGCCTAGCCATCTCTGAAGAGCTCCCCGGTCCCTGGGTAACCACACCATCTGACATCTCCATCTCCAAAGCACCCGAGGGCAGGACAAGAAGCAACGGATGGAAACCAATCAAGGAGAGAAGCAATCTAGGACTCGGGAGAAATTTCCTGACAGTTAGAACAATTAATCAATGGAACAACCTACCTTCAGAAGTGGTGAACGCTCCAATAACGGAAGTTTTTAAGAAGAGATTAGACACTCACTTGTCTGAAATGGTGTAGGGTTTCCTGCCTGAGCAGGGGGTTGGACTAGATGACCTCCAAGGTAAGGTCTGTTCTGTCCTGGCTTATCCTTAAATGCCTGCCCTTTGCTGCTTGTAAAGACCTCTCTAAATTCGCAGAGGAGCCCTCCCGCTCCCCTTCAGTCTAACTGCTACCACCAGGCACGAGCAGAGGAAGGAGATTTTAGGCCCCGTCCTGCCTCTTTCTCCCGTCGTGAAAGTCGCGGATCTCACCCTCGCCACGAACCCGCCTAACCCGCAGCGGAGGACTTCGTCTTCGCTTGCCTCAACCTCTCAGCCACCCGGAGATTTTAATTGGCCAACAGCGGGCGCCTATCCCGTTGCGCGTTCTTTCCACAACGCGGAAACAGAAGCTTCCGAGGCAGTCCCTCTGTCACGTGGCCTCATTCCCTGGCCCCCTAAAAGAATCGGGTCACGCGATTGTCCGGCCTTGAAGGGGGAGGGAACTTACTAAACACGGGCAGAAGTAGGCGGTGCGCTGTGGAGAACGGGGCTATTCGCGCATACAAAAAGGGTAGCTGCGTGGCGGTGTTTCTCGCTCTGGACCGCGGGAGGATGGGTGGATTTCAACTCCCGCTTGGTTGGGGAATTCTGGGAATTGAAGTCCACACGTCTTCAAGTTGCCAAGGTTGAGAAACACCGGGTTAGAGGACAAACCTGTCAGGATCGTAGAACTGAAATGTACATTTTCTATAAAAAATAAAAAAAAGCGAGAAGAGCAGTTTGCAAGCTATAGATATTGCTGAACGGCTTCTCTTTTATGGCGTCTGTTTTAAGGCCATGAATGAAAATCCTACCAAATGAACAAGGAAAACTGCAGAATGAACATATGGTCATCCATTTGTCGCTGGCCTTCCTTTGATGAAGGGGTAGTGGGAGATTTTTTAAAAAAAAAATAGACAGGACAGTCACTTGTCTGAAATGGTATAGGCCAGGGCTTTCTGCCTGAGTAGGGGGTTGGACTAGTAGACCTTCAATGTCCCTTCTAATTCTGTTATTCTGTATGCTGTATTATTGGACACTTAAAACATTTTGGATTTATGAAATAGCTTGGTGGCAGAGCTTTTATAAAGTCTGTTTCCTTGCAAGAAATAATATGGAAGAGCCTTGCTATTTCTGTGATAAACGTTTACTTATAAAGCACCTGGGAACAAGCCAGATAAATTGGACTAATTGTGTCACATTAATAGACCCATAGATCTATTAATGTGACACAGCTATGCCCAATCAAGATTGTTTCCTGCTGGCTTCATCTTAGTATGTAGTATGCAGTAATGTTCAGTACGTTATCTTATTTTACATGTCTAGTCTTTCAAAATTTGTTGGATGGTTTAGATTGATTTCCTCAACCTCAACAATTTGAAATGTGTGGACTTCAACTCCCAGAATTCTCCTGCTGGCATGGTTGGTTGGCGAATTCTGAGAGTTGAACTTCACACATTTTAAAATTGCTGAGATTGAGAAACAATGGTTTAAATCATGAGTGTCAAACTCATTGCATCACATGACGTTGCGATGTATCGTGACTTTTTTGCATTGCTGTAGCTGGGGTGGGTGTGGCCTCCATATGATGCAACCGGCCCACAGGCCGGCAGTTTGACACCCCTGGTTTAGATCAGGAGTGTCAAACTTGCAATGTCATGTGACATGTTGCAACGTATTGTGACTTTTTCTCCATTACCGGCAATGGGGTTGGCCCGGTTTCACCATTATGCATCTGACCAGCGGGCCGGCAATTTGACACCCCTGGTTTAGATGGTCACAATGCTGGGAAACTCCTGTTTGCTTTATGAAAAGCTTCTTTGAATTTCCATCTTTGAAATCTGGGATATCTGTCTCATAAGTTGGGAAACCTTGGAAAGTTGAGAAAGGACTAGCTGGATCGGACCAGGTTACTTACGGGACCGTCTGCTGCCCCATGAATCCCAGCGGCCGGTTAGGGCCCACAGAGTCGGCCTTCTCCAGGTCCCGTCAGCCAGACAGTGTCGCCTGGCGGGGCCTAGGGGAAGAGCCTTCTCTGTTGCGGCCCCGGCTGTCTGGGACCAACTTCCCCCAGAGATCCGTGTCGCCCCCACCCTCTCCGCCTTTCGTAAATTACTTAAAACACACCTCTGCCGGCAGGCCTGGGGCAGCTAACATCTTGCCCCAAGCCAGTGTATGTCTGTGTGTATGTTGAATGATTGGTTTTTTTTTTTTTTTAAATTAAGGGGTTTTATATACATGTATTTTTAAATGTTGATTTCTATTATGTTGTGAGCCGCCCTGAGTTCTCCGGAATAGGGCGGCATAGAAGTCAAATAAATAATAATAATAATAATCTTAAGCCATCTTTATCCGCCTTCATACTTTAAACATTGTAAATGCTTAGACTGTATTGACGTACTTTATTCTTTGCAAGAAGGAAAAGAAAGGAAGAAAACAGAAAAAAATCAAATTTCTCTGGCCTGCCTTGATAGTCTGCTAATTCAGCCTAATTATAGGTGTCAAAAATTATGATTCTAGCTGTCATCTGTTTTAAAAAGCTCTGTTTTCTCCCCTTGAAGTATTTTTCAATATTGAAGCTAAGTTGTCAAATGTTTACACTCAAAATAAATAGCATAATGTTTAATATCTAATATATAAGTCTTTGAAGACTTTTCTGATAAAAGTGTCATTTTCCATTGTGGCCAGTAGAGAGCAGCATTAACATAAAGATTGCCAAATGTGCTGGCCATATCTTTTTTTTCCCCCTTTTTAACAGATGTCATGAATTGACACATTCCTTTACAAATTAAAGCATAGGGGGAAAAAAAGTCTGCTGGGCAAATCAAAGATACGTTTGAAAAATAGATTCAGTTGTATTGGATGTGTTTGTGACTGCAGTCAGAAAAGGACTACTAGCAGCTCTTTGTATAAGTGTGTGCATGGATCTTGGAGTTGAACTTGATTCCTGGTGCTTACATGGACAAGTCTGTGCAGTTTGCTTGGCATTATTTTTTAGAATGGTTTCGTCTTGTTTTCTTCCTAGCAACTGGGAGAGAGTGACTGGCCCAAAGTCATCCAGTTGGCTTTCCGTCAAAGACAGAACTAGAATTCATGGGTCCCCAGTTTCTGTCCATATTGTCGGCCTCTGAAAGGTTTTTTTTTTTTTCCTTTAAACCCAGGATGACAAAACAGGATGGTCTAGAAAAGAATTTTCTGTTTTTCTTCCAGAATGTTCTGTTTTTCTCCTGGAACACACCAATGTCATTGTTCCAAGAGTGCTCTGTATTGTTCCAGAAAGTATGCTGACATGTTCTGCTTCCTAACATATCTTTAAACCATGAACACAGTGGATGATATTCACTTGTTTTGCACAATCCCTACCCTTAAATTAACAATGTAGGATGTTTTTAGCATCTTGCAATTAATTTGGTAGACATAACCTACAGGACTGATCTTATTCATCGAGCAAATATGTTTTCTGTACTTTAGTTAAGGCGATCTGTAATATCAAAAGCAAATCTCCCCCCTCCCCCCCCCCGCCAGTCCTGGTGCCCTGATTCTAGTCAGACCTTTCATTTTCCCCAATCAGCCGTGTTATCAGGTAAACATTTTGAGGATTGGAGCCTATTTCAAAAGGCAGTAGCCGAATATTCTCCCCCACAACCACAGAGCCTGATCTTGTTACCAAATCCTACTTCTCCAGAGGACAGATTTGGCTCGAGTCTACATCTGTACATTTGTCTGCATCTGGATGCAATTCTTCTAAAGCAGATGTCATCTCTGGAGAGTTTCCCTTCCAAAAGAGGAATCTCATGTAAGTTCACAGCAGGAAAAAAGCTAGCTAAACGGTATCTAGTAAAAGCCCTTGGATACACATGCTGGTGAACGTAATGCTGTTTTTATGGATGATCATAAATCATTCTGAAGAAACCCCCTCAGGATGTATTCTGAATGTGTTCCATTCAACCTCTGCCGTTTTCATTATTTTGGATTTGTGAAAAAAACAGTCTAGTATAAATAAACACTGTCAAAAGCAAAGTACTATTTTTACTGAGTTTTGAGATTTGCATTCAGTTTAAGTTACTTTATATATTGGCTTCAATGTATTGGTATTACATCATGACACAGCACTTTATCCGAAGCCTTTTTTTCTATTTAACTAATTACTAGAATTCCTCAGTTGTCTCCCCATTCCACATGTTTAAAGACATCAATAATAATAAGCTTTCTATTTGAATTGGCAGGACAAAATCTCCAGTTTATAGATTTTTGGCTTTTTGTCACTGAATAGTACTTTAAGGACGCATAACCTGGTTGAAACACATACGCTTTCACTTTTTTTGAGAAGGAAATTTGGTGAGACAAGAAGGAACAATTAACTTCATCGGTAGCTTTGATTTCCTTCTGTCCCTAGCTCTTAAGTTTAATTGTCATTAAGACATAATGCATGATTTTAAAAAGGAATGCACACTAACATTTAAAACATAATGACTTGTAGTATGAGGGGAAAAATATTGCCTCGGAAAAATATTGTGTCATATAAAAAATTCCCTAAAAGTCAATCTAAGAAGGATGGAGGTGGATGGGAAGAATGACTAGTTTCAGATTGGCCATAATTAATTATATTTCCAATAAAAACAACGTATGTCCACTGTAGGATATGCCTGTGTCCAATAAGTAATTGTATCTTATGAGCTGTGAGTGTAAGCAAGAAACTTGCTTGGGTTCAACTACACTTTGTTACTAGCCTAGCACAGTGATGGCGAATCTTTTAGAGACCGAGTGCCCAAACTGTAACCCAAAACCCACTTATGTATCCTCGGGTGCCGGGTGGGCATGGCCCATTGGGTGGGTGTGGCCCGTTGAGTGGCCATGGCCCATTGGGTGGGCATGGCTTCGGAGGTAATGGCAGACTGGATGAAACTAAAAAGTTCAATCAATCAATTCCAACTTTGCGAGATCTTTTTTTTTCCCCACGAGAAGTTGAAATTGATTGATTGATTGAACCTTTTTTTTTTTTGCACGCAGCGGCGGAGGCCTAAAGCAAAAAGGTTTTATAAAACTCAGCTGAAGGCCTAGGACTGGGGCAATGGTGCAGGTGCCCACAGAGAGAGCTCTGCGTGCCACCTGTGGCACCCTTGCCATAGGTTCGCCACCATGGGCCTAACAGATCCGATCTTTCTTCAGTGTAAAATCTAATAAGATCTAATATTTCTTTGATCCTAATCTTGGAATATCTTCAACTGGCAGATTCCTACGCTGCACAATGTATTTCCATTTCTGTTCCGTTAAGTACACATTCTGTATAATTTAACACTTTTTTCCCATTGAATGCTGTGCCATTTACAAGGTTTCCGTCTCCTCACATTATTTTTATACACACGCACACACACCCATAGATAACTGTCAATTTTATTTATTTATATCTGTAAATTTATTGGCCGCCCATCTTATCACAGGGCAGCTCTTTTTATATTTTATAATATGTATATTTTGTGTATTATAATCTATAATACAAAAAGCTATTTTAATGGCTAAGCATTATAGTAAAAACAAACTTCTCTTACAAGGAGTGTTTTCTAAAGGAGAACAATGTATCATAAGCTGTAGAGTTGGTTTCTAATGAAGGTACTGCTATATAGTCAATGCTTGTACGTGTAATAATTTCTTCTATTTTGTTTCCTCTTCTGTGCTTTTCACCTTGTATGTGACACATACATTTCATATACATACACACCCATTCAGTTGTTGATTGCTAACTTTCCACAATAACCACACACCTTTATCTATATTTAGGCCTTGATTACTGAACAAGAAGTTCCTGGAATAGGGCGGCATAGAAATCCAATTAAACTAAACTAAACTAAATATCAAAATAGTCAAAATGTAAATAAACATATTGCCTCAGCAATTCAACCAGGGCAGGGGTGTCAAACCCGCAACATCACGTGACGTGTCGCGATATATCGTGACTTGTGGCTGCGGTTTTGCTATGATGCATCTGGCCCGCAGGCCAGCATTTTGACACTCATGAGGTAGGGTGTTTTCTTTTGTTTTTGGTTCTTTATGTCATTTTTGGATTCCTGGTATGGACAAGTCCCTGTACTTTTTCTTGGCAAGGTTTTTCAGAAATGATTGGCCTTTGTCTTATTTCTAGGGCTGAGAGAAAGTGAATGGCCTGAGATCACCCGGCTGCCATTTTGTCTAAGGTGGGACTACAACTTATGATCTGGTTTCTAAGCTGATGCCTTAACCACTACACCTACAGCAAATAATGGAAGGTTTTCAAAGTTACAATATATAAAATCACAGTGCTATCCCCACCAGGTAAGGCAATAATGCTATATAAGAAATCTACATGATTTGTCTTTTAGTTTGATCTTTTATAGTCTATATATTGCCACAATAAGTGTTTTAAACTACATGACAATAAGTGTCATATAGTAAAATCTGGAGATGTGGTTTGGAATCAAAGATCTCTTAAGGATTCCCTTCCTATTCTGTAATTCTTGAGTGCTAAAAGATTTTTGTGAGTACAGCTAGCAATGTGAATGACCTAAAGCTTTGTATTTTCTTACAAAGGGCTGTGATTGTATTTCAAAGGCCTCAAGAATATATATGTGATTTAATCATATCTTGCCCAGGCATGTACTGAATTACCTGAATGTAAGGATTCATTCTCCCCCCACCCCCCAGACTCAGGAGAGAGGGCCTTGTTGCTAGTTGTTTCGGGTCTCTGCTAGAAAAAGACAAAATAAGAGAGAGCTGGCTTTGTTTCTTACAAGAAATCTTATGGTCCTATTACTTATTCTAGAAATCAGATAGGAATTTCATGTTTGTGTAGAGACTGAATATGTGTAAGTAAAGACAATTCAATAATTGAGTACAGCAATTGCAAATGAGCTTTTCTATCTTTTTTTTTGAAAGTCCTAATTAAAACGTGATTGTAACAACATAGCCAGTAATTGCTAAATACTTAAAATATCCATGGATTCTTCGTTGGGTAAGTTTTTCAGCTTACAGAATCATTTTTTTTGTTTTTTATTAAGTTTTATTCATTTATAACATAAAATGTGAAAATACAAAAGCAAATAGTAGGGGACAACAGTACATAAGAACATAAGAAGAGCCATGCTGAATCAGGCCAAAGCCCATCGAGTCCAGCATTCTGTGTCACACAGTGGCCCACCAATTGTACATGGGGATCTTGAGCAGAAAGAGAAGGCAAAACCCTCCCTTTCCCTTGACCCCCAACAAATGGTACTCAAAGGAAATCCTGCCTGCCTCAACCAACATAGAGGCGGCACATGGACATCCGTTTTAATAACCACCGATACACTTGGCATCCATGAATCTGTCTGACCCTGCCTTGAAGCTGTCAAGGCTGACAGCTGTCACGACCTCTTCTGGAAGTGAATTCTATAAACCAACGACCCTCTGGGTGAAGAAATATTTCCCTTTATTTGTCCTCACTTTCTTACCTACGAGCTTTAGGGAGTGCCCCTTTGTCCTAGTATTGTGTGATAGAGAAAAGAATTTTTCTCTATCCACCTTTTCTATCCCATGCATGATTTTATACACTTCAATCAAGTCACCCCTTAAACGCCATATTTCAAGGCTGAAGAGACCAAGGCATTGCAATCTGGTTTCATAACGGAGGCGCTCCATTTCCTTGATCATTCTTGTTGCCCTTTTTTGCACCTTTTCCAGTTCCATTATATCCTTCTTGAGGTGCGGTGACCGTAGAAAAAAGGAAAACAAAAAAGGTGTGAAGAAAGGGGGGGAAGAAACAAAAGGCATTGACTTCTGACTCTCTCTGTTGCAGTAAAAACAGATATTAAAATCAAATCTCAACTTTTTACATTTCTATAGCAGTATGCCCTAGCCATTTCTGTATCAGCAAATCAGTCTAATAGGTAAAACCCAAAATCATGATATCATTTTTTTCCGCCTCAAGCACAAAGTCCAGAAGCGGTTTCCAAGTAGAAACAAAAGTACTTATATTCTTTTCTTTTATCAGTCAATTTGGCCATCTCTGCTAATTCCATCAGCTTTTGTAACCATTCGTCCATGGTAGGAATTGAGGCATCCTTCCACTTTTGTGCATAGAGCAATCTTGCCGCTCTCACCATATATAAAATCTGAGTTCCATTTTTTCCCCAGTTCTCTTTCCATTAGGCCCAGAAGGGAAGTTTCTGGTTTAATCTTTATGTTCACTTTAAGAATTTTCTCCATTAATATATGAATCCTACTCCAATATTTCTTTGACAGCTTATAGAATCATTCATAGCAATCATAGTTTATTTGTATGATTCTATTAGCTGAAAACCTTACAGTAAATGATTCTATTAGCTGAAAACCTTACAGTACTGATTGTAGCACTTTCTTCATTGGCTGAAGAAAGTCACAAACAGAGATATTATTGAATATGCAGTAGAACTACTCTTAACAATATACAGTTTAACATTTAAATGATAAGCATATGGTAGCATACAGTGGGATAGTCTACTTGAATTTTTTTTGCAGGAGAAATTCTTGGCAAGTGCAAACCGAGGTAGTTATTATCCTATATATCTTTCAGTAGCTTCCATTATTTCTTGTTTAGTCTATCTTTTTGCTTTCCATCCCACAGAAAGCAAAAAGATGGGATAAACAAACACTTCTTTGTGAGAATGTTAAGAGCTGCTTTTAAAAATTGCCAGTACTTAATTAGCAAACCACTGTAGTTTGCTGTCTTCGTATATTGGTATGGAAAAAATGACATAATTTTATTTATGACATTTGCTGGCATATGATCAAACTTTACTAAACAGCTTAAAATAGTAATAGAAAAATCAAGGACAGGCGTAAACAAAAAATCAATAAAATTCCAAAGTTCTACAAAATCCTGAAAACCCTTTATGCTATTAGAAATTCTAAAAATCATTTTTATTTATATGTAAATTTCAACTTGTTTATTAAATTTATTTTTAACTTTTAAGTAAATTAATTCTTTTTAAATTAACTTAATTTTTTTTAACCATTAAGCTTAACCTTTATTGATTTATGTCCAAAATTTATAACTGTGTTCCACAAGAAAGATTAATGTTTTGGTATTATTGACAGGACAAGTGTGGACTCTATTCAACAGATTGAGGACAACATTTTTCTTCCCATTCTTAACCTGGAAGCCAGCCCATCTGGCGTCCCCCAAGTACATGGAGATGCACATGATAGACTGACTGAGCACCATCTGGACCTTCATTCATAACCATTCGGTATCCTCTGCTCAGGCCTAATTCAGCTGCACATTTCTTGCCCACAATGATTATTTATTTATTTATTTATTTATTTTATTAAATTTCTATACCGCCCCTCTCCCGAAGGACTCGGGGCGGTGTACAGCCTAAAATTTAAAAAACATATAAATATACAAAATTTAAAATAATTAAAAATAAATTAAATCATTTGGCCAAAATCCTAAAACCCAAAACATACAAAATTTAAAAAATACTCAGTCCCCTTAAATGGCCAAGAAGAGCTGCATCGGTATCTTCTGCTTGAGATATCTGAGCAATATGTTTCTTAGGGATCACTAGGAAATGAGTTGGAGCTTGTGGAGAAATGTCATGGAACGGAAGGCACTTCTCGTCCTCGAAGATGATCTTGGTGGGGATCTCTTTACGGATGATTTTTCCGAATATGGTGTCCCCGCCCGGCTGAGCCGCCTAAGCCCTGCAAACCTCATCGGCCATCTCTGCAGGAGAAGCGCCTAAATTAACTTAATTTTTAAAAGCAGGGAAAATTATCCCCTCTCCCTCCCAGGAAACCCCTTCAAAGTGTATATTGGGCAAGAGGACTTCTACAAATGGAATGTAATCTGTCAAAACTCTCTATAGTCACTTGCTGCTTCTCTTTTGGAAAAGATAAAGACTTTAAATCTTTTTCAATTGTTAAACCCATGCTTTCAACTGAGCTTGAAAATGGGCTGGAATCTGGTGCATATTTTAACTTACTTTTAATAATAATAATGATGATGATGATATGATGATGATGATGATATGATGATGATGATGATGATGATGATAAAGTTGGAAGGGACCTTAGAGGTCATCGAGTCTAAGCCCCTGCTCAGGCAGGAAACCCTATACCATTTCGGACAGATGGCTGTCCAGTCTCTTCTTAAAAACTTCCAGTGTTGGAGCATTCTGGAGGCAGGCTGTTCCACTGGTTAATTGTTCTCACTGTCAGGAAGTTTCTCCTTAGTTCTAGGTTGTTTCTCTCCTTGATGAATTTCCACCCGTTACTTCTTGTCCTGCCTTCAGGCGCCTTGGAAAATAGCTTGACTCCCTCTTCTTTGTGGCAGCCCCTGAGATATTGGAACACTGCTATCATGTCCCCCCTCGTCCTTCTCTTCATTAAACTAGACATACCCAATTCCAGCAACCTTTCCTTATATGTTTTAGCCTCTAGTCCCCTAATCATCTTTGTTGCTCTTCTCTGTACTCTTTCTAGAGTCTCAGCATTTTTTTTACATTGTGGTGACCAAAACTAGATACAGTATTCCAAGCGTGGCCTTACCAAGGCATTGTAAAGTGGTATTAATACTTCACGTGATCTTGATTCTATCCCTCTGTTAATGCAGCCTAGCACTGTGTTGGCCTTTTTGACAGCTGCAGCACACTGCTGGCTTATATTTAAGTGATTGTCCACTAGGACTCCGAGATCCCTCTCACAGTTACTACTATTGAGCAAGGTACCCCCTATACTATACCTGTACATTTGGTTTTTCTTGCCTAAATGTAGAACCTTCCTTTTTTCACCATTGAATTTCATTTTGTTAGATAGCATCCAGCGTTCAACCACACAAATTTCTTTTGGTGGGGGGAGGACTGCAGGATCCATTTGAAATATTAAGACTCTGCAATGGATGCCTGGCGGGTGTAGGGGGAGAGTAGTCTTTGAGAAAAGATGGCTCCATCCTGATGAGAAATCAGAGAAGTGGCAGAGAAAATTTCAAAATTATCCTGCCTTGATTTTGTTTAGTAGAAGATGCAACAGAGAGAAACTTGGACATGTTTCCAAGACCCTGTTAATAACCTCACAATAGTACCCTACAATAATAAACAGCATTCTTGAAATCCCTGCTGTGCCTGTTTCTCCAGCTGGCCTACCTCACAGGGCTGACAGCTACTGTAGTCAGAAAACACATGCCAGGAGTTTTCTGGCTCCCTATATCCTTGCTATAAATAGAGATAGGAGAGTGTTAATTGATAGCACTTGGCTTTGCTGCATATTAGATTCCTATTTATTTTTTAATTCAATTTCTATAGCCGCTCATCTCAGTCAATGATTCAGGGCAGCTTACAATTTAATTTAATTTGCTTTCAAAATTTAATTTATTTTCAAAAGTCAGGTGGGATAGAGAGTATATCCCCATGTGGGTATCTTGGGAAAGGGGATACGTGCCCATATCATCTACCTCTGCCGTGACAAAATGAAATCATTTGGCTCTAACAGTCATCTTTTAAGTTTGGCAGCATAAAATATGGTTAGCAAATAAATAAATAAATCACGCCATCCTCTGCAGGAGCCACTGACGTCCCCAAGACCACTTTTAAAGGCAGCCTACATGAGATAGCTGAACAAACATCCATTTATCTTGCAAAGGAAGGACATTTGACATGAAAAATGATGGCAATATCGTATGTCTACAGCTGGAAAACTGGGACACCGGCAAAGCAGTGTACATTAGATATCACTATCGGTGAATAATTAAGGATCCAAGGGCTAGCCAAGACTTGCTTACTCTTCCAAATTTCCATTGCTTTCCTTTTGAACACTTACAAAGCCTTTGTCAAGTGGGTGTAGAGTGTGCAAGATAAGGCATTTAATCACAGAAAAAAGGGGAAGGGGCCCAATGTTAATTTCTTAACCTTAATGTAACAATGCTATTTCTGTTTTCATATTTTGCTGAAACACCACTAGATGGGATTTAACAACTCTATGAGCAAGGACAAAATTTTCCCAATGGAAGGGGTTTAATTTTTTTTTTTTTTTGCCACATTCTCAGTTGCTAGACCTTCTATTTTGATCTAGTTAATTTTATCTAGAAAATTGTGTGGTATTTGCCAAGTGTAATCAGCTTAAGACAATGTTCCTAAGAAAAGAACAAGAAATTAAGTATATACGTGTGACATTAAAGAATGGGTTGTTCTATATTAACCTTGTTAATAACTAATTTTACCACAACTGTACTATATCAGTCCAAGTGACACCAAAGTGTTAGATATGATTGTTCCAGAATATCTTGATTTAATAAATACCATTTTTTGCTAGTCTAATGATATGTAGAACTGTATATTTCATAGTTCCCTCATCCTGGAAAATATACTTCCGTCTTAATAAAAAAGAACTCTCCATTAAAATATAAAATTCTCCATTGCTATTACTCAACATTTAGAGAGTTTATTTGTGCAATGTTTAAGGTATCAGATTTAAAGACCCAGGTTTAGGGCACCAAGTGACCCCAAATATAATGGGTGGCTTTTGACTATGGATTCTCAATAACTTAACCCAACTGGCAAGGTTATTGTAGGGATAAAATGAGGGAAGACCCATAAGTATTTGAGCTCTGAGAAGAAAGGTGATATATCAATGCTGCTACTACTAGAGCTTTGTGGATTGATCAGGATGATCATAAGGTGTCAATCTAATTGGACAAGTCCTTGTTTTCAAAATGTCCATTGTTATTCTTAATCTAGACAGTCACAATTCACCAGATGTATGCAGTTGTTCCAGATACATTTTGCAACGCCTTTTGTTATAGTCTTTCTGCTTTGGGCACAAGCTGTTCCACTGGTTGTTGTTGTTAGTTGAGAAGTTGTGTCCGACCCATCACGACCCCATGGACAACGTTCCTCCAGGCCTTCCTGTCCTCTTCCATCTGCTGGAGTCCATTTAAGCTCACGCCTACTGCTTCAGTGACTCCATCCAGCCACCTCATTCTCTGTCGTCCCCTTCTTCTATTGCCCTCAATCTTTCCTAGTATTAGGCTCTTCTCCAGTGCGTCCTTCCTTCTCATTAGGTGGCCAAAGTATTTGAGTTTCGACTTCAGGATCTGGCCTTCTAAGGGGCAGTCAGGGTTGATCTCCTCTAGGACTGACCGGTTTGATCGCCTTGCAATCCAGGGGACTCGCAGGAGTCTTCTCCAGCACCATAGTTCAAAGGCCTCAATTCTTTGGCGCTCAACCTTTCTTATGGTCCAACTTTCACAGCCACTGATACCTTATGTAAATTAGTCCCATCTCATTTGTGAAAAAGCTATTATCAAAATGCCATTATAGAATAATGGCTATCTATCTCAGGAGCTCCTCTTTCACTGTCTACAATCGATATCTTAGCATATAATAAGGGGTGGAAATATTTTGGGCTTCTCTGGCTAACATGACAGAACAAACATTCCCATTACAGGGGACGGGGAAGCAAACCTAAGTCAAAGTTAAATTTAATTCCAATAATTGTGTAAAATTTTGTCACTGGACTCCCTCTAGAGCAGCGGTTCTCAACCTGTGGGTCGCGACCCCATTTGGGGTCGAACGACCATTTCACGGGGGTCGCCAAACAACGCAGTCCGCCATTTTTTCCCTTTTCCTTAGCTGTGCTACTCCCTCTTATTCTATTGGCTTTTGAAAGCCAATAGAATGGACTCTCTTGAATAGAGTCTAATTCTATTGGCTTTCAAAAACCAATAGGAATTGTCCAGGCTGTCTCTGCCCTGCTGAGCCCGCCAAAAGTCTCAGTCTGCAAACGGTGCTGCAAGTTGTCTGCAGCGAAGGCGAGCAGTCTGGAAGTTTCCACCCCTCCCTACTGAACAACTACTAAAACTGTAAGTAAAAGAGGGCCAGGGGTGAGAGGTGGGAGGCCGGCAGGCGCAGGGAGGGTTTTTGGCGTGCGTGGGGCCCGGCGGGTTTTTTTACCTCCCTTGGGCTGGGCCAGCTGGTGGCCCAGCCCGTGGTCACCCTGCGCCGTCTCTGCTACGGCCGCCCAGGAGCGCCTGGGCTTGCCTGCCGCCGCCCCGAATGGGCGGCAGCGAAGGTAAGGCTAGTGGGGCAGCAGCGGGCGCAGGGAGGGTTTTTGGCATGCATGGGGCCCAGCGGGTGTCTTACCTCCCTTGGGCTGGGCCACCTGGTGGCCCAGCCCGTGGTCGCCCTGCGCCGTCGCTGTCGCGGCCGCCCAGGAGCACCTGGGCCTGCCTGCCGCTGCCTCAAACGAGTGGCGGCCTACGCCTCAGCTGGCGCAGGGGGCAGCACCACGCATGCGCGGCGCAGGGGGTAGCACCACGCATGCGCGGCGCTTGACAGGTTGGGGTCGCGGCCTGAAAAAGGTTGAGAACCGCTGCTCTAGAGGAAGGTAGAGATGCTGTTCAGGTATACACACCAAAACTGACAAAAAGTTGTATATGCTGTTTGCTAGTTTTTGCTGCTGCCACCTGTTTTCCAGGGAATGCCTCACCTGATTCCCACTTGATATCCCCGGTGTGTGAAAAATAGGGCTATTGTAATCTGTTTTCCTTTAATCATTTTTGGAACATAAATGATTAAAATGCCAAACCCCAAAATGATTTCAATAATGCAATGTCTTGAATTGTAGCATAGTGGCATGTGACTAGATAATTCAGCCTATCCTTCCATCCTTGGGTGATAGATTAATCTCACCTAGTATTAACAAAATCAAACTTTATTTAAAAAGAAGAAAAAAATAAATGTATAATCATTGATGCCTGAGAGAGGAAGAGTATTGAGGTTTTGTTAATGCAAGAGGTTCAGACTAAGGTCCTTGTGGAGCTCCTGAACAAAAGATGGTGGTAAAAGGATTTACGTTAATCTGAGTCAGAAAAAGAATATCCTATGTTTCTGATTCTTACTGGTTAGGACTAATGGGTGCTGCAAATTGACTCCCCTTGGGCACAAATTCCTAGCAAAACCCAGCTAGCTCCAGGAATGACTGCATCTATCTTTTGTTTATAGGGAAGTGTCACTTATGGACAGTCTATACCAGCGGTCGGCGCAACGGGGCACATCGCGCATGCATGGCGCGACGGGGCACATCGCGCATGCACGGCGCGATGCCCCGCATCGCAAAGGGGAAAAAAATGGCCGACCCCAAAAAAAATGGCCGACCCAAAAAAATATGGCCGACCAAAATTTTAAAAAAATGGCGGGCCCGCATCGCACATGCGCAGCATGACGGCTCGCATTGCAAAGGGGAAAAAATGGCCGACCAAAAAAAAATGGCCGACCCAAAAAAAATGGCCCACCAAAATAAAAAAAATGGCGGGCCCGCATCGCGCATGCGCGGCGCGACGGCCCGCATCGCAAAGGGGAAAAAATGGCTGACCAAAAAAAATGGCCGACCAAAAAAAAAATATGGCGGACTGCGGTGTTTGGCGACTCCCGTGAAATGGTCGTTCAACCCCAAATGGGGTCGCGACCCACAGGTTGAGAACCGCTGGTCTATACCTTGTCTTTCACAGGTGATATAGTCCCATGGCCCAGTAGATACAAACTGAATAAATCCACTTTGAGATATGTCTCTCATGATTACTATGAATTGGATGAACATATTACAATAAATATTTTTTAAAAGAAAGTGGCAACATTCTGCACAGCCACTTAGAAAGGGTTCTATTTAAAAGTTGGGCTCCAAATATCTGTTGTCAACTTTTAACATTGGTAATATGGATGTAATCACTGTTTTAATGTCTCCTTATTTCAGCATATAATTTTTGTAAGCTGAATACCTTTGTCTGATAAATAAGATCTTAAATAAATGAGAGGGACTTACATTAAAATAATGTATTGCAATCAATTTCATATATAGATACCCCCAATGGGAGTGTTTTTATTCATGATAAAAAATACCATTCTATTTCAACACAAAATATCAGAGATTTTGGGCTATAAAACCCACAATTGCCAACCATAATGATCTAAGAGGCTCAGTCAGACAAAATCTAACCTCCCTTGGTTTTTTTATTTTGTGGAGTTCCCCATCCACAATTTATTGTTAAACCTTACTTCTGAGGGATTCACCATTTGTTGCAGTGAAATGCTTTTCATATATACCACACTAAGGCATCCTATGGAGACTTTGGGTTTGGATAAGAGTGATGTATAAAATCAGCCACCGTGTTGTAAAATTTTGGTCATGTCTTAATGTGTGAACCAGCTTTTAATCTTGTCAGGGATTCTTGTGGCATCGGTAAGGATTAACATAATGATTGTGGCATGTGTTTTTGTGGATTACTCACATATTAACTTAACTTGTACACAGGAATGTGGTGATGAGAAATAGTAAAAAGTGAGCCGAAAATGAAACAGGCATTCTGTATCTTCTGCAAGTCATTGAGTGTGCTCGATTATCAACCTGTTGATTGCTTGGTTTTGAGTGAATGGTTCACCTCTTTTGGGTTGTTAAATAGGTTTTCATGTTTTTCATATAGCCAATTCTCCTGAGTATTCTGATCTCTCTCTTTCTCTCTCTTTCTCTCCCTCCCTCTCTCTGGTTCAAAAGTCTCCTCCCCCCCCCATTCTTCCTGTCAGCTTTCAACCACCTGAGATCCCTATTTAGATCAGCAGTCTTCAACCGTTCTGGCTTTGCAGACCTGGGGGAGGGGGAGAGGAGAGGGTTCTGCACTAGCGGCAGGCGAGTGTGTGTGTGTGTATGTGTGTGTGTGTATGTGTATGTGTGTGTTCACATGCCTGCTGCATGTGCAAGTGGAGTTGCATGCACGCATATTTGCACACTGCTCCCGTGGCCTGGTTCTGAACAGGCTGCAGTCCGGTAGTGAGCTGTGGCCCAGGGTTGGGGACTTCTGATTTAGATCATATAATTTGTAGGCTTCTTGCAGTATACTTTACCAATGGACATGCCTCATATTAGACATACCTCTTCACAGATGAAAACAAGCAAAAGTTCCACACTAGGTTTTGGTTTTGATATCACAATTTATATATATGCACAGTGCAATTGTATGTAACAAGCTGATTAGGTTGCTCTTATTCCGCATATTTTCAAGAGAAAAAGATTGGAGGGGAGGGGGGGAGAAGAATGGAGTGCTTAAACACTTTCTTCCATTCATTTTTTCCTAAAACCTCTCTCTTCAAAGCTGTTGTACCTCTGTAAGTATTCCAGGCTGCCCTCACCTGACAAATAGCTTTGAGAGCTGCATAAGTAGAAACACCTGGGAGGAGTGTTGGGGGAAATAATTGGAAAAGGCAGAGTTAAACATGCTCTGCATGGAAGAGATGGATGTTCTTTCTAATACCCATGCTGCTGGGCCATGTAGGGCAACTGGGCTATTGCCAGGGATCTTTTGAATAGAATATGCTTACTTTGGGATTTGGAGTACAAGCGAAATTCCCATGTTCCATAAATGCAGGCTGTGACTGAGTGAGAGAAACAGCTGCACAGCTTTGGCATCAGGCTTTCCAAGCTGACCCTTCGTGTGTAACCTTGTTCCTCTGGAAAAACGGCATTCATTTCAGGCACTGTGGGCATTTATTTACCAGGGAAAGCATTAGGGGGTGAATTGTTCCAAATGTATAAATAGCGTGGGGCGTCTCCAGCATGTTCAGTGCAGACATGACTTGCAAGTACCTTTCACTTTGGAGGAGGAGGCACGCTCCTATCCTAGATTTTAAAAAGCCAGGATCTGAACTAACAAATATGTTAATCCATAGACTAGATACATTAAATATGTGATTCTCACAGGATTTGGTTTCAAGTGGCAGTGGATAAAATAAATGAATGCCACCTCCATGAAATATAGGTCAGGAATGGGAAATGATTCCAGGACACTCTTTTCTAATTTTGTGGCTTCCAGAGGGATAATGACCACAGCAGCTGGGAATTCTCCACATATAGAGGACATCCAGTTGGACAAAGCTACCTTACAGCAGCTTCCATTTAGAACTTCAGTGAGTAAAATGGAGCCCTAAAGCTGATTCTGCTCTGAGGTGGAGTAAGTCAGCTGCTTGTTGATGTCATGAAAAGGCTTTCATTTCTTTGGGGATTGAGTTATCATGACTGTGCTTTACAGCTGGGAGGGAAGGCACTTGTGAACATTTCTACCTTAGGGACTATGAGTTTAGTTGATCTTGGTCTTAATGCACTTTGACTTAGTCTACTGGCAGCATTTGTTTCTCTCTACTTAGGCAACAATATGTTTGGAATAGGAGGTGCTCAAATTTCCTTTCTCTAAACTGAATGATTGAACCATAATCCTAGCGAACAGTGGTTTATTTGTTCCTGGTCAAACATTCAATGGAGCAGAAGCAGAGGGATTTGTTTCTTCAACTGACAGAAATGGTAGCCATCTTGCCTCCTGCCAGCATCTTTTTATTTGTTTTGCCTTTGACTTTCCAGGCACCAGAATCTTCACCAATGACATTTGCCACCACAGTATGTACCCAGAATATCTAAACTTCAGTTTTATTATTAGTGCTTCCAGAGATTAGCATGGCTTTACTTCATCTAGTATGGAATGATACATCTAGTATGTTGTTCTTGCACTCCAAGGTATTAACAATGTTCTCCAGTACTATAATTCAAAGGCATCTTTTTTTTTCATTCAGCCTTTCTGATAGTCAATTATCTCAGCTCAGCATATCTATATGTTACAACCTAGAAAACTTGACTTAGATCCTGTTATTGTCACTGTGATGTCTCTGCTGGTTTATATTTTATCTAAATGTGTCATATCTTTGTCCCAAGTAGCTTTTATTCCATAGCATTAATCATGATCCCTATAAATTTGGGACGGTAAGCCTTTGCACTTTCTTCTTTCACCTTCAGCAAGAAGTTCCTTAGTTTCTTTGGCTTCCAGCCATCATCGAAGTGATGCCATCAGCGTATCTGAGGTTGTTGATAATTCTCCCAGAAAGTTTCATTCCAATATGCATTTCTTCTACCTCAGTAACTCATACTCTGCATATAAATTAAACAAAGTGATACAGCCTTGGTATGCTCCTTTCTATATTCTGAGCCATTTAGTTGCTTCATATTCCATTTGAACTCTTGCTTTCTGAGTATTATACATATTCTTAAAAAAGCACATGGGGTAGCCTCTATAGCTTTGTTTTTTATCCATTTGTTGTGGTCTGTGTAAACAAAAAGGCCTGATGCAATTAATAAAGCAAAAATAAACATTTGGGGGGGGATTGCTTTATCTTTTTCATTATTATCTATAGAAATAATGATGTCTCTGCTTCTGAATTTTAACTTGTGCACCTGGTAGTTTTTATTTTATGTATTAATTCCTTTCTGTAGGTTACATTGGTGGCTTTTTTATGCACAGCATATGATTTATTATCATTGTGTGGAATACTTATTGATGTAGATCTGATCCTGCCATGTATTTTGTTCAAGAAATAGGTCTTCATAGGACTTAAACTTTAGCAGAATAACAGGATTGGAAGGGATCTTGAAGGTCTTCTAATCCAACCCCTGCTCGAGCACGAGACCTTACATCATTTTAGACAAAGGGATGTCCAGTCTCTTCTTGAGAACCTCTAGTGATGGAGCACGCACAACTTCTGAAGGCAAGTCATTCTACTGGTCAATTGTTCTCACTGTTAGGAAATTTTTCCTTAGTTCTAAGTTGCTTCACTCCTTGATTAGTTTCCATCCATTGTCTCTTGTCTTGCTTTCTGGTGCTTTGGAAAATAGGTTGACTTCTTTGTAGCAGCCCCTCAAATATTGGAACACTGTTCTCATGCCACCCCTAGTTCTTCTTTTCAGTAGACTAGCCATGGCCAGTTCCTGTAACTGTTCTTCATGTTTAGCCTCCAGCCCCCTATTCATCTTTGTTGCTCTTTTGTGCACTCTTTCCAGAGTCTCAACATCTTTTTTTATAATATGGTGACCCAAACTGGATGCAGTATTCCAGGTGTGGTCCTATTAAGATTTTATAAAGTGTTATTAATATTTCACATGATTTTGATTCTATACCTCAGTGTATACAACCAAGGATTTTATTAACTTTTTTGGCTGGCTCACATATAAGCGTGGTCTTACTGAGGCTTTATAAATAAATTCTGAATTTCTGGATTTGTTTAGGAAAAAAATATAGTTTTAGAATAAAACCTACACTGAATTTGGTCACTCTGACTATTTCTCAGCATCAGTGTAGATACAAAAATGATTAGCTCAGGCTTATATCATATCATATATATAATGTAAAAGTTAAACTTAACGATGGTTTCAGAACAATGAGCAATTAGCCTTTTTTTTTGCTTTTCATCCACTGGAAGGCAAATGAGCAATAATAGAGTTCAAGTAAAAGTAACTGGGGTACCATAAATTGAGCGAGTGGAAGCTGGGCCACTCACATCTTTCAGTTCTTGAATAATACACCTTCAGATCTAATATGGATTCCATTGCAGAAGCTTGCCAGTGCTGCCTCAGGATCAGCAGCAAAAAGGAGCACCTGAGCCTTTAGCATATGTCCTTTCAGACGCATCCATCACTGAGTAGTCCATAATAATTCTTGACAAGCCATCTGCAATATTTCCTTACTAAGGCAAGAGAGGTCGAATGGGGGAAACACCCCACTCACTTGGAGGAGTCTAAGTTACAATCTCAAATGACTCTCCATCTCAGCAGAACATACCGTAGATACTGCAGAAGAGACTGCATGTCAAAATATCTGTTTGCTTTAATTCCTGTGCTATAGGAAATGAGGATCTCTCTCTTCTCTCCTTGCTCCATGACTTACCAAATTTAAAAACATATGAGTGATTGAAACTTGGCATAATGTTTCCACAAGCTTGTACATGTAGTAGATGATCTATGGATGGCTGGTTTTGCCATATCTGCCAATAAACCACTTCTTTAGATTTGCACAGTTGAAGTCAAAAACAGCTCAGGAATCTGGGCTCCCTGCTTGGTAGATGTTTTTTTTTCTCAAGGTGGCATAAAGTCTTGAACTTTCACCACAGGAAATAGTAGTACATGGCCAGTTTGGTCTAGTGATTAAGGCTCTAGGCTAAAACCAGGAGACTGTGAGTTCTAGTTCCACCTTAGCTATGAAAGCTGGCTGAGTGATTTTGAGCCATTCACTCTCAGTCCAACCCACCTCATAAGGTTGTTGTTGTGAGGAAAAATAGGAGGAAAAAATACTATGTATGTTCGATATCCTGGGTTACTTATAAAGTAATAAGGTAAGATAAAAATCCAATCAATCAATCTTCTGATGTTTGGCTCTTGATAAAAGCAGATCTCACCCCCTAAATCCTCTTATTGGGCGGTGGTGGTTGGCATTGTTCCTGGGACAGAAGAGTGAAAAATGCCAGGGAGATAAAGAACAGCAATGATGTGGGCAGGGGCTGGCTGTGGAACAGATCGTGAGCTTTTCATGCGCAAATTCCACGTTGACGTAAAGCAGCAGAAGAAACCAACCAGTTTCCACAATATGGTCTTGCTCATGTAGCCATCATTTTCAAGAGGAACATTAGGAATCATTTTGAAAATCTTTCAATAGATTTCTGAAATCAGAAGGAGGTTCTAGCAGTAACAATAGCATTTAGATTTATATACCACCCCATAGCGCTTTACAACACTCTTTAGGCGGTTTACAAATGTCAGCATCTTGCCCCCAACAATTTGGGTCTTGATTTTACTGATCTTGGAAGGATGGAAGGCTGAGTCAACCTTGAGCCCCATCAGGATCAAACTCCAGGCTGTGGGCAGACTTTGCCTGCAATTCTGAACTTAACCACTGCAGCACCAGGGCTCCTTCTAACCTCAAGCTTGATATGTTAAGAAATGCCAATGGACAAGTAGTAGTTAATCACATTGGGATGTGTTTTCCAAATTTGGGTGCTTGTTAATAATTAGTTTTATATTTTCTCTGGGCAATCCCACCATCCTGTTAAATTATATAAAATTTAGGGCAATGGCTGAGATGAGGGAATGAAAGAAATAAACAATGTCCCCCAATTTCTTCCTTGCCTTATGAATTTCTTCCCTGTTTTTTTTAGAGTAATGCTGTATATTGAACAAGGTACCAGTATTGAAGTTGACATAATGGACTCCATGGGTCTATTGAAGTAATCATGAAGGATAGCTATGCGAAAGAGGTTGTTCTCCTATCTGAAATATTTAACATACAGGATTCTGTTGAGGAATAATATGAATTAGCTGATGGCCACCAATTAAAATTATATTTTTATAAAAATTCCTACTGGACATCTTTTTATAACCCATAAAACTGATAATTATATTTGATAAGACACTTAATGTTAAGTCTTTAATACAGATAGTTCTAATACCAACAAAGTAATATGTCCATATAATAGTAACATCACACACAATAAAAAGTAGTGATATCACATATAATAAGGTTATCAGAATCTTATTAGTGCTCTGTTCTGTGGGAAATTCTGAATAGTCTCCTCTGTTCACCACACTAGGCAATGTAGAACCTAGACATGAGAATTTGATATATTATTAAATGAAAAGATTTTTCCCGAGGGTATTTTTGTGTCTAATTTTCTATTAATAAAAAGTTTGCATCTCATAGATGTAGCTGTCTCAAGTGAACAGAAACAAGGAAGAGAGCCCTTATTTCAGACATATCAAACACAAGGCCTGGGGGCCGGATGCGGCCCACGAAGTGGTTTCATGTGGTCCGCGAAGCCATCCTGGAAACAGTGAGGGAACAGCCCCCTCTGTCTTGGCCCTGGCCCAGGCCGGCTGGGAGCCAATGTACAATTTTGTGGTGGCTATCTATGCTGAAACGCATTCAGTCTTAGCTCCACAAGGCCGTCTAGAAACAGCGAGGAACCAGCCCTTGCTGTGTCGGCCCTGCCCCCTGGGTGCATGCTGGGGAGGTGTCACCCTTTGTGAGGAATGGAGAAATGGACCATGCCTTGGCGCTTGCCCCGGTCCCATCTCCTGCAAGAGACTCTCAGATATGTCCCACTCCTGCCCAGGCCCCCACAGGCACCCTTGATGCGAACAATGTAGAGCTGGCCATGCCCACCCAGTAGGCCACACCCACTCCATCCACCCCCACCCAGTAGGCTGCACCCACCTTGACCATACCCATCCGGCCCCCCGAGGGCAACCGCAATGCTGATGTGGCCTTCAATGAAATTGAGTTTGACACCCCTGCCTTATTTGGTCTTAAGGCTTGCATCATAAAATTTCAACTTATGAATATGCATCCTTATAATTATGCATCGTATTTAGAATATCCATTTTTGATTCAGATAATGTACATATATTGTCTGTAAATTTTATCAAAGATTTTTCCATGTACTATAAAAATGCAGCTGTTACGTTTATTCAAGTCAGTCAAATATATTACCAGCTAAATATCTGTTCTGTGTCTAGTTTTGATAAAACATGCTTGTACTTAACTATTGAACAGATTACTTATTAAAGTCTATTTGTTAAACAACTAAAATTTTAATATCTACATTAATGAATGAAATATATTGATAATTAGTTTATCTGTCTGTCTGTCCTTCTATCTATCTATCTATCTATCTATCTATCTATCTATCTATCTATCTATCTATCTATCTATCTATCTATCTATCTAATTTAGGTATTGCCCATTCATCTCAGATATATGATGATTATCATGCTTTGATATGACTGTAATATATATTTCATTGATGAAAAATATAAAATTCCATTCTCAAAGATCTCACTAGATATCAATAAATACTTTATAACATTCCACAGGAAAGCCATGCAGTCCTTGTTGCTTTAATTACTCATATTAAACAATCATTTAAAAAAATCATTTCCATGGTCAGAAGTACCGGTAATTGTTGTTGTGAAGAATCCAACTGCAGAAAATCAATTTTAGATTAAAAGACTTTTATATCTCCATCAGATAAAATCTCTGGGTTGCTACATAAATCCAAATAAAAAACTTAAAGATGAAAATGTATATCCTCTGGCAGTTATATATTTTGCTTACTCTATTTTCTTTTTTGTTCCTAAAATTCTAAATTCCCACAAAACTTCTCCACTGAGTCCCAAAGATAGAATTCACTTTCTAAAAGATATTTATTGATTAATATTTGCAGAAATGCTTTGTTCTTCTTTCTTCCTTCCCGATAAGACCTTTTTTTTCTTAAAAAAGGTGGATTACCAACGTCTAAATTCTATAATTTGTAGGGACTGCTATCTTCCTCATTTCCACTCATTTACCACCCAGAGTTGCTTGATAGAGTCACCTGTATAAATTTAATAAATATATAAATAAATACATTTCCAAACTTTTGGAATATTTATAGAAAGGCTGCATCTTTATCAAATTAAGTATCCGGGTAGTTTACAATTTAATTTTCATAAAAGAAGGACACAAATATTTAATTGCCTTGCATTCTAATTATGTAAAGTTAAAAATACAATATCAGCATTCTTTCAAAGATTCATGAATCATATTTTTTTCGTGGCCTATTAGACACATATTGCTTATTTTAGATAATTGGCTAATTTACCTGAGGATCTCACTCTGAAAATGAAAGAGGTATGGACATCCCTGCAACACTACACTAAGGTGGAAAATGCACCTTTGATCTGCTTGTATTGAATTATTTATGCCAATGTATTTCTTGAGCGGGACTTTATGGATTTACATACTGTAAAGCTGAATTTGTCTCAGGCTAGAAACTGAGGAACTGTGAGTTTTAGTCCTGCCTTAGGCACAAAGCCAACTGGGTGACTTTGGAATACTCACTTTCTCTCAGCTCAGGGAAGGAGGAAATGGCAAGCAACTTCTGAAAAACTGTGCCACAAAAAAAATGAAGGAACTTGTCCAGGCAGTCTTTGAGCATCAGACACAATTAAACAGAATGAAAAAAAACTGATGTTTAACTGACTGCCATTAGGTGAGATTCGGAAGCCTAACAAGTCCCAAACAAATCTCTAACAAGAATAAGTCTTCCTCAATCTTGCCTTTATCACCTAGACCAGGGGTCCCCAACCTCTGGTTCGTGGACCGGCACCGGTCCGCAGCATGCCAAAAACCAGGCAATGCAAACAAAGGAAGCCCCATCTGTGGGATACAAGCAGCACACGAAACCACACCCCCTCTGGTCCGTGGAAAAACCTATCTCCACGGAACCGGTTTCTGGTGCCCAAAAGATTGGGGGCCACTAATCTAGACCCCACATTCTCTTTTGTGGTTCAGGTTGACAATTCTAGTTTGGATGTGTATGGTATGCTTACACAATCTACTCCAGAATTTGATGACAGCTTCTTCCTTGTGATCTTTTTCTTTCAGACAGCCGTTTCTAGTTGAGTAAAATTGTTATACTTTTTTTTAACAATGAGCTTTTAGCCACCAAAGATAATGCCAATGTTGGCATTATCTCTTTTAAATCACAGAATGCCCTGTCAATGTCAGAACTGACAGAGAAATTTGGAACACTTATAAACCTCTAACATGGGTCCTCAACGTCTGGTCCCCAGCTCAGTATCTGTCCCCAGCCCATTGGGAACTGGGCTGCACAAGTGGCGGGCAAGTGCGCAAAGCTCCATTTGTGCATGTGCAGTATTAGGTTGGGTGTACAAAACCATCCCCCTGCCACCGCCACCGCCACCGCCTGCCACCACTGGTCTGCAGAGGCAGAAAAGTTGGGGGACTTAACAGATTTGCATAGCATCAGGACAGATGGGCGGAATTCTCTTTCCATTTTAACTTTTTTATCTCTTATATTCCTACCTCACAGAACAAGCATGACGATAAGCCACAATTATTTCTTGTCTGATATCCTTCCCCTTATACAGTATATGTTTGGTGGCTGGAAAGTTTTGGGTCCCCCATGACCTTGGAGTGCAAGGGAGACTTGTTCTGTAATGGACAGAATCTGTATTCAGCAGCGTATGTGTGAACATGGATGAACGACCTTCAGGATGCTTCTCATCTTTCACATTCCCTTTTTCTTTGGAATGGGAAGAACTACATCATAATGGCTGAACGTACATTTCTTGTTCCTTGAGGAAAGAAACAGTACCCTATGCCACGATAATTGGCTGGCTGGATACTTCAGAGCATTGAAAATGACCCTCTATCTTCTTCTCTGTAACTTTGGTGGCCTCAAATTAGAGCTGATATCAAGGGCGATGTTTAGTCTTGCCATATCTCTCACAATGTTAGCACTTTTATTAGCAAGTGAATTGGACTTCCCATCTCCTCTGCTCCCCTGCAGGGCCTTGAAATATAGTTTCCTTGAATTTTATTACCTTTACTATTTCTCTTATACTTTATTACATTTGAAGGGCCTGGATGCCATTCCAGTGGTAGCTGATTGCTTTCGTCCGCTTAAGATGGCTCATTTAATCTCCTGCCATAACCTCTTGTCCATTCTTGAAACAGGCTTGTCGATTCATTCAACAGAGTTTCCGGAACCACAGCTTGCCCAAGCATCACATTTCAGTCCACACAGGTGTTAGACATCATCTCTGGGAGATGATGGGAGACGGGGAAGGAGATGCTCTTGGCACTTCCACATTCATAAAAAGAGAAGTTAAGCTGAAACAGAGGAGTAAGAATTGCAGCGTGAGGCAGGAATCTCTGGTTTTCATACCAGCAAAAACCAGTTTGTAAACAGAGAAGACACCAAGGCTAGGAAAGAAGTAGCTACATTTTCTTTGACTCAGAAAGGGGCCCAGGATTTAAACTTAGGGGCTAATGCAGATAGTCCTCGACTTACGACTGCAACTGTGCCCAAAATTTCTGTTGCTAGGCGGGACAGTTGCTAAGTGAATTTTCCCCCTTTTACGACCTTTCTTGCCAGCTGTTAAGTGAATCAGTACGGTTGTTAAGTGAATCTGGCTTCCCCGTTGACTTTGCTTGTCAAAAGGTCACAAAAGGTGATCACATGACCCTGCGACACTGTAACCATCATAAATATGAGTCAGTTGCCAAGCGTCTGCATTTTGATCACAGGACCATGGGGATGCTGCCACGCTTGTAAGTGTGAAAAATGATCATAGGTCACTTTTTTCGGTGCTGTTGTAATTTTTGAAAAGTGGTTAGATGAACTGTTGTAAGTCGAGGATTATCTGCATATGTGGAGAACAGGATTCTAGGATGCTGTTAGATGGGAAACTTCTTAATTTGTTTGGATTCCTCAACAGGAAATTTACTTAATTTTCTTCTTTCCCTAGAAGGGGTGAGAGGGCATGTATGAAATGAAGCCTTGAGCTAGAAATTTTATAGAATTCAGGAGATGACGAGGCCAGGATAAGACAAAATTCTATTCACCAGAAGAAGCACAAGAGCTCTAAATGTAGATGGACTGGCTTACTACATTTTGTCAGAAATGTAATATTGCATGTCATTATCCAAACTGGTTCTTATCCCACAACATTGTTTTAAAAACACAAGGCAATACATAATTGTCCTCTAAAGTGAGAATCCCATGTAAGATAATGAATTGAAAAATCTGAAATAACTTAACTGCACCATCACTGTATGGGTAATCCTCAGTTTGTGACTATAATTAAAGCTGGAATGATGGTCATAAATTGTGCTGGTCATTAAGCAGGCTGCAATGTAATTACAACCTGATTTTACAACCTTTTCTGCAGAGGTTGTAAAGTGAACCACATGGTCATTAAACTAATGCGGCATTTGTTAAGCAAACTCATTGTACATAGTAGGTGGGAAAACTGGAAGTAAATACTGGTTTCTGACACAAAAGTTGTAAATGATGGTCACATGATCATGGAACACTGCAAATAATCATAAATGCAGACCAGTTGCTGATTTCCAAAATGCAATCATGTGATTGCAAGGGGTCCCAGCCATTGAAACCTCCTATGATATCCAGCATACTAAAAAGCAGAGACATCACCCAGCCAACAAAAGTACGTATAGTCAAGGGCATGGTTTTCCCAGTTGCAATGTATGGCTGTGAAAGTTGGACCATAAGAAAGGCTGAGCGCAAAGGAATTGAGGCCTTTGAACTATGATGCTGGAGAAGACTCCTGCGAGTCCCCTGGATTGCAAAGGCAATCAAACCGATCAGTCCCAGAGGAGATCAACCCTGACTGCTCTTTAGAAGGCCAGATCCTGAAGTTGAAACTCAAATACTTCGGCCACCTAATGAGAAGGAAGGACTCACTGGAGAAGAGCCTAATGCTGGGAAAGATTGAGGGCAATAGAAGAAGGGGACGACAGAGAATGAGGAGGCTGGATGGAGTCACTGAAGCAGTAAGGTGTGAGCTTAAAGGGACTCCAGAAGATGGTAGAAGACAGGAAGGCCTGGAGGAACGTTGTCCATGGGGTCGCGATGGGTCAGACACGACTTCACAACTAACAACAACAATGATATCCAGTTCATAAGTAGCTTTGGGGAGGTCTCTTATAACTTTGCTATAATAGTTGCTAAATGACTGGTTATAAATTGAAGACTACCTGTATCTTTTTATATGGATGAAATATTTTCATGTAGAATAGATTTATCAATAGCCATTACTCCTGATATTGAAGCCTCTATTGTCTTCATACTACACTACTGAGAAACATAAAAGCATTGGGCAGGCTACTGCAGGAAAGAGGATCCTGGACCTTTGTTCTAATTCATAAAAAGGTACTTCTTATGCAGTAGCACTAAATGTAATTTGCAGCTAATTACGAACCTTTTTTAAAGACTGTGTCTGAACAGGATACAAACATATGCACCCGCATGGCCGCTGATATGAAATAATCTAATTTATATTTCCTGCATTATTTCAAATATCATTGATAGATAATACATGGCACTATTGATTAATAAAAAAGACTTCAGAGCTAAGTTTACAGCCACTGTGAGTTACCAAGCCATAAACCAATTAAATGCACTGTAACCCTTTTACTAGATGATTGAACTCTATAAATTGTGTGAACTGCAATTTCTTTTTAAAAGCTTTGTGTATCTGAACTGAGAATGTGGAATGTAAATCACTTTGACAAATATCAATTATTGTAAGGAAAGTTCTCATACTTCTGGATACCACAGCAATACACAAGATAAGTGACAGTTACTTTTCTCAGAATAGCATTTTTGGATTTTATAGCATCCTTTATGTGTATATTTTTAATCTGATGCCTCTCTGTTCAGTAAAAAAGCTGGCCCGGTTCCAGATTCTCCTTTGTATTAGTTGACAAACAAGTCCTCAAAGAACTTTTTACAGCTGCCAAAAATAAATCCTTTAATTATGAGGTAGTTTTACAGCAGACGTTTTTTATATCCATCAGTATTATGGGAGCTGATATTTAATACCTAGTTTAAGATACAGGTTGATCCATGGCTGTTATTTTTTCTTAATGGAGTAGGTCTTTGATACTATACACTAATTTCTAAATTCTGTCATAAAAGATAAACAAAGTTGCTTGAAGCATTCTATTAATTCTGATATTTAGTTAGATTATAATAAAAATATCACTATTTTCACATTTTTAAAAGACACAAATCAAGTATTTATTTTTAAACAAAATTTATTTTAAGCCCAGGGCAAGCCACATTGTAATGAAGTGAAAAACTATTTACTTATACTTTAGTATCAGTCCTGTACAACTTGATGCCTGGCACTGTGAGGGTTTTGATAAGACTCTTTCTCTAGGACTGCAAAAAACAGTATAATTATCATGTCAGATACCTTGAAAAATAGCATCTGTGGCTGATAAGCTGCATATGACTTGGAATCCAACCATATTTTTCAGAACTTCCATATGGAAGAATTCCAATAGTTAGTTATATACAGATAGTCCTCAACGTAGGACCACAATTGAGCCCAAAATTTATGTTGTTAAGTGAGAAATTTGCTGTGAGTTTTGCCCCATTTTACAACTTACCCCATTTGTTAACTGAATCATTGCAGTTGTTACATTAGTAACACGGTTGTTAAGTGAATCTGGTTTCCCCATTGATTTTGCTCGTCAGAAAGTCGCAAAACGGGATCACGTGACCCCGGGACGCTGCAACTGTCACAACTATGAGTCAGCTGCCAAGCATCCAAATGGGGATGCTGCAACAGTCACAAATGTGAAAAATGGTCATAAGTCTTTTTTTCAAGGCCTTTGTAAATTCAAATGGTCACTAAATGAACTGTTATAAGTCGAGGCCCACCTATAATCAAGTTCCATGACTTTGTTTAATCCCTTCTATAGCTGTTCAATTTAATTGTTATCATTAGAGATGATTGGAAGTTATTTTTTTAACATTTTGGTTATATATTGTTTAATGTTTTCTACTTGACTCTCATAAATTTAGATTCACTAAATAATCCTGATTTTTAATATGAAGAGATCCACTTTCTCGTCTATTTTTTAAAATAATTTTATTAAATGTTTAATAAACACAACAAAAACTAATACAAACTAAATTAGAAGAAAAAAGAAAAGTTAAAGAAGACTTCAGAAATTGCAGAGAAAAAAGAAAAAAAGTAGAAGGGAAAAGAAAAAAGAAACAAGATAGTAATAAAGAAGTGGAAGTAATCTTAATCACACAGAGTGTAAACTAATGTAATTTTCACTCTCTCATTTAAAATTATTCTTCCCATAGCCTAACTTTTATCTATCCGTAATCCACAAATCATCATCTTTTCAGTCCTGGTCAGCAAAATGTCCATTAGGCATCACCAGAAATATCAAACTAATAGTTCATTCCTGATCAAATAGTCCAACTGAATATTATTTCTTTTCTTCACAATCCTGACCTTTGAATCATTCCAATAGCATGGCAAGATTTGATCTTTCATCAATTTTTGGCATTCAAAATGAGTTTTCAAAGCGTTCAACGGCCGGCTTTGTAAATCCCATCAGTGGGCGTCAAACCAGAATTTCTTGTCACAGCAGTTCTATTCTTTTCTTGATTTGTCTTTTATATTGCAATTTTGGTAACTTCAATTTTATTGTCTTCCATACCTTCCAATTCCCTAAGTGAGCATCAGATAAGAACTGTTTTTAAAATTCTTTCTCATCATCTTCTAAAAGTTTAATCATTGAAGGGCTTTTTTTAAATAATTTTTTTATTTTTCCAAATCTCCCCAATACATATACCGTGATATTTATGAGATGTTAACATACTTTTTTTTACATTCATATATAGGATACTTTTAATAAAATGCAATAAATACATGCACATGACTTTTGGTGTTGCTCGCCCATTTCCCCTTTCACTGTATCCACACTCCTTCTTCTCTACCTTCTTTTTCCCTTTCTTCTCTTCCCTACTTCCCTCTTCTCCTCTTCTGTTTCCTTCACCACTCTCCTCCCCTTTCTCCCCACTTCTCCTCTTCTCCTCCAACCTTCCTACTTCCTTCTCCCCTCCTTTACTCTTTTCTCTCTCCATCATTGAAGGGCTTTGTGCTGTCCCCCCCTCTGCCCCCAGTAGACCTTCCACCTCTTTCTCTACTTCATCTCTTATCTTCCCCTCTGCTGGACTTGCTAACACCTCAAGCTTCACAGTGAGGGGCTCTGTTGATGCTGGGCTCACTCATGTCCCTTACTGCCCCCTCCTCCTCCATGCTGGGGCTTAAGTAGAGAGAGAGAAAGCCATGAGACAGGCAGAGTGTGAACAGTGGGGTCCCCATTTCTTGGACCTTTCAGTAGAGAACGCCAGATTGGTAAAGAGTGCTTCTTCCAGATGAACCTCATGCAAGGTACCAAAGATACCTTTGCAATCATTTGATTTTACAGGGCTAATTTTTCAGGAACCAAGGCCACCTAGATCTGGAGCAAAATGGTGACCTGGGGTTTTTAGCAACCTCATCCCACCCCAGATCCTACTTCAGCCACAGCACTACCATGGAGGAGGAGCCTTGATGCCTGAACAGCTCTAAGAGATGAGAACGACATAACTCACACCCTGCCTTCTCACTTGTGGCCTTTCTGACAACGATGATGAGGAACTAGAGGCCCAGGCAGTGGAGGAGGAGGTGATAGTGAGGGATGGGGGTGAGCACAGTGCCGATAGAGCCCCTCTACCAGAGTGCTTAAGGTATCACTGATCCTAGCAGAGGGGAAGTTAAAGAAGATCAGGAGAAAGGTCCACTGGGATGGGTGGGCAGGAGCATGTGGTCCCAGCAGTGTGCTGCGGTGTGAACATAATGATTATGGGAAGGAGGAGATGGACAAAGGTCAGCAGGGGTGACATTGGGGGAAGTGGTCAAAAATACAGATGGGGCCAAATCATGTGACTGCAGGAGTGCTGCAAAAATTATATGGATTATGAGGACAGCTCACAAGTCTATTTTTTCATTATTGTAACTTTGAATGGTTGTTGAACAAATGGACATTAAGTGAGGACTATCTGTAATACATCACCACTATTACATATCATATTTTTTCTTATAGAGGAGTTATTTAAGGTCTCCAATACATTTTGGTTTGACATCTTTTGCATGTCTATATTAACTTTTTTGAGATGCAGCTGGAATTAAGTAAAATATTTCAAGTATGGCCACATTATAGATTCATATAAAGACATTATTTCTAATTCCTTAAATAATTCAAAACATATTTGTCCTTTTTTCACAACTCTTGCCTACTGGGTTGAAGTTTTCTCTGAGCAATCCTTGATTAGCCCACAATCTCAATGTTAGTTTATTACCACAGGCTTAAATCTCTAGAGTATTCTGAAGTATTATGGTACTGACCCTACTTTTTTTCTGTCCAGAACAGGTATGAAATTCTTAAACTAATTTTTGGATTTAGTCCTGCACATATAAGGTTGAACAAGGTAAGATTTGTTTTTAAATGCAAAATGGAAAAACAGTCTATGGAAGGGTAATAGTTTGAATTTTAGTCTATACTGTAATTTATAACAGGCCCTACTTAGAACTGTAATTTTCTGAAAACCTGTGTTCTCTTGGGCCACATTGATGTACTGTGGTCAGAGTTGCTTGTTAAGATTGGTGGCTACAGAAATCAAATCAATAATGTGGAGTTTTCATATGTGAGTGCAATCTTTGCATGAAATTCTGATAATTCTCTAAGCAGGAATCATTCCCATAAATCATTGCCTTTTCTTTCAGCAGACTAAGAAGAAAGGCAATCTTGGTTTGGCTTGTAGGCACCAGCACTGGCCATAAACAATTCACATTGACTTGCAAAAGTTAGGAACTTTTCTAGTAAACTTCTAGGACATCAGAACAATATTGGCTGTGCAGCAACTAATGGGGCTGCTCCTGGTTGATTATCACAATCAGTGTGCTAGATGCCTTATGGCATTCTGCGGCTTTATTACTTGTGCATCCATATGGTGTTGATGTTGTCATATTGTCTTACCCATTTGTTCCCCAGATAGAGGTGTGCCTTGAGGATCAGTTGCCATATCTGTCGCCAAGGTCAAGGACGAATGCCTCTCTGATGAGACGGTAGGGAGATTTTCAGTCCCCCCCCTCACTTGCTTGCAGATGTGCCCAGCAGCTTGCCAAGGTCAACACTCCAGATTAGCTCTTTCCTTCCTCATTCCCAAAATCAGGTCTATCTTCCTCCATGAGAAACACAGGTGGAAATTTCCAAATGCGTGCTAATTTTATTCTATCATTTAAAATAAACCCAGTGAAATTGTGATTAAAATTCTTCTAAACTGAAGTGTAATTAAAAAGATTGCAGCTTTACCCTAGGACACATATACACAGAAGAGAGCATTGCTGAGTAATTTGGAATTTCTTCCAAATTTACAGTAGTTGCCTGGAAGAATCCCTGGGAAAAAAAAGAGAGGACATAGTTTTTGCTGGACACAAGATAGCTTTCAGCTGGAAATAAAGAAGAGGCCTGTCGAAATTACAGTAGTGGCCAAAATTGTGGAAACCTTTTGGGAAAAGTGTATTTTTGAGGTTTGATGGCTAATAACACCATTTTTGTTTTGGAGTAGTACCATAAAGTTATATATCAATGGAAAGATAATTTAATCAAGAATGTAATGCAACAAAGTTTGTTCAATTATCTGTACTGTATTCTATGAAAAGTTATAGCCACATAACCAGAAAAAGGAAGCACAACTTGCTTAGGTTGATATCAGGTAGCTTTCCTTCATCTGATGGTAGCCAATGAGCATGAGTGTTTAGAGAGCCAATCAGGTGTCATCTTGTTTTGGCAATGAGCAAATCAGATCACAGTAGGATTCAGTTATTGATGTCATGTATTGAAGTTGAGAGGAGGACATTTGTCAGTGCGTTACGTGATCGCTATCAAGTTGGTTGGGTTTTTTCATGTTCTTTCATTTAGTGAGAGATTGTAAAACGTAATAAAATTAAAGTAATGGTGCAAAGAGTTGACTGGTCGCCCAGAAAGCGATGTAAAATAGTATTATTAAGTGAACAAGGCTACAGTTATAAAGAAATTAGAAGAAAAATTGTTGGAAACTTAACCAAAGGTGGCATTTCTACTGTACACTTTCCCCAAAAGGTTTCCATAATTTTGGCCACTACTGTATCATTCATCTTCCTGGGGACAGCAACTTCAAGCAATCCTCAATCACATTTTTCTTTTTACTAAGCAATCCTCAATCACATTTTTCTGTTTATTAAGTGCACTATTATTCCACTCTTTTCTTCCTTTCTATTTTTTATAATTTGAAAGAAAGATTACTATAGTAGTGGAAAAACGTGCAATGATTATAAATGAATCATCCAAACTCTTACAAATTCTATGAATGAGATAAAGTAAAGGCCTTATCTGGAAACATCTTAGCTCATCTCATTGTATACAATTTTAAAAAAGAATAATAGTTCCAATACAAATCAAAATCTATGTAGATAGAATTACTTAGGGAATTCAAAATTATATCCAAGATAAACCCTCTCATTAGCAACAAATGCCTAAATAAATAAGTACTCTGTACTCACCTGTCTCCTAAAATGATTTATGTTTCTTTGCTATTGTGGCACAGTGCCAGAATTAAAAAAAAAACACCAAAAACCTATATTCTGATTCAGCATCAAAATCTGCTACAGAGCTGTGGATTTCAGATTCTAAAATTCCTCAGTTTGACTATTGCTGAAAATACTAGCAACTGAAGTTCAATTCTCTGGCGGATGCGATGATCAGAAGACGCTGAGCTTGGATTGATTCCAGCCCTTCAGAATAGTCAGTGGATCTTCCCAGGAAGGAAGGCATCAAAGAGAGCTTTGTGTTCCAGCTCCACCTTTCCCGAGCAACAAGATTCCTCAGGTGATGACACGTCCCCCAATCCTTGTTGATTTGTTGTGGTCGTCCAAGAGTTCTTGGCTATCCTGTAGAGATTATCCAACTTCCACAGGCACTTTTGAAGCATGAATCAGATAGGTGGAAAGAGATGTTTGAAACATGAAGTGGGTTACCTTAGCAATGTAACCACAAGAATACTAGCTTTGTTTTATTTTTTACACATACACAAACACACTTTTATCTGCTGCTCTAAACAATGTAATTCCAATTGGCTTTGATTCCTTCATCAAATGACAGGAGACCAGGGCTCCTAGAGAAGGTTTTCATCCTGGTGGGAGCAGCAATAAATGCATCCAAGTCCTGGTATAGCCTTCCAGAGAGACTTCCCTAGCACAGAGGTCCCCAACCTTTTGGGCACCAGGGGCCAGTTCTGTGGAGAAAGGTTTTCCCACAGACCAGAGAGCGTGTGGTTTTGTGTGCTGCCTGCATCCCATAAATGGGGCTTTGCTTGTTTGCGCGGACTGGTTGCTGGCATGCCGCGGCCCGGTACTGGTCCACAGTCTGGGGTTTGGGGACCCCTGCCCTAGCATACTCCCATTCTGATCTTTTCACATTAAGACTAAGGCCTCACTGGGTTAATTTGAGTTTGGAAGGGAGTAGAATAATGGGATGATCATTATGAATGTGAAAAGTGTGGGAGAGGTGGGGCTAAAATGGATGCCGGAACAGACGAAGTGGTGTCATTTAGAGTGTGAGTACCATTTGAAAGGAGGAATCCAAGGCATGGTAATAGTTACGTTGTGGAGGTGATTTTATAAGTTGGTCCATATCTTATGTTTCTATGTATTTATTAATATTAGTTTACTGACTTGTATTGATTGACCCTCTGCATTTTTAAAATGTCCTGTCTTCTGCTCCTCTTAATGCAAGGCCAGCTGCAACAGCTTAAGGGTTGCTGCTTTTTCTGTACCTTTCAAACCAGCTCCCTTTGTCATGTTCTCCTTGAATTATACACTATGTGGTTTTGATTTAGAAACTGTATGCCTCTACAGCTGCAATCTCCTCAAGGATGCAGATAAGAAATGCCTTTACAGCTTCTCTGCCTGAGGTGGGTTGAGGGTCAAACTGTTAAAATAGCAACAAATGGCAACGAAGGAACGTGGCATCTATATTATTGTTAAGCTAAGTGCTTAGCACTACAGAATGTTGCTGTAACCAGACTGGAGGACGCCCAGATTTCCCAGCATTTCTTATTACTTGTAAACTCTTTCCCATAACAAGATCAAACGGTGCTTGCACCCCTTTCAATTCTCAGCAAACCTAACGTACAATTTATTTTGATCAGCCGCTACGCTCCTTGCTCTTGTGGGTTAGGAGAACAGTCCTCACTGTAACTTTGCTAGCTTAATAAAGAAGCCAGCTTGGACTTCTCCAACCACGCTGACTTATTTCTTAAGGTGGGTTTTTGGCTACCACAATACGCAATGCTCCGGTGAACGGTGTTCACGAAAAGAGCCAGATTTGGGGAGAAATTGTGCAATTTTCTGGAAGGATTCAATTCAGGACAGAAACGTTTCTTTTAAATGGCATTAATGGATGGATGTGTGAAAATGAGACAAAGAGATACAGAAAATGACCAGGCCATTTGAAGACTGAAGACTGAATGAGAATAATGACTGATGAATATCAGTTAAAACTCCCATCTCAGATAGGTGGTTTAAACATCTCTATGTTAATAGAGATGCAAAGGAATACATTTCAATGTATAATTAAGAGTTTGTGATAAATGACTGAGAAGCAGAGCAGCATATAAGGGTAATATGAAGTTCTGAATACTGCCTGGGACTTAATATTATTTGGTAATTTCAAGAATGGAATTTAGGAAAAAGTGGAAGGAAGAAAAAGTGAAAAACTAAAGTCAAATGGCTGCAGGAAGTATGAATTTTCTAAGAAACAATACTAGGAAATATATTAATCTCATCAGAACAAATGGAAAGTGGATATAGGGAAAGAGAATTAGAACAGATTGTCTGCAATCTACTAGGAAAGAATGCTACTATTACCAGGAGCCGCCATGTATCTGTCAAGAACAGATTGTGAAAGAATGATTAGTTTGGTGTAGACTAAGGGAATGCTATATGACAGGGGTGTCAAACTTGCAACGTCACGTGATGTGTCGCGATGTACCGTGACTTTTTTCCCATTGCCAGCAATGGGGTGGGCGCAGTTTCAGTATGATGCATCAGGCCTACAGGCTCGTAGTTTGACATCCCTGCTATAGAATATTGTTCCTTGTTTAGCCATCCTATCTGATGGCCAAATACTAGAGCAGTCTGGTGAATTTCCTATAATACAACATAGAACAGGCATGTCAAACACAAGGCCCGGGGGCCGGATGCGGCCCGCGAAATGGTTTCATGTGGCCCGCGAAGCCATCCTGGAAACAGTGAGGGAATGGCCCCCGCTGCCTTGGTCCTGGCCCAGACCGGCCGGGAGCCAATGTACAATTTTGTGGTGGCCATTTATGCTGAAATGCTTTCAGTCTTAGCTCCACAAGGGCGTCTAGAAACACCAAGGAACCAGCCCCTGCTGTGTTGCCCCTGCCCCCTGGGTGCATGCTGGGGAAGTGTCACCCTTTGTGAGGAATTATTTATTTATTTATTTATTTATTTATTTATTTAATTTCTATGCCGCCCTATTCCGGAGAACTCAGGGTGGCTCACAACATAAATAGAAATCACAAGTTAAAATACATATATAAAAACCCCTAAGTTAAGAGAAAACCAATCATTCAACAAACATACACACAAACATACACTGGCTAGGGGCAAGATGTTAATTGCCCCAGGCCTGCCGGCAGAGGTGTGTTTTAAGCAGTTTATGAAAGGCGGAGAGGGTGGGGGCGATACGGATCTCCGGGGGAAGTTGGTTCCAGAGGGCCGGGGCCGCAACAGAGAAGGCTCTTCCCCTAGGCCCCGCCAGGCGACACTGTCTGGTTGACGGGACCTGGAGAAGGCCCACTCTGTGGGCCCTAACCGGCCGCTGGGATTCATGAGGATGAAGAATGAATGAAGAAATGGATCATGCATTGGCACTTGCCCCGGTCCCACCCCCTTCTGCCAGAGATCTTCAGATCCGTCCCACTCCTGCCCAGGTCCCCACAGGCACCGTTGATGCGAACGATGTAGAGGTAGCCATGCCCACCCAGTAGGTCACACCCACTCCATCCACGCCCACCCAGTAGGCCACACCCACCACCCCCCCAAGGGCAACCACAATGCTGATGTGGCCCTCAATGAAATTGAGTTTGACACCCCTGACATAGAACATCTTTATCCAAAGGGTAAATGATTCTGCATTGTTCTGGAGGGAAACTCATGTGGTGTTCCCTGGCTTCTGATCTCAGCCTAGTGCTTCTACCATGTTTGAAAATGGCCATCCTCTGCCAGAGAAGATGGAATGGAAAAACTGCTTATCAGATCTGCAGATGATACCAAACTGAGTGGATTAAAGGGCAAAATGCAATAAAAAAATTAACCCGACAGACTCCAAACGTAGGCCAAATTGCTCAGGATTATGATCAGCTGTGACAAGTATTGTCTTTCATCTGAGTAAGGTACTGCATTGGAGGCAGATGAAGAGGAACTAAGACTACTAGTAGCCACCAATCATAACACAAATATAAACAAATAGAAAGTCAAATGACCAATAAAGTCTTGTAATGTGTTAACAGATCACATCCAAGTAACAGAAGGCAATTGTGCTAATTAGGCCACACTTGTGCTGCACTTTAAAATGACATGGAGAAATTGGAGTGGATTCAAAAGAGGGCCGATGATAAAGGGGTTTAAAATCCAAGCCCCATGAGGAATGGTTAAAGCTGCTGGGCATGTTTAATTTGCAAAAGAGAGGACTAGAGGAGATGTGATAGATGTCTATAAATATCTCAGAGACTGTCATTTGCAAGAGGGGCAGACCTCTCCTCTATTGAGACCGAGAACAGTACAAGGACGATTGGTTGAAATTAAAAGAAAATTCAGGGCGAACATAATGCAGAATTTCCTGATGGTAGGAACTGCTTATCAATAGAGCAATCCATCCTGGCCTAGATGTTTTCAAATTAGAGCTGGAAGTTCTAATAGAATGGCTTAGTGGCTTCCTGCCCTGAGCAAGGGCTCGATCGTCAGCAGCTTCATTGCCAGTACCAATAACTGCAGAAGTTGGCAGGAGGAGCCAGGACATTTTGATGCTTGAGACAAAGAAAACCTTCTCATTACACATACCATGTACAGGTTAGCTGCATTAGCAGTAGATGGGATCTTACTTCAATCCTTGCTGAAGGAACAACATCCTTCCTCCATACCTGAGGACAGTGCATGGTTTAGGGGGCACTAAACAGACTGCATAACACTCAGAGGAGGGCTCTAGGGCAGATATGTCAAACACAAGGCCCAGGGGCCAGATGCGGCCCGTGAAGTGGTTTCATGTGGCCCGTGAAGCCATCCTGGAAACAGTGAAGGAATGGCCCCCGCTGCCTTGGCCATGGCCCAGGCCGGGCGGGAGCCAATGTACAATTTTGTGGTGGCCATCTATGCTGAAACGCTTTCCGTCTTAGCTACACAAGGCCATCTAGAAACACCGAGGAACCAGCCCTGCCCCCTGGGTGCATGCTGGGGAGGTGTCACCCTTTGTGAGGAATGAAAAAATGGACCATGCCTTGGCACTTGCCACGGTCCCACCCCCTTCTGCCAGAGATCCTCAGATCTGTCCCACTCCTGCCTAGGTCCCCACAGGCACCCTTGACATGAACGATGTAGAGCTGGCCATGCCCACCCAGTAGGCCACACCCACTCCATCCACACCCAGCCAGTAGACCGCATCCACCGGCCCCCCAAGGGCAACCGCAATGCTGATGTGGCCCTCAATGAAATTGAGTTTGACACCCCTGCTCTAGGGAGCAGATGGTTGGGGAGCAGTCATCATAACCTTCTTCTCTCCTCAGTGTTCACTGTTTTTCAAGATAGGCCTCCAGGAGTTCTGGCCAAGTCTTTATTTGTTTGAGGTACACACCATTCGTCATGGGTTATTTTTCAGCTAAGTGGATCTCTTTAGTTTCTGTGATCCAAATAAAGTGACAGTACATGCTTTGTCTCCAAACATGTCCCTGGGAGTAAGCAACAGAATATGTGCTTCCTCTGAAGCCTTGTGTTCAGAGACACAGAGACCTTTAGTCTGAAAATCCACAGTTCAATACTCAGCCACTTTCCTATGAAAGAGTGAGATAGCCAACAGTTTTAACTAGGGAGACTGACCTGGAAACCTTTGTATGCAAGGAATATGCTCTGTCATAGGTTGCAGCATGGAGGAGCAACTGCCAATCAGAATATTGGACCAATGAATTGACTTGTTGCAATATAGCTTCCTGTGATACACAGATATTCAAAATGGAGCATTATTGCAAGGGGTGTTGGTGATAGAGGCAGGTTTATTTATATGTATTCTTAATGATGTAATCCTTGGAAAGCTCACTCGGTTGTAAATCTTATTATATTTATCTAGCTACCCCCTCATAAGTTAGTATATGATTGCAATAAGTTTCCTATCAGTAATAAGTCTCACTGACCCTTTACAGCAGGGGTCTCAAACTGCCGGCCCACGGGCGGTTTCATCATACTGAAGCCATGCCCTCCCCATTGCCAGCAATGCAAAAAGAGTCACGATACGTCGCGACACACTACGTGACGTGGCGAGTTTGACACCCGTGCTTTACAGTGTTGCATAGGATTGCAGCCTAAATAGGTTTAGTCTCAAATCAGTTTAATTGCAGTCTTAGCACATTAAAAATCTTTTTTTTCTCCTACTGGATAATTAATTCACAGACTAGTATAATTAGCTATAGGTAAACTCAGCCATCTTGGAGTTTTGGTGATTTTCCCAGAAGTGGGGTGATGTCTCCACTTTTTTTCCTTGCAGTTATTATTATTTTTAAGCTATATAGTTAATGTTCCTTCTTCCTTCATGTCAAAAGATCAGAGAGGTCAAGTCTCAACATGTTAAACAAGATGCTCACCTCGTAAACTTGCTTTGAGTGAAACAAACAGGCGGTTGGTTTTGACCACTGTGCATTATGTAACTAGTGCATGGGCTGCGGAGGCTGGACAGCTGTCAGAAATTCCGAGTGGAGGGGGAAGGGTGCTCTCCTAAACTCACTGATTACAAACAGTTCCAAGTAAACCTAAAGGGAAAGTGGCTGTAGATCAAAGGAACAAAATGGAGATAATTAAAATACTGTATGCTGCCTAAACCACTTGCCTAGGTATGCAGAAGGAGATTCCCCCCTCCTCCCCCCCCCCGCCTGCTGAAGTGATATGAACCCATTTCTTGTATAGGGATAAAAGTGAGGGCATGCCACTTGGGACGAGAAGCGTCACAGACATACAAACAGATTGTGAATGAAGTCTGTTTTATAGTTGTCTCTGTGCGGACTTTCAGAAGAAGAAACGAAGACGGAGCTTACTACAGAAAGTCTTCAACTGCTCTCAAATGTAGTGACGATTACCCTTTTGCTTGTGTTGCTGTCTCTTTAAGACCTGCTCTCTTAACAGTTGCACAGAAAGGGAGTGACCTCTGGGCTTTGACAGCTCCCCTAATAACTAGCAGAGCCCTGGCTCCTCCTGTATTCCTTGATTGGACAGCGGGCCGGTATCCGCTTTCCCGATTGGCCAAGCGCTTCCCCTGAGCGAACCTTTAGAACTCTGAGACACAATATTCTGTTACATTGTAGCAAAATGGCGACTGTCATTCACAACCCCCTGAAAGCGTAAGTAGGAATCAAAAATGTACATATTCCGCGTGGTTTAAATATGAAAAAGGGCGCCTTTCCGATGCTTGCTGCCAGACTGAAGCTGGTGTCTCCAGACTCCCAGCTGATCTCGTCTCCCTCTTTCTTTTCTTTCCAATATCCTCATTTATTTTTATTTTTTGCAACACACACAAATCTCTTGCTCGGAAATTAATAAGAAAAATATATTTTGCGTTCTATTTTATTTATTGGTGGTGACGGGAAAAACCCCTCCAAGAGTTTGGGGCTTTTAAGAAGGCACGAATAAGTGCTTCCCCGGATACTTGGCTGCTGAAATTGGCAAGGTTTTTACGGATTCCGGAGTGGGTGATTGTGCTTGACAAGAGTCCTGTGCGTGGCGTCCGGCTCGGTTTCCAGCGGCGTCCGCCCGGTGTCCGGCAGAGAAAGATCGATTGTGGAAACTCGGTGCATAATGGTTGTCTTGGCATGCAGTCTGACTGCAGTTTTAAGAGTTTTGCTTTTGCAAACGCTCCAGTAGTTGGAAAGGGTTTGACGCGCGGGAGGAAAGGAGTTTTTGTTTTTCTAGGCTGCTTTTGGCTCCCTTTCTATTGGCAAAAGGGGCAGCCCGGATCCGGGATTTATTGGGCAGGAAAGGGAGAGAGAGTTGTGGTCCGAGATGAATAACTCCGGTTCGTGGATGGTGGCTTCCAATAAAGCGCAGGAAGTCCGGCGATCTGTTTTGCATATCGTTCGCTTTTGGCTTTTCTAAGTAGGCGCTACCACTAGAGTCAGGCTGCTTAGGAGAGCAGTCCTGGGATGCATAGCTCTGATAGACTAGATGTCGCGGGGACGCAACCGAAAGCAAACTCTGGCTTCTGGCCAGCAATCCTCCAACCAGCGCAGGTGCAGGTGGACGGCTTCCCAAAGCCGCCAAGGGACGGATGGGAAAGCTCGCCTTCCCTTCGGGATTAAAGGTGGGCAGTTAGCCTTCCTTTAGCGAGCCCCAGATTTCCCAGGTGGTCTGTAGGCACGCACCAGTGGTTAATCCCCTCAAGCATTACGGAGGGTGGGGTTTGGCAGCGGGTCCAGAGGCGGCTGATTGCGGACGGATGCGCGCGCGCATGCTCGCGCGTAGATAAGCGCTCTCACTTTTTCTCTCTCCCCCCGCCCTTACTACCTTTACATACGAGTTTTCCGCGGAAGGAAAGGAGGGGGGGGAGGCGGGGCGGGGCTCAGAAACCAAGCGAAGGGAGTTTGAAGCCGGGCACTTGGCCCAGCGGGGTCTGGCTGTGCGGCTTCTCGCTCTACACAAGCCCATATGTCTTTCCCGGAGTGCTTCCGACTGCAGTTTTCTGCCAGTTTTCGTCTTCCCTCCGGAGTTGGCAAACACTTGGGAAGGGTGTTCCAGACAGACTTCTTGGTGTGGGCAATGGCTGGAGAGAGAGAAGACGCGTTCAGCTGAAAGGCGGCGCGCGGGGGTGGGTTCAAGGCAGTGGCGCAGAGAGCCCTCGGATTTAAAGAAGCGGCCTCGCCTCCCCATCCTGGTTATGGGACAAAATAAGGGGTTTAAAAAAAAACCCGTGATAAATTCCAAACGCGATCTTGGAAGAGGCGTTTGCTATCCTTCAAGGCATTAACTTCTTTTTCTTGCACGGGCGGGGTGGGTAGATGGCGGGGGTGGCGGCGCCGGGCGGACAAATGAAGAGCAAGAGTCGGTTAAAGAACCTCCGGCATCTGCGGTCTCCGCCGATTTCAAAGCTTGTGAATTGGCGTCGTCAGATCGCGCCCTTCCTCCAAGAAGCTCAGGGCGGCGCACGTGGCTTTCGGGATCCAGTGAAGCCCCGCCGCGCACCTGAAGGCAGAGAAAAAGCTGGAGGAACAACCTGGGGAGTTCCGTGGGAAACCCGAAACCGGGCAACCTCGGGACTAGATTGCCGTACACACGTATGCAACACCCGATTCCCCCGAAGGAAAGAGCGCGAAGGACTTAAGCCAGCCTTGGAGGGAATTGCACACCCTGCGAGTATCCCGTGGGTTTGGCCTGTCCGAGAGAGGCGGGGGTGGACGTGGGGGAAAGCTCTCTTCCCTGGGGATGATCTACTCGGCCCTTCCTTTTCCCCGAGCAGTGGCGGGCTGCTGGGGGAAGTGCTCAGTCTCACGGCCACGGCCCCTCCCTGAGGGGTTTGGGGTTTAGCTGGCTGCCGGACAGACAAACCCTTTCGGGAGGATGGGTTCACCCGAAAGCCCGCTCGCTACCGTGCAGGACACGAACAAGCTGTGGATGAAAATCAAACTTCAGGGATTTCTCTACCTCGCCGAGACAAAACGACAGGCGGAATGGAATTTCTTTGGGGGGGGGGAAAGTCACTTTCCCTTGAGTTTCCTCCAAGGAAGGGCAAGATTTTCGGAGTGAGATTAAGGAGTTGGGGGAGGGGAGGGGGAGTATCCGGAATCGGTTCTTGCTTACATCACAGGTGCAAATGAAGCGTGTATCTATTGGAAGCCGCCGGGGCTTTAACCAGTGCGGCGCGGGTGGAGACAGACAAAAAGAGCCGGGGTCTGGAGGGAAGCTGCTGCCCTCTTAAAACGCTACCTCGTTAAATTTATTTGCAGCGAGACCATTCCGCATCCATCATTTCCGACTTCTTCACCCGGCTGCGCCGAAGCTTCATTCGTCTTGTGGCTCAGAGTTCTCCCCCCCCCCCCGAAATCTTTCAGGAGCCAAGGCAGGCTTTTAATATAATTAGCTCTCGCTTCTCTCTCTTTCTCCCCGCCCCCCTTCGGCCCCCCCACTCCCGTCTGACTGGGGTGAGACGAAAGGAAACAATAGATATCAAGCATAGCAAATTGGTTTTTTTTTCTTTTTTCTTTTTAAAGTAGTGTTGCTGGCCATCTGTCAATTCTCAAGTTGTTGGTTTATTTTAAAAGAGCGTTGCTTTTCAAAAGTTGGTGATCGGGAAGAAGAATTTTAAATTCGTCCCGAGGGTTAAAGGATAGCAAAACCGGCGCAGGCATATAATAATGGTGGGGAGGGGGGGGTTTGAAGGAAAGGAGAGGGGAGGGGGCGATATGGCGTGCAGCGTTTCAGTCCCGGGTGTCCTTCTTGACAATGAAAGCGGGCCGAGTGACATTTGCATTTGCTCCGTCTGCATTTTTATTTCCGTCTCAAAAACATCATCTAAAAGATTGCGCTCCGCCCCCTCCCCCCCCGCCAGACTTTCCAGAAACTGGCACAAAGGTTGCCCCCCGCCGGCTTTGAAGATCGCCGAAAGGGGCATCTGCTTTCTAGACCTGCTAAAATCAGGTGATCTCTCAAACTCTTTGTGTCTTGGCCGCTTCCTCTGACCACACGAGACCCCTTTGATTTCCAGCGCTTTGCGATAGGAGCCCCCTCAATTCCCGCGATGAATCTCTTTGGGGACCGCTTCATTTCCAGCCTCCCGGAATATTCAGAAGGAATACTTCGGACTGCCAGATCCGAGGCAACGGCTCCTTTGTTAAATTTCCCCCGATTCGCCTTTTTGTTCCAGCAGCCACGCAGGATCCCGCTCGGGGCTCTCTCTTCCGCGGCGCTTCGCTGCAGCTCTCCTTGCCTTCCCAATTCAGCCAGGGATACAGGAACGCGCATTGTCTTGTTTCTGCCGTGGAAACACCTCCTTGCCCACCCGGTGTTAAAGGAGAAAGCAGGAGAGGGCTGAATTGATAAGATTAGGCACCCGAGGGGGGGGGCAGGGAATAAATGCTTTTGCTTTTTTTTTAATTAGCATGCCCGGCTCCCGGAATAGAAAGCGCTTTCCAAACTTACTTCTTTAGTTTCGGGAAGGCTATAATTTATGACATAGTACTTGGCGTCTCTCTCTCTCCCTTTTCCATGTACATCTTCCCTTTTCTTTGCCTATCTCTTCCTCCACACCCTCCACCTCCCAGTTGCTTTTGATTATTAAAAGGCAAAACCTGTATCAAAACGGTTTGAAGCAGCCACAGAGAAGGGAGAGCTATATACCTTTGCTCCTGCAAGGAACCAATTCTTTCTATCTCCTACAAGGCATCTTAGTGTGCCTGCACCTTCCCCAAACCTTGCCCTTTGACATGTATTACTGCCTTAAAACCGTTCTATACCTTCTGGCTGGGAATTCTGGGAGTTGCTCCAACATATCCCATGAGCATTAAATTGGTGAAGGCCACCTTTAAATATATGAGCTCCCAGGACAAATATTTTAAGTGCTGCTATACTCACTTCCTGCATTGGTTTCCTACTCATCTATACCTCTTTCCTGATGTGGATCTTGACCTGCAAGGCTTGAGGGATCATCTTGGCTCACTCCACTATTTTTGAATTTTTAAAGTTTGTATGACTGCTTGGTGGTTGGTTTAGAACCAGGCCTGGTAATATTCTCTGATTCTGGAGGAGGAAAATATGCACACCAACAAAATGCTGGGAAAGGTTTAAATCTTTTTCATTTCTTTACCATACCTTGGTGATATGAGCCAACTAAGGCACCTTCCTAATGATTTATTTTTACTGTACAGTGGATTTGCCCCATTCCCAGAACTTCATGGAATATGCTATAATCCAGGGGTCCCCAACTCCTGGTCCGTGGACAGTCCTTGGTAAAGCCCCATCCGCGGGATGCAGTCAACACACAAAACCACGCCCCTTCCAGTCCATGGAAAAACCTCTCTCCACATAACCGGTCCCTGGTGCCCAAAAGGTTAGGGATCTCTGCTATAATCCATCTGTAACCAGCTTATGTTTTCTTCTCTAGTTTTGCATTCCTGGCATCTACAAAGGTGTGATCAATGCTTCATGTTATGTGCATCATGGAATTTTGATTGCATTGTTGTGGACACCATCTGGATTATTCTGATTATTCCACATTTTGTGGACGTCTTTGACATCCACCTCCCAGCCTCAGTTCACTACCACTCTACTCTGGTTCACTCTTCATGAATTGTTGATTGTCATTCCCCCCCTCCCCCCCAGTAGGACAGTTTTTTTCTCCCCAAAGCTTTCTTGATCTTCAGCAAATCTGGATGTTCCTTGAGTCTTCTGTTGGGGTTGTGGAGTGGTTATAATGTATAATGTGAAATAGTCAGGATTCCAGCACTTGCAGTCCATCTTTCAACCTCTTTTTTTTTTTCCACTTTTCCTCCCAGCAATCTTTTGTGGCCAATAAACATGTTAAGTCCTCCAGGAGCTGTTTTTGGAGTTCCTCCAAGATATTTTTCCTCAAGTTAGTTGTGTACTTTTGCAAACCTGGGGAGGCTCCCAACCCCTTTTTACATCCTTATTGCATGTGGAGATGATACCCTTTGGCTTGCATAAGGGCCAACAAACAAAGAATCGAGATGGCAGTTACTCCTTTCTCCCCCCCCCAATACAATATGTGTGTGTATTAAATAAACACCTATACAAAGGAAGTCTGAAACAAAGAGGTGAAGTGAGAAATGCTGGTATTTCCAGGAAATTGCTCCTATTTTTATCTCCAGTTGCTTCCCTGGTCACTAAACACATTCTGACTTCTCATGCTGTTCTTCAGCTGTAAATTCAGTGCAGGTAGTCCTCAACTTAGGACCACAATTAAGCCCAAAATTTATGTTGCTAAGTGAGAAATTTGTTATGTGAGTTTTGCCCCATTTTTTTGACTTTTCTTGTCACATTTGTTAAGTGAACCACGGTTGTTAAGTGAATCTGGCTTCTCCATTGACTTTGCTTGTAAACCACATGACCATGGGGATGCTGCAAGGCTCATAAGTGTGAAAAATGGTCATAAGTCACTTTGTTCAGTGCCATTGTAACTTTAAACAGTTATTAATGAATTGTTGTAGGTTGGGGGACTACCTGTATATCATGGATTATATAGTTTATAAACCTTCCTTTACCTCAGGGGTGTCAAACTCAATTTCACTGAGGGCCGCATCAGCATTGCGGTTGCCCTGGGGGGGCCTGGGTGGGTGTGGCCAAAGAGGGTGCAGCCTACTGGGTGGGTGTGGCCTACTGGGTGGGCATGGCCAGTTCTACATCATTCGCGTCAAGGATGTCTATGGGGGCCTAGGTAGGAGTGAGACAGATCTGAGGGTCTCTGGCAGAAGGGGGTGGGACCGGGGCAAGTGCCAAAGCATGGTCCACTGGGGCAAGTGCCAAGATGGCCACCACAAAATTGTACATTGGCTCCTGGCCGGCCTGGGCCAGGGCCATGGCAGAGGGGGCCGTTCCCTCACTGTTTCCAGGATGGCTTCGTGGGCCACATGAAACCACTTCGCGGGCTGCATCCGGCCCCCGGGCCTTGTGTTTTACATGTCTGCTTTACCTGGTTGTGTGGGTATCAGTCTGACAACTGCGAATACTCCTCGGGCACTTGAGAAAGTGGACAGTCATGAAAAGGGAAAGCAAAAGGGAAAGGCTGCCTTAAGCCTGAAAGCAAAGAATGTCAACTAAAGGCAGACATAGTATAGCACAGAGTGCAGGGAGTCCGGAAAGCACCAGGACCCTTGCACTGGGGAGGCTCTGCATATCGGAATCGGTCTTTAGGGACTGCCACTTGCCTGATGCACCACATTGCCTTGATCTAAATCTGAAGTATGCTGAAAAACAATTGAAAGCAACTTTTTTTTTAAAGAAAAACTTGTAGTGAATGAAGGCGTGTCCAGGATAATGTTGCAGGATCCAGTCTGGGTATGTCACCGGGCCCAGAGATTTAATCTTCTTTCGGATTCGTGCTGGAGCCTATCCTCAGGGAACTGCTCTCTAGCAAAGTGGTGTGTGCACACTAGAGAGAAGTTCCCTGAGCATGGGCTCCAGAATGAGTCCAAAAGCTCAGAAGACTAAACCTCTGGCCCAGTGATTGACCCAAACTGGATCCTGCACAACTTTTAACACCCATCCACTTGCTGGTTCAAAACTCTGGCGCTATTCAAGCAGCTGTTCAGTATACAAAAATTAAACTCTCCAGGCTTAAGACTAGGAGGCAGCTTGCCGGCAATTTGTTTGGGGGCTTGGAGTTAGATACCAATACATTGTCACAACATATGGAGGACCTGAGTCAGTCCAGGTAAAAGGAGCAGCTGACAAATGGAAGCAATGGTATGGGGCTAAGGACGGTTACAGGCACAGGCAGAGGAAAGAATAAGGGATGCTATTTTTTTAATATTTTAAAATCGGAAATTAGCTGTTAAAATGTGGCCTATCATTTTGTTTGTATGCTGGAAAGAGATCCAGTTCTTACATTACTGTATGTCAGTGGTGGTAAACCTATGGCATAGGTGCCAGAGGCGGCACATGGAGCCCTCTCTGTGGGCACACGTGCCGTTGCCCCCGCCTTGCTTCCCCCCTCGACCTCTCCTCTCCAGCAGCCTCCCTGAAGGAGAGTTGCCCTCGAGGGTGGCCCTGTTGTGATTCTGTGCTAGCCTGTGCTTGCAACAGCTGAGTTGGAGGAATCTGAGGAGGAGGTGGAGGAGGCATTTAAAGGGCCATCAGGGGCAGAGGGAGGCTCGGATGAACTACAGGACTCACTACAGGACTCACGGTTTGATGCAGAGCCTGGGCCCTCCAGTCGTGTTCCTGATGAAGCTCAGCTGTGTGAGGAGAATGAGTCAGACTCGGAGGACTCACACCTGATGGAGTTGCTAATTGATGCTCGCACAACGTCGTCAATTAGCGAGAGTAAATCAGCAGCAGTCAATACGGCAACTCCAGAGTAAAAGGAGAAGGCAATGAGGCAACGCCTTGGGACTGCTGAATAAAGGGAAGAGGTGTGGGCGGTGCAGGTTGCTGAAGGCAACCATTTGCAAAGTGCTTCTTGGAATCCTGGTCTGTTCGTCTTGCTTGTGACTTCTCTTCTGTTTGCATCGCGTTTTCTTGGGGACTATTTTCTTCCTTTGGACTTGAGTTTTGCTGTTTGTGTTTTGGACTATTTGTCACCCATATTAAAAGGGGTTTGTTTTGTTTTAAAGTCTCCAGCCTATTGTATCAGCAGGGGTTTGGTCCTTGTGCCTTTAACAAGGACGGCAATAGGCTGGGATAGAACAGGCCCACACGGAGCAGCGCAGCCAAGGACATGGCAGCCAGGTAGCATAGACAAGACTCTGCCCTCACACCCCATCATGCAGTTGATACTGCATGGCCACCATAGCACTGCTGGGCTGCCTGAGCGATCTGCAGTGGGCCCTGGAGGCGGTGAGTGGTCCTGTGGGCAAGCCGGGCAGGGGATGGGGGTGGCAGAGTGGGGGCGAGGCCAGTTTTTGGGCACTCGGGTCTCTAAAAGGTTCGCCATCACTGCTATATGTTAAGCAATTCCTGAAAGTACAGTAGCCAATTCTCTGTAGGCAGTCCCAGAGAACTGGAGGAATGTCCAAAGGGGAGAGGGTAGAGAAGATAGAGACAGCCATGCAATATGAAGCCCCATCCTGTTTTGTACAGGCAGCATGCACAGGATGCCCATCAAAAAAAGCTTTGATCACATGATCATATCTGCCATCTTGATCTTCCTCCAAGCCTAAGGGTGCCCTGAGTTTGTCCCAATAAATATAAATAGAGCTTCCAGCCTGGAAATGACTCCTTTGTTTTGCAGTGTTGTAAAACAATGGCCACAGAAATGGATATGAAACAATAATTGGACATGATTAGCATATTTACCGTATATATGCATTGTAAATTCTGAGATAGCTCTGTTGTGAGTCCTCATTCCCCCCCCCAATCAATCTTCTGTATATGAAATAGGATATATATATTCTTCAAATAATGACTACATCTTAGATTTCCTACATTAGTGTTGTCTGCGATGCTGGTCTAAGAAATTAATAAAAACTACTTGGTAACCTTTGCACGATATGCTGGGGTCAACATGTGTTGTGCAAGCACACTAACTCACTTAACCCAGACAAGTGATCCCGAGAGTTGTTTAGGGCTAAATTTTAACATTTTCTGGTCAAATGTATCGTAACTCTATGTCTATCTTTCTTTTATTTCTCCCCATTCTGTAAGTATAGGAATGAGAGTGGTTGGGCAAAGGAATAGAATGCACATTTCATCTTATGGTGTTTCCCTTTAGTGAAAGGGCTAGCCCAGGGGTAGGCAACCTTGGTTCTTTTATGACTCGTGGAGTTCAACTCCCAGAATTCCTGAGCCAGCCATGCTGAGGGGAAAGGGAGAGGTTTCCAAGCTGAACCATGCTGGCTCAGGAATTCTGGGAGTTGAAGTCCACGAGTCATAAAAGAGCCAAGGTTGCCTACTCCTGGGATAGATTTTACAGGGGTGTCAAACTGGTGGCCCACGGGCCGGATGCGTCATGTACAGGCCATGCCCACCCCGGCTCCGCAAAGGCAAAAAACGTCATGATAGTCATGTGACGCGATGAGTTTGACACCCCGTTGGCTAGAAAAACTGAATGATGACTGACACAAGACTGATGCAATAATCCTGGGTGGTGCGCCTGCTGCCACATGGAGGGACAAGCAGTTGGCTGAAATTACCAATTTGGCTGTCTCCTGCAAACATGACCTTTTTATGCCATTGTAACAAGGGAACTGCAGGATCACATTTAATGAAAGGGAAATATTTGAACTGGAGGCAAAAAAAAAAAGAAAGAAAGAAAAGAAAAGGGTAGTTTTGGGACTCATCCTTGCATCCTTTTTAACTGCATCATAAATACCAGTGGTGGATTTTTAAAACATCAGAGTCTCAACGATGCTGCCTTTTGTCTCCTTCCTGAAGCAAGTTAAAGTTGTCATTAGGTGCTCCAGTTGTAAAATACCATTTTCTTTTCCCCACCTTCACAGTAATTTATTTATTTATTTATTTATTTTAGTGATTGGCATCCCATCACAGTATTTGCTCTGTGGTTGCTGATGTAGTCATGGGGGGGGGGTTCTGTCTAGCTCTTTTTGACTGATTTAGGCTTGGCAGGCCTGGCTCCTGCCCTCTGGTTAAGGAGGCTATGCTTCATGGCCCTGTTGGCTTGTGCTGCAGGGAAAGCATGTCATACTTGGTTTCCACAAAGATATCTGTCCTGAGTGTCCTCCGAAAGGCTTATCGGGAACACGGAGTCCCTTATAAAACTTGTTATTTAGCCATGAGTTTCATGGCCCTTTGAAAAGAGCACAAGAGGGGTTGCTCGGACAGTACCTCTGTGCTACGGTACATCTGGAGGGGGTCGTGAGGGAGGAGTGAAAGAGGGGAAGGAAGTAGGATGGTTGGAGGAGAGGAGGGTGGAGAGAGGGAGGGAGAGAGGTGAGGAGGAGGGAAGGAGGAGAGGGAGGAAGAGAGGGGATGTGGTGGTGGGGGGTGCTGCCGAGCAACACCCATAGTCATTTATGCATTTTAAAAAAAAATGTGTATGCTGGTTTGTTGTTTAGTGTGGGAGAAAAAAAAGAATGTATTAAGTTGAGTTGTATTTAATTTGGTTTTTTCTTTTTGTTGTTTAAAAATATAAAATCAATAAAATATTTTTTAAAAAAAAGAAAGAAAGAAAAGAGCCCAAGACCTGTTTTTGTTTTTTGTTTTTTTTTTAAAAAAAATACAGGACTATCTTCTCGGGAGAGAAAGTTAGTCCTGTGCTGCGCAACTGGTTAACCTTCAGTTGACAAAAGAATGGCTCATTGCTGCCTCTGTCATCATGGAGGGCACAACAAGCTTTCCACAGCTTTGTCAAAAACAGGTTTTGCATGACTGTTCTTTTTTTTTTTTACTGTTTTATTAGTTTGATACTGGTGGTGGGGTAGTGCCTTTTTGACAACCTCATTCCAGCTCTCTGGGACACCCACAGTCCAGTTCCAGATGCTGCTGCCCACAAGGATTGAATAAGATTAACAGCCAATCCCTGCCATTCCCTTGAAAGCACAGCTGAGGGTGGAGCTTGCTTGTTAATTATTGCTTTTTCCCACTTCACCCTACCTGTCTCCGGTCTTTCTGAAGAGCGAGTGAGGTAGTTCAGAAGTGGCCTGACTCATTTTTCAATCAATTCACACAGAAATTAATTTTTAAAAGTGTCTGCATCTATAGATAGATTGTGTCTAAAAGAGGAACAAGTTCTACCTGACAAGATCAAGACTGAGTTGAAAGTAAATTTATAAATGATAGGCTATAATAATGACATTGAAAAACATGTTACATTGAACATACAAAATAAACTGGCTGATGTCTTAATAATTAAAAGGGATGTACAAACAACAAACGAAGAAAGTGACCTGGATAATTTTACTTTGTGGGGTTTACAAAATATGCTTGTTATGTTTTGAAGAATTTTGTGAGGAGAGACAAAAGATAAGAAACCAAGTTCTATGAAAGTGAGAAAAAAATGGAAGGAATATAAAGTTGGTTTATTTGATCAAGGTTAACATAGGTATGTTGTTATTTCTGTTAACTCTTAATGGGCTTTGATTGACTAGGACTGAAATGAAGATGCTTTATAGATTTGTTTATAGATAAGAGATAGGATATATGAAAAAGAGATTATTTGCTGTATTTTAAGAGAAGGTAATAAATTACTAAAATTGTTTACACTTTTTAAAAAAAAGTGGCCTGACTGACCTGTCATTTCTGTGTCTATACCCAGTGGGTTCGGCAACTTGATGGGTGGCTAAACAGAATTTATTATTGTTGTTATTTGTAAAGAATAATAATATTGTTTATTGTTTTAATGTATACTAGTTCTAATGCTTGTAAGCTGCCCAGAGTCATCTCTGACAACATGGGTGGCACATAAATTAAATCAACAAATAATGAACATGGCATTACAAGCACCTGCTTATCCTTGCCCATCCAACATTGGGAAAAGTGATTGGTGTTTCTCTTCCAATCAGCAGGTGACCCTTGGCAGGAGTGAGCTGTTTTAAGGTCTAGGAACCCAAAGCGGTCACCTAGGATACTGAATGATAGGAGGCTACAACATTGGAAAGACTTCCAAAATACACAATACGAGTATAAAAATTGATCATTTCTCCTCATTGCTTTAGAATTTTTCTTTCTGTGGTTCTTGAAAAACAGCCACAAAATTGGTGAGTGGTAGTGAGCAGCACACTAAGAGTCCTTGCAAGTCACAAAAAGAAAAGAAAAGAAAAGAAAAAGAAAGTACAACTATGGACCTGAGGAAACTAAAGGTATTACTGAAGCGAGACAAAAGATACTGAAAGATCGACTATTTGCTTATCAAAGTTATGCCCAATAAAGCAGTAACTGGAATGTCTGCTTCAGAGTTAAATATAATCATAGGGAGCACCAGAATATGACTTTGCCCACAGTGCCAAAATGTCTAGAACCAGCCCTGTAGGAGGAGCAACAAAACTGGGGGAAATCACCAATCCGGCTCTACTTAATTTGTCTTGCATTAAAAGAGCGAGGACAGTTTAATTGCTAACTCCATTAGTATAGCAAGATAGGGCTTGGTAACTGGGGAAGCACATTTGATATCAGCATAGTTTTCTGCAAGGAGTGGTGGACCACATTGTAGTAAAGTCTGTAGTATCAGACTCTTAGTGTCACAATGGACAGATGTCTTGTGGTAGAGTTGCTGGTGAATCATGTACAGTAGTTAAAACAAAACATAACAAGCACAACTGTGCCCTGCAACAAACTCTTTGACAACGTACTCTGGTCTAATGAAAAGGACTAGAGGTGAGATGATATTTCAATGTTTGGGGGGCTCTTACAAAGGCAAGGGGGGTCAAGCTATTTTCCAAAGCACCAAAAGGCAAGGCGTGAAACAATGGTTGGAAACTAACCAAGGAGAGAAGCAACCTAGAACTAAGGAGAATTTTATTATTATTTATTTATTTATTACTTAAACTTATATGCCGCCCTTCTCCTAGGACCCAGGGCGGTGAGAACAATCAACCAATGGAATAGCTTGTCTTCAAAAGTTGAGAGTGCTCCATCACTGGAGGCTTTCAAAAAAGAGACTGGACAACCATTTGTCTGAAATATATATTATATATATTATACTTATTCAATTTCTATACCGCCCCTCTCCCGTAGGACTCGGGGTGGTTTACAACCCAATAAAAACATATAAAACAATAAATATTTAAAATTAAATTAAATTAAATAAATACAAGGCTGTTACTAAAAACCTGTTAAAAAAACCCAATTCTAAAACTCGAACAGCCTTGTTTAAAAATTTAAAACCCGAGGAGATCTAGGCCAATGGTATAGGGTCTCCTGCTCAGACAGTGGGATGGACTAGAAGACCTCCAAGATCCCTTCCACCTCTGTTATTCTATGTTTTATGTTCAATATTCTGGGTAGCGAAACTTCTTCTAGGTCACTTGCAGCCTCTCAGTTAATTTTTAGCCTTCTGTGGCTTTTGAACATGCCCAATTCACTACGCTGTCTTTGGGGGGATAGATGCTTAAATTTCTGCCATAGTGGGTTTTCCAGTAGAAAACTGATAACTCTTCTTTTTCAGAGTCTAACTATACCTTAGACTAATACATGGCTAGCAATTCTAGCATGGGTTTTTAAAATGAAATGGCAGGGGGGGTATGTGAGAGTGTGTTTGGGAAAAGTGCATTTGGTTACTAAACAGCCCACATGTTTGCAGTTAAGATCTGCTTCAGAACCCAAATCCTCATAATCAGTGAAAGACTACAATCCTTATAGTTTTAACCTTCTGGGGAAGTATTAGATAAATATAGCTGCATATGTGAGGGAGAAAAGGACATTGAACATGAGCTGAAGGAGAATGCTGTGAACTAGGGAAATACTGTCATCTTGCTCAGCCTGGAGAATCAGAGGTTCTCAGTTATCATGCTTTATGTGGATTGGATGAAGGACTCCAGCATGAATGGTTGCTATAATGTTTTGTAAATTTGCTTTCTCCACATTCAGATCTTTCATTATCCCTGAAGTTATATGGATGGACGAAGTATCAGTGGTTATAGCGGAAAACGGGTTTCACAAATCCTGCAATTCTGAAACTTATTTATTTATTTATTTATTTATTTATTTATTTGTTTGTTTGTTTTTCAAATTTCTATACCACCCCTCTCCCGAAGGACTCGGGGTGGTGTACAGCCTAAAAATTAAAAAACATATAAATATACAAAATTAGAATAATTAAAAATGAATTAAACAATTTTGGCCATAAAATCCCCATTTAAAACCCAATATTTACGAATCATAAAAATTACTCAATCCCCCTAAAACATTTTAACCCTGCTGGAACTGGAGCTTCTATGCCAGGCCGGCCTGTTGAAAAAGGAACGTTTTTAGTTCCCAACGGAAGGTGCGTAAATCTGTCATCGTACGGAGTTCGGGGGGGGAGCTCGTTCCATAGCGTAGGAGCTCCCACAGAGAAGGCTCTCCCCCTGGGGGTCGCCAGCTGACATTGTCTGGCCGACGGCACCCTGATCAGGCCCTCTCTGTGGGAGCGTACCGGACGGCGGGAGGTATTTGCTAGCAGTAGGCGGTCCTGTAAGTATCCGGGTCCGATTCCATGGAGCGCTTTAAAGGTGGTCACTTATTCCTTTCCTTTCCCCAGCAATTAATAGGGTTGGAGGAGGATAACATTCAAGGGACATGAGAATGTGTCCCTTTATGCATATTTGTAAATTCCATAGCAAGGCACCCATTTCACAGTAATGGGGCATAATTTGAAGAATGCTTACCAGACTCTGTTTAATGTTTAAAACGTTAGTCTTTTTTTTTTAACAGAAATCCACAAAGAATATTCCCCTGATACCAAGTTAAATTAGCTTGAACTGGCTTGTTCTATCAGTTTCAGTGGATGGAAGTACAATATTTAGAAGTGGTTTTTCCATATTGCAGGCTTATTCTTGGTGATGAATGACAATGGTCTCTTGAGAAATTACATTTCTAAGTCTGTTATTAATCAGCAATCAGCTGAACCAAAGTCATCCCAGCAATTTTCTGTGGTTGGAGTCACACAGTGCATAAAGCCATAATGTGGCTTGTTACTGTAATTTTAGTTTAACATGCTGTGTGAACTCAGCAAGCTTGTTGAACAAGCCATGGCCTTAATATGATATATGAATTCAGTCTGTCTTTGTTAACCATTCTATTTTACTTTAAGAAGCAATCCTTATCCCAACAGAACATAAAAACTTATGGAATGTATTTTGAATTAACATACATGGGACCTGGCTAGCTTTACCTGCCCCAGAGCAGTACTTTATCCCATTTTGGCTCTGCTCCTTGATTAACTTATTCCTAAATAGTTCCATAGTTGCAGTGGGATGATTCCAGAGTACGTGATCTGAAGTCTATATTCTTCCTTATGTTTGCAATTCAATGCAATATCAGACTGGATCGGCTTATTTCTATGGAGGCAATGTGTATTCTTAATTACTCTAGCCTGTAATTCCAATATACTGGTACGTAGTGCGGTTGCAGTGAAAAAATGGTGAGACTAATTAAAATTATACCAGCTCAAAGAGGTTTTCTTTTATCCTTTTGTAAAATAGTGTAATGTGTAACTTAAGAAGCATGACTACTTTGTCATCATTCTTACACCATATGGCACAATAATAGCTAATGATAATAATAGGATTTTGTATTCTGAGCAGAAGCACGCTTTTGGCATGAACTGTACCATATCCATGTACAGTAGCTTATACAGGCAATGATGATGACATTGTAAGGAAAGATATGCTGTTTTATGTCTTAGTTTTTTCCATCCAATGATTTTGTTTTCCTTATTCTACCTCCCTGTGATGCTTAGATATCATAGAATTAATTATTTTACATAGTATAGGAATAAGTTTGAGATGACTGCTTTTAACATATGTGAATGAACCACAACCAGAGCTCATATTAATTTAAATAGTTTTAATCAACTACACATGGAACTTGCAAGTAACTGAGTATAAAGAAATCAAGTAAACTAGATATGGTGGACAATCCAAACCATTTTAAAAAAGCGTATTGAATTTCTACCTCGGGTTTTTTTGTTAGGGATCATAAAAGATTGCACTACCACCGAGACGAACTTAATTTTGAATTTGATCACAGCAGCTAGGCTGCTGGTGGGACAATACTGGAAGAAGCCAGAAATACCACCTATTGAAGATTGGACTTTGAAAGTAATACAGTTGGCAGAAATGGCGAAAATTTCGGCATATTTGAAGGATCGCTCAAATGAACAATATATGATAGACTGGAAACAGTGGATAGACTATATACAAGAGAAACACCAATCAAATAAAATGTATCTGGCGTATAGTTGAGGCTTGAAGTGAGGAGTGAAGAATGTTTACCAAATCAGACGTTTACAAAGACTAATACCTAATGTTGTATTTTTATGTTCTATGATGATTGCTTCTTAATATGATCTTGGGTTTAATGTTGATTGCTTTAATATTGAAAAAGCGTACTGAATTTCTACCTCAGGTAATTGAATTTCTACCTCAGGATCTTTTGTTAGGGATCACAAAAAATTGCACTACTACTGAAACGAATTTATTTCTGAAGCTCGAATGAACAATATGTGATAGACTAGAAACAGTAGATAGACCATATATAAGAGAAATACCAATCAAATAAACTGTATCAGGCGTATAGTTGAGGCTTGATGTGAGGAGTGAGGAATGTTTACTAAACCAGAAGTTTACAAAGACTAATACTTAGTATTGTATTTCAGGTTATACGATGATTGCTTCTTAATATGATCTTATGTTTAATGTTGATTGTTTTAATAAAAATTTTTTTACCAAAAAAAAAAAAGAAATCAAGTAAACTGTATTTATACATGAACCAAATATTAAGAGCTTGGAAATCAAAATTATGAAAACTTTATGTGGGATCTTTTAGGGTACAGCAAGTTTAATATGGCTTTTGCTTTCATAATCATAAAATCTTTTTAGTTGACAGTTGACCAAGAAAAATGACCCAGAGTGTTTCTGTGCCCTTAATAACAACTTGATCCGTAGCTTGTCAGATAAAACTGGCAAAAAGAATTAGAAGAGACCTGTAGGCCGCACTGCCTACCAATCATAGGCATAGTTTATAATGTGCACTGGTTGACATTCTCTGGAATTTCTCCCAAATCTCAGTAGTGCTAGCTATCCCAGATAACTGAATGGCTCTTATGTTTTTGAATTACGCAGGTTCAACATATGGGAAAGGAAAATCTGCTGATTGAACTCTGACATGTGGGTAAGAAATAGGTCAGCAAGGCTCTAAAATCGAGACTGTTTATAAAATATGATTAATACAATTAGCAAAGTCTGTTTTTATAGCTAAGAATGGTCATGGCTTTCCATCGCATTCTTGCAGGATGGCTTTGTTTCCCCCAATTTCCAGTCTAATTAGCAGCCTTGGGATTTCAGATGGCCTCCATTCAAATAGTTGTCACCTTTCAGCTTGTCACAGTTCTAAATCTAGGTTGTCCTGATTCCCCACACCTTATTCTGGAATTGGTTTACTTGGTGGGTGGATTCTCAGATTACAGTAGTAACTTGATTACAGTAGTAAATTACTTCATTGCCAAGAAGAAAGAAGCCAACTGCAGTTTACATCAACCCAATCCTCTGTATGTGTCAGTGCTACAGGCTTTAAATTCTAGGGCTTTTTTTCTCTCCTGCCTTTCTAGTTAATGGACATGCGGTGATTCTCATCAAGGTCACAAAAGTCAATGGGCACTGGGTGGCAGACTGCTTCTCTTTTGCAGGGGAAATACTGGTCTTTTGTGGCTAACTTCATTTCTAATAGTGTTTTGATAATGGGGCTGATCAGACTTGGCTTCTGAGATTAACAAGTCCAGTTAGACTAGACATTATCTTACTCATCCTATGCATTATATTATGCACATGGAGATACAGTTAAAGGTTTCAAACTTTTAGAAGGAGAAGAAAGCACAGAACAAGACAATTTGAATGTTCCCATTTCTATTTCGATTACTTTTGATCTATAGTGAAATCACGAGGGGAGAGTTTTCATGAAATAGACCTAAATGCTACGAAACCTTTGTCAAAGAGATGAGTGGAAGGGGCTGCTTAAAAGTTGAAAATTCTATTTACAGGTCAGAATCTGAAAGTTGCATGATTTAGTCATGGGCATTTATAGCTGTATGGGCCTTGAGTCCTGACCACAATTGAGCCCAAAGTTTATGTTGTTAAGTGTGACCATTGTTGAGTGAGTTTTGCCCCATTTGATGACCTTTCTTGCCTCAGTTGTTAAGTGAATCACTGCAGTTGTTAAATTAGTTAGTCACATGATTGTTTCTGTGAATCTGGCTTCCTCATTGACTTTGCTTGTCAGAAAATCGCAAAAGGGGATCCCATGACTCTGGGACTATACAAACATCATAAATATGAGACAGTTGCCAAGTAGCTAAATTTTGATCATGTGACCATGGGGATGCTGCAATGGTTGTATGTGTGAAAAATGGTCATAAGTCATTTTTGTTTTAGTGCTGTGGTAGCTTTGAATGGTCGCTAAACAAACTGTTGTAAGTCTGTATTGGGCCTAGCTTAGGCTTATGGGTCATAGTGAAACATTGACATTCTGCCACTGATGCTGTTGCAAAATATAGAGCAGTGGTGGCGAACCTATGGCACGCGTGCCAGAGACGGCACTCAGAGCCCTCTCTGTGGGCATGCCCGCCATGCCCCGGAGATGACAACCGTCCCTCTTCAACCAGCCACCTGCCGAGGTCCCATGTGGCTGGATGCATCCTAGCACCCATGCGCTCGCTGGCCTCTGTGTGCAGGGGCCGATGGTGTCAGGCAGAAGCTGCCCCGGCCCCTGCCTCACCTTGCCCTGTGACAATGGCACCTCCGCCCTGCCTCACCCCGCAGGACGAGCCTCCTGCCCACCTGCCAGAGACCCCCTGGATCTCCCCCAACCCTGTCCGGCCCCCACAGGCGTCCCTCCCCACAAGCAACATTGAGGTGATCACACCCACCTTGGCCACACCCATTCAGTCTGCTATGACCACCCCAGCCATGCCCATCCAGTGGGCCACTCCCACCTGGCACCCGGCAATAAATAAGTGGGTTTTTGGTTGCAGTTTGGGCACTCAGTCTCTAAAAGGTTTGCCATCACTGATATAGAGAATGTAACAGTCTTGAGGTTAAGAATTTCTTATGAATCCCCAGTTCTGGATAGGGTACTTGCTCAATAGCAAATTCCAGTCCTTTCTAACCACCCTTTCTCATTTTAGAAAGAGGAGAACAAAAGTCATTTTATTACTATTAGTATTAAACAACAAGGAGCCCCCAATTGCCTACTTATTGGATATCACTCAGAAATGTATAGCAGGATCTAGATTTACTTTTTGTTCAGAAACGAACACATAGAAGACATAGTGGGAAATTGAATGCTCATCTCTCAAATGATTTACTGGTCTGCTTGAGCTATGAATAATGGTACAAATCACATCGATGGTGAGAACTTAAATCCCTTTCTCACTAGTTGGTTTTCTTTACTTCAACATAAGCTATAATGTGATAACCTTCAGAGCCAAACATGAAGGAATTGGGATGGTGTTGCAAAGCAAGATTTGATTTTCTGCTTGATTGCAAAACTAATAAAGACTATCAGAGGGAAAATATATTCGGATTTTAAATGTATTTCCGAAAGAGCACAGGGGCAAGAATTTTTGAAAAGGTGCTTTTTAAAAAAATATCTAAATGAATCTTTTCAAGCCATGGATTCCTAATCAGTAGCCTTAAGGAAAAATGTAAAAGTAGTGCATCTGGAGCAAAACAATCCACTCTCCTTCCATATGTGAACAGCAGATAACTTCAGCAAGATATATTGAAGGCTACACCTTTACCTCCCTCCACTGTTTAAATTTAAACCACAGACAGGTGTAGCCACTCTGAATTGTTTGATGGCAATGCCTAATACTGTTGCATCATGGCAGGAAGATTTCCACATGGTGTGGTAGGGAATGTGATTAGCAGAATGTTCCTGCTAAATCCTGATTCACTGAATTCTTCAGGCAGTTGTCCTGGAGCCAATTCTTCAGAATGCTATTGATGTAAGCTGGTTTATCCAATTATTCACACACAGAAGCTGAAATGCACTGGAATACTTTTCAGTGCTACAGAATTAAGTTCCAAGGCTTGCAAACTTGGTACAAATGGAGATGCTAAAACATAGTTAACCTATCTTGCATTCAGCTGGTGGGGGAAATGTCATTTCCCCACCTCCATTTGGCAAATATTGCAAATATTGCTTCTTGCAAGTATTCCTGCTGAAGTCAGTGGGGACCATAAGGCCAATTGTAGCTTGCAGAACAAAGCTTGGCTTAATGGGCCGTGTGTCCCCTATTCCTTAGCCAGTATTACTGTATTTGATAACTTGGGAATAATTTTGTTTCTTTATTCACATGAGTTGATAATTTTATTCCACTTGCCATTTGTTATTGAATGTATTGCTTCATGGAGTTTCAGGAATGATTTTTTAAAATAGCCTTTAGGTTGGATCAGCCCATCATAGTCTTTTATTCCTTTGACACGGTACTCTGCTTTGCAAAAATATCTCTTCTAGATCGGAGAGTGACAGCTACATTCACCGATACATTAAGGTCATTCAGTTTAACCTTAGACTTGTATATTATCTTAAGAATAGAATTCTCATGCAAATGTTTATATTTTTTGGGAGGTGGGGGGTTCTTCCTCAAAGCAATCAGTAATGAATATATATTTGTGTTTCTAGAGTGCTGATAGATTTCACTGTCCTGCCTTACAGTGTTTTTACAACAATGTTATTTCTAAACTAATTTGTTTCCAAACAGTAGGGCAGAAGAAGTGCTTCAGGGGAAAGGAAAAGGGGAGAAAAAGTGGGAAGAGCTCTCCTGGAAGTCATTGATGTTGTTAAATACAGAACGTCTGGAAGAATAGACATAAGAGAAGTACACCAGCCCAGATGTTGTTGATAATGTAAAAAAATAAAAACTTTCTTATTGACCTCATCTAATCAATTGAGAAAGTAACACTGACTGGAGACACTGTGCAAGCAGGCAACCCTATAAATATTTCTAATGTAATGTTTTTATAAGCTGAATAGGTCTGGTCAGCTAGTTTTGAAAAGTAGTAGTAGAGGATGAAAGAAAGATTCCCTTGTGACTGTATGCAGGTGAAAAAGTGTCACTTTCTAATGGCTTCTCTGATCTGGCCCTTTTTGCCATTGGATGGGATTGTTTGTCTTAGTGTCTTTCTTTTTTCCTCCATCCCGTGGTTCTTGTTTTTCAAAGCAAGCTAGCTCAGAACATGATGTGGGCCTGGGTTGAATCAGTGGGACCCAGGCTTTGTCAGTGTAAAACAATTGTTATTTTTCTTGCTTTGTCTCCTTAAGGCAAAAATAACCTTATTCTCCTTTCTCCTGTTTTGGAAAAAATTAGCTTGATCAAAAAGTCTGGGGAACTTGCAAGCATGTAGTTATTGTAAAACTTCGGTTGGCCTAATAAAAAGATCCAAGTAGATTTGTAAATCTTATTTGACATAATTACCTTATCCAACCATTTCTTGGCTGGAAAGAAAACAGTTCTTAAGGCCCACAGACTGAATCATACTAATTGTTTTTTTCAAGCATTCCAGAATCCACGCTAAATAGCATTAATCTGTTGCTATAGATTTCCTAGCACACTGATATCTACAGGGGAGAATGCTGGAACAACTGGGAAAGAGCCAGATACTGGAGTCAGTAGTCAGAAATGAAGTGCACTCCTGAATATTAGCTTGCACAATTTTATCCCTACCATATCAGCATTATGTGGACAGATGGAACAAGGAGCCACAAGGGAACCACAGATGGTATCTACCGGTATGAGTACATCAGTGGCCATAGACTATATGCCAGTGAACTCAGAGTTTATGCTAAATAGCAGGAGAGGAAAAAACTTTTTTTTTTTCCTGGGGCTATAACATAGGACTGAATGAAATTGAGCAGGGCTAGGCTTTCTGTTTTTCCCCTAACAAAAGAAGGGCAAATTGGTCTTCCTTTTAACAAGCCAAGAAAAATGGCACTTGCTCCAGGGAAAGAAACATGGAATCAGTGAGTTAGAGGGGTTCTTAAAAGTCGCATTTCCAACCTTCTCCTCCAGGCAGGATCCATGATTAGAACAATATTTTTCAGCCTCATGCATGGATTTCAACTCCTGGAATTCCTCATCTAGCCATGTGCATTCACAGTACAGGTAGTCCTTGACTTTCAACAGTTTACTTTGTGACTGTTCCGAAATTACAATGGCACTGAAAAAAGTGACTTATTTATTAATTAAATTTATTAATTAAATTTTTATGCCGCTCCTCTCCGAAGACTCGGAGCGGCTAACAGCATAAATAAAACAACATTTCAACATTTCAAAACTAAAACCAAAGCTGAAAAGCGTTTAAAAAGACCCCAAACACATTCATCATTCGCACACAATCACAGTCATCCCCAGGCCTGCCGGCATAAATAGGTTTTTAGATTCTTCCGGAAGGCCAGGAGAGTGGGGGAAACGCGGACTTCAGGGGGCAGTTGGTTCCAGAGGGTGGGCGCCGCAACAGAGAAGGCCCTGCCCCTAGGACCCGCCAGACGACATTGTTTCGCTGACAGGACCCGGAGGAGGCCGACCCTGTGCGCTCTCACCGGTCGAAGGGAAGAATGTGGCAGAAGACGGTCCTGTAAGTATCCTGGTCCCATGCCATAAAGGGCTTTATAGGTAATAACCAACACTTTGAATTGCGCTCGGAGACCAATAGGCAACCAATGCAGCATGCAGAGAGTTGACGAAATGTGGGCACAACGTGGAAGGCCCACAATTGCTCGTGCAGCTGCATTTTGCACTAATTGTAGTCTCCGAACACTCTTCAAGGGTAGCCCCATGTAGAGAGCATTGCAGTAGTCGATCCTCGAGGTGACAAGGGCATGTGTGACTGTGAGTAGAGACTCCCGATCCAAATAAGGGCGCAACTGGTGAACCAAGCGAACCTGGGCAAATGCCCCCCTCGCCACAGCCGACAAATGATGTTCCAATGTCAGCCGTGGATCGAGGAGGACTCCCAAGTTGCGCACCTTCTCCGAGGGGTTTATAATTTATAACTTTATGACCATTTTTCACACTTTTGACCGTTGCAGCATCCCCATGGTCATGTGATTTAGATTCAGATGTTTGACAACTGACTCACATTTATACAGTTGCAGTGTCCCGGGTCATGTGATCACCTTTTGCGACTTTCTGACAAGCAAACTCAATGGGAAACCAGATTCACTTAGTAATTTAACAACTGCGGTGATTCACTTAAGAAATGTGGCAAGAAAAGTCATGAAATGGGGGCAAAACTCACTTAACAATGTCTCACTTAACATAAACTTTGGGCTCAATTGTCATAATTTGAGGACTACCTGTAGTTTGCTTTTTCTCTTGAAAAGGCGTTCTTTTAAGATGGTTGTATTGAACTGTTTAGCTTCTAGTTCTCAAGAATTGTAATACCATCTTAGTAAGGAATGTGGGGGGGGGAGGAGAAATTTAATTAGTACAAACAGCTGGCTTTAATAATACACAGTTCCTTTAGAGAGGAATTCAGAGGCTGAGTTTTTTTGTAAGTTAATGGCAATTTCAACAGAATCTATGATACTCTCATGATGAGGAAATTTTTCAAGGTGAGGCAATAGGAGCTGGTAGTGTCCTATCACGAGGACCTGCTTTTTAAATTCATATTCTTCCGCACAAGGCAATATACAAAATGATTAGCTATTCCTTCAGTATTTCTACAATATTTCTTTTTGTGAGCCTCTGGCAACAATAGTAATATATAGCCTTTTGTGAGTATGATTCTTTCTTGCAGGTCTGCTGCTTTCAGTGTTCATAGAATATGGCATTATCCTGATGTCAGGAGGATATAAAATTGAGACCGCATAGCCCTTTTGTTGCCTCCAGAGCTCTTTCAGGGGGTTTGGATCCTTTTTTAAAATTGGGCTATCTGAAGAGAAGATTGGACACAGTAAGCCTTGTAAAGGCTTAAGGGAGCTATTTCATCCTTTAACCTCTGATCTCTCCAAAAGGCTTATGACCCCGCCTACTTTTGGCATGAGGCTTTCTACCTGCTGTGTGAAGTCTGGAGCAGCCTTGAACTTGATAGTAATTATGCATCTCTGATTTAGAGACTGCCTACTTTTTAACCAACATCTGTCTTTGACAGCAACTTAATGTAAGGAATCGTGTTCACATAACAGGTAGTCCTTGCTTAGCAACCACAATTAGGACTGGTAACACCATCAATAGCGATGCGGTTGCTAAGTGGAAAATCATATGACTGTGATGGGCTTGCGCCCTACTTCCTCTTCAGTTGTTAAGCAAATCACCATGGTCATTAAGCGAAACACCATGTGGCCACAACTTACGATTTTACTTTTACTTTTTGGTTAACTCTGCTTGTTGCAAGACAGTTGCAAAGTTGCGATCACATGACCACAGGATGTTGCGACAGTCATAAATGCGTGCTGGCTGCAAAATGCCTGAATGGCAATCCTCTGACCATGGGATGCTGCAACCGTCATAAATGTGAAGATTGGCCATAAAGCTGCTTTTTAACGCCACTGGAACTTCAAAGGATTGCTAAACAAGGCAGCCCGTAGGTGAGGCCTACCTGTATTATAAAGCTTTACGTGCTGAATCTTGCATGTAAAAGAGCTTTAAAGACGAAAAAGCTAAAAGTTGGTACAGCATTTTTTTCCTGGTTAGCTAACTAATGCTACTCTCCTAAGAGACAAATGCTGCAGTAGAATAATGTAATTAGGACAATCAAGACTGAAAAATACTTTTGCATTTTGGTGTCAACAATCAATCAAATGGAAAACCTATGTGACTAGAGAGTAAATGATTTTATTTTAGTCACATCACCAGTATTCACCTATGCCAATGAACTGCACAAGGACTCTTTTACAATGCTTCCCTGGAGGCTTAAATGGTTTTATTAACCCTTGTGTGCTATTTATGTTACTACGAGAAACTCAAACTGGATGTTACTCAGGAAAATGTGAAAAGTACCCCTTGCCTCACCTTTTAAAACTTTTGAAATAACAATAACAAAGCCATCTCTCTGAAGTTACAAGTTTGAGGGGGAGAAATGGAGAAGAAAAATGGTTTTAAGCAATGTGTCTTAGCTGGTTTGGCCTTTATCATGTAAAAGAAGATGGAGTAATAGAGACCATTCTGGACAATTTGATAACTCAGGTCTATTATTTATCATATGCTTTCTCTAAATTAACAAGCATAAGCTTTTTTACATCTATACATTTTTCTATGAGCTACTGAAGAGCAAAACCCTAATTTACACACCCTTGGCTGGTATAAAACTACAAAGTGCTTTTCAAACTTTGCTCATTTTTATTTCTTGCATCCTTTAAATCACAGTTCAGCAAAACACTTTCCTAGGCATTCCCCAAAACTAATCCTCCTGTAATTTTGTAATCAAAGTTGCTTTTGCTACATTTTCCTTGGTGTACAGGAACAATAACATTTTTCATCATTACCATCAAGCCTTGATTGAGTCTTCGGGCAAACATTAAATCTGTCCCAGGTTAATGTTGCCGGATCCAATCTGGGTCGGTCACCGGGACCAGAGGTTTAATCTTCCAAGCTTTCGGATTCGTGCTGGAGCCCCCATCCTCAGGCAACTTCTCTCTATCAGCATGTGTGCTGTTCTTTGTGTGGTATTTATAGTTCAAAAAGCACATAACTAAGTCAAAACCATGCTTTAACATTTATCCTGTTACACTATATAGATCTGTAGTTTAACCATTTCAATGACTTCCTTTTCATTATTATTTTTCTTGGACACTTAATATATGTCATATGTTTCAGTTCCACTCTTCAAACATGATTGTCCCCATACAATCTCTGAAATACTCCTCTCTGTTGGGAAATTAATCTGTTTCTTGATACTTTTTTAAACTGGACGTATCTTTTTTTCTTGCAGTCTTTTTACTTCCCTTTATTTTATTTTCTTCCATCTCTGTTTTATTCTGATATCTACAACTTCCAGTTTTAAAAAGTCTTTCTATCCCACATTCAGAACATCTTCTAACCTTTGTATCCTTCATTAATTATTTTATTTAAATCAGCTTTACCTTTTGGTTAATTCTTTTGCATGTACATGCATAAATAAATATACTTAAATAATGCATTTGAAATGAAGAGATCTCTTTCTAAGTAAAAATTGATAGTTATTATCTGGGATCTCGGAAGAACCCAGTTGTTTCCTTTTTTTTTTATTCCCATCTATCAATTCATGTCACAATATTTTTTCTCTCTAGATCACATTCTTTCAGTATGTTCTTTCCCTTTCACCCAAAACTCATTTCTGATTCTTTCATCATCACCATTCACTGTAATGTAACTTTCAGCTATCACTATCTTTTATACTTTTTTACAGATCTATCACAATCTAGGGGGCCCTAGGAATCCTTCCCCTTTCCTTTCCTTTCCTTTCCTTTCCTTTCCTTTCCTTTCCTTTCCTTTCCTTTCCTTTATTTCCCCTTTCCTTTCCTTTCCTTTCCTTTCCTTTCCTTCCCCTTTCCTTTCCTTTCCTTTCCTTTCCTTCCCCTTTCCTTTCCTTTCCTTTCCTTTCCTTTCCTTTCTTTCCCCTTTCCTTTCCTTTCCTTTCCTTTCCTTTCTTTCCCCTTTCCTTTCCTTTCCTTTCCTTTCCTTTCCTTTCCTTTCCTTTCCTTCCCCTTTCCTTTCCTTTCCTTTCCTTTCCTTCCCTTTCCTTTCCTTTCCTTTCCTTTCCTTTCTTTCCCCTTTCCTTTCCTTTCCTTTCCTTTCCTTTCCTTTCCTTTCCTTTCTTTCCCCTTTCCTTTCCTTTCCTTTCCTTTCCTTTCCTTTCCTTTCCTTTCCTTTCCTTTTCCTTTTCCTTTCCTTTCCTTTCCTTTCCTTTCCTTTCCTTTCCTTTCCTTTCCTTTCCTTTTCCTTTCCTTTCCTTTCCTTTCCTTTCCTTTCCTTTCCTTTCCTTTCCTTTCCTTTCCTTTCCTTTCCTTTCCTTTCCTTTCCTTTCCTTTTCCTTTCCTTTCCTTTCCTTTTCCTTTCCTTTTCCTTTCCTTTCCTTTCCTTTCCTTCTTAGTTTTAATCTTCTATATTCTATGGTCATCATCTCTATTATCCATCATGACTGTTAATATTTGTCTTACTGTGGATCATTTGTACAAATCTTGCTGTTTAAAGATTTTTTCCCTCAGGAGAAAAGAGGTAATAATAGGGCTCACTAGGTTTGAAAAGGAATACCTAGAATTAATCACAATTCAAGAACTGACAGCTCTTTGACTCTCCATTTAAAATCAGAGTTAGGATTAGAAATAAGGTCTTCTCTCTGTAATGTATCAAGCTGCTGTGTAGTGTATCAAGGTGCAGAACTTTTTTTTCATATAGAACATATTTCTATAAACATCTCAATGGATGATAGTAAACTGTGCCTGGACTTGGAAGCTAAACAAGCCCAGATCTGGTTAGGTTCTGCATGGGAGACCAGCTGGGAATCCCAGAGCAATTAGTTAGTCTGGAATGTAATAAGTAAAATAAAAGGCAGTGACAAGCCATTTCTGCAAAGTTGTTACGTAATTTTATTGGTCATATATTCCCCACATCTAGCTTGATTTCAGGGAATCTTGATTACATATGTTTTCTATAAGCAGTGGTTCAAATTCCAGTTTGACCAAAGCCAGGCATATTGCACTACATGTCCTTGTGAAATATAAGAAAAATAAATTTCAACATAACTTTTAACAGAGGTGGTTTATCTAGATGGTATCTTATGCCTTGTTATTTGTTTAAATAAGGTATCCTAAAAAAAACGTTTTATTGTCTAGCTTTATTACCTTTGAGCACATGTATTTTCATGATGCAAAGCTTATCTCTTGTTAAGAATGAGCATTTCTGACAGAGTCCAGGCTATTTTGTAATATTGTCCATCACATTTTAGCTACTGTCAACTGGTTTTAGAAATAGTTTCTTGCTTCTCTCTTTAGACTTTTCTTTTGTTAGATGTCTGACTAATTTTGTTTGTCTATTATATAATCTAGGAGACACTTCCCTTACATATTTATATCAGTATTTGCAAGAAGAGCACCGTTCCCCTCTTTGCATGGTATCTTTAATTGAATACTGCTTTTGTGTAGGCGGGGTATGAATCCAAAGAAACATTCAGTTTTTCCTCTCCTGAACATTTTACTTTCTGCTTTTATTTTCCTTGCAACCTTATCCATTGAAAGCACTTTTGGGTTCTTCTGTCTCACAGTCTGTCTTCAAGGTTAGCCATTGCTAAGCAACCAGCACACAAAGTTCAAGGCTGGTCAGCCAAGTGCAATGCATTTCCCAGGTTATCTCTCCGATATGAAGTTAAGGGTGACTGGAGTCAGGAGGGGGAAGCAGCAGTCCTGGGCGAAGGAGGAGGAGGGAGTCAGTCGCTGTGACTTTGAACAAGGTTCTGGCAAGAGAAGAGATTTCAATTCCATCAGAATGGTTCTTTTCCTTGGGGGAATGGAAGCCTGAGCTCTGCCCCATCGTATTAATTCCACCCCTGCTAAACGTTCCCAGTTGTCTAGCAACCACACAGGACTCTTCTGGAAAAGAAGCAGTTGCTATAGGGTTTGGAGTTCAGCTCCCCCAGCAGACTTTCACAGTCACAACCCCCTTGTCAATCAAGAGGTGCCAACATTGAGATCTCATCTTCATTTTGTGTGTACCTAGTTGTATAAGTGAGGTTGTACACATGTTATGTGCAGGTTTTACTTGCCATTTAAAATTATTTGAGATGGGTTGGGTATCATCACTATCATTATCATCAGCAGCACCAATCATCAATCATCTCCATATTTTAGGTTCCAGATAGCTTAGTGTTTAAATGTGTAAGTGAACAATGCAATTATAAAATCCTGTTCATTGGACCTATGTACAATGTGAAAACACAACTGTTGACATTCCTAATGATTGGCTTTCATGCATATAGTTCTAGGCACGGAGGTCTGAGATCAGGAAATACAGAGTTGGTGACTGTGTCTGCATTTCCCAGTCCACATTTTCCAATTCACAATGGTTACACAAATACATGGGTTTTATTCTGTTAGTCAATCTAGTTCTTGGGCCAGAGTCTAACCAAGCTCTAATGAGGCAACTTGCCAGATCAAACTTTCGAAAGCAAATAATAGCATGGTGGTGATCAGATGTGCCAGAGAAACCTATCCCAAGTGGGTGCGGTTCTGATCTATTGAGACTCAAAGCCATATAATATAGACAGCTGGAGACCACCAGATTGGGAAGGGTTACATCCAATCACCACTGTGCTATTTGCTACTTGATCTGGCAAATTGCTTTAGCAGATGGAGCATCATCATTCCTTTAAATACGAATGATATAACAGGCAAAGTCTTCAAATGTCTCCTGGTGATTTTATACTGGATACATCCATGTCATTTTCTTGGCAGCAATATGGAAGTTGCTTACCCTTGCCTTCTTCTGGGTATTTTTGTTGTGGTGGTGGTGTTGGTTTTACTTCCCCAAAGAGCTAATTTTGCCAAATACTGATTGTCAAGATGTGGTAAGGGAGAACAGGGCTGTTGCTGTGATTCCTTCTTTTAGAGAGCAACTAAAGTCCAAGCTGATGTTAGGAGAAGAGTGACAGAGGTTGATAGGGACTGATTGTGGATCACAGTGAAAGACCTTATCTTTCAGCCATACAGATCTTCTAAACCAGCGGTTCTCAACCTTTGGGTCGCGACCCCATTTGGGGTCGAACGGCCGTTTCGCGGGGGTCGCCGGACACCGCGGTCCGCCATTTTGTTTTTTTGTTTTTTGTTTGTCGCGCGCGCGCCACGCATGCGCGGTTCGGGCCGTCGCGCGCGTGCTGCGCATGCACAGATCGGCCCGTCGCGGTCCGCCATTTTGTTTTTGGTTTTGTTCTTTCGTCGCGCATGCGCCACGCATGCGCGGTTCGGGCCGCTGCGCGTGCGCTGCGCATGCGCGGATCGGCCCGTCGCGGTCCGCCATTTTGTTTTTGGTTTTTTTTCCTGTTGCGCGCGCCGCGCATGCGCGGATCAGCCCAACGCGCACACGCGCGCGCCGGGGTCGTGCCGTGCATGGGCGGGGCAAGTGGGGTCTCAACCTGAAAAAGGTTGAGAACCACTGTTCTAAACAGTGTGTAGTTCCCGTACAGTCTGCTTATGTGGGATAAGAAAACTGTTTTTTCCCCCTCAGGGTTCCCGATTGCTCATGGAGTTTTTATCTGCATAGAGATCATACACACCAACTGGCAAATGCACGAAGGTGAAGGGTGAGGCTTGCTGCCAAGTATATTTCTTCCTTCCCCCTAAGTACACATTTATTCTACTTGCTTAAAATGTTTGCATTGGACTCGTAAGTCCATTGCTTCTAGAGCAATCATTCCCTCGAATATAGGGATCCTGAGAATAAGAAATTTCTACTACCTTTATTGGTCTGTGATGTTGTCAGCTTAAATGGCCATAATTTTACTATTTCTTCTATAGAACACTTATCCAAGTGGACACATAGCTTAGAGGTAGTGCCCAAGATCTAAAAAATCAATAGACCACAAGTTTAGTCTTCCCATTCTTACATATTAAAGCAAAAACAGAAGAACAACAAACATCTACTTTACTTTTTGCTCATTCTATCTATAAATCCAATTTTCCTCTTTTTTTCTCTTCTGATATGTAATAAAAAGTTATTTTGAGGCCTTCAAGATGACTTTTTTTTACTTAAAATATAATATTTTACATTCTATATAAAATTTTATATTCTATGTAAAATTTATATTTATATAATATAAATATTATATATGCTATAATATTTATTGGTAATCTGGATGATACCAGTACTGATCTCATCCTTTGGTTTTTCTTTTGTTTTCCATTTCCCCCCCAATTCAGAAAAATGAATTTCTGCTCTTAGAAGATACATCTTCTGTGGTGGCACATTTGATGTGTTCACTCACTGTATTCAAATCATACTTTTATACTAGGCATTCCAGAGGACATGTGATACCTGACTAATATCAGAGGACGTGTGTTTTATTTATTATGGGTAGATGTGTGGCAGGGAAGGAAAAAAAAACCCGCTGGTGTCTTTCTGTGATGAGAGAGTAATGTGTTGTTCTGCCTCATACCTGCCACCCAGGTCCTGAGACCAATGCATACTTAGATAAAATAGGGAAGGACCTATGGTTTGACTGCAAGACAGTCCTTGATTCAGCTGCTGCAATCAATGGTTGGCTGGCACTACTTGTCCATAGAAGGGGACAGAACATGGAGACATGAATATTTGGACAATGCAATATCTCTTCCTTCCCCCAGACTTGGATAAATCTGATCCAGATACTGCAACATGGTTTTTTGTGTGGGGAAGCATTCCTCTATCTTTTAAAAATATGTTTACTTCATTTTCATTTTCCTTATTTCTTTAAATTTTCTTCTTTGAAAAATGTCGGCATCTGCCTGCGGGAGGCAGAAATATTGGGAATTGGCTGTTATAAGGGTGAAGGTTCATTCTCCAAGTTTGTGGGTTGGTTTCCGAACGTTTTGTTAGCCCGGTAACAAAATATTCGGAAACCATCCCAAGCTTGGAGAACGAACTTTCACCCTCATCCTACACCCGAGCTACAGATATTCGGCACTATTGCAAGTTAGCTGTTATATTCTGGATTTCCTCCACACACCATTCTGAGTAGGGATATGTACAGTATTATAGATTGAGGGATGATATATTCTATTGTATGAGAGGAGCAACCCTATGTTGGGCATTGGGATGCCTTGGGAGACTGCTTTTCAGTGAGGTGTAGTCTGAACAGGTAGTCCTCGACTTATATTTATTTATTTGTTTGGGCTTGTATGCCGCTCCTCTCCGGAGACTCGGAGCGGCTAACAACATATATATAAACAACAAATTACAATAAAAATCCCAAACAAGAAATATCTAAAAAATACAATAAAACACCCACTCAAATTCAACAATCAACCACAATCATCCCCAGGCCTGCCGGCAAAGATAAGTTTTAAGGTTTTTTCAGAAGGCCGGGAGAGTCGGAGAAATGCGGACTTCAGGAGGCAGTTGGTTCCAGAGGGCGGGCGCCACAACAGAGAAAGTTCCAGAGGGCGGGCGCCACAACAGAGAAAACTCTCCCCCTAGGGCCCATCACACGACATTGTTTCGCTGACGGGACCCAGAGGAGGCCGACCCTGTGTGCTCTCACCGGTCGTAGGGAAGTATGTGGCAGAAGGCGGTCCCGTAAGTATCCTGGTCCCATGCCATGAAGGGCTTTATAGGTAATAACCAACACTTTGAACTGCGCTCAGAGACCAATAGGCAACCAATGCAGCGTGCGGAGAGTTGGTGAGATGTGGGCACAACACGGAAGGCCCACAACTGCTCACGCAGCTGCATTTTGCACTAATTGTAGTCTCCGAACACTCTTCAAGGGTAGCCCCATGTAGAGAGCATTGCAGTAGTCGATAGCAGTTTGTTTAGTGACCATTCAAAGTTACAATGCCACTGAAAAAAGTGACTTATGACCATTTTTCACTCTTACAACTGTTGCAGAATCCCCATGGTCACATGATCAAAATTCAGATGTTTGGCATATTTATGATGGTTGCAGGGTTCTGGGATCATGTGATCCCCTTTTGCGGGCTTCTGACAAGCAAAGTCAATGGGAAAACCGGATTCACTTAACAACCATGTTGTTAATTTAACTGCAATGATTCACTTAACAACTGTGGCAAGAAAGATCAGAACATGGGGCAAAACTCACTTAACAAATGTCTCACTTATCAACCTAAATTTTGGGCTCAATTGTGGTGCTGAGTCAAAGACTACTTGTATAATACAAGAAGAAGGAGGAGGAGGAGGAGAGGAAGAGGGAGAAGGAGAAGGAGAAGAAGGGGAAGAAGAGGAAGAGGAAGAGGAAGAAGAAGAAGAAGAAGAAGAAGAAGAAGAAGAAGAAGAAGAAGAAGAAGAAGAAGAAGAAGAAGAAGAAAAAGAAAGAAAGAAGAAGAAAGTCCATAATATAATTGCATTTGCTTTTATGGGAGAAAGTAAAAGAGTGTGAATATATAGAAGCATGTATAGAATTTAGCTATATACAGTACTGTACTGAATTGGGGTGATTTGGGTGCTAGGCAAATCAAATCCAGTTGTAGAAAGAACCCAAAATTGATTTATTCCCCCCAATTCTTTGTCAAGTGATGGGAAAATCTGAAGGAACAGAAAATCTGTTCACGCGTAATGGGATGACATAATAAAGTTGGCTCTGGGCTTGGCTGTGTGTCTCCAGGTTCAGTGTTTGCAGTTTGTGGTGTGCCCACTTGTAGCATGGAACAAACTGGCCAAAATAAAACATTGTCTATATTTTGACACTCCCATTATTCAGTCTTCCCTACAACACATTTGGATGAAAGAGAAAGGTCAAGGAAGGCAGCACTTATTCATGTTCCCGCTCCAAGAAAGACATATTAACCACAGACCTCGGAAAAATAAAGCAGGGTAGCTGGTTAATGTTCTAGCACTTTAAACATTCCTGTACACCATGGGCTGATTTATTGTGCTGCATGTTCTACTCCTAATGCTCTAATCATTGGCTGATTCTAACAACTTGTGTAATGGAAAGGTCTTTTTTTTTTTTTGCTAGCAAACCCTGGGAACCTTGTGACTTTTAAATGCTCACTAGATCAATGAATATTTTAGAAACTCCTTGCCTAAATGACCTTCAGCTGGATGATCAAACCTTTCTGCTCATTCTTCCTCTCCTTCTCTGAAAGAGAAGCTTGTAATTAGACGAAATGAGGACAGGCTATGCATAAGTATCTGCTTTGCTGGGATTCCTGCCCAGAAAGGAAGTAAATAAATACTTTGAGCTGGTCAAAATATTTTGCATCTTTTATATTATTGATAGGTTTATGGTTTGATTGTGGAAGGTTGTAAAGTTTATATAGAGCAGTGGTCTATCTATCTATCTATCTATCTATCTATCTATCTATCTATCTACACACACACACACACACACACACACACACACCACATACCCATACAGAGCAAGAGCTGCTGACTCTCAGCAATCTTTCCAACAGACTGATTTTTTAAAAGTAATAATACCTGAGATATATATCCCTATATTAAGAGCCATGGTGGCGCAGTAGTTAGAATGCAGTATTATAGGCCGCTAACTAATTCACTGCTAACTCCAGGAGTTGACCGGGTCAAGATTGACTCAGCCTTCCATCCTTCCAAGGTCAGTAAAATGAGGATCCAGATTGGCAGGGACAATATGCTGACTCTGTAAACCACTTCGAGAGGGCTGTAAAGCATTGTGAAACAGTATATAAATCTTAAGTGTTACTGCTATTGCTATTAGTAGACAGTACTATTCTCACATCTTTTACTGTGGTAGAAATTTTGGTTAAGTCCAATGAAGTTAACTCTATTTTAGTTGCTTGGAACAGATCGTGAATGATTCCATATTTATATCTTGGAAACATTTCAAGGGGTTACTAATGAACATACTTAGCATAAATTATAAATAACACTCAATCAGAATTTCCTGTTTATTTTTTATTTTTACTTGGTCACAGAGATCCATTCTTTGTAGTAGTCCAGGCTAACCAGCATATAATTGTCCTGTTCTTTAAATACTTTAAAGAATAATTAATGGCAGCAGCTTATACTTTTCATCTAGGCTAACAGAACAACCTTGTACATGTCTGTTCTTAAACAAAGTGAACACAGGAGCAATGGGACAGTCACAGGGAAGCATAGCTTTAGATTGCAGATTATGTAGCTGAATTTCATCGAGTTCCGCTTTTTCAAATAGGACTTCAATTTATGTGAAGACAATGGATAGCCATAGTTCTATCCATGTAGGATCAGGTCTAGGCAACATTCTGTCTCATATGAGAGGCCACCAGTACCAGTAGAAGATCAAGGTAGCCTTTCTCTCCAGTCGTTGCTCCTGTGCATTTAACATGTAGAGGCAAACCGGCCCATTGGTAACATCCAGGCATCAAGGTTAGTAACCACAGATAGACTTTCTCTCTAGGATTTGGTTTAATCCTTTTTAAATATCACTTAAACTAGAATGCAAGTGCCTTAGGCTACTGCAAGCCCATACACACCTACATAAGAAGTTTATTTCTCAATAGAAATGTTTACGGCTATTACCTTGATAGCCAGCCCAGCATATCGGTGCATTTTTGACTCCCCTGGATTGTCCCTAACATTTTCCCTAAGTGATGCAGCTCTTACATAGAGGAGTGCAGCTGGTGTTTTATCCAGACCTTTGGAGATGTCTCCCTGAAATCTCCAAATTGTTATATTTAAGCTCCCAAAAAGAAATTATTAAATATAGGTGTAGAGCAAGCATGTCAAACTCATGACATCATGTGACGTCATGCGACTTATCGGAGCTTTTTCGCCATTGCCGGCAATGGGGTGGGCGCAGCTCCGGTATGATGAAACCGGCCCACGGGCTGGCACTTTGACACCCCTGGTGTAGAGAATAATCAGTTAGTTTCATTTAATATTAATTACGTGTGAAACAAACTTGGGTTTTGCCTTGGCAACTTTTCCTAGTTGTTGGGATACAACAGCAGATACATGCTGCCATGAAAGGCAAAATGTATTTCTTGCCCTTCCCATCAAACATTATGTACTCCTGTAATCGCTGAAGGGCTGAAAAGCAGCTTATTATGTGAAAATGGACATTGAGATTTGTTAATTGTGTATGAACATAGCCTAAAAATATCAAAATCCAGATTCTGAAATCCTTCATCAGGAAGTACAGTAAATAATATTAGTCTAAACACCAAACAAGCAGCTTACAAAGAACTTTCTATTATTAGGATACTATCACTAAAATGATATTTCCTGTGGTAATTATTTTTCTGGTTTTTTTTAATTTGGTAAATATCTTGGGTATCTGGAAATTGGGGTGGGGGGGAAGCCCTGCAGCTTTTAATACATGTGTCAATACACAGAGAGGAAGATAACTGAGTTATTTTGGTATTTATCCATCAATTTTCCTCATCAAAACCTACTCACTGAATTAGCCTCTGAGTTAGCCTAATGATTTACTTTTATGATTGCCACTAAATAATATAAATCTTAGTTCCTTTCCAGAAATTAAGGATGTTTTTGTTTTTGATGACGAGTACAATATTTCTTTCTTTCTTTTTTTTATTTGTGCATGCAAGCAATTCAGCCTTCAGCTTTGTGGGAGGTCGAGGCAGGGGCAAGTGACACATTGTGTGTAATGTGTGTCATTATGACAAATCCACAGCTTACTACTTATGTTCCAACATCAGGATATAAGTGCATAAGGGGAGAGGGTTTTTCACAATGTCACCATAGTGGATGTCATTATTTTTACACCATCTCAGTTAGCTGTGGACGCCTACAGTCTCAGCTGTCACTGCTTTTGAGTTAGTATAAGTATATATTTGTGCAAGATATAACTGGAAAGACTGCCTCTTCTAAAAATGGATTGATTTTGGTCATTTTTTTAAAAAATTGTCATTTGATTGTGGACAACTGTAAGTGATCAAAAGACTTTAACTGCTTAATTTGAAGGCATTTGAACAGATAGATGTGCTACTCCATGACTTGGATCTACACCCCTGTGATTTCAGTCTAGCCTAGTTATGGATGAAATTGACAAGATCCTGTCAGTGTCCACTTCTTTTCCCCAGGGAATCAGTGCAAATACAAAGAGTTTGTGCTGGACTATATATACAAGTGTGACATTTGGGCAGAGGTAATTCTTATTGTGGGTAAATTCCAAACCACTTTTGAGGGATTGCGAGTGGAAGTGGTAGCAGCATAGAAACATCCAAAACAAAGAATTGGAAACTTCAATCCTAGACCTATTTTTTTAAAAAAATAATTAAGAATTTCAGTGGAGTATTCTCCAGTGTTAGTCATGAACTGGGATTTCTGCTTATGAGTTGTATCTGCCTAACTACAATGTACAAAATCTATACCCAATAGCTTCTTTAATGAACTCATCCAAATGTGTGGCAGAGAATTGGGAGAATGCATGAGGTAGACAAGGGAAGCTGCTAGGTAGAGGAAAACAAGAGTGGACATTTAACACACTTTAAAGTTTTTGAGAGGTATCAAAAGGGTGGACAATTCACAGATGCACATTGCACACCCAATGCACAGTTGAGTTTAACAGATGGTGCAGCTTTTAGAGAAGGACTATAACGGAATGGTGCAGCTTTCAGAGAAGGACTATAACGGAAACTGCTTTGGTTGTGCTGACCGATGATCTCTGGCGGGCCCGGGATGGAGGTTATTCCACTATCCTGGTGCTTCTTGACCTCTCAGCGGCTTTCGATACCATCGACCATGGTATTCTTCTGCGCCGGTTGGAGGGGTGTGGAGTGTGGGGCACCGTTTTATGATGGTTCACCTCCTACCTCTCTGGCCGGTCGCAGTCGGTGTTTGCAGGAGGTCAGAGATTGGCTCCGAGGCCTCTTCCGTGTGGAGTGCCTCAGGGGTCTGTTCTCTCACCTCTGCTTTTTAACATCTACATGAAGCCATTGGGTGAGATCATCCGTCGACACGGGTTGAGTTGTCATAAGTATGCTGATGATACTCAGCTTTATATCTCTACCCCGCGACATTACAGCGAAGCAGTGGAAATGATGAACCGGTGCCTGGAGGCTGTTGAGGTCTGGATGGGTGCCAACAGGCTCAGATTCAATCCTGACAAGACAGAGTGGCTATGGGTTTTTCCTCCCAAGGACGATTCTAACTATCCGTCCATCACCCTGGGGGGAGAAGTTTTGTCCCCCTCGGAGAGGGTTCGCAACTTGGGTGTTCTCCTCGATCCACAGCTAAGCTTAGAACATCATGTTTCGGCTGTGGCGAGGGGAGCATTTGCCCAGGTTCGCCTGGTGCACAAGTTGCGACCCTATTTGGATTGGGAGTCACTCCTTAACAGTCACTCATGCCCTTGTCACCTCGAGATTCGACTACTGCAATGCTCTCTACATGGGGCAACCCTTGAAGAATGTCCGGAGACTGCAAGTAGTCCAGAATGCAGCCGCGCGAGCTGTCTTGGGTCTTCCAAGACATGCTCATATCACTCCAGCCCTTCGTGAGCTGCACTGGCTGCCAATTGGTCTCCAAACACAATTCAAAGTGTTGGTTATGACCTATAAAGCCCTTTATGGCAATGGACCAGGTTACTTGCGGGACCGTCTTCAGCCTCATGTATCCCAGCGACCGGTTAGGGCGCATAGGGCTGGCCTCCTACGGGTCCCGTCCATCAGACAGTGTCATCTGACGGGTCCTAGGACAAGGGCCTTCTCCGTTGCTGCCCCAGCCCTCTGGAACCAGCTCCCCTCGGAGGGTCGTACTGCCTCCTCCCTCCTAGGTTTCCGGAAGCTTTTGAAGACCTATTTGTGCCAACAGGCTTGGGGGGTATGAACTGTGTTCTACCCCCGGGCCGAGGAATGTGCTTCCATCCTTGATTGTGCGTTTGAATGTTGTATGTATGGATCTTTGGTTTGGCTGTTGTCATTGTTATTAAAAAATTTTATGTGTACCTATATTGTTGTTGTGAGCTGCCCCGAGTCTCGGGAGAGGGGCGGCATACAAATTTGATAAATAAATAAATAAATAAATATCTTACAGTATATCAGTAGCTTCTTAGTGATTAAAGCAGCTCATTTAGTAGGCAACATATATAGTATCTTCTGAAAATTGTAGTGATAATCAAGGTGTGTGAGCTTGATGAGCCTCCTGGTTGTAAAGGCCTATCTTTACAAAGTATACAAGGCTGTCTTTTGCCTGCTCCTTCTGTCTTTCTCTCTGTTTTTCTATTCTTTAATTTTTAAGTTCCAACAACTATTCCATCAAAGAATGTGGATCCCAGCATGATACAAAGTCTGCTATTTCAGAAAAGGACATTGATATGTGTACAGACATTGTTACACTCTACATTATTTGGAATATCCTTTATAGACTCAATTGAAAGTTTCAGTGACTTACGAAGTCCCATCTAAAAGACTTCTGAGTCCCATCTGTGATAGTGCACCACTGATTGGAAATCACTGCCATAACTTATCCTGATTTATTTATCTCTGTGTTCCCCATTTCATCTATGTCACAATAAGTAAGCTGTGTCAAGGAGTCCAGACCTGAATTCTGTGCTCATTGGAGCTTTCTCCAAATCCCCAATAAATGGGTTTAGGATGTGATGATGTTACCTAGTTCGGGTAATGAAATATCTGCAAGAAAACAAGCAAGCCCAGAGAGCACCAAGGACCCAAGATTTTGAATACTTCAGCAACCACATGCACTCAGTCATTTTTCAGTTGCTTATGTATTAGTAGGAATGGTTTAATTTTGTTTATTTATTTATTTGAATTTATTAGCTGCCCAATTCTATTGGACTCTGAAAATTCAACTTTCTGAATGTTGTAATGCACTCTTGAACTTTAAAAACAGATATTTAGCCCGATTTCATTTTTCTATGAAGTAAAATCTTACTTACAGGAGCAATCCAACAGCTTCTGATCACATTTCATTGATGTCAGTTCTGGAGCCATGGCAAGATTTCTATGTGCATGTTTTTTAATTGTGCAGTAAACTGAATCTAAACCTTGTACAGTTCAAGAAAGCTTTTAGTTGAATGGCTCAGGAGACAGACTGATTGCCTGTTATGTTTTGTGGAGATGTCTCCAGAGAGAAGCATGTTAGATCCACATAAAATTGAGAGTAATATATGAGGGGCTATTACAGCAGGCAGATGCTCAAAAAAGCTTCAAATTCCTACAGAAATTATAGGAGAGGAAGCACAACCTGTTTCCACATCTGGAGCAGCTCCCTTTCTCTCTCACTCTCCCCCTTCCCCCCAGTGACTTTCATTTTTAATGTTATCTTGGAAGAAAATGCAACTCACTAGCACATATTCTCTTGTTGCATCTTTAAAAGTCTCTCTCTGAAGCCATTCTATAACATATAGTGTAGGATGATTTTAATTATCTGTGTCTCTTTTTTAGTGTATGCTGTTGTAAGACACTCTAAATGCCCTCCTTTATCCCTCTACTCTTTTATTCCTGTTAGTCTTTTATGATTCTTCACTGGTGTTGATTTTGATGGCCCAAACTTTATTGATTTCCTGAGATCCACAGATTTAGAGTTCTATAGCTTTCAATAAGAAATTGAAATAGTTGGAATAAAATAAATAAAGTATCAATTGATATACTTAGACAAAAGCATTAAAAATGACTATTTTTCTCTATGGTAGCAATGCCAACAAATAATACTGGTAAATATCTCAAGTTTCCCTTACTAGTCTCCAAGACAGCTGGAAAAAAAAAACCCTGAAGAAATTTTGTTAATGTTCTTTTCAGATGCTCTTTCCTTAGGGATTTTCCTTATGGTGTTATGACATTTTATATTTACACGAAACGTAGCTAAACTGGTTATGGTTTTTTCGTCATAGGACTTTCCTCACATCCAGCTTCTGCTGCTCAGAGCCATCCTTCCCTTGCTAAGAAACCCTAATATCATTCATAGGTAGTCCTTGACTTAACAACAATTCTTTTAATGTTCAAAGTTACAGTGGCACTGAAAAAAGTGACTTATGATCAGTTCTCACACTTATGAGTTTTGCAAGCATCCCCACAGTCACACTTTGAGTGGTTGGCAACCAGGATGTATTTACAATGGCTGCAGCATTCTAGGGTCCTGGGACTGTTAGTTGCAACCTTCCCTGGGAGCTTCTACGGTAGTAAGCAAAGTCAATGAGGGAAGCTACATTCGCCTAATTGCCGCATGATTTACTTAACAATTGCAGTGATTTGTTTAACAACCATGGCAAAAAGGTCATAAAATGGGGCACAACTCATTTAACAACTGTTTTTTTCAGCAGCAGAAATGCTGGGCCCAATTTTGATCATATGTTGAGCATTACCTGTACATGTTGACCTGACACCTGCTCTTCCTGAAGCATAATGCTATGGAAAACCAGTTTTACAGCAAAACAAAAGTTTGCAAATCTGCATGATGTTGCTCTCCTTCCCAAATGCATATTCATATCTCAATTTAATTCAATAACAATGCAGTGGGTAAATTATTACCATGAGGATTAACCCCCAAACAGACTTTTCCTATGATGGTTCTTTTGAAGCTTAAAAGGGCCCTTTTCCACAGATGTGAACATATGCCGCTCTGTTTCCACTCTGTCTTCTGAAATACCCATTCCCCAGTCATCTGAAAATACAAAAACTAGTAATTCTCTATAGATCTGGTGACACCTGGAGAAATAGTCCCATAACAAACAAATCAGATTTTTGTAGATGTTTCCATCCTTTAAATCGATAAGAAAGAATGTGCTTCACAGAAGACCTCAGATTGCTCATGGAGAAGTGATTTTAATCCTCCAGTACCTTCCTGTCCAAGATACGTTACAGGCATCTCTTCTCTGCTTAACTCAGCCAAAAGGAAGCCCATGTATTATTCTGGACAAAAATGTATTTAAAACATACCTCTTATCAGATGTATGAAGGTAAGATTCAGTGGTGGGATTCAGCCATTTCACACCAGTTCGGTAGAACTGGTAGCTAATTTTTTGTTGCCCAGGCCCAGAATGGACTTCCGGAAGCGGCATCCACACAGAAAACCGGTTGTTCCCATATTTGAATCCCGCCACTGGTAAGACTGCATACATCTATACTGCTAATGAACTTTTGATAATGTTATTTGCATGTATCAATTACGTTTCAAAATTTTGCATTGGCACATATTTTCCTAGTTTTTCTTGTGGCTTTTTTTATCTTGCGAAAACAAAGGAGGGAAAATAAAGAAAAAAAACTCAACATACTGTAAGTCTGTGCATATCTCTGCAGATGTAAACTCTACTGAAAGTAATATTGGATGCACAGCTTACAGCTTTAGGATCACCTAGAGGCCTTCCAGACTTTAATTGTGCTTCTGAAGCCTTCAAAAAATATTACCCACCAGTTTGTAAGTTGTAATGTGTGACAGGATAGTTGCTAAACACACAGGGAGTAATCACTGCAACATCATTAAATTAAATTTGAATTAAATATAAGCAATTTAAGTTTCCATTTATGTCTTTATCATAATCTATTCTTTTTTTTAAAAAAAATTGCATTCTCCAATTTTTGAGGCAACTCAAAAATAACGCCATCCCCAAACAGATATTTCAGCCTAGAGAAGTATCTTCTTTCCACCCTGTGAGATGCTATTTATTTCCATCCTCATATTTAGTATCACCTGTAAAGCTGCGATTTCCAGCCTGATGTCCCCGAAATGTCTTAATATTGCACTTAATACATAACAGGGGAAGGGTGGAAGGAGACTTTTGACAGAGAGCTCCTGAGAGGATTTTTTTTTTAATTTTTGGAAAAAGAAAAAAGTTGCAGTGGACTGGTCAGGTGGTTATTATATTCAGGATATGTGGGGAAATTATTTCTGGTAGAAATTCTCCTGGATAGCTATCAAATATACAGGAGATTTTTTTATGATCTTGAAATACAATTTTTTTAATTAAATTTATTATTATTAGATATACATTTGTACATGCAAACAAAGAAAAAAATCAAGTTAAAGCCCTTCAGCTTAATACAATCATTTCAAGTTTGTAGACCTTCTTCACTCCGTATATCAAAGTCCAACTATAAGCCAACTACATTTTATAAATTTTAAGTTTCACTTCTTTTCAAATCTATCCATTGTACATCACACAAACAAGTCTTCTTTCTAAAGTTAATAATTATCATGTCTTTGCACCCCTCCCTTCAACGCGTACATTCCTAGTCTAGTTAATATACATCTTCCCTTAATCACCCTCTCATGTCTTTTGCTCTTGCACTTAGTCCTTAAATCAGTCCATAATTCTTTGCCTTTAATTCCTTGCATAAAATATTAAGTTTCTCTTCATTTCAGACGAATTCTAGGTTTCTCCCTCTGCCAGGTGGCTTTCCATAGCACAGCTTCCCTTCCACGTAATAAGTCTCTCTTTATTGCTTGCGATGTCCCTTGGTTCCATATAAGCCATGCTCTATGGATTCTGTCAGTTTGCCAAGAGAAATTTTTAGCCTCCTCTCCTAGATATTTTTCCCATGCGTTTATAACAATTCTTTTCAAATCTTCTTGTCTCTCCACCTCTTCCATCTTTTCTTCAACTCCTTCCCAGACTCTCTTCGAATTTCTCCCAGTATCTTCTCTCATTTCCCCACTGTACATTTATTACTCTGGTTTGGTCCAAGTCCTCAATAACTGCTTTGCTGTGATTTTCCATCATTTTCTCCATTTCTCCATTTTGTTCCACTGCATCCAGCGCCTCCATTCTTCCCTCACATGTTTTTGCATGCATGTCTATTATCATGTCCATCTTTCTCTTCATTTTTTCAATAATTGTTGAAATGTCATCTTTTAATTCCTTCATCGTCATCTCTGGGGAGCTGGCATACATCCTTAGGGTTTATTCTGCGACGTTTTTAAGTTATGTGTCTCTGGTGCCCTCTAGAGGTCTCTTTCGCATTACAGTTTCTCTTCCTTAGGTTTATTTTGCACAGGTTTTAAGTTATGCGTCTCTGCTGCCCTCTAGAGGTCTCTTTCGCATTACAGTTTCTCTTCCGCCTTTCTCTTCCGGTGCCTATCCCTTTAAAATAAGAGCGGTCGCCATCTTGGGTGCCTTTTGTTTATTGTGAGCATAATTGATCTGAGGTAAAATATAAGAAATACTTCCTTTTTAAGCTCCTGGGTTCAGTCTGTCAATCTCTGTGCTTCTTCGAGATGTGTTCCTCGGGTGGTGGCTGGTCTCAGCGTCTTGATGCTGCGCCGGGCTGGAGCGATTGTGAGCTTACAGGGAGTCTTCTTTCTCCCCCCCCGAGCGTTTTTTCAGGGGGCTTTCAGAAGATCTCAACCCTCACTCACAGCTCTTCGCCCCTTCTCCTACCGAGGAGGGGTTTTTTCGCCGTGAAAAACAGTTGGTTTGCGCTGCTTTGGCGGCTTTACAGGTCCCGTGTCGCAGAGCCTCTTAGCAAGGCTATTTCGACCCACCCTACCTTCAGCTTTTTATGTAGCTTGAAGCAGGACTCGAATTGATTTGTCTGGGGAGGGGGGGTTGAAAAGGGGGTGGGTGGGTGGGGAGGAAGGGGGGGCTTCTCTCCCCCCCAGCAATTCAGGCTGGAACCAGCCTGAAGCCTTGATTTCAGCTGGCAAAATCTGCCATTTTGCAAAATCTCCCCCCACACACACACACCCTCCTTGAAATACAAATTTTAATAGGCAATATAAAGGTGAATAAAGGGAGCAAATACTTTAGACCTATAAACTAAGTCAGCTTTGGAGGGAGATAAAGATGGCCTCCCTCGATAGAATAAGAGAAGCTAATAAATGACAGAAAGCAATGCTTGGAATAGTTCATATCTGTGTACTTTTGGTAGATGTTTTCTTTCTTTTATATGTCATATCTACAACCATTACTCAATTGATTCCTAGTCATTGGATCCTTGTTGAATGTCAGGTTGGTGTGTAACAAGGCTAGTTTCATTCATGATCTTATCATGGATGAGGCTGCTAACCTGGCATGCTTAAGTAAAGGCCCAGAAGGGGTTTAATTTCCTAGGATTGTGCCCTCTTGGATTTTGGATTCTGCATCAGCTAAGACCCTAGGGAAGGGGTGGGTCTTGTGTTATTTGAGGTTTAAGCCATTTCTGATACCATCAGCCATGGTATTGTTCTATATCAATTCTGGAAGTTGGGACCTGGTGGCACTATTTCATGGTAGTTATTAACCTTCCATGGGGCTGGTTTCGGTCAGTGTTGACTTGGGGGAGAGGATGCTCTTTAGTCCTTCCTTCATGGGGTTCTACAAGGCTTGTTTCCTCTCTGGTTCAACTACATGAAACCTCTGGGTGAAGTTATCCACAGATTTTGAACACAGTATCATTACTATACTAATAATATCCAATTATATCTGTTGACTCCAGACCAATCAAGTGAGATTGATGAAGTTTTGCTCTGGTGCTTGGAGGCTATATGGGCCTGGATAGAGAGGAACTGATTCCAACTCAATCCTATCAAGATCAAGTGGCTGTGGGTATTAAGGCCACATGGATATGGGAATATTACATATCTAACCTTGGGCAGGGATACACTTACCTGTTCAAGAATGGCGAGTAATCTGGAGATCTTCCTCAATAAGCAAGTGGCAGGTGTGGTCAGGAAGGACTTTGCATGCCTCCATTAGGTATACCATTTGTGCCCTTTTCTGGACCAGGATGCCTTTCAGATAATCACTCATGCCTTAGTGACCTTGGAACTTGACTTTTGCAATGTACTCTACATGGAGCTGCCTTTGAAGGCCACTCAGAAATTTCAACTGGTCCAGAATGTAGTGGCACAATATGCTGATGTAACACCTCTGCTTTGCAAATTGCATTAGTTACTAGTATGCTTCTGAATGTGATTGATTATGACCTACATGGCATAGGTCCTAATTATCTGAAGAACTGTTTATCCAGCTGGTATGAGCTGACAGAGTTGGCAGTGACAATTTAACAGTGTCATCTGTTGAGATCCAGGAAGCATGCCTTCTCTGTAATTGTACCTGCTCCTACGCTGATAGTGTTCTGAAAAGCTCCAAAGACCTGAATGTTCTCCCAGACCTTGGGTTAGATGGGTGGGGGAGTGTTTGAGGGATGCTTGAGAGAGTAGGTGCTGGTAGCTGGAGTTGCCATCTGTTTTTGTTCTTTACTCCTTTCTTATCCTTTCTTATTATGTTGTATTTCTTATATGCTATATTTTGTGTGGTTTTATTGTACATTACCCAGAGTCAGTTTGGAGTTGGGTGGTACCTAAATTGAATAAATTAAATGAAATTGAGCAAGGAAAGTCCAGGCAGAAATTGGCTTGCTCAAGGTGACCTTCTCCTCTACAGCTTGTTCATTCCAGATGATTGATCAGTTTAATATTCCTCAACCTGTTGCCCCTGAGGTAGACTTGATTTCTATCCCCACATAGTGTGCCTAACCAGCAAGACCAGTGCATTTGCTGGGCACCAAGTTGAGGAAGGTTACAGCATTTGTTTATATTATTTTAAGTAATGCTGTCTTACATTTTAATGGTGAAAACTCTTGTGCATGTTTAGTGGAGGACTGTTGCCATACTTGTTGAAAACCCAGGCTGCCTTAATTTACGTCAGGCCTGGACTAAGTAAGGTGGGACAGATAAATGTGTGGAAGTAGATAAATTTGAACTGATTTACGTTTAAATTCATGTCAGATTAATCTCTCTCTCTCTCTCTCTCTCTCTCTCTCTCTCTCTCTCTCTCTCTCTCTCTCTCTCTCTCTCTCTCTCTCTCTCTCTCTCTCTCTCTCTCTCTCTCTCATATATCTATATCTCATGTGTAGGTAATAGTTTCCCCCTTGTTCCCCATAAAACATAAAATTCAATAGCAACTTGGAGGGTCTGCATGCAGCCATTGAATCTTACCTTATTAATCTCTACTTCAAGGTAACTGGAAGTGCTACTGCTTTTTTTCATAGGCATTGGAATCTCCTATTCCATTCTTTTGCAATCATCTTTGGTTATAAATGGTTTCAGGACTGCACAGAGCAAAATAATACTTTTTGAGTAAACTGTTTCTAGCTTCTACAACCTGCTCAACAGATGTGCTTATCAAAGTCAGAAATGAGACTTGCCTAACACAGCTGCTAACACATTGTCCATGAGGTAACTTTACAGGCATCCTCTATTAAAGGGAACCGCAGTTCCCCCAGCAGTGGAATGGAGTTGTATGTATGCACTACTTACATCTTGATGGTACCATTTCTTTATATCTTAATGTGTTTCTTACTGGGTTTTTTTAAAATCTCATACTAAACAAACTAACAGGAAGGATGAACATAGTGTAGTAGAATAGCCAGAGCATAGAATGTTAAGCTTGAGGCAATGCCAGCAAAATGTTGGCAAGATTTTTAAGTCTTGGGCTTCCCTCTCTCACATGCCACAAAATACCTTAAATCTCTTAATTTAACCTATTCTTTTTGCTTAATTTCATTGTGAATGCAATATATTCATGATGAATAAATATAGCTCCTATACATGGATAGGAATTGTCTTCTGTGCATGTAATAATTTGGCAAAGTTCAATTTACCCCGACTGTTAGTGATATCTTACAGAACTCTGAAATCATAAGGTTAATTAGTATTTTCTTATTCTGCTATATTTCTTATACTGGGAAAGGAGAGGAAGTGGGAGATTACACAATTGCTGCAGAATACCTGTTAACACTGTACAAACGGGAAGATGAAATTCTAAAATGTAATGTTTAAAACTTTGACTCAAGTCTTGTGGCTCTCCCCTCTCTAATTTTGCTGTGAAGTAAGTGGACAAAATATCCAGACCTCTTTATGTGCTTGATATATATGCACATAAAAAACAGGATGAGTTTTGTGGCACGGCTGCGGCTGTCATTTTGTCTTTTCTGACCACACCCTATGGACACTTCTGAAACACAATCAAGGAAAACTTTCTCTTACTCTGCTGGATTCCATTCTTATTTGCAGACTTCGTATTATGTGGCTGGTCTCATCACTGAAGCAAAGCCAACTTTACAGATGGCAAAACTATTATCAAAAAATGTGTGGTGGTCCTGTTTTGAGGAAAATATCCAGTGCTTTTTTTTGTAAAAAAACAACAACAAAAAAAGGTGCCGGAACTCACACACATCATACAACCCGCCTTGCCTACCCTACAAGGTTCCATCCAAAAAGGGTGTCGGAACTCCATTCTGGGCATTCTATGACAAAACAAAGCCCTGAAAAAACCAGTACGGTATATATCTGTCTGTCTGTGTCTGTGCATTTGTTGCTAGGAGGAAGTTAGCCAAGCAATTAGCAGAAAGAGGTCCTCGGCCTCTTCCTTGGGGCCCCTCACTCATAGCACTGGGGTAAGAAAAGGCTAACTATCCCATTTGTAATAGCTGGATGTTGAAACTGTACAGGAAGGAAACCACCCTAAGTGGTTTCAGGGTTATGGCTATAGAATTATTTGTCAGTTCCTTGCTCACCTAACAAAATAGTAATATACTGTTATTTGCTCTGCAGGGATGATGGAAACATGGAGTTTAACAAGTGCAATGAAACAGGAAATGCACTTGATCCTCTATGCATGCATAGTAATTTTATGCGTTTAGCCCCATTTCTGAGACATTATCTTTTCAATTACAATAGTAATAGTATGAAGGAACTTTGGGATAGCGATGTGATGGAGCACAGGAATGGTAAAGTAGTGAAGTTATTTTTCTAATTTATAACTACTTCTTGAAAGTTTTACCATTCTGATCAGGGCTCATATTGCATCAGGTATAAATTCAGCATAATGTGCCTGGACACATGTGAACAAGCACTTTAACCTTGCTCAGCTTTGAGAATCAATATTTTCCTCCCCCCCCCATATGGACTGTACTTTTAAAACTTCTTTTTGTTTTTCCTTCTACAGGCCTAAGAAATGAATGATTAAGCATGCTCAGAGACAGTGCTGTACGCTATATTTTAAAAGAACAAAGGCAGCTTGTGCTTTCAGAGATTCTAACATTTACTACTTGTTCTTAATATAGAATACGTTTTCTAGATGGCAGAGTACACCAGGAACGGAAGTCATATTATGACAAACATAACCTCTCAATTTCCACTGGAACTGTGCTTCTCTTTCTGTAGAGGTGTTCTTCATTAAAGAGTTGTTTCTTAACACCGTTTCCCATTCTTCTAGATTTAGTTAAATTTGTATGATTTTTTTTCCTTTGCAAACTTGTATTATGCATTCGTGCCAACCATATGTTTGCCATCTCCCAAAATGATAGTTATAATAATTCTGTTGCACTAAATGCACAGTTTGCATTTCACAAGCACACAATAACAGGGAAAGGACTGGAAATAAAACTGCTATTATGGGCATAGCTAGCGTGCAGCCAGAATTGAAAAACTGAATGGACAGAATTCTCTCATTCCAAAAGGCCCTCATAGAGTTAAAACAAAGGTACTGAATTGGATATTCAAATTTATCAGTGGCTTAGACTGTTAATCTATAAAAGGGAAAAATTATGTGTTTGGTAAATCATAGTTTACAGCAGAATAAAATATAGGCTTACAAAATTATTTTTATATGATGTAGATTAATAAGCTTATAAAATAGTATTCAAACGTAATACCATTGTTTGTATCCATTTTCTGAAATTGACTAGAAGCAGATTCAGGGCAATCAAAGTGCTTCTATAATCCTTTTGGTAAATACATCTCTTAAGCACCGAAATAGGATTACAGTATATTATTTAGAATATCTCTTATCCATCCTATGAGGAAGGCTATTTAACTGTTTCCTTTAAAGGGCGAGAGAACAGATGAAAATGGTCTGCTAAGCATGGATGCCCAATCTAAAGCTATTTAAATCCAGATCCTTTTAAGTAATTAAATAACAACAAATATTACTGCTTTTCTCAAATGATTTGTTTAACTTTTGTGCCCTCTTATACTAATTCCATGATATGTGGGGGGCGCTGTTTGTGATTAACCTAAGACGTGAACAGGGGATCTTTGCTCACAGCTGTTATTTTGAAATATTCTGGTTTTCTTGCTACTATTTTAGGCACAAAAGTGCAGATCAGACTGGCATGAATGCTAACCTTCTGTTGCCAAGACAGCCTTAGATGTCCTCCTCCTCTGTGTTTGTCTTCCACCCACAAGTTTTCTGTCCCTTGTTGTTTACAGGAGCTTCTGTATACTTTTGATTTTATGATTTATATGATGGGAGGAAGACCTGATTCATGATTCCCATTGGCTTTCTGATCACCTTGACCTAGGAAAACTGTTCCAAAGTTCTCATCTTAGGCAAAATTTTGCCAAATTAGTGTGATGTATTCCCAATGAAACCATGCCAGAAAAGCTTATCATGTCTCATTATAACGTTTTTCTGCTTCAGATTTAGGAGCCTAGAATAATTGTTTAGCTCTGTGCAAAATTATGATAACACCTTTGTGAGACAGCAAAATGGCACTACAGAAGATATTCTGGGCTGAAATCCTGGGGAGAATTTCAAAAGGGTTAGATTTGAGATTTCATATGTCATATTTTTCCAACTCCTCTCAGCTATTCCTAGGTCAGTCTTCCCCACGATGATGCCTTCCTGATACCTAAAAAGTCTTGATGTTTTGAACTGCTAGAACTACAGATCCAGTCCCTCTGTAACAAAAGTCTGTTCTAGATGATCCTGGCCCTTTCGTGATTAATTACACATTGTTATGGCTTTTTTTTTTTTTTTTTTAAACTGATCTATCTACACTCGGGTGCCTCTCTCCTTGTCCAGGCATCCAGCAGGTTAACTTTCCATCTGGCCAGTGTGGTCCTTAGGCTGTACTATCTGGGTTAGGCTACAGGGGATCGGTACATTCCCCTCCCTGTTTTAGTAGATTAAGTTGTATCATATTAAGCTTCTCCTTCCCATTGAAATTTGTGGGATCATTTGAATTTGAGTCAGCTTGTTTCTTTTGTATTTCTGGTCTTCTGTTTCAAAGCTTGATTGGCATTTTCTGTGTTATTTGTGGTGTGTTTTTCTCAGACTGTCCCTCTGTTGAAGTGTGATAACCTCTACTCTAGAGCACTGATGGTTTATTAGACCCATCACTCTTGGATCAACTGGAGTTTGTAGTATGTTTTGTCATTTTCATTTATTTATTAGCATAATTGCTATACTGACACATAGCTGTAAGAAGCCTGCATGCCAATGCCTTTGTGGTGGTTGGAATAGGGGGCCTTCTCCTTTTCAGATGGCAAGATTGTTTTCAAGCAATCTTTATATATCTCACTAACCAATATTATGCAATAACATTCCCTCAGTTGGACTGCCAGCTGCTATCAGTGATATGTGATTTTATGGGAAGACAAGTATCTGCTTAATGTATTAGAAGCTTGTCTTGTTGATATGTTACCTTTCCAGTTAAAAAGAGATCCTGAATTCTTCTCCTAATTGGCAGGACAGAAGGCCAGACAGAGGAAATAGTAGAGTTGAAAACATTTTATTCGCTGTGTATTCACAATGCAATTAGTGAGGATTCAAGCATCTATTATGAACTCTATAATAAAATATTGTGGCAAATATTTTTCTTTCTTAATTTTGCCTCCCAGTCTACTACTATTATTAGCAGTACTCTTAATAGTACTCCTTCTCAATTCCCTTATTGGGAAAATGCTTTGTAGCTCTTAATTTCATCACATATTATTAAAGAGAAGACAAATTAATGTGCCTGATAAACAAAGGAGCAGAGAAAATCTTTCTTGGTTAAGTCAGTAACCATGCTAGTAGAGCTGATGGGAAGTCCAAACATCTGAAGACCACTAAGATGCTGATTCTTGAATTATGAATATTATCATCATGAAATATAACTTATTTCTGAACAATGCAATACATATATTAAATTGGAGCTAATGTCTTCTGTCTGACAGCTTTCTCTGCTTGTGATCTGAGTCTGGCACAGTAAATTAAAAGTGCAGGAGGTCTGCAACCTGATGGACTTTGAAATGTTTATTAGCTTGCTCAAAGCATAAGCATTTTCCTGGCAAGGCAGAACAATCCCTATTCCATCAAAAGAGGATTAAATCTCTTCCCACTCTCTTCCAAACTACCCTGGGGGCCTTTAAAACTCAGGCTGTGTTACAGAGCAACCAAGAATGCTGCTGACACCTACTAGAATGCAACACTGGCAATGTAGCCTGTAATCCATTCTGGCACAGGATCATTTGGGGAGTGGAGCTATGGAGGCAATCAAAATACCCTGCATCTACATGTTCCCCTTTACAAGTATAGCTGTGGATATGTCTTTAGAAATAGTATATACTTGACAGGAGAGATGAACTGAAAGATAAGAAGTTAGAATCAAAGCGTCTGAAAAATGCAGAGTATAGTTGTTCAGCTGAATGCACAGCAGTCAGAATCTACTATAGATTTTGAAAAGGGGCACATTTTCTTGGGCCTTCTCCCTTTTGCCAAATCCTGTGGCCCCTCATTATGGAGCTGCTCATTACAGACCCTTCTCAGGAAGGCGAAGCTCTTAAACTAAATAAGGATCTGTCTCGTTGACCTGACACCTAAGAAAGGAAAAGTGGATGACATGATCCCCTTGACTTATCAGTTGACACTTGGCACTTCTGTAAGAAGATCCTTTTTGCAGGGTTGCTCCTGCTTTGCTGAGGGAAAAAAAAAAAGATTCACCATAAGGACAATTTTTAGTTGTCAAATAGAGAAAAGAAGAGAAAAGAAAAAAGAAAAAGGCAAGCCATTAAAAAGTTAAGGATCTGTAGATGTACTTTAAAATTTCTGGAAGTTAGATTATTGTGGGTAGATGTAGTTAATTTAAACTAAAGCCAGGCAATAAATAACTTTTAGAAGAACTTATGTTTATATGATTTAAGACATTCTCCCAACCTGGGTTCCCTCCATATGCATCGTCTAAAGCTCCCAGAATTCAAAGACAACAGGGAGTGGTGGTTGACTCTAGAATTTTTTTTTTAAAATTGTGCGCTTTTTTAAAAGCAAAGTTTTCTCAGAGTGGCTTTTAACTCCAATATGAAAAGCACCATGTTGAAGAAAATTATTTTAGAGGAAGTAGGTTCAGGACAGACATTGTTAACTGTGTGAGCTGTCAGCCAGTGGAATAGATTGACATGAGAGTTCTCTTCTACAAGAAGAGCTGGATGGTCATCTCTTAGAGATGCACTAGGGGATCCTGCATCAAAAAAGAACTTGGACTAGACACTAGAGGATTTCTAACTCTTATGATTCTATAATTCTATGAATAAGGAGATGCAAATATCTACTCAATAAACTGACATTGTTAAATAACTTGCATGGCACCGCAGGGATATGTTCTACTGAATTAAATCAGGCTTAATTTTTTTTTACAGATATAGGGCCTTGGCTGATCCACCAATCTTTATGAGCTGAAGCCAAGTTAAACTGTTACCTTTAAGCATCTGAATTTTGTTGAAGATTCTACCTTGAAATCCAATGTATACTTATTTAGGAATTAGCTCCCTTAACTTCATTCTACTATTTTCTGAAGTCACCTGAAATAAAATCATAATGGGTTTGTGCAAAGTGTGTGCAAGCATGTGTGACTGCACTCTTTGATGCATATATCATTATCCTACTTCACAATGATGAATTAATTCCATAAACTGCTGGGGTGTACCCATTGTGAACTTGTATCTCCGGTAGCTGGCCTAAAAATTTTTCCCAAGAAAAGGCAGGTAATATATATTTAGTAATGTCAAAACTTATTTAACAAATAAAAATGTATTCGAGTGCTTAAAAAGGTTTAGATATGAGTTAGTATTTTATTTATTTATTATTTATTTAATAATATGTTTATTTATTAATTTAATAAAACTTGCTAATAAAATTCAGGACAGTTTACCTTGTACAATACATAAACAGGTATAGGCACCCACTTGTATGCATACAAATAGAATGGACCAGAACGGAACGGAACAGAATAGAGCTGAAAGGGACCTTGGAGGTCTTCTAGTCCAGCTCTCTGCTCAAGTAAGAGAACCTATACCATCTCAGACAAGTGACTATCTAGTCTCTTCTTAAAAATCTCTGATGATGGAGCGGCCATGATTTCTGGAGGCAAGCTGTTCCACTGGTTAATTGTCCTCAAGGTCAGAAAGCTTCTCCTTAATTCCAGACTGCTTCTCTCTTTTGATCAGTTTCCAACCATTGTTTCTCATCCTTCCCTCTGGTGCTTTGGTGAATAACGTGACCCCCCCCTTCTTGATGGCAGCACCTCAAATACTGGAATACTGCTATCATGTCTCCCCTATTCTTTTCTTTAGACTAGCCAAACCCAAGTCCCGCAGCAGTTCTTCATATGTTTTAATCTCCAGGCCTTTAATCATCTTAGTTGCTCTTCTTTGAATTTTCTCCAAACTCTCAACATCTTTTTTGTGATATGGTGACCAGAATTGGCTGCAGTATTCCAGGCGTGGTCTTACAAGGGTTTTATAAAGCGATACTAATACTTTGCGTGATCTTGATTCTATGCCTCTGTTTATACAACCCAGGATTGTATTAGCTTTTTTCGTTGCTGCTGCACACTGCTGGCTTATGGTTAAGTGATTAACACTAGGATTCCAAAGTCCCTCTCACAGTTACTGTTTTTGAGCCAAGTCTCGCCCAATCTGTACTTGTACCTTTGATTTTTCCTGCCTAAATATAAAATTTTGCTTTTCTCCACATTGAAACTCATTTTGTTGGATAGGGGCCCATTGTTCAAGTTTGTCAAGATCTTTTTGGATCCTGAGTTTGTCTTCTGGGATGTTGGCTACTCCTGTCAGTTTGGTGTCATCTGCAAATTTGATGAGTTCCCCTTCAATTCCCTCATCTAAGTCATTTATGAAGATATGGAAGAGTACTGGGCCTAAGATGGAATCTTGTGGCACTCCACTGCTTACTTCTCTCCATGTGGATGTGGTGCCATTGAGGACTATTCGTTGAGTTTGCCAGCCAGCTACAGATCCATCTGGTGGTGATACTGTCTATTCCACCTTTTTCTAGCTTACCAAGGAGTAGGTTGTGGTCTATTTTATCAAATGCCTTACTGAAGTCTAAGTATACTACGTCCACAGCATTTTGCTGGTCTACTAGTTTAGTCAGTTTATTGAAGAATGAAGTAAGATTGGTTTGGCATGATTTGTTTTTAACAAACCCGTGCTGGCTACTAGTTATAACTTTGCTTCTGGATGTTTGCACATCTGTTTTTTGTTTATATTTTCTAGGATCTTCACAGGTATTGATGTTAAACTGATTGGTCTGTAGTTTCCTGGGTCCATTTTTTTCCCTTTCTTGAAGATGGGAACCACATCAGCCCTTTCCCAATCATCAGGTACTTCCCTGGTGCTCCAGGATTTATGAAAGATGTGGTGCAATGGTTCTGAGATAACATCTGCCAGCTCCTTCAGGACTCTGTTGGATCATAGTGGTGGGATTCAAATACCTGAACAACAAGTTCTATTATGTGATGCAGGCCTGGCCCTCCGATGCGTAGAACGGACTTTCGGAAATGGCATCATGCACTTCCGGTGGGCTGTTCTAGGCCTGGGATTGGCCTGGGAGGCCTCCAAGGCCTAGACTGGACTTCCAGAAGCCAGCTGGTTCTCCAAATTCAGGTAAATTTAGCTACCAGTTCTCCTGAACCGGTGCGAACTGGCTGAATCCCACCACTGATCACAGTGATTTATACTTGTCAAGGCCGGATAGGTGTTCTCTTACCATTTTCTTGCTTATTTTAATTTTTGTTTCTAGTTTGTCTTTTGCAGTGGTTTTTTTTGGTATGTTGGGCTATAGTTTCTTTTTGTATGAAGACTGATTCAAAGTATGAGTTAAGCAGCTTTGCTTTCTCCCTGTTGTCTGTTATTTCCTTGCCATTTTCTCTCTTTAATGGACCTACAGTTTCCTTGACTTTTTCTTGTTATTAATGTGTTGGAAGAAACCTTCTTTTAATTATCCTTGATTTCTGTTGCAAATCTTTGTTTGTTCTGAGCTTTTGCTTTCCTGACTTCATCTTTGCAGGTTCTGGCTGTCTGCTGATAATCAGCCTTAGCTATGTGCCCCTCTTTCCATTTTTTTTGTATTTGTCCTTTTTGTCTTTTAGTTTGTCAGAGAGAACTTTGTGCAGCCATGCTGGTTTCTTTTTGAATTTCTTGTTTTTCTTTTTTAGTGGAATTGTGTTGATATGTTCTAGGTAATTATGCCTATTTTTTCTATCCCTTTTCTGCTTGTTGGTGCTTTTTTTGTGCCTTGCTATTTTTGCATAATAAAAGCATGTGGTAGTATGCCCTTTGGTTTTAAGAGAAAAAAATCTGCAGTTTATATTGAAGTTAAAAGTTAATGTTAGGATAGGGCTATTTAACAAAGGGAAGGGCTGCTTTCTTCTCAACAAGGAATTTGCTTTTAGCCTTCTGCTCTCTGCCTAAAAATTCGTCCCTATCCTTCCTTTTCTTAATTTGTTCCTTATTTAACTCTATCCTCTCTGCCTTACTTTTTTGACTGCCTTTCTGTGCTCAGCCGGTCTTTCTAGTTGCCCTCAGTTGCCTTCAACTGTTGCTTCATCTTTTAGACATTCAGCCAGGTTCTCTCGAGCTGCCGGTCTTCCGCTGCTCCGCCACCTCTGTCATGCTGCCTCGTCGCTGCCTGCAGGCCTCTCGGTCTACCACTGCCTTGTTGCCGCCTGCAGGCCTTGTGGTTCGCTGCTGCCGCTGGCCACTTTCTCTGCCCTACCCCCCAGCCGCCTCACTGGTCCGTTGCTTTGTGCTGCCACCGGCTACCTCTTCTGTGCTGCCCCCAGCCACCTCACTGGTCCACTGCTTCGCACTGCTGCCAGCCACCTCCTCTCTACTGTTCAAGCTGCCGGCGTGCCCTGTTGCCTGGTTTGTTACGCTGGTCTCTGCTTGCTGGGCCACAGGGCCTTTCGGGTAGGCCTCTGTTAGCCTAGAAGTCCTCCAACGACCCATTTATGATCCTGTGCGGCCACTGTGTGGGATGGGGGGGGCGCTCCAGTTCCTCTTCAATGGACCTCCGGTCCCTTTGGTAGACCTCTCGGGTGCAGCTGAGTCTTTCTCAGCAGGCAAGTTTGCCATAGGCCGCTGCCCTTGTTGGTGTCTTCCTCCTAATTTCTTGAATCCTTCCTCTCTTTTTCCCTTCTCCAGTCTTTGAACCTCTCCTTCTCCTTCTCCCATTTTGTCTTAATTTAATAGCAACTTTTCTCCCCGCAATGTGACCGTATTTTCTCTGTTGCTGCCATCTTAGACATCTAAAACAATTACTAAAAACATAATATGCATTTGGTAAAAACCTAACAGCAGAAATATTATTTTAAAAGTTGCTGTGTAAAAAATCTTAGCATGTTACTGTCATAAAGAGCCTGGGAGAATAAAATCAACTTGGCTTCGTGTTGAAAAGACAAAGAAGACACCTGGCACATCTCACTGCTTTGGCGGGGGGGGGGCAATACCTGAGAAGGCACCTATAATAATAACATTGATGAGTTTAAACAATACATATAGGATTTAGCTAAGGGAAAGAAAGCTTTGTGGATTGGTTGGTAGTTTGATCATTGTTGATCATTATTATGGCTCTTAGATTTTTTTTTCAGAAGGGGAGTTAAGGGCAGTTTAGACAGGATGCTGAGAGTAATCCTCTTCCTTGACGCTGCTGTTTTGCTTGGCTCTACTTCTGGATCAGTTTGACACCTGAGATAGCACCATGTGTTTCTGCAGCATTTCTTTTTTTTTCTTCTCTTCCTGTTTGCTTAGAAGGTCAGGTGAATGGGAAGGTAAGCCTACTATACCTGGGCTGGAATAATCCATGTGACTGCTAAAAGCCAGCAAAGAGACACAGAAAACTCCAGTATCTCTCGACCTCTGGAGGTTGCACTCCAAATATGCCAGCCCTATTTGAGGGGGAGGAGCAACAAACCAGGCTATAGGTCCCCTACGAGGGAATGAATGTTAGCTGGTGCCCAAGAAGACCAATCTTAGTTCCTGGCTTAGGAAACCCTTAAATTGCCCAAGCACACCTTGATGAAAGAGTGCATAGAAGACTCTTGTCTTGTCAGACAGGAAGGCAGTGCAGAGAGTGGTGAGGATAGCTGAAAAGATCATTGCAGTTCCCTCCCTCCCATCCAGGACATAGCACATAAACATTGCTTGAGCAGGGTCTGCAAGATTGTCTGGGACATTACACATCCTCTTCACAACCTGTTTTCCTTGTTACCTTCTGGGAGGAGGCTCCGTGGTATCCGAAGCAGAACATCCATATTTGGTCACAGTTTTGTTCCATACAGTATTAACCTTGTGAACTCTAAAGCTTCCTCCTTCCATTATGTATTCAAGATGGACAGTAATTAATATTTATATGTTACTTATATGTAAGGATATAGGTCTATACATATGTTGTATATAATATGTTTTAAATGTGTGTTATGTATGTGTACTTTTTGAGAGGAAGCAACTAAATTTCAGTTTTTTAATGTGTGCCATTGTGCCCATAAGAAAAAATGACAATAAAGATTATCTAATCTAATCTAATCTAATCCAATTCAACCTGATCTTCATAGTAACATCCACAAACATTTGGCTCACTATGTTCTTGTCACAAACAGCTTTGTCTTTGTATTATAGGGATAGTCAAAGATGACTCACAAAATTATTATGCAGTCATGCCTTGATTTAGAGATGCCAGTTTACCATGTGGAGACCATGTTTATATTTTTAAATTCTTCAGTGTGATGGATGATGGAAGGAATAGTACACTACAATCATTTCATGTCTTAGTCCCTTAGCCAAGGGCTTTCATGAGCGGAACTCCAGATATCCTTTGATGCATTTTCAGGGTGGGGGTGAGGAGTGAACTAGAGAAATCCCACTGTGAAGTGTTTCTACTGAAAGAATAAATTCCAACCATTTGTGTGTGCTGAATATCAACAAAAAGAACAAAGGATTTTTCTACCCCCCCATGCTACCATTTTCATATCTTTCACACCCAGAATTGAAAATGTAGAGCTGGTTTCAGAATCAGGTTCCTTGTTGTTCAAGTTTAGGCTCTGATTGTCAATGGCAGACCACAAATGTAAAGTGAGAAATGTTGCTTAGACCAAAAATCTTGAATGCACTGTTCTAAAAAAAAAAATATCTAAGAAATCTTTAAGGTTTGAGAAGAAAATTAATCAATGTTTGCGCAAAATGCTAAAATCATAATTCTTTGTTGCCAAAACTGAATGAGAAAGGTACTGGAAGAAATTCTACTTTTGTTCAGAAATGTGCTTGGATTGTATGACAATGAATAATTTTGAAAGATATTTGTGGGAGAGCAGATTCATAATTATCAAACAGTGTATCAAGTGGGATATTGTTTAATTGAACATTTGAATATATTCTGTGGCCATGTGATTTTCTATGTAGTGCCTACAAGTGGCAATATGTAGCTGACTGGCTGATTTTGAGAAGCTAAGCAGTTTTGGACCTGGTTAGTATTTGGATGGGAGGCTGCAAGATAATTCTAGAGCAGTAAGCTAGTTTAGGAAATTGTAAAAATTCCCAGAACAAGACAATGACAACCGCTTTCTTAAAAAATATATTTTTATGGAAGATTTTGATTACAGTAGTAAAATACAAATAAAACTCAGAGAAAGATAGAAAAAAGTGCTATGAAAGGCAAAAAAGAAGGTAAGATAAATATTAAAAATATAAAGAAATTATTTCTGATCTTCATCACAAACTTAGTAACTCTTCACTCCCTAGAAGATTAAAAATAAATATCTCTTCATCCCACAACTCCTCCTTTATCTATATACAAAAAAATGGTGCCAACAAAAAGTCCATAAATGGTTGCAAGAATTTTAAAGAAACATGTCATATTTTAACCTTGATCAAACAAACCAACTTTATATTCTTTCCTGTTACATCTAACAATCTTGATCCTTCATTCATTCAGATGTTGTAAGATTTTTAGTCTCTTTTCAATTTTTCTTTTCCCTTTGAAGCTTTAGTAAAGCTCTTTTGTAAATTCAATAAAAAGTCATTATATGGGTCATTCTCTTGATTTAGCAATTGTATTTCCACTTTATTTATGTTTCCACATTAGTTGCCTTCTCTTTCTTATAATACATACTTTTTAAAATTATCCAATATTTCTGGTTCTAATATTTATAAATCAGAAAAAAATTGTTTCACATCTGTCAATCTTTTAATAACATCTTTTGGACATAGTATATCCACAGAAGCAGACATAACTGCTGACATTGTAGCTGCTAGTTTCTGACCCCAAAATTCTGTAGGAATATTTCAAATATTATAACTTTTGTGTCATTTTGTAAATCCCTCTACTTACCAAAAGGCAAAGGCAAAGCAAAGCAAACAGTTCTTATTGTTTCCAAGTAAACTATATGTTCATAGAGGCAGCAGGAACACAACTGTACTGCAGGAAGTCATTATATAAGCTTGAACTGTAGTATATTTGAGTAATAATCATGATATAGCTATTTTGCTTTTGTTTTTTTTAATGTGTGCTCAAAAAATGTTTAGTTTGAAATTGGTGCCAAGCTTCACTCTCTTAGTATACTGTACCAATACAAAATCTGCATGCATACTGTAAGCAGTATCACTTATAAAGGTCTAGGACTCAATTTATACAAGGTTAGAGAGACTAACCAATATATTCACTTTGTTATAACTTTTTAACTGACTATTCTACTTATTCTATAATTTAGAATTGTCCAGAAAATCTATTAATTTATTTTTATTAAGTTCACGAGTGCCCTAATGTCACTTAGAAATTTCACTGGCTGAAGATTATATTAGGAAATCATTCTAGCTGATACATCCAAATTACTTTTAAACAAAATGCTTAACAACAGCAGTTAGTGTATTTAAGCTACAACTCTATGCATGTTTGTCTAAAGTATCACAGTTGGATTTATTTCTGAATAAACATGCATAAGATTTTGCTGTAAACAAGTTGGATTATTTTTGTCTATGCCATCTAACCTTGTCCTGTATTTTTCTTCCATCACATTGTTCACAAATTCTAAATACATTATGAAAGTACAGCTGAACAAATGGTTCATGAATCGGTGAAATGGTATGGAAGCCAAAAAATATATCAAGATTAATCATCAGATGTACTGCTTAACAATTGCCATGGCTTCTTCCAATGTAACTTCTGAAGGTCCCTGTGCTCATATATCTACCATTCTCAAAGTTCCCTGGGGAAAGGGAATGGTTATTAAATCAGCACATCTGCAATGCAGAAACACCCTGAACAAAGATCAGAAACAGATGTTTTAGGTAAGTATGTATATAGATCAAACAAGCCGAAACCCAGATTAAACCACATTTTAATCCATCTTTTAGCAGCCTGGTGCCCTCCAGATGTGTTGGGAGTACAGTTCTTAGAATTCATTAATCAAGCTGCTGGGAATTCTGGATGCTATAATCTTAACACACCTGGAGAACACTGCTTTGGGAAAAACTGTTAATCTCATCCATCCATCCATCCATCCATCCATCCATCCATTCATTCACTTTCTATAGTCACCCATCTCAAGTAATGACTGTGGGTGGTTTACAAGTCTAAAACTATAAAAACAATAGAAACATCCAAAATAAATATATACATATGGCAGCTGAGATAATTTACCAATTAACAGTAAAGCTCAAAAGTGGGGCCCTTGGCATATTCAGAACCCCAGGGTCAGTACACAGTCAAGTTTTTAAAGTTGTATGAAATTCCAGCAAGGTTGGGGGGTCGTTGTGTAATGATAACTAATTTATGGAACTGATTTCAATGAGACTGAGATAAATTTAATGTAACCTGGAGCTCAACGATTGTATTTATTAATTTGTTTATTGGCTCCATATTTACCCTACTTTTCTATTTCTAGAATACTCAAGGATAAGAAAGCAAACACGTTCTAGTAAAAATAATGTAAAATAATTAAGGCAATGGGAAAAAATACCTAAGCAATATTTAGTATGTACTGTATCATTTTGGAGCACTTTGATGACCAGTTGTGGTGTTTGAATATTCAAAGCAGCTTCTCATATTTAATTTACATAAAGTCAGACCTTTTCTGTTCTTGTTTGCCACATCCAAGGGTTGTTTCCTACATCAGCCTAATGGGAAAAAATTCACAGAAAATTTCTTTGGCCCCTATTTCAGCAACTCTTGAGTTCCCCACTAAAGAAGTGACCAGGAAAATTTAAATTGGATGAGCTGTGGCAAAAAAGGGGGGAAATCTCTAAACATTCCATCATTCATGATGAAATTCTTACTACTGCCAATGTCTCCCACAAAATGTCTCTTACTACTGCAAATGTCTCCCTTACTACTGCAAATTCTCCCTATTACGTAGGTAAGTAAGTAGCACAAATCAAATGAGAGTATTTTCTAGAGTTTCGTTATTGTGAAAGTGAGGAGGGAGGACTAATGAAGACAACTAGATACAATTTTGTATTTGCTTCAGGTTTGACTATTAGCTGAAGAATGAATGCAGCTTGCAGAGAATGAGAATGAAAAAGAAGCACCTCTAATTTCATCCTCACAAGCTTGCTAGGCCAGAAAGAACAACACTGCATTAAATGCAGATGAATAACCCAAAAGGGCACAAAATTGTGCATAGGCACAAAACCGGGCTAAGAAAGAAATGAACACAGCAGCAATTGAAGCTCCCAGTCAAAAGCAGGTCTTTATAGCATTTTTTTGCTCCTCCCCCCCCATCATTATGAGGTACCGGTATATGGCATAGGGTCACTTTCTAAAGATAACAGTTATTGTGTCTTTTTCATTTGCTTTTGTTATGTGCCAACATTGCATTTTGGGGAAAGTGTTCCCATTCCAATGCCTCACACATGGAAGAGTGGATTCCCTCTAAGATCTCAAAAGACATCTTTAGAAACAATTAACATTATTGGGTTACCCAATATATACAAGAGATGAGGAGAGAAAAAATAGTTCTTGCATTGGACAGGCAAACCTGAGGGTCATTCTCACCTTCCTTTCTACTTAGGATTGAAGCATTACAAAGTTATTCCCCAATTAGTACTTATTTATTAAATTTTACATAATACCAACTGTCAACATTAGGTAAGGATGTCCTGACATGTCCATATAAATATCTTATCTGGCCACTGGATAGGTAGTACTTCCTCAGCAATTCTTTTCTAAAAATAGGTTTATTTTACTGTAATTTCTTTCAAGCAAGCATTTGCCAAGGATGTTCTGTTAAATTGAAAATCACTAGAATATAAGCATTTCTCTTTCAGATCACTGTAAGTTAAATTTCCTGGTGCTATCTGCTCTATATAGTTGCATCTTCTATTGTGCTGCCTATTTCAGAAAGGCCACTTCTATATTGTGAAAATATTCTCAAATTGCAGTAAATGTTACTTTTCCTATCATCAGATTGCTCCCTTTCCCCTATTTCTTAGTCCATGACTCTCCTTTTTCTATGACAGTGTTATACAGGTAGTCCTCAACTTACAACAGTTCGTTTAGTAACCATTCAAAATTACAATGGCACTGAAAAAAGTGACTTATGACCATTTTTCATGCTTATGGCCATTGTAGCATCCCCATTGTAGCATCCCCATGGACATGGACATGTGATCAAAATTGAGATGCTTGGCAGCTGTGACACTGAGGTCACAGTGTCCTGGGGTCACATGATCAGCTTTTGTGACCTTGTGACAAGCAAAGACAATGGGAAAGCCAGATTCACTTAACAACCATGTTGCTAACTTAACAACTGCAATTAGTTACTTAACAACTAGGGCAAGAAAGGTCATAAAAGGGGTCAAAACTCACTTAACAAATGTTTCACTTAGCAACATAAATTTTGGTCGTATATCAAGGGCTACCTGTACTCCTTTGGTAGTAACAGAAGTCATGGACTTGATGGAAGGAATCCATAGTAGAACTTCTCTTTATGCTGGAATTGTTTGCATGGTTTTGCTTTGTACAAACTCAAACAACTGTGGTTTATAGTTGAGCAGATTAGGACTGACTATGATGTTTCAGTTATAGGTTCATGATATAGTAACATTATACATGCAAGAGTTCAATTGTTGTAATGCTTTCTCAAGGAAATTAGCTTGGTGCAATCATTTTGTATGAGATCTCCAGCCCCCTTGTAGAACTAGTTACAAACAGAATGGCAAAACATGTAAGTGCTAAGACAGATTTAAAAGTAAATATTTAGACCACACATACTGTAGGTAGTCCTTGACTTACCACCATTGGTTTAGCAACCGTTCTAAATTACAATGGAACTGAAAAAAGTGACTTGACTGGTCCTCACACCTACCCCTGTCACAGCATCCCCATGTCATGTGATCAAAATTTGGGTGCTTAGCAACTGACATGTATTTACAATGTTTGCAGTGCCCATGGGTCATGTGATTCCCATTTGTGGTCTTCCAGCTAGCTTCCAACAAACAAAACCAATGGGAGAAGCTGGAATCTCTTAATGACTGTGTCATGGACTTACTAACTGCAGTGATTTGCTTAACAACTGTGGCAAAAAAGATCATAAAAACCAGGTGTGACTCACTTAACAATCATCTTGCTTAGCAATGAAAATTCTGGTCCCAATTATGGTTGTAAGTTGAGGTCTACCTGTACTATTTATCTATGTTGTGTATAGCTTACCTGTTGTCATTCAATGTAGTCCTCAAATTCCAAGCCCTGTATGTATGTGGAATAGTTTACCTTAAAAAAGTAAGATTTCCTCTTACTTTTAACCTACATATATTTACTAACATTGTAATTGTCAAGTGCAGTGGAATTATGTTGCAGGGATCTATCTACTGGATATGTTTCTGTGATGTAAATAGCATTTACCCAGTTTTCTCCATCTGACTTTGCCTGCATTGTTTTGTGGAACTGTGTCTTCAGGAAGCTGTCACTGAGGCTTTTAATGGCTAACTTTTGTAGGTAGGTCCTCCAAAGTCCTCTTGCACCTGCAAAGGAAATGCACTGTCTTGAATGTGAGTGTGGGCATAGTTCAGATTCAGAATAAAATTTATTCTGCTCGTTTGGCCACATCCTGTTTCACTTGTTTACTGCACTGAAATCTGGCAAATAATTTTCAGTCTGATGGAGGCAAAGATAGGCTTTGAGCTATTCGATTGGGAGTGACAATTTGTTTCAATGGTTTGCCTGAACGTCCAAGACAACAATGCTCATGTCATCAACAAGTGATATTTTTTTTTTTTTTTGCAGAAAGAGCTGCATTTCTAAGTAGATTAGAAACTTTTGCAGGAGAAAAAGAGAGAAAAAGAGAAAGATGGCAATCTTTTTTTTAACTACATCTGATTTTATTTCATATTTTAAGATCTCTCAAATCAATCTGATACTTTACTAATCAATTGTTAAGTTGTCAGCAGTTAAAAGAGGCCTGTCCACTATCTTCCGCTCTGTTCCTTGGTCACCAATCTTTACAGGTAGTACAGTATTTGAATGTGTTGAAACTCTTCTTGTTCTGTGTGAAATGGGAGACAGGTGGTTTTATTAATACCTAAATTGTCAAGGTCCATCCTGGTAAGTCAGACAAGTTATCTGAAGTGATTTATTTTCTGTTTATAAAGGAAAACATTTTTTCTGTGAAATAGTCCTGATTCAGTGTTTCCCATAAACGATCCAGAGTTCAGAACGTTGATCACAAAATCAAAGAGGTGCCATTCTCCTTGTTATTTCAACTTGTTGTCTGAGCTAATACTCAAGATTTTGTGGAGTTCAAAACAACATGGACCACAGATAACAGTGGGAGAAGTAATCACCATAATCCCCAAAAGTCTGAGGGGCTGGATTGTAACTCCTAAATTCCTAGCCCGGGTGGTGGGCACATTGGAAGGCCTCAGGCTGAGAAAGGCTGGTATTCGCCATAGGTATCACTGCCTATAGCTTTCCATTTTTTAATCTTTCCTAAGAGATTGTGTCTGCCAACAGCTTCAATTTGCAGGTTTGTGTAGGGAAATATCATTTAGCCTCTTTCTTTATCTCATTTTTATTCCACAATAGGACACAATTTCTTGATTTCTATGATTTTACATTCTGGCAGTAAATGTGATCTTTTCCCATCTATAAGGATATCACTAAATCTATTCTGGAAGGGGTGCGGTGCTCCAGTGTTTAAGACACCTGGTTGTCAATCAAAATGTTGGCAGTTTGAGATTCAAGTACCGCATGGTGAGGTGAGCTCCCGTTACTTGCACCAGCTTCTGCAAACCTAACAATTTGAAAGCATGCAAATGTGAGTAGACAAGTAGGTGCCACTTCACAGGGAAGGTAACAGTGTTCTGTTTGCCTTGGTGTATAGTCATGCTGACCACGTGACCACCGAAGCGTCATCAGACAATGCTGGCTCCCTTGGCTAGGAAACAGATGAGCATTGTCCCCTAGATTTGAACATGACTGGACAGTGGAAACCTTTACCTTTAGATCTAATCTGAGTCAACTGCATCATTTATGAAAAACTCAGTAGAACTATTTGTGGTGTCCTCCTGGCTATTGGTAGAAGCATGATGATGTTTTCTACCTATTGGTAGTCTCACAGATGTCATCTCAAAGCAAGGCTGGGCAACCGTTTCAGAGCAGGGGGCTCTGAAAGCAAAAGTTGGGCCCTCTCATAAGATTGGTTCTATCCCTCCCTGCCTCTTTCCTTGATGATATATCCTCAAAGTGGCATGTGCCCATGTGCCTGGCTATTCATGATGGGAATCTGTGGCCTTTAATATCTCCCTATGGCATCTCATTCATAGTATATACCCACACTAATTATGTGCCAGTCAGTTGCAGAGGTACGCATATGAATGTACGGCTCCTAATCTTACAGTACTATTATATCTTGAATTAGAGTTGTCACTTGGTAGAAGACCAGTGATCTTGTGACTGTAACAGAGATTTGATGTCCAACATTTAGCACAGGAAGTCTTGTCACTATCAATTTATTGTGAAAGGACAGCTACAGGAAATGGCTTCAAAGCTGGCAACGCTATATTGGGTTGACCTAGTTCTGCACCTGAATGACTTAGGGAGAAAAAAAAAAAGGTGGCAGAATTCTTTGGTTTAGAAAACTCTGGAGCTTTCCCCCAGTGTTTATTCAGCTCCCTAAAGCAATTCCTTCTTGGAATCTGGGATTCTGCATTTGCTGTGTTCCCCTCCCCCCACCTTCTTTCTTAATTTTCCTGCAGTTGTATAGCAGATGGTGATTATGCCCATTGTGAGATGGGGATGCATTTGAGGCTGCTCTACCTGGGCCCTTCCTGTACGATAGAAATGCCCTCTTGCCCTTTGAGAAGAGAGTGCTTAGCATTATTATCTTCTATTTAGGAAAGTAGAGATCCTACTAGGATGATTTTTCTTATAAAAGGAATGTAACCTTTCACTTTAGTCTGCATTTGTACCTTTGTGCATTGCTGTTCTTTTATGTATTTTTTTCCCCATTGCAAACTACTTAGGACAGCTTTTTTTCTACCTGCCTTCCACTAGTCTGTTTATGTTTGGATTTAAAAAGTATTGCAATATGGCAGTCAAAATAATTTAAAAGTATTTTTATTCCAAAATTGGAATGAAAGTACTTTCATTTCTTTCCTTTTGGCTTTTGATATCGTAGTTCATTCCGTAGGGTCACTTTTTAACTTGTGCCATAATAGCTTAACTATTTTTACCCAGCTATAGGTCCAAATTATTTTATTAGGCTTTATTTTTCAGTACTTGTGATTTAGCACTAAATGTTACCTATAGAAGAGAAGTGCCTTTGCAACTTGACTGTCAAGCTTTTATTAGGATTTGTTTCAATGCTTGGTTGCCGTAATTGAATCTTGGGTTGATAAATTTATAAAGTTGTGATAGTATGGTACCTTTAAAATAGGTGAGTATAATTCCTAGATCGAGACACTTGTCATCCTTTCATGGTTCCTTACCCTTCTCCCTTTAATCTCAGACTCATAAAATATATATTACGCTTTACTGGGACTAAGACAAAATGTTAGGGTTGTACCAGCAGTTTTTGCCTATCAAAAATAAAACAGCAAATCAGGAAAAAGATGGATTTCATAATTTTAGGTCAAGGGTACAAAATATTTTTTCTATGCTTAGTAAATAGATTTTGACGACATTAATTCAGATAAAGGATTTCCCCGGCCCACATGATAGAGTTGCCTGAAGAATTTAGTCTTGATAATCCTGATTTGCAAAAGAATTCTTTGCTGGATTTTGCACTTTTAAAAATGTGGTAAAATCAGAAGATGGATTGATAGATATGTTGTCGTTTGTTCCTGGATAAAAGATATAACTCTAACAAAATGACTAACATGGTCAAGCATTTAGATTATTGCAATGCATGAAGAAGAAGAAGAAGAAGAAGAAGAAGAAGAAGAAGAAGAAGAAGAAGAAGAAGAAGAAGAAGAAGAAGAAGAAGAAGAAGAAGAAGAAGAAGAAGAAGGGGGAGGAGGAGGAGGAGGAGGAGGAGGACAAGGACAGGGATCCTGAAGATCTGAGCTCTATTTCTGTGCTCTGCTGTAGGATTTTTCCTCTTCTCTGTGCACGGAAGGATCCTTTGTTGGGCTGCAGAAAACAAAGCTTAGATTCCCCAAGACCTGAGCTCCATTCCTGAAGCCCATCAAAAGATTCCCTGTCCCCAGTGCATTGAAGAGAGGGGAAATCCTTTGGCAGACAGCAGTATGCAACCTTCCCTGTCAACCTCTCCCTCCGTTGAGTTTCTGGGGGACCCAGTAGAGATTGCAAATGGCAATCTCATGACTGCAGTGAGCTTAGCAAGTAGTCACAAGTGGAAACAGGTTACCAAGCATCCAGATCACGATCAGGTGATCATGGGGGGTGGGGGTGGGGAGAAGACATTTAACAATGGCCCGAAGTGTTTTATGAACAATAAAACACCCTTCAAACAGGATATTCAAACAATTGTTAAACTGCTGGTTATAAGTTAAGGACTCCCTGTGTTATTTTTATCAGTAAGACGACAGTTGCACAATAGCTGAAATGCTTGTCTTGCAAGCAGAAATTTGGTGATTTGAAACCGGCCAGAAATGTGACGTTTTAAGAGGATTTTCACAGTCATTTGAGGTAGAAGGTTTTTAGTGGAAAAAAGATGAAATGGTGTACCGCTGGACTTAATTACCGTTACTCTAAAAAAAAAAAAGCCAAAAAAAAATATAGCTAGCCCAGAGAAAGGAAAATAGTAATAAAAAATCTGCCAGGTTTTGAATTAGCAACCTTCTATTTACACAATCATTGTAACCATTGAACTATTGTAGCATTTCTGGTTAAGATAACTTTAGAATGTATTAAAAATTACAGAGCTGAAACAAATCTGGTTTTGAGACTGCACATATGTACTTTTGGATGCTTTAATCTTGGATATATAAATTCAGTTTAAGTATGTGTGCATGTGTGCATGTGCATATGTGTAAAACACAGATATAAAATACATATGTCCAGTAAAACCCACCCACAGCTGGCAACTGTTTCCCCCCCCCCCAGAAATTGGAAGAGCCCAGCAGCTGAAGGAGGAGGTGATAGCCGGACATTCAGACTGAATATTTTTCAGCTAGTTGTCGAAAACCAGACAGATTTTCTGAAGATAGCTCAGAGTCAAGTTGACCCAAGCACAAGATAAGTGAAGCTTAAGTATGCAGTATGAATATGCTTTACTTTAGTATGCTTTACTGTATAATTCCCCTCTCAGACTTGATCTTCAATCTCTTTAGTCCATCCAGATCTAGTCCTGCACCATGTAGAATCTAGAAGCTTTTCATTAAAATAAGGCAAAAGAAGTGATTTAACCATCCCAGTGCATATCCATGTTACTTACACCTTTTGAAATCTTTGTCTTGTGAAAAAATGATTCAGTTCTGCTTTTTTTTTTTTTTTTTGGAATCACTGGTTTAACACTCTGCTATGTTGAAAAGACTGCTGATAAACTAAATCCAAGACCCAGGGCAAAATCTTTCTTATTAAATTGTTGTATTTATAACACCTGGAAATTTGGGACTGATGGATTTTCTTTTGTGGTATTACTCTGCACTTGATCATGTTAGCAGAACAATACATGAAATATTATGAGAATGGAAGTACTTTATGAACAATCAGGTGTAAAAAAACCACTGTTGCTGATTTTTTTTCTTTAGCCATAGTGCTGACATTTAAAGATAAAAAGCGTAAGATGTACCAATTTAAAACAATCTTTGTCATAGGTAAATTATAAAGAATTGCTGGCATGACATCTGTAGGACAGGAATTGAACAAACTCTCAAGTAATAATAACATTTCTCATTACTGAATAGGATGAGGAGATGACCTTCCAGTTGATCCTAGTTCCTAGGTTTTAAATGTTGACTGTGGTTGTGGTGGAATTGGGACATATATTTCCTTAGATTTTTCCTGACAGGATAAACAGGGTTGCTACCCAGGGGAAAAATTGCAAGGGCAAAAGAATAGGATCATGAAAAGAGTATTATATCAGATCAGTGTTGAAAGAAAAATCATCAAGTCGTTTTCCAAGCTGGGAATAAATAAGATAGTGGAAATAAAAATGGAGGCTGCTTAGGAAAGAAGGTTGGTTTATTGAAGAGCAGAACAGCAACAGCATGCAGTTCTGGGACAGCTGACCAAATGGCTGAGTGACTGGATTGATCTTTATAGCAGGGCTTTTCAACCTTTTCACCCATTGTGCCACTTTTAGGATATGGCAACATCCGAGTATCGTCTAGCAAGGTGTCAAAACTTTGATGACCCCCCCCAAAAAAGAAAGGAAAAAGTGATAAAGTACAGGTAGTCCTTGACTTACAACAGTTCACTTAGTGACTGTTCGAAGTTACAGTGGCACTGAAAAAAGTGCCCCCCCAAGCCACAGCCGAGCAAGACACCTACCTACCCGCTCGGCAGTGCTCTTCCTCCTGTCCAAGGTTTTCATTATTGTGAGCATTTCTGTTGAGGATTGGCAGTGGGGGTGGGGTGGGGGATGTTTGGTTTTTATTCCCCCCCCCCTCTACTGGGTGGTTGCAGCAGGTTTTGGTCACTTCACATGACCCTGGGACACTGTGACCGTCATAAATATGAATCAGTTGCCAAGCATCTGAATGTAAATCACAAGACCCTGGAGATGCTGCAACATTCCAGCTGATTGGCACTTCTTCTGGGCTCAGCAGAAGTGCCAGGATCAGCACCGAGCTCCAGTTGGAGCCTGGCACTGATCCTGGTGCTTCCACTGAGCCCTGACAGCCCTGCAGCTCCAGCCATCTCTTGCTCAGGCTTGTGCGAGGCTGCCACCGGTTCAGCTCATTCCCCTCCCTCACTACCACTCTTCTAGGATGGTCGCGTACCACCTGCCAGGTGCCAATGTACCACAGGTGGTACCCTTACCACTGGTTGAAAAGCCCTGCTTTATAGGGCTCTGAGATTTTGAAATAGAAATGTTTCTGGGTTGTGCTATGAGGTGGGCTTTTGTGTCTTTTGCTAGTCTAATAGTGGTGGATTAATCCTATTATGCCCTAAAGGTCATGTTCCTGTCCTTGGAGCTGGGTGGGGAATGTAGATTTTACGAGTCTTTGTTTTTTTAATCCCATCAGCTCCAAGCTTTCTGTAATAGATAGGAACTTGGTCTGAGGTCCCCAACCTTTGGGGCACCAGGTCCGGATACGTGGAGAGAGGTTTTTCCGTGGACCATAGGGGGGGCGTGGTTTGTGTGCTGCCTGCATTCTGCGGATGGGACTTTGCTTGTTTGTGTGGACTGGTTGCTGGCATGCCGCGGCCCGGTACTGGTCCAAGGACCATGGGTTGGGCACCCTTGGTCTAAGTAATATGTGTCTAGTAAAAAAAAAAAAGCTTATTTCAGACTTTACCTGCTGCTAAAATACCAACAATGCATACCGATTGGTCAGAAATGCTTAGCAGATTAACAGGTTTACTTATCCCAGTTGACTTGCATGGTTTTGAAGACTGAAGAAGGGCATAGATTTCTTTCTAGGATGCTTTCCAGATGGTGTTTTTTTTGTTTGTTTTAGTAGTATTCAATGGCAGGATTACAAATGCAGGAAGCATCCATTTCAGGTGAAATATGAGTTACTGCTGCTCTTACATGGGGAGGATGGGATGACCTAAGTCTGCAGGAGCACAGAGAAGATTATAAAATCCATTTGACTATGTTGAGGGGTGAGGGAAATACAATCTGGCTGGCTAAGGTTTCCCCTGTTTACTGTTCAGTAAAGAGAAAAAAAAGTCATTACTGTGGTTTCTATGCGCCTGAAGATGAGCATTTTTGCTGAGCTGTACTTTTTTGTGCTTTAATGTGAAATATTTATGCCTTGTCACCCCAGATGCCCAGGATAATGCTCCAAGTGGTCCTCCACATTATTATAATTGTTTCTCACGCTGATTCCATGATCTGGAGTCTCATGGGTAAAACTTAGAATAACAGAGTTGGAAGGGATCTTGTGGGTCATCTAGTCGAACCCCGTGCTGAAGCAGGAGACCCTATACTATTTTTGACAGCTGTCCAGTCTCTTCTTGAAAGCTTCCAGTGATGAAGCACCCACAACATATGAAGGCAAGCTGTTCCATTGGTTGATGGTTCCCACTGTCAGAAGATTTCTCCTTATTTCTAGGTTGAATCTCTCCTTGATCAGTTTCTATCTATTGCTCCTTGTCTGGCCTTCAGGTGCTTTGGAAAGTAGGTTGACACCCCCCCCCTCTCTGTGACAGCCTCTCAAATATTGGAACACTGTTATCATGTCTCCCCTGGTCCTTCTCTTCACTAGAGTAGCCATGGCCAGTTCCTGCAACTGTTCTTCATACGTTTTAGCCTCCAGGTCCCTAATCATCTTTGTTGTTCTTCTCTGCACTCTTTCTAGAGTAAAAGTTTCATCCTTGTGGGTCCTTCTCAGTTCAGTGGAATGTCTCTGCCTTTACACTGCTGCAACTCAGTGTAGAAATGGGCTTGCTGCTGAGCTTAAAATACTGGTGCTCAGTGAGCACACAAAATACTTCCCAAACAGCTGAACAGAGTCTGACAGCCTCTTATCTCCCCTGCAGATATCTGTGCATTTGTTTTGCTTCAGCAAGAGACCAGGTGAGAATGCAGAAATGTGCTATTCCAGGTTTTTTCTCTCAGTACTTCTTCCTTGTGAGGGGGAGATGGGTAAGCTTTAGCCTAGGTCAGTGGTGGAGAACCTATGGCATGCGTGCCAGAGGTGGCACTCGGAGCCCTCTTTGTGGGCAAGCATGCCGTTGCCCCAGCCCTGCCTCCCCCAACAGTCCCCTCCTCATTAGTAGCCCCCCCGGAGGAGAGTCACCCCCGGTATAAACCGAGTGGAGAAGTGTAGCCGAGGACATGGCAGCCGGGCAGCAAGTATAAGACTTCGTCCCAGTGCCCCCCAGCATCATCTGTTGCATGGCCGCCCTGGGCGGAGTGGTTTTGGGGCACTCGGTGTCTAAAAGATTCGTCATCACTGGCATAGGTAGTTGCCACAGAGACAACTTGACCCCCTTGCACCCTACATCTTGCAAATTATGCTGCTCTGAGGCTGCTTGCCATGCTCTGGGAGGCTGCAGCCAGCCCAGCCCCAGTCATCCTTGCTACCATGTACTCTGAGACCCTTGCCACTTTGCATCTGTCTGCTGCCCTAGCTCACCTTTGCTTTTTTCTTGTTCCTGCTCCTGACCAAGCATGCCTGACTTTGTTCTGGAAAAAAAAGAAAAGAAAAAAAAAAGCCAAAAGAGTCTCCCCCCCCCACACACTTTTTCTGCAGTGCAAAGCCAGCCCCAACTCAACCCGGCAGCCAGGCCCTAGGCACATCTTGTCAGCAACAGGAGCAGGAAGATGGCAGAAATCATCTGGGCCAGTGGAGTGCAGGATGGTATGGGGCCAAAAGGCCATAGATGGGGGGAGAGAAAGGTGAGCAGGGGAATTGCTGTGTTCCTGTGGTTGTATGTGTGGGCAGGCTGTCAAGCACCTGAATTTTGATCATGTGACTTCAGGGACGCTGCAATGGCTATTATATTGTCTTAAGTTCATTTGTTCCACGCATCGTAACTTCAGATGGTTGCTGGATGAATGGCTGAAAGTCAAAGACTAGCTGTACATGTCTTCACTCATACGCACAATTACTTGGCCTTCAGCAGTATGAAATATAATAGGGATATGATTTTAACAAAACAGATATAAAATTGCATTTTAGACTAGTTACTGACACAAACAGGAAAGGGCATACTTCCTAGTTTTGATGTCTTCCAGATGCATTGAAAAAACCAACGCTAAAAAAACAATATGTTTGGATATTGCAGCAAAGAGCAATATGAAACATACCTGCAAATAAACCATGCAGTATATATACAAAAAAGGAAAAAAATGAAGTTTTGGGATGGCTTTCACAGTTTCCAGATTTGAACAATTATTGAATATTCATGGGAAAGTTTCAGACAAGCAGCAGATATAAGGAGACCTAAAAATATTTTTCAGCTAGATGAGTTCTGCAAGGAAGAGTGGTGGAAACATTCCAAGAGCAAGAAAAGACAGACTCTTTAGCTGGCTATGGAAAAGAGATGTGATGGAGTACTGACTGAAAGTGCGCACCTGCCATACTCATAGTTTTCTTGGTTTTCTTTTTTCTTTTTGAATCTGTTAAGAATTGTACATAAATAATAAACACACATTCTAGTTTACCGAAATATCTCATGTTTAATATTATTCCGTGTACAGGTTGTATCTGCTTTAGTCTCCTTATGGATTCATTGAAATATACAATTTGACCAGGGGTTACTACACTTCTGCATATTAACTTCAGCAAAATTTTTCTACCTGACAGCAGCCATTTGTTTTCTCTTCTGGAAAAGTTTTATTATGGAAATATTTATTGAATACCTAAAGTAGAGGGCAGAGGACTCTCCACAGCATTAAGTGTTTTAGGGAGGAAATACATCTGTTCTGTATGATTATTAGGTTTGTAGCCTGGTGGGTAAGATTGATAGCAGTTCCTCCGATCTGAAACACAATACATTAGTATTCTTCAACCTGATCCCTTCCACCCCAGGTTAAGTCACAACTCTGAGAACCCTAGTCAGGATTAACAGCAATCCCAAGACCTCTGTAAACTACCATCAGATAGTAACATTCTTCCCTGAAGTGATCAGGTTCTATTAGTAACTTTAATAATTGACTTTAATAATTGGCACTAAATGTAATTGATTTTGAGAGCCAGTTTGGTGCAGTGGTTAAGACACTGGTTAGTAATCAGGAGACCACGAGTTCTAGTCCTTGCTTGGGCACAAAGCCAGGTAGGTAATCTTGGGCCGGTCACAAACGCTTTTGAAAAAACCTTGCCAAAAAACCTGCAGAGACTTGTCCAGGCAGTCTCTGAGAATCGGATACAAGTGAATGGAAGAAACAAAGCTGATCTTACATCAATCTGTGTTTGGCTGTTAATCAATTGTTTTAGTTTTATGAGTTTTACAGTGCCCCCCCCCAACCCTCAGTTTTGCACAGGCTTTATTTCATGCGGAAAACCAATTTTACTTATCCATATGAATCCAATTGGGGTGAGGGTACAGGGAGGCACGTGAAAGACCTTCAAGTAAGCAGTTGGATAAATGGAAACAGTATTTGGATAAGATTACATGTAATATGGATCATATGGTGGAAAAGTAGATTAATCAGATTGTAAAGAGTTGTGTAGGTTCAGCTGTTGTATGTATAGCTCAGTGAAAAGTACATTGATAAGACAGTTCCATTTTTAAAAAGTGTAAGCAGGTTTTTAAGGCCCATTGCTTTCAATGTGATTTAGCTTTCTTTTTTTAATACACATAAAACTGTAGATATTAACTATGAAAGGATTGCAGTACAAACCCCATGTTTTTTTTGTCTTTAATAGTTTTATTTGTTTTTTTTTAATATTTGTTGTCTTCCTCTCCTGAATAGAAAAAAATCAATCGACCCAGTTCCAGGATTGTGCATATTTGTATCTGTCTCTGCTCTGACATTTGCCCTTCTAATTGTACAGTAACGTTTATCTGTCTGAAACACAAAGGTCTCCAAGCAGAATTCCCCGTTACAGTGATGGGTGTTTTATTTATTTATTTTTAATTTATATTGGAAACATCCTGCTTTATTTATTTTTTATTGGCTGATAGAAAAGAAACCAATACTCAGGGCTCATCTGAAAGCTGAATTTGAGGGTACAGGACCCAGATACAGTACAATCTTGTTGCAGTAGCATGAAAAATCTCATACGTTCATATCAGTGCTTTGAAGTTCTACACCAATCTTTCTAAGATGCTAGATCCTTTCGCCAACTTTACAAAAGAAAAGAAGTTCATTCTGTTTCTCGGCATCATTTTTCTATAGCCGCCTGGATCGTCCAGCATGGTGCTTTATGTAGGAGAGGTGTCACATTTTGCTGAAAACCTGAGGTGTTCTTTCAAGTTCATGTAAGCTGAGTTTCCATGTTTTGCTCAATGGTTGTGTGCCATTTGTCTGTAGGGTCTGAGACATGGCGGCCCCGTTGCTGGCGAGGTCTTGCAAGCCGGCCCACTCCCGCCGGCACCCCTGCTTCTCCCCCAAACCCCATGTTTTGCATGCAGAGAATTTGAGATTCAGTCCTTGCTATCTCCAGAAAAAGATTCCTGCAACTGACTGAAATGTGCTACCAAACACTAGTGTAGATTAGTGTTTCTCAACCTTAATGAAAATTAAAATGGCCAAGTGTTGAGAAACATTAGTATAAATCACAGGGAGGTAATCTTGACTTCCATTGTCACCATCTAAAAGGCAACAGGGGAGTCGGTTCTCAAGCGAGTGGTGGATCCATCGCAGCGGCATCATGAGCCTCTTAAACAAGCCCAAAAGTGAGATGACCCCCGAGGAACTGCAAAAACGGGAAGAGGAAGAGTTCAACACAGGGCCTCTGTCAGTGCTCACACACTCCGTTAAAAATAATACCCAGGTGCTCATCAATTGTCGCAATAACAAGAAGCTGCTGGGGCGAGTCAAGGCCTTTGATAGGCACTGCAACATGGTGTTAGAGAACGTCAAGGAGATGTGGACCGAGGTGCCCAAAAGTGGGAAAGGCAAGAAGAAGTCCAAGCCGGTCAACAAAGACCGCTACATCTCAAAGATGTTCCTGCGGGGAGATTCAGTCATTGTCGTGCTAAGGAATCCCCTTATTGCTGGGAAGTAAACAAGCCGAGGTGGCTCACAAGCCTGGCAATGCCAAGATGCCATATACAGGGTCCTTGTCAAGAGACTGGAATCTTGGCGGAAATGGCTAAGATATCTGCATATTTGAAGAACCACTCAAATGAACAATTTTTGATGGATTGGAAAAAATGGATAGATTATATACAAAAGAAATATCAATTGAAGGAATTATATTTGGTTTATAGTTAAATAATTATGTATAAGTAGTCTAGCAGGGGTTTCTTGCGTTCTTACCCTATATTCATTCTGGGAAGCCTGGGGGGGAGGTGGGAGGGTTTTAATAATTGATATTGTATGTTTTCTCAACTGTTTTGGGGATCGATAATTTCTTTTTTTTTTTAGGTAGCAAGGGGTTGCTCCGGTGGCCTCTGGGCACCACATTGGATGGAAAGAAGAAGGAGGAGTGAAGGTTAGGCAAGTAGGAAGAGGGTAAGAGGGAGAAGATAGGGGATAGAGGTGGGTGGAGGGGATGGAGAAAGTAGAGAAAGGAGAAAGTAGGTTGTTAGATGGGAAGAAGAGGGGGTTAGTTTTGTTTTAGAAGGATGTGGTGGGGAGGGGGTACCGAGCAGTTATTTTGTTTGATTGTTTGGTAAAAGTATATGAATGTTTACAGTTGAGTTATTATTATTTTTTTTATCTTTTGTTAAAAATTTTGTAAAAACTAATAAAAATACTTAAAAAAAAAGAGAGACTGGAATCTGTTGCCTTTAGTTTTAAGGCAGGGATATCTTACACTCAACTCTCCTTCAGATGTTTCTTTTGTCACTAACATACAGTTCTGGGATGTGCTGACTCAATGAAATTCCCGTCATTTGAGTTTTGTTTGTGGGGTTTTGATTTTTTCTTTTTCTTTTCCTTTTTGTAATAAACATTTTGTTGAAATAAAAAATAAAAAATAAAAGGCAACAGATTGTCTATCTTTGGTATCAACAACTTGAGCAGGACAGATTAACCATCTGATTAGGCCTAATGAGACAATTTCTCATGGTTCTTAATTGGAATGCTGTTGAGAGATCAAGGCAAGTTCTTATGGTAAATTATGATAAAGCAATAAGCATTTGCTACAAAGAGAATAAGCCATCTGTCTAATTCTGAAAGAATATTCTTGCCCTCATTATGAATTATTCTGCAACTTAATTAATATATTGAGGGGCAAGAGTCTTGTTTTGGGAAACCATGGACAGTCCATTCTTATTTAATTCTTCTCCTACTCCCTGAGTTGGTGGCAGGTAGTCCCATGTGAGTGAAAGCAGATTGAAGGTTCAGAGGTTTTTCCTACTTTGTTCCTGGGGATCTGATGTGATCCTGTAAATCAGGCAGGTCAAAGTGCCGGCCCGCGGGCTGGATGCGTCGCCAAAACCCCGCCCACCCCATTGCTGGCAATGGGGAAAAGACCCGATACGTTGCGCGACGTCACCTGATGTCGCGAGTTTGACATGCCTGCTGTAAATCCTTTCTTTAATTTGTGTTTCTATCCCTCTGCCTTTTTGTTTTCTCCAATTTTTGGAGGTGTCAAACAAAGATCGGGATATTTTTTATGAGATTTTCATCAAATAATGGCCTTGTAATGAAAACTTCCCCCAATTTTTTTAAAAAAGGGATCTTCCATCACTGGCCAAGAAATTCATGAAGGAAGAAACTGGGCTTTAAATCATTATGTTTCAGCAGGGACTGGGGTTATGGAGAGGAATTCAAGCAAATGTGATTCAAACCTGAAACATCTGAAACATCTTTGATGTTTTATTTATTTATTTATCAAATTTATACAGCTGCCCATCTAACTAGAAGTGGCTCTTGTGTTTTGTGCCAGGTGTAGCTTTCTGCCTTTTGTCCTTCGGTTCCCCCTTCCCCCCAATTTCGTTGCTTCCGTCTTGCAGGACTATATCCAATATTCCAACCCTCACGTAAAGCCTTGAATTAGCTATCACTCTTCTTGGGATAATTATAGGTTTGTATAATGTAGCTATTGTTCTGTTCTACAAAGCCTTGCTGTCATTTAGATGGCTGGGGTGGGAAGATGAGAGAATCACTCTGTGCCTTTTGCAGCCACACTGGGCTGCTTAATTAGCATGCTGCTTTTGCCTCTTCCTTCTTAGGCTTTCCTGCTTGAGAGGCCAAATTCTACTCTTTTCCTGGCCTGTTTGTTCTTGCTTATTGGCTGATACCACTGCAGATGTGTCAAGCAGCCTTCTTCACTACTTCTTCTTATGAACCACACTGGTTCACTCACTCTATATAGGTAAGTCAGGGTGTAGGATGTAGGATTTGTAACAGGCTTACAAAGGCAAGGAAGGTTCACACAAGGAAGGAGCATATTGTTTCCAAATAGCCTGCCCTTGGATGGCTGTCAGTACTCCCGCAGATGCTCTGAAGTTGTACTTGGTTTTTGGAACTGCATTCATTCAACCTTCTTAGTTTTTTTTTCAATGGGAGATCAAGCGGGCTCATCATACTGAAAATAACCCCAAAACATTTCAGCAGTGGTCAGAAATAGAGGAGCAAGAGCAATGAAAGCAAGAACTACATTGATTGCAATTTGAACAGGGGCTAAATAAAGTTGAATACTTTGTGCTTTTAAAGAGCTCTTGGAACCGGATCATCTTGGTAATTATAGATTATTTCTCTGGCTGTAGTAGTTGAGGTGAACATAGCAGGTAGGTCCTGTTAACATGAGTTTAAATATATTATGTGAACTCAGCCTTTCAAGATTGAACATAATAATGCTTTCTTTATAAAACATCTTATTTTTCTCCCCTTTGTATCAAGCACTATGAAAGAGGATTTTCTTCATTAATGTCTGAATTACTAACAGGTGGTGATCAACTTCCATCTTCTTCAGCCAGGAGGGCCATACTGTACCACAAATTCCATTCAAACAGACGTTTGTTGGAGAAAGCTGTCTTTGACTGAAGGAGAACTCAAAGTGCATTGGCCTAACTGATATGACTTTGATGTCCAGATTCAGTATATACTTTCATAATAATATAGGAAAGAAATATTGGCAAGCTGTCAAGATTTTTAATACAGTTAAAAATTCTTACAAGGAGTCCTTCATTCACATGTACATGTAGATTTACACAGGGAGTTCCATCAACTGAAACAGGCAACTGTTATATTCAAATATGTTTCCCTAATAGACAAATAATCACTTCAAAATGAGGAATAATTAACTAAAGCAATACTGAAATTCAAAAAATGCTAGCTTAAAATTCATTTAAAATATATATGCAAAGGGACACATAGTATGAAAGGAAGGAAAAGGAAAAGTGCTTCTATAATGAAGCACTGAAACATGAGTGATGTCTTTCTACTCATCCTAAAAGAGGTTGAAAAAGATGGAGATGATATTGATCAAATGAGAAGTTGAAGGACATGCTGTAGAAATGGCAAGATGTGGGTTGATGTTCACCACAGTAAGCCTGAGCACTGATTAAAATAGTAAGTTATAGGTCAAAATTGATAGTTGAAATGGTAAGGAGGAGTGAGCATAAATAGTTATTATTACACATGCTAGAATAAAGTGAACAAAATCAATTTAATTTCTTAATTAACTGACTGATTATGTGTTGGTTCTATGTATTTTTTAAAAATAATAACAATATTTATTATGAACCTATTTATTTAGATAAAGTAAAGGACTCAGAGCTATATTATACAACATGGGCTTAAAATTGATGTTCTGTTTAACAAGTTATGACAGAGATCGAACTGAAGCTTAGATGGTATTATGGTTCCTGATTTGATATAAATCAAATTGTTTTATAAATTTAATATAACTGATTTAAAAACAGTGGGAAGTTTTGCTTGGTTTTACCTCCAAATCATCCTTGCTCAACAAGCTCTGATCACCATAGTTGGCTTTTGGTCTATGTTCATCATTCCAACAAATATTCCAAAGTTTGGTAGCTTTGCCAATGGAATTAGACTTAGGACACAGTGGGGCTCCTACAAAGAATAAAACTCCTTTTCCAAGTGTGCAAGGCATCTGGATCTCTCTTAGCCATCTTCTCCAGTCTGGAAGCCCTCCTAATGTGTGAATTCCAACTTGCTGGATTCCTTAGCCTGAATATCTGTTGCTGGAAATTGTCAAAAGCTGCTCTAAGCAAATGAAACTGTGAGGTGGTTTGAGGAAACAAATAGCCAGTTTTCCTATTCCTCTGTGACAAAATCTTCTATGAAGCTGAAACATAGAAGTAATTGCTTCTGACAAATGGCAATCTCTCAACTTGACCTAGATCACCAAGATATTACAACACTAAAATTCTATTTTGAGTGGCCTTGGAGGAGAATCAAATGCCACTGTAACAAATATGTATGTGGCTTTCATTGTACCAGAAGCTATGTTGCCCAGCTTTGAGGAAATGTTCTTTAAAATATTTCAGATCTGGATAAATATTGCTCATTTATTTAGATATTGTGTACATTAAAAAACCAAAAATCAAAAAAGAAGTCCACATGGAATAAAACAAAGCATGTTCATTGTTATGCTCTTTTCCCAATTGAGATATTTTGTATGTAGAGAAGCATTCAGAGACATGAGTCCAGGTACAATCTGTAACAGGGGGTCCAACCTTGGCAACTTTAAGACCTGTGGACTTCAACTCCCAAAATTCCTCAGCCAGCTGGGGAATTCTGGGAATTAAGTCCACAAATCAAAGTTGCCAAGGTCAGACATCCCTGGTTTATAATATCCTACAACTTCTGTATCTTTCCATCACCCTCTTTATTCATCTCTCTCTAGCTCTGCATTTTGGTTTCATATGTAGAACCAAAGTAGATGAATGCTGTTCAGGTGAAAATACATGAAGCTGAATGGCCTTATGAACAGAATGTAAAATTAGCCAATCATGGTCTAATTTATAGTATATTAAGCAATCAGATTCTTCTTATACTTGGTATAAAACCCAGATCTACCATCTTTTCTGTGATAGCTGACAAATACATTTATTTTTACTTTTTGTCTTCAAGTCAGGGCTGACTTCTGGCAACTGCCCAGACAAATCCTTGTAGTTTTCTTGGCAATATTTTGAATAGTGATTGGTCATTGCATCCTTCCCATGGTCATGAGAGAGTGACTGGCTTAAAGTCCTCCCAGTCGGCTTCATGCCTAAAATAGGACTAGAACTCACCATCTCCTGGTTTGTAGCCTGTATCTTAACCATTATACCAAACTTACTTTCATGATAAATATGATATCCCTGTTAATTACTGATGTTGTGGTAATTTATCACACAAGATAAAGGCACTGGGTGGAATATCTTATTTTGCACTTTGTTTAGTAACTATGCATCTTGGCAGTGGAGAACTTTAGAAGTCTTTTATTTCTCATAAGATTATTTCTGGAGATGTGTAATGGAAATAAAAGAACAGAAACAGATGCAAAAGCTTCAAGGCAGCAATAAATATTAAAGCTCTAATGCTATTTCAGTGGTGTAAACTTTTTGGGAGAAAAGTTGTTTGGGATTCCTAAGGAATTTTGAATATTTGGTTTCTGGATAATTATATCCCCAATGGACTTACATGTCATGACAAAGACTTGTGCTGATTGCTTTGCACATGGCTATCTTCCTTCAAAAAACTTTCAGCTTGCCTTTCATTGTTCTGGCTTTTTTCCCCTCTAGGACCTAAAGCAGAAATTCACAGATGCATTCCAGGCAAAAGTGGATAGTTTCATCTGGAGTAATTCCAGAACATTTTCCCTTTGTTTTTGCATACTGCAGTTTATTATTGTCTTGACACTTTCCTTTCTGTATTTCATTCCCACATATGGATGCTTCAGGTTTTAGCTTTGTTCTTCCCATTTTAAAAAGAATGTTCTTTTTGTTACCATTCCGATCTTCAACAAAGTGAGTTCTTTTCACCCTTTTTCCTTCAGTATGGTAAAGAATGATGGTTGCTGTAGTCTCTTGATTCTTAGCCATCACTTTACATTGCTCTTTGATTCTAAATTACTTTTTGGCAGTAGGATGTTTTTTTTAATTGATGTTGATCAGAGGAGGGGAGATATGTGGCTAAAATAATTAATAAATAAAATCTGGAGTTTGTCAAGAGCCAATCACAACTGATCTGGTATTAAAGAATGAGAATCACAGTGCAAATATTTCCAGCTAGTTAGCTGAGATTGAAGACCCAATGATAGCTTTTCGGAAACTTTGTAAATAATAATCTCCAGAATACCACTTGTAGTGGTATTTCAGCAAAAAAATAGTTAGCTACTTCTTTAGAAGCTAAGGGCCACCTTAATCTGACTTGTCAGCAGCATAGCCAGGCTGCCCCCACCCCCCCCAAGAACTGACCAGGACAAGAACTAAATGGTTATTATTTCATTTCCATCTAATCAGAATGGCATATAACCACTATTCTATCTGTATATCATTTGTTTGATATTTACTCTTTCTTGCCATATTAAAATATGCAAATTGATAACTATTTTTAATTTTCTTTGGAATAACAGCCAAGGCTTTCAGGAGTTCTTTTACAGCTGATACTATCTGAAAGCTTTCTAGGAACTTTAGAGAGGGTGTCATCACATTTGGAGCATCAGCTATTACGATATTTCCCCCCCCCCCACACACACACACTGTTTTATTTTAGAGAGATGACAGTAATTCAATATTATTTAAACATTAAATTTTACTTCCTTTGCCTATGCCATTAGCATTGCAGATATTTGTTAGAAGACTATTACTAATACCGTATTATAGAAATATTTTCTTTCACCCCAGTCTGTTCCTTTTCAGAAACTAAATGATTTGATAGGTAAACGTTCAAGGCAAAGAAATGATCCCCATGATGCATCTAACCATTTAGTTATTACTTTTCTTCTACTGTTCAAAATGAACAAGTAGGTTTTAAACCTGTGCCGTCACTGCAAGATAAATCACAGTCCAAGAAGGGTTCTCTTTTTCATTTTCATTTCTACAGTTATTTTCTAGCTACTCCAATCCCCCAGATAAAGAATGTTTGTTCCTTGCTATGATAAAAGTTTGATATTGTCAGCTCTATCAGGGAGTTAGTGATACAGTATCAGTCATAGTATTGGCATCTTGGTAAACCACCTTTGCCCTTATCTTGTCAGGTTAACTTATGGTTAACTTAATCCTTTCAGTCTAGGACAGCCTTCTACCATCTGTCCCCCCCCTCCCCAGCTGTGTTAAGTCTGCAGTTCCCAGAATTCCCAGTTTACATAGGAACTGCAGCCCTGACACTCCTGGAAGATGTCAGATTCCAGGTCGGGCTGTAGTTACATGTGATATCAGGAGCCTATGAAATTGTCCTCCTTGGATGCAAGGTGGACAAAAGTGATTGTGAACTGCTCACCAAGTTTTATCTACAATAAATGTAAGCAAAGTTTGAAAGATAACATGTTCACATGGGCTTTCTCCCTCCCTTCCTCCCACATATAGTAAATTACTATAAAGCTGACAGTTAAAATAGGCTTTATAGTTCACTATTAAATTATGATTTTTATTCTACAGGGATAGCTAGGTAGGTTGTTGTTGATTTATCAAAAGTTGGAAGACTTGTACTATAATTTGTCCTGCTACTGTCCTGCACGATAGAAATAAGTATTTTTAACACAATTTTTGCATTAAGCACACGTGCATACCAGAAAAGAATTATCAGATAAGAATATATTTGCTTTATATGTGTTTTGGAATAGAAAATCAGCTATGATTTCTTGTCATTAAAATATTTGTATCCAATGAACAGAATCTTTAAGAAAAAATGAGTTCAGTCCTGTGTATATTTACATGAGAATAAGTTCTATTTTACACAGCAATAATGATGCATAGAATTTTACAATTTTCCATTCTTTGATAATTTAATTATATATGTTAGAATAAAAATTCTGATTATACTTTGAAAGCAAAACCATATAGTCTTAGTAAGTAGAAGCCACACTTATGAGTTTGGAAAGAACTCTTCTATTTTTCCAAAAAATAGTCTGGTTGTTATCAGATCTGAGAGTAACAGTTAAAGATATGCTTTTAAATAAATAAAAAACAAATAAAGGAATTTTCATTGAGGGAGATTCTTTTAAAGTTAACAACGGCTGAAAGAAACTGGTACCTCATAAAAATAGCTTAAATTAAATTGAATTTTACTGGGAATTTTGGTCAGTGTTCCATTTCTTCCTAGCTGCTGCATCAGGACTGGAGAAAGAAAAGCAAAAGCATGTGATGTGCAGTATGCACTTCCAGGCACATAAGGTTAATGATGCCTTCACATGTAGTAGCTAGTAAATTCATAGTACAGGTAGTCCTTGATTTACAAGCAGTTGCTTAGTGACTATTTGAAGTTACAATGGACCCCAAGTGGAAGTATGTTATCTGGGATATCCCAGCTTTGTTTCCCTAAACTGCGATTTTCATAACACAGATGATTAGGATTGCAATGGCGGTTTCTACTGAGCATAGCAACCCAAGAGGAGAAATACTCCTGCTTTGTTGGGATTGCTGGGGCCTTCTGATCCTGGCCTAAGACAGGAGACAGCACCCAAAGACTACAGACAGATCTTTCTAGCAAGGAAGCAGCCCGGAGGTTTGTGGAAACTACAATCTTTTTTCAGAAACCACGTTTATTAGAAAGTGAGGTAAAGTTAGAGAATTTTAGGAGGTGTTTCTTAGCATCTGGACGCCCATGTTCTGAAAACATGAAAACTGCCAGTTCATGAATATATATATCACACATTGCAGTGTGATTCACAACCTACCCAACCCTATTGTAGACTAACATGTTATGTGCATCCTGCCCATAATTTCATTTGAGATTCCTGTCCCAGAAGCTTTAACCTGGTTGCGCTTTGAATTACAAGTTGAGATGGGAATAAATTGGTTCCACTGCCTGCACTTAGAGATCAGATGAGCATGGAGCCAATCAAGGAGTGACACAAATGCTCTATAATCCTTTGTATAGGATTACTCTTATCGTGTGTCCTCCATTCACACAATAATGCAATTTCACCTATTTTTTTCAGTTTCTCCTCTATTCTCAGTTTACTGGTTTGTTGATTTCAGTGAATAAAAAGGAAGAAATATATATATATATATATGTGTGTGTGTGTGTGTGTGTGTGTGTGTGTGCTTGCAGATGGCTCTGGGTTGAGCTGAAACAAGCAAAGGAAAGAATGATTTCTTCCTCCCATATTTGGGTTTACAGGGTGCAATCTAAAAAATAACCACTTGACACACACACACACACACACACACACACACACACACACACACACACACACACACTACATACATACATACATACATACATACATACATACATACATACATACATACATACATACATACATATATATATATATATATATATATATATATATATATATATATATATATATGAAAATTTGGGGGCTTTCAAATGAGTTTTATAAATTTTAGCCTTTCAGAGCTCCTAATTCAAGGAGACTTGACCTTAATGAACTCACTAATTAAAAGAAGGTTGAGGCTCCCTTTACAGTATTCAAGATTCTGCACTGCCCTACCTCTAATTCTTTCATTAAAATTCCTCTTTGAAGTCTCTGAGATTCTGACTTTCTTGATTGTACCCCATAGTAAAAGGCTTGACAATGTCCAGACACTAAATAAATCACATAAATCATTGACAAATATGTAATTTCCAGGTTGACGCACATTCAGGAAGAAGGCAAACTTTCCCCTATGTGTTCAGTTAAATCAAGGTTTCATTATACTTTTAAGATTGGAGTTCAACTAGATTACCATTGCACATCGCCAAAGAAAAAACAAAAAAAGGAAAGGAAACAAAGCACACACACCTCAAAAGGTGCCATGAAGTTGCATAAAATTAGCACTTGTCAGTTTGAAAGTTATTAATTTGGAAATAGTTACAGAACTTTAAACAGCAGTGTTATACTTGCATATGATGGGACACCCCATGATTATGGAACCTTCCTTTCCACTTAGCCAGCATACCAGGGCTAAGTATGTATAATTTCAAGATCCCAGCTTATCATCCTTATGGATGTTCCTCATCAAACCACAATAGGACTGCATGATTTTTCTCATATAAGCCAATATAAAATAAAAATTACAACAGAGTCATCTGAATCAAAGTGTATATATTTAATTTATTTTCTCAGTTTCTAGTATAGGGAGTCCTCAACTTACCATAATTGAGCTCAAAATTTCTGTTGTTAAGTAAGATATTTATTTGTTAAGTGAATTTTGCCCTATCTTGTCACAGTTACTAAATAAATCACTGCAGTTAAGTTAGTAACATGGTTATTAAGTGAATCTGGCTTCCCCATTGACTTGGCTTGTCAGAAGCTTACAAAAAGCGATCACATGACCCCAGGACATTGCAACCATAAGTTATAAAGCATTTAAATTTTGATCATGTGACCATGGGGATGTTGCAATGGTCGTAAGTATGAAAAATGGTCAAAAGTCACTTTTTCAGTGCCTTTGTAACTTTGAACAGTCACTAAATGAACTTGTAAGTTGAGGACTTACATTTGCATTTAGTTTCTGATGCATACCACGATACAGCAAAAATCATATGCTACAACAACAGTAATTTTAATGAATGATTAAAATGGGTCAAATGTTAGAGAATTAGCAATATTGCGCCCAGCCTGATGGAATTCTTATATTCATGCCTACATCTCAGTATCAAGCTTCTCAATGGAGGGGGGAGGGAAGTAAAAGACTCCATTGGGAATATTTGGGTCACCCACTTGACTTTTGGATATCTGTGAAATCAGATTGTCATTTATACCAGCTTTCCTCAGTTGACACACTAGAGACATCAGGCTGGTAAGGCTGATCTATGCTATTGGTTTCAGAAATAAATACTTCTGGAGATAACTTGATTTCAGACTATTGGTAGAGGTACTATTATTAACCATGGTTTCTGAACAGCATATAGCTCTTTAATCCTTTTTTGAAAATTTCAACAAGAAATGGATGTAAAAAAAAATCCCAAAGCAGGTTCATACAGTTTGAGGTAGACTTTATACAAAACTAGTCCTACCCACACAAATTTTCATAAAAATCCTGACCTATTAATTCTGATAAAAACCACAGCATTCTGTGCACTTGTCTTCCAAGGAGTTTGCAATCCACTCATCCTTTAAAGAATTCTAAATAAGGCCAATATCTTGGATGAAAATATTGGTCCTTTTCCATGGAATTTTCCCATCGGTGAGCCCAGTGTTCACTTTTCACAGATATAGATGTGACTAATGAATAGAAATAAACTGAATGCAGTTTTTATTGTATGATTGTAGAATTGGAGATGGCCTTATATTTGTGGGCAGATATTATTAGTGTAGTTTCTTCAGTGATGTTAGTTTGATAGACAAGAGACAGGTGAATTTAAAATAACATTTTTTCGCTAAAGCGAATCTCTTTAAAAGAGCAAAAAATTTAATTTTCAGCCCTGTGTATTTTTTAAAAGTGATAATAATGTATTGGATGAGACTGGTAAAATTGGTTTTAGCCTTTCATGATTGTATTTCTTATGTATTATCAAATTCTATTACTGCAAATCTATTCAAGGAAGGTAGATGCTTAAATAGATCTTTGTATTTGTTTTGTTGAAGGCTAGACTCCGGAGCAAAATAAAATCTAATTATTACACTAATGTAACTTTATTATAGAGTTGTTAAATATAATTGTAGCTTACAAGAATCATATTGCAAAGCCAAAATTATTTCATTGCATGAAGCTAGTCATTTGAGGACAGAATTACATAATTTAAACAAATTTCTTTTCTTTTCAGTTTTGCAGACTTGCAGTGTGACAGACAAATTCTGCAGTTATGGATCTGGATTATGGCTTTAGTTCTGGCATGCTAGACAAATCCAAACAAATGCAATGAATTAATCCATTTTGTACATTGACTACCACATGCAGACATCCTGTGGGGAAGGGGAAATGATGAAATATGCATTACAATGTCAGCATGTAAATAATATGAATTATGTACTTGCATTACATATCATGATGTCATTACATCATTTAACGTAATTAAATTGCACCATTTAATTGTACCATCATGGCAATTTCACTGTCTTTTGATGTCCTTGGTACAGGTGCCTCTGGAGCCATTATAAGGGTGCCGTAAAGGGGCGTTGTCTTACCTGAAGGCCTTTTCTCAGCATGGTGGTGTAGAATCCACTTGACTGGGTTATTTCAGCCTTCCTGCTCAGAGAGACTAAGTCAGAGCTTTAGTCACGCCTCCCTTTGGGTGTGTCTTCCCAGTTTTGACGAGGTGAAAGATCCTGACAAAGTCTGACGCAATGACTCCAAAATACAAAAAAGTGACAATACGCAAGCCTAGACCTATATCCAAGGGAGGATGTGGATTCTACACCACCATGCTGAGAAAAGGCATTCAGGTAAGACAACGCCCCTTCTCCAGCATGGTGGATGTAGAATCCACTTGATTGGGACATACCAAAGCCCCCCATGTCCCTAAGGGAGGGAAGGTCTAGACTGGTGTCTCCCTAGAGGAAACAACCTGTTGGAGAACCTGTCTGCCAAATGCGGCGTCCGCCGCGACAAACCTATCAATCTTATAGTGCGTAATAAAAGATGATAGAGACGACCAAGATGCCGCCCTGCAAATCTCCTCCACAGAAGCCTGGGTAGACCAGGCTGCAGAGGTCGCTCCGCTGCGCGTGGAGTGAGCCGTGATACGAGCCGGGACCGGAAGGGACTGGGATGCGTAGGCCCGAGCAATGCAAGCCCTGATCCACCTGCCAACGGTGGAAGAAGAGACCTTCCTGCCCATGGCAGAGGGTTGAAAGGATACAAATAAGGCCTCTGACTTGCGAAAGGTCGAGGTACGCTTAATGTAAAGACGCAGAGCCCTGCGGACATCTAACTTGTGCCACTGACGTTCCAGACGGTGAGAAGGATTTGGACAGAAGCTAGGCAAAATTAAATCCAATGACCTGTGAAACCCTGTGTTCACCTTGGGAATAAAGGAGGGGTCTAATCTAAGGACCACCCTGTCCTCATGGAAAGTGCAGAGATCATCTCTGACTGAGAGGGTGGCCAATTCCGAGATCCTCTTGGCTGAAGTGATTGCAACTAAGAAGGCAACCTTCAGGGAGAGAAAATGCAGGGAACAAGACTGGAGAGGTTTGAAGGGAGCAGTGGTTAAAGCCTGTAACACAGTAGGTAGATCCCAAGATGGATACCTATGTACTGTGGGAGGACCAGAATTGGCTGCCCCTTTAAGAAAGGTGGAGATAGCCGGGTGGTGTGAGAGCGGACCTGAATTGTCACAGGTAAGGACCGTGGACAAGGCCGCAACTTGCCTACGGATGGTGTTAGTGGACAAGCCCTTGGAAATGCCCTCTAGCAGATAATCTAAAATACTAGGGACTGTGACTGAAAGAGGATCCAATTTGTGTGAGCTGCACCACTGGCAGAAGTTCCTCCAAGTGGCGTCATATACCTGGTTCGTGGAAGGACGTCTAGAGGCTTGAATCATGGAAATCACCCCCGAGGAATAGGAATAGGAATAGGCCACTGGGGATCTGGGTGCTGGAGCTCCCCCTGGCTGAGAGCTACTCGGTCCGGAGGAAACCTCCACGGAGGAGACAGGGACAGATCCACTAGATCTGCAAACCACGGGCGTCACGGCCAATAAGGAGCAACCAGTATTACTTCCGCCTGCTCCAGGATCAGCCTGCGGATGGTGGCCTGTAACAGCGGAAGAGGAGGGAAGGCATAAAGCAGACCCTCTGGCCACTTGCACCGGAAAGCGTCCGTCCCCTCTGCCCCCCTTGTCAGATATCTGGTGAAGAATCTGGGGAGCTGAGCGTTGGACGGGGAGGCAAACAGATCCAGACATGGCCTGCCGAACCTGCTCGCGATCATCTCGAACAGCCCCAAGTCCAGGCGCCCTGCTCAGGGAGTGGTCCACAGTCACCCTGCTCAGGGAGTCTGCCTGTCGGTTTGCCTCTCCCGAAATGTGTTCTGCTCTGATTGAGCCCAAGTTGGCCTCTGCCCACAAACCTAGGTCCCTGGCCTCCTGCAGGAGAGCCCAGGAATGTGTCCCTCCCTGTTTGTTGACATGAGCCTTGGCCGCCATGTCCTTAAGGATCAACACGTGCTTCCCTGACACTAGGGAGGAGAAATGAAGGAGAGACAAATGAATCGCCCTGAGTTCCAGCCAGTTTATGTTCTGTTTGAGGTCCACCCTGGACCATCGCCCCTGTACCAAATGATTCTGGAGGTGGGCCCCCCCAGCCAAACAGACTGGCATCTGTGGTCAGGACAATCCTGGGGGGCTTTTTGAAGATGGTACCCTTGGACATGGCCGCGGAAGTCCACCACTGGAGGGATGAGAGAATGTGGGGTAGAACCTGGACCCTCCTGGTGGAGGCACTGAGGTTCTGCTTCTGAAAGGGAAGAAGGAACCACTGGAGGTTCCTCGAGTGCAGTCTTGCCCACGGAACTATTCCCATGCAAGATACCATCTTTCCCAGGAACTGGGACAGTTGGACCAGAGGAACCCTTCTTGCCCCCTGAATCCGGGATACTAATTTCCGGATGCTGACCCAGCGCTTCAGGGAGAGGTAGACCCTGCAAAGGTCGGAGTCTATCAGGGCTCCTAAATGAAGGAGCCGCTTTGTGGGGACTATGTGGCTTTTCTTGAAATTCACAGAAAAACCATGATCCTGTAGAACTTGAATGGTGGTAGCCAGATCTGACCTTGCTAATTGGAGGGACCGGGACTTGACAAGGATGTCGTCCAGGTAGCACTGTATGCGCACCAGCTTCATCCGCAGGTGGGCCGCCACTCGGTGGGCTTTGGCCTGATTCAGCATGGCTCTTCTTATGTTCTTATGTTCTTACACTGCCAGGACCTTCATGAAAACCCTTGGAGTCGAAGACAGGCCAAACGGAAGAGCGCTGTATTGATAATGCCGGTGTGCGTAACAGAAGCGCAGGAACCTGCGGTGCTCCTGGGAAATTGGGATATGGAGGTAAGCCTCCATGAGATCTATTGAGGAGAGAAAATCTCCCTTCCTGATGCCGGCCAGAATGGATTTTAGGGTCTGCATTTTGAACCTTCTGTAAACTAGAAACCGGTTCAGGCCTTTTAGGTCCAGTATCGCCCCCCATCCTCCTGAAGATTTGGGGACCACAAACAGGATGGAGTAGAAACCTTTCCCAATTTGATCCCCTGGGACTGCCTCTGTGGCCCTGATTTCTAGAAGGTGGGTGATGGCAGTGGTGACCAATCGTGCTTTTGAGGGGTTTCATGATACCGGATAGTGTAGGAAGTGATTGTGGGGAAGCGACTGAAACTCGAGAGCCAGACCCCGACTGATGGTGTCCCTGACACCAGAGTCGGAGGTGGTCTGCTCCCAGACCTGCTAAAACTGTTCCAGTCGCCCCCCAATCGGAATGTTCCCTTTGACCTCACTTGGAACGTCTATAGGGACAACCTGAACCTCTGAAGGAATGTTTGGACTGTGACTGACCCCTGGCTCCACTGTTTGGGCAGTCCTGTTGCCGATCCTGCCTCTGGTGAAAGGATCGGGAGCTTCTCGGCCAATCCCAGGACTACCCTGCCCGAAAGGGCTGTCGCCATTCCTAAGAGCCAGCAGGACAGAAAGTCTGCCTGCGGAACTCCTGCTGAGGCCGCCTGTCAGTCTTCTTGGAGGGGTGAAACATGACCTTACGCTTGTCCTTACCCTTGACCACGAAAGAATCGAGGATTGGGCCAAACAGATTCTTGCCGGCGTACTTGGCAGTGGAGAGACGCCATTTTGCCTTTAGGTCAGTTTTCCATTGCCTCAACCACAGTAGTCTGCGAGAAGCCACTGTGGCGGCAATGGATCTAGCCGAACACTTGGCCAAATGGAGAGACGCATCGGCCATGTACTGGGAGGCTGCCACTGGTTTAACTAGAGTCTGGTGAACTCTGACCTGATCAGGGGGAATTGAGGCCTGAAGGTCACGAAGCCACATGATGGCTGCCCTGGCGAAAAAGGAGGCAGATGTCGCAGCCTTTATGGCCAACCCCGAGGCCTGATGAGCTCATCTGAAGGAGAACTCAAACTTCTTGTCTTCCGCCTTGATCGTCTCTGCTGTGTCGCCTGGGGAGGCCGAAGTAGAGAACAGAGAAATTAAAGGGGAATCCACCGATGGAACCTCCAATTAGGCAGCAAAGGAAGGAGAAACATTGTACAGTTTCTTTTCCATACTACTTTCCTTTGGAGTGGATGCCAGGGAGGACCACTGAGACTCCACTGCATCCCGAAAAACCAATGGCTCTGAGACCACATGTCCCCCTGGACCCTGGGAGCAGTCCCAACCACCATTGGGACATTAGCGACCTCAGGGCTCTGATGGATGGAAGGGGATGAGGAGTGGGGAGGGCCTACCTGTTCGGTTGCCCCCAGAGGAGAACTAATCCAGGAGGCTTCTTGCACAGGTGCTAAAGGAGGCTCCAGGATGGAAGGATCCAGTGGGGCAGGGGGAACCGTTTCAGCCCCACTGGATAGGAGCCGCTGTGCCTTGGAGAATTCCCCCTCCAGTGCCTGATGTCTCCTCGAGGCCTCTCGCTCGGCTGTTTTAGAAGTCTCCTTAGTAGTCAAATGTTTGGTTTTGGCCTTTTTCTTCCCCCCTGCTTCCAATTCAGAAGATCTGCACTTTGGCTGCGCAGGGGGTGCACCAGAGACTTGAGATGCCAGAAGCGAAGAGCTGTCTGCCATTGCAATCTAGATAGAGCCGTCAAAGGGTATCTAGAAGTGGGGGGAACCCAGGCATGCAGATTAAGGTCAGAGATGGAGCGCAACCGATCCTCACACTGAGCCTTGGCAATGGCAGGGACAGTCAGACAGCAGACTACTCCTGTCTGATTAGGCCAGGTGACTAAAGGCCACTACTAACAATAACAGGTGATCAAACAACTCCACACTCCAAGGAACAGGTCTGGAGACCTGTAACCAATACCAATCCACTAACAATTACTGTAATAATAGTATTGACGGTATAATCACATATATATGACTGCCCTGTCAGCCACGGGCCTAGCGAACAACAAGAAATCCGGCCTAGCCGGCCTTAACACTCTGGAGATCAAGAGGCGTCCGCCTATACCACTCCAACAGTTAACTGTAAATACGAAAAACAGTCCCCCCTTTCGGACTTGTCAGCACAAGTCAAGGCAAATTGCAGGGATAGAATGTGACCTAGTAGGCCTAAACTTTAGGGCTCCAAAATGGCGTCCGCCTATGGGCCTCCCAAAATGGCGACCGCCTGTTGGCCATGCGGTCAAAATGGCGGCCGCGACTCCCAGATCACCCCACAACGATCGGAACGACGAAGGAAGGATTTGGGGCCGGATCTGGAGAACAGAGCCGCCCGCTTTCCCCCCCCCCAACAGCAAAAGAGACTTGCGGTTGGAAGAAACTCTGCCGAAAATCTGAGGGAACGTCGTCAGAAAGACCTCGTGCAAGCTCCTCAGCAAGTGAGATCGGCGAGGAAAGTGTCGGAAAAGCAGCGAGGATCGTGATCGCGGTAAGCCGCTCGGATCGAGTAGTGAGTACCCGAGAGTCCGGCTTGAAAGGCCTGAAGAAGCCTGAAGGCCGGAAAAAAGGGAGGGGGGTGGGGTAGAGTCCTTTCAGAGCTCACGGGGCTCCATTCCTTAAGGAAAAAGGACCAAGTCCTTACCTAGTGGCCAAAGCTAAACCCCTATCAATTTTAGTAATTTGGAAACAAAATTCTAATAAAAAATCCAATTAGTTGATCTAAAGAAAAAAAAACCTCTGGAGCCAATACAACCGGCGTTCTGCTGAGCCTAAGACTAAGTCAAAACTGGGAAGACACACCCAAAGGTAGGTGTGACTAAAGCTCTGACTTAGTCTCTCTGAGCAGGAAGGCTGAAATAACCCAATCAAGTGGATTCTACATCCACCATGCTGGAGAATCAGTAATGAAACTTAGATATATATATATAATAGGAATACCATGCTCTTATAAGTTTGGTCCTTATAAAAGAGAGACATGGCTAAAATGCAATATGAATGATGGACTGTATATGATAAACTAGTGAACTGGCCTGGTTAATGATAAACTGGTCAGGTTCATGTTTGCCCAGCACTGGTATTCATTATTAACTAGATTAATTGCCTATTACCTTCAACAGGAGCTTAAGGCAGCATACACTGTGCTCTTTCTTCTCATTTTTCTCTCTATGATATTTCTGTAATGCAGGTTGAGTTAAGAAAGAATGACTGGCCCAAAGTCATCCATGGCTGAGAATGGATTTGAATATGAGTCTCCCTAATCTTAGTCCAACATTTTAACCCAATATTGTTAATCCAACATCTTTATCAGACCATTCCCAATGTGAGACGTGATGCCCAGAGGAGGGGAGTTGATGTGATGGACTACAGTAAACCGGCAATTTTCCAAGAAGGAAGGAGCATATATTCCAGATTGGGGATGGGGTGTGTGTGTGTGGAGAAACCAGACAAGACGCAGCACAGCCTGGAGCTGCATAGGAGATTGAAGAAGGAAGTAAGGAAAGCTACCGTACTTCTTGGAATTTCCCAGGGTATATCTGTTAGAGTGTAAAGGTTTAGTTAGGGAAGATTCTATCTATTGTGTGTAAACAAAGGAAGAACTGAATTCTGGCAGAATTGCTGTCTGCATTCCTTGTGCTTAGCCTGAATACCCCCATCACAGGCACCATCCATCACACTGGATGACTTTTCAGTCTTGCCATTCCAAAGGTTTCTACCGTAATAACCTTTAAATGATGAATAGGGAATTTCCAACAGTTATTAGAAAGTCAGGTTTGTGAAAATTATGAATAGGCAATTTCTGAAAGATAGTAGAAAGTAAGATTTGCAATTTCAAGCAAGATAGCTAATCCCATTGTTCTCAAGTGCTCAAACCTGCTGAAAACCACTGTCCTGTGGTCTTTTGGTGAGCAGCACATGTGGGCAATCTCCCATCCTCTCCCTATCCAAAGAGCTTTCAAGAAAGTGGTCTACTCACCGATTCGTTAACTTTCCTTTCACAGAGATATCTTCGGTTCACCAAACCTTCTCTGGAAGTTCAACAAATCAGTAGAATTGTATAATAATGACTATTAATAATGACTGTCTATTAAACAGGAAGAACTCTGTATACCAAATGTGATATTTTCCGTTTACTAGAATAGATGTCCTCAAAGATTGCTATTATTGAGTTGTCCTGTCAGTAATGATTTCACTTGTCAATGGGTGATCCATCACTTCCAAAGGCATGGAATAATCATGTTTAAACATCCATATTAATTCAATTCCTTTGTTCCAGTTCATAGATTCAACAAAGATTACAAAAAAGTGCCAGCTTTTGAATTTTCAATTTTCTTCAGGATAGATTAAAAAAAAAAGATTACTATTGAAAAGCAGGGGAAAAGGAAGAGGGAAGGAACTTGCTACCTCTATAGCTAGATGTGAGAGGAATGTACAGCTTTTTGATTAACTCTTCCTTGCTGTGTTATGGTTTCAGTTTCTTTTCCTTCCCAGCTGCAGCTTACTGGTAATAGCTTGTCTGGTGAACGTATCTTTGCCATTTTTTGTGACTTCAAAGTTGGCCAATAAAGGTTATAGTTCTCATATTATTTAAGGGACGTGCCTTCCGGTGGAAATCTTTGCAATCTTGATTTAACTTAATGTGTGAATAAACTGGGGATTTCTTCTAATCAGATGTTTAAAAGGTTTGGTGGGACTGAACCCCACAGTTCTTTTTCTTAACACACAAATGCTACTGGAAGAGGAAAAGCAGCTGACCCTTATGAGTCTGTTAGTGTTTTTTAGAAAGGAATGAGTGTCACCATTTTTCTAGCATTGACTATATTGGCAGTATCTCTCTACGTTGGCCCTGCTTCATGGCAGTTAGCAGATAGCAGCAGCTTGGTTGGCTTTCCTTCTGTCGAATGTGTCACTGCTGCTTGCTTCTGGATATGAAATGTATGAGGAAAGCTAGATGATGTTGCACTTGAGTTAGCTTGCCAACCTTATCTGATTTCTCTGCTAAAGAAAGAATTTTGAAACTCAGTTAAAGGCTGGGGGTCTGAATTCTTGATCCATTTTGATTTATAGTCATTCATATTATACGGAACATTTTAAAAACTTAAAGTCTTTGTGTGTTCATCCTCTCTGCGCCCTCCCAACAAATTTCTGCAATAGATTAAAGTTGGAAGTAAAAGAACGAATCATTTGATGAAGGAGTTGAAGTCATTTTCCCCTGTCTGTAAATTAATGGCATTAAAAAAAGAGAGTGAGAGTGAGAGAGAGAGAGACCCTGGTACTGGATTTGCAGATAAATTTTTAATCAGGAACATCTATAAGGAGGGGTTTCGAAAAGTCAAGATGACAGCTGTGACTGCATGACTGAACCTTTATCCTCTCTTTTTTTCCCCCTGCAAGTCTTCTGCATACAATGCTTACAAAAAGAGATGGGTCTTTGACTGTGCAGTAGCAGCCACAATCTTGGCCTGCCCTGGTAAACTGCTATGCTAATTATCATTCCTGTTGCTTTGCTGACCAAAATCTGAAGGTAAAATATTGTCATTTGCTTAAGGTCAGATAGTCCATGAGAAAGATTTGATCCTCTTATCTTTTGTGGCAATTCCGCCAAGATGCTAATATTATTATAATACAGTGTACTTGAAACTTTGCCGTAATAATAGATATCAGGACTAGAAAAAAAAATAAGGGGAAGAACAGCTGTAGGAATGGCATTTATCCAAAAGTCCTGTAGTTACAGCAAGCTCTCTTAAGTTCATGTTAACTTCTGTCTTTATAGTACTGGTATATACTAGATATCTTTAGCTCATTCATTCTGATTGAGTAAAAAACATTAGTCTAGCAAGCATTTAAGCAATAGCTGCATATTAGCCTAAATAAAATTATATTCACTGTTTGCAGCCTACAATCCCTGAGCACTTATCAAATAAATCAGTTATTTCACAATTATCTATTTTGCTGCTTGCTCTGTAAATATTCTTTCGTGATGTCAGTAAATAATCATGAGGGCAAGTATTTTTATGGGGATTCTTTTTTAAAATAGTTCTGATTAGTTTGGAAAACAGATAAGACCCATAACAATGGTCCCAGTTTGGCTTCAGCAGAATGCCAGCCATGTTCAGCCACTTGACTTTGCCTATAGCAGTGTTTCTCAAACTTGGCAATTTTAAGGCATGTGGACTTCAACTCCCAGAATTCCACAGCCAGCAATGCTGGCTGTGGAATTCTGGGAGTTGAAGTCCACATGCCTTAAAATTGTCAAGGTTGAGAAACACTGGCCTATAGCAATGTTTCTCAAACTTGGCAACCTTAAGATAAGGGGACTTCAACTCCCAGAATCCCCAAGCCAGCAAGGAGAATTATCTTAAAAGTCCATCCATCTTAAACTTGCCAAAGTTGAATAATACTGTCCTAGTCTGTTGACATCCCCCAGCTAAGGTATCTGTCATGGTCATCCCAAGGCTGTGCAAGGCATGGAACAACCTGCCTCCAGAAGCAGTAAATGCTCCAACACTGGAAGTTTTTAAGAAGAGACTGGACAGCCATTTGTCCGAAATGGTATAGGGTTTCCTGCCTGAGCAGCGGGTTGGACTAGATGACCTCCAAGGTCCCTTCCAACTTTACTACTACTACTACTACTACTATTATTATTATTATTATTATTATTATTTAAGAGAGATGCTTCACTGAGGACACCAGACCGTTGTTTGGATGACTTGCACGGCTGCTTCACAGGCAGTCCTCTCCAGTTGCTTGTGCAAGTGTGCATGCACAAGCACCCCTGCTTGGCACACTCACAGATGGCATGCTTCTTTGAATGTCCTGTTTGGTTTCAAACGCAAGCATTAAAATGTAGCACATTCTTTTTTGTGACTTGTTTTGAATTTTGCTTACAGTTCTAACAGGGAGGCAACTGACCATATGATTTTTTTTTTTCAAATACATTATTTTAAAATTGCTTGAAATTATTTGCTGACCTACAATAACTTTCTCAGCGATTGGGTAATATGCTGCCGGGCCCTTCAATTTCTCTGTAACATTTTTTTTTTTCTGCCTAGAGCAAAACTGGACTTTAAACAATCCTCAGCGCTGCCAGTTTAAAGAAAACATTTAGTTTCAAAAAACGTACTTTTATTTTTAGGCATTCAACTAAAAATAATCCCTTGAAGGGGGAGTGCTGTAGTTTATCATTTCATTGGTTCTGTTAATGCAAAGTGACGGGCACTGCTCATATTTCATTATTGGAAGGAATGCTCCATGTGGGGGGGAACCTAAGCAAGGGGGAGAGTTTATTTTGTTTTCATTCAGCACGGCTTTCTTTGAGTTTTATTGTGCATCTTCATTTCAGCAGGGAAAGAAATTTGAAATAATTCTGATAAGTGGAATGTACTATGAAGGTAGGGGGAGGAATAAAGGTTCGGTTTCCTTGTGAGTTAGATTTAAAATGGGCTTTAATTATAGCTTTGATTTGGAGTCCTGGCTTTGTAGTCAGGCTTGAGTTTTATTGCTTTCCTTTTCACCCACCACAACTTTTTAATTGAAAACAGGGGCCTAAAGAGGCACCTTGGAAGTTCTGTGTAGTGAACTGTCTTGGGAGGCTGGAATTGCCTTACACAGCTTGCATCTCCTTTGCGCCATCCGTCTTCCCTTACTACCGGTATCTGTCCTAACTGGGCTCCTTTGCTGGTAGTTCCACTAGGAATTGAGCCCATCGGCACATTTTGCGGGAGCAGGAGCAGTTCTGACTGCTGGAAAATCCCAAGAATTACGGTATTACCACAATTTCTAGTGACATTTCTGTGCCTTTCTTGCTTTATGCCACAGACAAATTCAACAGTAGATATTAATCTTTAATCTTCCCTGTCCCTTGGCTCTAGTTGTTACTGAAATCCAGTTGGTTAGTTACCTTGTTTATCATGCAGTTTTTGATGGGAACTTGCCACAAATGGTGGTCTTAGTTTAAGCAGAGAGGGGGAAGAAGGAAAGGAGAAAAAGGTTGTATTTATGTGTAATTGTTCTGTGGCCTTAAAAAATAGTAGTGGTAATTTACTTCCCAGCTGTTGAAAAGATTACCATTGCATCTGGATTTTCATATATAGTACTATGTTTCTGATGTGGAAAAGGTGGATCAATCTGCAATGGAATTAGGCTAATTTACTACTCAGAATGAGATAATAATAATAATAATAATAATAATAATAATAATAATAATAATAATAATAATAATAATAATAATAATAATAATAATAATAATAATAATAAAGTTGGAAGGGATCTTGGAGGTCATCTAGTCCAACCCCTTGCTCAGGCAGGAAACCCTATACTAGTGGTGGTGAACCTATGGCACACGTGCCAAAGGGGGCACTCAAAGCCCTCTCTGTGGGCACGTGTGCTGTCGCCCCAGCCTCTCCTGTGGCCCCCTCCTCACCAGCAGCCCCCCCCAGGGGAGAGTCGCCCCCAGGCGCGGCCCATGCGGAGCAACGCAGCCAAGGACATGGCAGCCGGACAGCAGGGACAAGACTCCACCCTCACACCCCATCACGCGCAGTTGATGCTGTGGGGCATGGGCGGAGGGTGTGGCCACCATGGCACTGCTAGGCCCCTGGGCGGTTTGTTGGGGGCCATGGAGACGGTGGGTGGCCCTGCGGGGCAGGTGGGGCAGGGCAGAGTGTGGGCAGAGCAGGGGGTGGGGATGGGCCAGGGGGGTGGAGCAGGGACGGGACAGGGGGCGATGCGTTTTTTGGGCACTCGGTCTCTAAAAGGTTCACCATCAATGCCCTATACCATTTCAGACAAATGGCTGTCCAGTCTCTTCTTAAAAACTTCCAGTGTTGGAGCATTCACCGCTTCTGGAGGCAGGTTGTTCCACTGACTAATTGTTCTAACTGTCAGAAAATTTCTCCTTAGTTCTAGGTTGCTTCTCTCTTTGGTTAGTTTCCATCCGTTGCTTCTTGTCCTGCTTGGTAGCCAACAGATATGTCTACAGATATTTCTACAGATCATCTGACCTGTACTGTGCTGTAAAATGAATCTGTGCTTCATGAGTAAATAGCAATAGCACTTAGACTTATATACCGCTTCACAGTGCTTTACAGCCCTCTCTAAGCGGTTTACAGAGTCAGCATATTGCCCCCAGCAATCTGGGTCCTCATTTTACTGACCTCAGAAGGATGGGAGGCTGAGTCAACCTTGAGGATCGAACTCCTGGCAGTGAGCTGAATTAGCCTGCAATGCTGCAATCTAACCACTGCGCCACCATGGCTCATAGGTAAAGAGAAAAGTCTTTAATGTGTAATGATAATTGGATCTGTACCCCAAGAATAGATTCAGTATCAGGATGCTTACATTATTCATAAAGATTCATAGCATCATGTGTCTCTTTCTTACTGGTTTAACTTGTGCTTTTGTGTTGTATGATTAAATTTTACATTTTCACACATACAAAGGCACTTTATCCCCACATAGCTAACTAGTCACTTCTCTCTTCTAGAATGTTCTACAGCATATGGATTTATTAATTTTTTTGCTTTGTTTCATTGTACACAACCTGTCTGTTTAGAGATCATGGAGGGGAGCTTTTTATTGATGCCGACAAGGCAAGACTAAATTGTAGTTCTTCATTGGTTGCTTTCTCCTATTGCATCTTTTCAGCACCACTTTCCATAGCCAACATACCTTTCCCCACACCGCCTCCTTCCTTTTTCAGTTTCAGCTTTTCCTCTCATTTGTTTGTTAGAATTATATCCAGTCTGTCCTCCAAGAGCTCAAGGGGCTGCACGTAACTCACCTTCCTCCTTCCTCCAAGGCATAGTTGGGTCGCCCAGTCCAACAGTTTCCTTAACAATGAGACCAATGTGAGTAAAGTGTATCTCTGCTTAGTTCCCTTCTCTGAGCTTCTAACAGGTAAACATAAGGAGACAAGAGAGCCAGGTATCTATGAGCCCTTTAAAGTAGTCCAGATAAGAAGCACTAACCATGAATGCTGACACTACCATTATTGTAAGATTGTATAACAGAACCTTGCAAGTCTGCAAGCTTTTGTCCCCTCCTGTACTTTTACTCACCAGAAAACTAGGGAGGGTCCTTTCTGAGATGCTTCCCAAGCTCCTTTTGCTTATGTGGTCTGATATAATAACTTTTGCATGGTGGGTGACTACTCTGTGGCTCTTCCTCCTCTCTCCCAAGGTCATTCCCACATAACTATTGCAGTATCCAATTAAGAGGTTTTTCATCACTATTAAAGGCATCTGGGTAGAGATATCTGTTGGCTACCATCTCATTCTGAGTAGTAAATTAGCCTAATTCCATTGCAGGGCTGGGTTAAAGTAGCAGGATTTCATAGCACCCCTCTTCTTCTATTATACAGTGCTAAGAGTTTACCATACCCCAGCTGGATCAAAACAGATCCTCACGTTTTTTCTTTTTTTTTCTTTTTCTTTTGGAAAAGGGAAGCAAGGCATGACAGAAGTTGGCTACTGCAGTGCTCATGGATTCCAGCTAGAGTGTAACATACGTGGCTCTGTTTCAACCATCTCCCACGTTCATCAGAGAAAGCACAGATGGCAAATGTGGTTGAAAGGCTCTTGAGATACTCTTGTCAGAAAGCCTCTTCTTCAGCCATTCCGTGCTTTTCACTGCAGGGGTGGCTTTCTGGCTTTCATCCACGGAAGAGAATTGGCTCAGACAAGATGGCAGCAGGATCCCTTGCAGCTCTTCCTTTTGGATTCAGAGATTTGTTACAGTACCATAGCAGAAGAGAAGATTGTAAACATTACTTCCTCTTTCCTGCACAGAGAATACAATACAATTGATGTTAGGGTTAGTCTTCTACCTGGGTGTGGATTTCTCTCCGTAAGACCTTCAGTCTTGATTCAGTTCCCAAGCCCTTGTGGAACTTTCTCTTAGTTGTTCCCAGTGCTTTTTTTGTAATAAAAAAAAGGTGCCGGAACTCACACGTCATACAACCCGCCTTGCCTACCATAAAAGGTTCCATCCAAAAAAGGTGCCGGAATTCTGTTCTGGGCGTTCTATGACAAAAAAAAAAAAAAGCCCTGGTTGTTCCTCCCCCATGTTAGATTACCTTGCTTTGTAATAATCCAAGTGCATCATGCACTTCCTTTTTTCATGATTTTCAAAAAGGAGCGCAACATTGCAGGAATTCCAGGCCCACTTAGTTTGAAACTTGTTGACAATTAAGAAATCATGCAAGCCACTTTGTTTTGCAGCATATATTCATGAAATCAGCTCTGATTACCTAACAGGTAATTCCCAGATCTGGTGGGAAAGACTTACTGAGTGGAAATTGTGAACAGGCCTGGAGCTGATATTATTTAATTATTCTTAGTTCTGAGGACAGACTGAAGTCTTGAAGCTTGAAGCAGACTCAGCTTGAAGCAGACTGGTTGCTCAGAAAGAAGTCCCACCCTTCCTTCCTTCCTTCCTTCCTTCCTTCCTTCCTTCCTTCCTTCCTTCCTTCCTTCCTTCCTTCCTTCCTTCCTTCCTTCCTTCCTTCGATTAGGAGAGGAATGCGCAGGCATAAGATAGCCATTAGTTCAAATGACAAGCTTTCAGCTTGCTGACTGATGCCTGTGTCAGCACAAATAACTGTCCACAAAAAGTATACTTGTCTTCAGCTAAATTATATAATTGCCTGTCAAGTGGAAATTGTTAAAGGAATAAGAGATAACTGTTGTTTAAAACCAGTTTTGTTTTCTCTCCTCTTTTTCCTAAAAAGGTTCTGAACGTGCATTTTTTTAGATGTAGTTCATTCAGGAGCCCTCTCAAGGATAGCTCTACTGAACAGAGAGAGGTGCATCAGATTGCATATGCTGGAAGCAATGGGGGTGGTGGGGTGGAGAAATATAGAAAAGTGTTGGGGGTGGGGAGACTCATGTATGTCATACAGCCTTCCAGTAGCTGATAGATCTTGGCTATACTGTCATCTGCTTCAGAATAAAATTCAGCTTTGCATATGTAACTCTGGAGAGGGTGGTATATAATCCATCATTTCAGGCAGCATCTTCTTTTGTGCCAGCTCTGGATTCAGGCAGTTTGGACCACTGCTGTTTTTCCTTCATGTGCGTCATTCGGCATGGCTGTCTTCTGTGCCACCTGGACCACAGAATCCTCGGTGACACAGCAGGGGGATTTGGGTTGCATTTTCACTTAGTATGAGAATATCCAGTTTTGAAAGCAGCTAAAAATGTCATCTGATCCTCAGATCTGGTTCTTGTGATGAAATCATAATTTATCTTAATGGTTCACTGTGGTTATATGGTAGACAATACACAAACAACATTCTAGACTGCCCCTGTCAATGTCAACCCCAACCCATTTGGTTTATTTATTGGATTTATGCCTTGTCTTTCTATCAGTTTACTAATCAAGGAGACAAGAAAAATAGGGAGATGAGAGAGGGATCCTTCCTTCCTTCCTTCCTTCCTCCCTTCCTCCCTCCCTCCCTCCCAGTCCTTTGTAGGCTAGTCTGGCCAATATTACTCATGTCAAGTTTTGGGCTGGTCGTAAACGGAAAAATAATCTCACCTTTGTAAATCAACAATCCATTATGCACATATATTTTCATTTATCTTTATCCTTTGCATGTTATTCCATACACTTTCCCCTATTTGTGCTACCTCATTCTTGGGGTAGATGGAGTTACTTTACAGGTGCTCTGTCTTTTTTCTCTCCTCTGCAGTCTTGGGGACCAGTTCTACAAAGAAGCCATAGAGCACTGCCGCAGTTACAATTCCCGTCTCTGTGCTGAGCGCAGTGTTCGTCTTCCGTTCCTGGATTCACAGACTGGTGTTGCTCAGAATAACTGTTACATATGGATGGAAAAGAGGCATCGAGGACCAGGTACAAATACAGCCTATGGGAAGCCATGTGGGTTTCCTTTACTAGGAATGTTAAAGTTCTGAGTAGCCACTTTTTGAAGGACCAGCCTAAAATGTCTGACTTGAAAGGGGGCCTTTGGTAGCCACAGAAGATGAGTAAGTCTCGGTTATTCTTGGTTGCATTCTCTGTCAGTGTACAGACAAATTTTGCCCCTTCCCCAACTTATATCACTTCAGTTTCTTTATTTCTGTGCAATGGTAAAGCAATACTTTTGTTAACAGATTAAGGTCAACCCCGATAAGACAGAGTGGCTGTGGGTGATGCCTCCCAAGGACACTTCTATCTGTCCTTCCATTACCCTGGGGGGTGAATCTATAAATCCCTCAGAGAAGGTTCGCAACTTGGGAGTCCTCCTCGATCCACAGCTGACATTGGATCATCATTTGTCGCCTGTGGCGAGGGGGGCATTTGCCCAGGTTCGCCTGGTGCACCAGTGTCGTCCTTACTTGGATCGGGAGTCTCTCCTCACAGTCACACATGCCCTTGTCACCTCGAGGATCGACTACTGCAAAACTCTCTACATGGGGCTACCCTTGAATAGTGTTCGGAGACTACAATTAGTGCAAAATGCAGCTGCGCGAGCAGTTGTGGGCCTTACGCGTTGTGCCCACATTTCACCAACTCTCCGCATGCTGCATGGGTTGTCTATTGGTCTCCGAGCCCAATTCAAGGTGTTGGTTATCACTTATAAAGCCCTTCATGGCATGGGACCAGGATACTTACGGGACCGCCTTCTGCCACATACTTCTCTACGACCGGTGAGAACGCACAGGGTTGGCCTCCTCCGGGTCCCGTCAGCGAAACAATGTCGTCTGGCGGGCCCTAGGGGGAGGGCTTTCTCTGTTGTGGCGCCCGCCCTCTGGAACCAATTGCCTCCTGAAAGTCCGCGTTTCTCCGACTCTCCCGGACTTCCGGAAAAATCTAAAAACTCATCTTTGCCGGCAGGCCTGGGGATGATTGTGGTTGATTGTTGAATTGAATGTGTGTTTTACTGTATTTTTTAGATATCTTTGTTTGGGTTTTTTTATTGTAATTTATTGTTATATATATATGTTGTTAGCCGCTTCGAGTCCCCGGAGAGGAGCGGCATACAAACCCAAATAAATAAATAAATAAATAAATACCTAAGAGAACTGACAATTCAGTAAAACGTTTATTGAACAAACCTTAAGGCTTCTGCTGTTAACTGTTTGTGATTGTATTTTTCTTGTGTTTTCTTTTGTTGCACTTGCATTTTGGTCTGTGACTGTAAAATAAAAATTATTATTATTGAACAAACCATATTTAGCAGACTTTGGATACAATGGACCAGTTTTAACTCTGGACACCTTCCCCAAATCATACACAATTTTGTGCATCAAAAGTAGTCTGGATGAAATTGTTCAGTTTATTTTCATTTATTTTTTAATGAGCAATTCATATTGTTGATGTAGTGATGTCATTACACCATCAATTTACATGATTTGTGTAACGACATCATTACATCAACATTATAAATTGATGAATGGGATATTTTCATATTTAACAAACATTCAGCTATAATGGACACCTTTCTTTGTTTAGTTCCTTAAATCAAAAGTTTAACTGTATTAAACAGAGCTGAGAGAAAAAGACTTTTTTATGTTATTATTGAGACACCTGAGAATAATGGAAATTATTTTTCAAAAGAAAAATCTACAAATGACCATCATATCCACTAATCCACAAATCCACAAATCCAGTAACTATTTTGAATGACATTCAGTTTGACAAAGAGCTTGGCTTGCAACTATAATGTAAAAATAAAGTGATGTATTATATGGAATTCTGTGGTTTCCTCTTATTTTGTTTGTGTGTGCGTGCGTGTGTGTGTGTGTAAGCAATGCAAACTGTTTCTGAGTGGGAGACAATGAGGTACAGATACCCTTTGACTTCTCCCCCCTCTATTTTAAAAAGAAATTGTAATATGGGCTTTTCTGCCTTTTAATTTCCAAATGAAATATCTAGTGAAGAGATATTGGTTTAGTTGCTTACCTGACTAGATAATAAAAAACCCTTGTAGTAGATTTTGAACTGAAGAATAAGAAATTAAACAATATTTGTCTTTCCCTTTCTTCCACTGCATAAGAAAATTAAGAAATATGCACAGAGAAGAAGAAAGATAGAGGAGGTGGAGTTCCTCTCTATATAAGAAATAACTACATCTCTACAGAAATAGAGTGCAACAATGATGAAAACTGTCTTGAATGCATTTGGGTCAATGTAAAAGGGAAAAAAATGACATTACCATAGGTGTATACTATAGGCCACCCAACCAAACAGAGGAAATAGATGAACTTTTTGCTAGTCAATTAAAAAACAGGTCTGCAAACAACTAGAAGCAAACAAAGTTATAACTAGTAGCCAGCATGGGTTTGTTAAAAACAGATCATGCCAAACCAATCTTATTTCATTCTTCAATAAAATGACTAAACTAATTTGTTGTTGTTAGTTGCGAAGTCGTGTCCGACCCATCGCGACCCCATGGACAATGTTCCTCCAGGCCTTCCTGTCCTCTGCCATCTTCTGGAGTCCATTTAAGCTCACGCCTACTGCTTCAGTGACTCCATCCAGCCACCTCATTCTCTGTTGTCCCGTTCTTCTATTGCCCTCAATCTTTCCCAGCATTAGGCTCTTCTCCATTGAGTCCTTCCTTCTCATTAGGTGGCCAAAGTACTTGAGTTTCAACTTCAGGATCTGGTGGTCTTCTGAAGATCAGTCAGAGTTGATCTTCTCTAGGACTGACCGGTTTAATCGCCTTGCAGTCCAGGGGATTTGCAGGAGTCTTCTCCAGCACCGTAGTTCAAAGGCTTCAATTCTTTTGCGCTCAGCCTTTCTTATAGTCCAGACTAAAGTAATAGACCAGGGAAATACTGTGCACGTAGTGTACTTAGATTTCAGTAAGGCACTTGATAAAGTAGACCACAACCTACTCCTTACTAAGCTAGAAGAAGGTGGAATAGACACCACCAGATGGATCTGTAGCTGGCTAGCAAACCATGTGGCACTACATCCACATGGAGAGAAGTAAGCAGTGGAGTACCACAAGGTTCCATCTTAGGCCCAGTACTCTTCCATATCTTCATAAATTACTTAGATGAGGGAATTGAAGGGGAACTCATCAAATTTGCAGATGACAGCAAACTGGCAGGAGTAGCCAACACCCCAGAAGACAAATTCAGAATCCAAAAAGATCTTGACAAATTTGAACAATGGGCCCTTTACAACAAAATGAGTTTCAATGTGGAGAAAAACAAAGTTTTACATTTAGGCAGGTTAAAATTAAAGGTACAAGTACAGACTGGGCGAAACCTGGCTTAAAAACAGTAACTGTGAGAGGGACCTTGGAGTCCTAGTAGATGATCACTTGACCATGAGCCAGCAGTGTGCAGCAGCAGCCAAAAAAGCTAATACAACAGAGCCATAGAATCAAGATTTCGCGAAGTATTAGTAACTCTTTATAAAACCCTAGTAAGACTACTTGGAATACTGCAGCCAATTTTGATCATCATATCACAAAAAAGATGTTGAGAGTTTGGAAAAAAATTCAGAGAAGAGCAACTATGATGATCAAAGGTCTGGAAAGTAAAACATATGAAGAACGGCTGTGGGATTTGGGTCTGGCTAGTCTAAAGAAAAGAAAAAATAGGGGAGAAATGATAGCAGTATTCCAGTACTTGAGGGGCTGCCACAAAGAAGAGGGGGTCACATTATCTACCAAAGCACCAGAGGGTAAGACAAGAAATAATGGTTGGAAAATGAACAAAGAGAGAAGCAACCTGGAATTAAGGAGAAACTTCCTGACAGTGAGGACAATTAACCAGTGGAACAGCTTGCTTCCAGAAATCGTGGGTGCTTCATCACTGGAGATTTTTAAGAAGAGGCTAGACAGTCACTTGTCTGAGATGGTATAGGTTCTCTTGCTTGAGCAGGGGGCTGGACTAGAAAACCTCCAAGGTCCCTTCCAGCTCTATTCTATTCTAAACTAGGGTATGTATGAAGCACATCACAATAGTAATCGGGGACTTTAATTACCCTGACATCAATTGGGAGACAAACTTTGCACCAAGTGGAAGATCAAACAGATTCCTGACAAACCTAGTAGACAACTTTGTTTCCCAAAAAGTAGAGAGGGGAACTAGGGGATCAGCCATATTGGACCTAATTCTCACTAACAGAGATGAAATGATAGAGGGTGTTGAAGCTACAGGAACCGTGGGGGGGGGGTTCATGCAATATTGGAATTCAACATTATGCAAGCACAAGCAATAAAACACAGTCAAACTAGAGTCTTGGACTTTAAGAGAGCTAATTTCAATAAACTTAGAAAAAGCTTGGGAAGGATTCCATGGGTGAAAAATCCTCAAGGGGAAAACAACTCAAGAAGCTTGGGAAATTTTGAAAATGAGATTATAAAAGCCCAGTCTAGCACAATACCAACGAAGAAGAAAAATAACAGCTCTCAAAAGAAATCAGCATGGCTGCATAAAGAACTCTCTGATAAGTTAAAAGACAAAAAGGACAAGTATAAAAAGTGGAAAGAGGGGTACATAACTGTTGTGGGTGTCTCTAGACCAGCTGGGGAAATGTCAGAGGATGAGGAGGAGCAACCAGGCCCCTCTGGGTGCTTTCCCCTCCTGGCAGGAGAGACAGAGAGGGAGGAGATTTGCATGCAGTCTGAGTCAGACTCTCAAAGCGGAGACTCAGATTTGGAACAGGAAAATTTATGGCTTGATCCGAGATTCCGAAGGTTTGATAGGCGGAGGTCTCAGTTATGTGGAAAAAGGAAGCCATGGGGGAAGTGACGTATCGGAAACTATATTAGAAGATAAAGGAGGGACTAATTCTTTGTCACGAGCAACGTTAATATCAAGGAGTAGCTTGATGCCTTGCGCAGTTCGTTTGAACTCAGTTTTCTGGTGTTTTTGGACTCTACGGAAGATTAATGAGCTCTTGGACAACCTGAGAGATAAAGAGTGAGTTAATTGGAAGGGAGGGAGAGCATGATTAAGCTGAATGTAAATAAATCAGACTTGTCCGTTCCGGCCAACAAAATGCCAGCAGCTTGCTTTGCAATGAATCTCTTGAAATGTGTTAAATAAAACTCTTAAAGAAATATTCCTGTGGATTTTACTAAGCTGAGAAGGGCCAGACATAACAGATTGCTTGTGACCCAGACGAAAATTAGTCCGAGTTTTCAGTACTGCGCAAGTCCAGTGACGTCATGGAACAGCTTCTCGCGGATAATCCTGCTCTGTATCAACTAGTTCAAAGTCTCCAGCTACAAATTGGCAATTTGCAGCAGCAGATTCAGCAGGCTGCAGGAGCCCCAGCCGCAGCTCCAGCCCCCCCTCCCAGAAGAAGCAGGTGTTATTTAGCATTGCCTGATAAGTTTACTGGAGAGCGTAGTAAATTTCCAGCTTTTTTAAACCAATGCAGAACATTCATTGCTTCAACTCCAGCAGATTTCCAGCTTGATGAGACTAAAGTGGCTTTCATTTTAAGTTTGCTCTCTGGTCCAGCTGCTGATTGGTCATCTCCTCTGATAGACGGACAAGATCCTGTCCTGCGCAATTATGCAGGATTCTGCCAGCTGATGGAAAAAGAATTTGCTGACCCCCTTCGTAGACAAAATGCCACCAGGCAGATACAAGAGCTACGTCAAGGATCGCGCTGCGTAGCGGAATATATATCAGATTTTCGCCGCCTAGCTCAAGAAATTAATTGGAATGAAGAGGCTCTCATGGAAATCTTTCAAGATGGCCTGTCTTCCCAGATCTTGAATGAGTTTAGACATACTGTAATGCCCACGACCCTGGATGCCTTATATCAACATTGTTTGGCTATTGAGGTGCAAACGCAAGCCACGGATGCCCGCCTGGTCAAACAGATGATTCCAGTCACCGGAAGTGCCAAGCCAGTTCCTGCACCACGCAGAGGATTCCAGACCCTACCTATCACTCCACCCATCCCGGCACCCAGACGTATTTTCCAACCATTGCCGGCTTACACTGAGAGGCGTCCTGTACCCATGGCCAGAGATGAGCCCATGGATCTGGGTGCAGCCAGATCTCGCTTGACCGAGGCTGAGAAGGCAAGACGGAGAGCTGAGGGATTGTGCCTGTACTGTGGAGAGATGGGTCACTTCGTCATGGCCTGCCCTCAGAAACGACGTGGTACGGCAGGTCCTACTCCTGTTCCAGCTCGGCCTCCCTCTCAGCAGTTTCAAGCCACCTGGCCGGGAAACGGCCAGAGCCCGGCCTAATGGAAACGTTGGGTCGGGCAGGCGCCAAACCCAGTTCCAGTTCCGCAGATGAAGACCCCGGTCCTCCGAGACATTTGATCCTAGCAACCAATATATTTCTGGGAAACCATGCCCAGGGCATTCCGGCACACGCCTTGTTGGATTCTGGAGCCACCACTAATTTCATGGATGAAGCTTTCGCTCGTCAGCATGCCATACCTTTGTGCTCCGTTAAGCCGCCTATGTTGGTTGAGACAATCGATGGTCGTGAGTTGTTGTCTGGACCAATCAAGTTTATGACCCAGCCCATACGCCTGGTCATAGGACAACATGAAGAAGCCATCCAATTATATGTTACCAAGGGACTTCATTTCCCCTTAGTTCTCGGCCTAGCCTGGTTGAGAACCCATGATCCTTGTGTGGTGTGGTCCCAGAACTTTGTTTCATTTCCCAGTTTGCAATGCGTAGACCACGTACGCCAAGTTTGCACAGCCCAGCTACCATCCCACCCTGACATCACCTTGCCGGCCGACCTAGCGGACTTTGCAGATATATTCAGTGAGAAAGAGTCAGACCAATTGCCTCCGCATAGACCATATGACTGTGCCATTGATTTGCTACCAAATGCCAAGCTTCCAGGGGGACGCCTTTACTCCATGTCAGAACCCGAGTTGGCCGCATTAAAAGACTTTGTGGACAAAAACTTGGCCAGGGGTTTCATTCGTCCCTCTTCCTCGCCTCTGTCAGCTCCTGTGTTATTCGTGAAGAAGAAAACCGGAGATTTACGCCTATGCTGTGACTATCGCAAGCTCAATGCCATCACGGTGCGTAACCGGTACCCTCTGCCTTTGATTCCTGATCTCATGGACCGTCTCCGATCAGCGGCCATCTTCACCAAGATAGATCTACGGGGTGCTTACAACCTGGTTCGCATCCAAGAGGGGGACGAGTGGAAGACCGCGTTTGGGACCAGGTATGGTCATTTTGAGTATACAGTCATGCCCTTTGGACTCACCAATGCTCCGGCCGTCTTTCAACATTTCATGAATGACATCTTCCGGGATTTATTAGATCAATTCGTGGTGGTTTACCTCGATGACATCCTGATCTACTCCCCTTCACGAACAACTCATCTCCAGCATCTCCGGCAAGTTCTGCAATGCTTGAGAAAGCATCATCTTTACGCCAAGTTAGAGAAATGTCAATTCTATCAAACCACCATTGAGTTTCTGGGACATGTGATTTCTCCACAAGGCATCGCCATGGATCCTGGCAAGGTTGAGGCCTTGCAAACCTGGCAACCACCGTGTAAAGCAAAAGATGTCCAAAGACTTTTGGGATTTGCGAACTATTACCGGACATTCATTCCAAGATTTTCTACCTTGACTGCGCCCCTTACTCGACTGTTACAGAAAGGCATTAAGTTCCAGTGGGGTGATGCCGAGCAACAGGCATTTCAGGCCCTCAAAAAGGCTTTTGTTCAGGAACCCATTCTCAAGTATCCAGATCCTTGTCGTCCCTTTGTAGTGGAGGCCGACGCCTCAGATGTTGCTGTAGGGGCCGTGCTTCTTCAAACACGCCAAGATGGCGGCCCCCTGTTCCCGTGTGCTTATTACTCCAGGAAACTGAGTCCCTCCGAACGCCATTATACCATTTGGGAGAAGGAGCTATTGGCCATCAAAACTGCTTTTGAGACCTGGAGACACCACCTGGAAGGAGCCTGCTACCAAGTTGAAGTTCGGACTGACCATAAAAACTTGGAATTTCTGCAATCTGCCAGGAAATTGAATCAACGTCAGATCCGTTGGTCTTTGTTCTTCGCTCGATTCAACTTCAAAGTCACCTACATTCCGAAAGGGTACAACAAAAGAGCAGATGCCTTGTCCCGTAAATTATTGTTGTTGTTGTTGTTGTTATATTTCATTTATATAAATAAAAACTTTCTGTATTTTACATTTTTTATTATGCTCTTATGGGGCCACATTACTAACTGATCAGAGCTGCATGAGGCCCATTTGTCATGGGTTGGAGACGCCTATTCTAGATGAAAAAAATCTGCCATTGTATTCCCAAGAATTAGGGGGAGTAATATAGAAAGAGAACAACAATCAGTTAGTCAAATGCATGACACTATTATGGTCAATTGATAAACAATTATGCTAAACCTTCTACCTTCTGTGATTCGAGATTAAATGTGGTCACTTCAGGATGTGTAAAAATTAGTTGAATCAAAATGGCCACTGAATTCTGTTGCATGAAATTCCAAAATTAGATTAATAATCACTATTTCCTCCATTTTCTTATACAGGATGTAAAAATGATACCTAACTGATAAATCTTGAGGGTTAATTACTGATATATATATACTGAAAGAAACATCATACGATTTTCTCTTCATTCTCAAGATTGTGATAAATGTGGGATCAAATCAGTTGTGACATTTCTTTTGGTACAGCATGAGTTCCTTTTCTCATTACTGTTGAGATGTAACCATGGACAGCTTGGGTTACCAAGGCTCATTTCCCAGCTGAGGAACAATTGGCACTCTGTGTGTGGGCACACAAGAAAACAGAATATAGGTACTTATGTTGGAATAATAGCTCCATTCTTCAGTCAAGTATTATGAGGCATTTATTATCCTCCTTTTTTTCCATTTGATGAGTTATCTTTTAGAGAAACTGTTTTGGAATATTTTTATATCTTTATTCATATTCATTCGTTCTCTTGAGCATTATGTTTTTGTCTGTTGAATCTAGAACAGCAGTTCTCAACCTGTGGGTCGTGACCCCATTTGGGGTCGAACGACCATTTCACGGGGGTCGCCAAACAACGCAGTCCGCCATTTTTTCCCCTTTTCCCCTTGGCCAGCGCAGGGGGCAGCACCGCACATGCGTGGGGTAGCACCGCGCATGCGCGATGCGGGCCGTCGTGCTGCGCATGCGCGGCGCAGGTCGGGGTCGCGGCCTGAAAAAGGTTGAGAACCGCTGATCTAGAAAGCTCAATTCCGCAGTTACGACCTAAATCTAACTCTATGTCATAGTGAGCCTCTGGACTACAGTTTGAAGGAGGCCAGGAAGGGCTTTGATTTAGGACTGAAGAATAAGTCAGTAAATTACTACAAGTATAGGAATGATATTCAATCTGTGATTGCTCTCATAAATTTTACAGAGAAATGTTGGCATGTGATGAGTTTTTAAAAAGTCAATTCTGAAAACTCTCTAAACTAATGATAGGTACAGAGGTCTTTTGCTTCTGCTACTTCATTTGAGGATCCCTTTTTTCTTATAAAACAACATCTAGGACTTATTCACAATTCTTTGTAAGGATTGAAATATGTAATAATAATGATGATGATGATGATGATGATGATGATGTTGGAAGGAACCTTGGAGATCATCTAGTCCAGTGTTTCTCAACCTTGACAATTTATACCATTTCAGACAAATGGTTGTCCAGTCTCTTCTTAAAAATTTCCAGTGTTGGAGCATTCACAGCTTTGGGGGGCAAGTTGCTCCACTGATTAATTGTTCTAACTGTTCAATTGTTGAAAGATATGGGTCTTTCCTGTAAAAATTCAACTTCTCTGATAGGTCACTGAATGATTAAATATTTAGCATCATGGTTTAGGGCTCTAAGGCTTAGATTCTAACCTAGTCTTATCCTGGGTTGTTGAACATTTGTAACTACAGATGATCACCTGTTGCATACCTGCATACTTCAGATAAATTGGATTTAGCTCTTAAAAAGACATATATCAGTAGCATTGATAATTTGATGTTATAAGCCACCCAGAGTTGCCTTGCAGCAAGACGGGCAGCAAACAAATTAAATAAATTAATAGTAGTTTTTTTAACCCTTCAGTCATGTCTGACTCTATAGGCAAGTGCAATCCATGCTAGCCTGTCAAGCACAGCTTCTTGTAGTTATTGAATGTTCATCTTTGAATCAGATATGATGGTATCAAGCCAGCGAGTTCTTTGCTTAGCCCTTTTTCTTGATCCACTAACCATTCCTAGCATGACCGACTTCTCCAATGAATTTCACGCATGACAAGGCCAAAGTAAATCAGATGTAGTCTTGTGATTTTGATTTCTAGTGATGTTTCTGATTTTGTACAATTCAACACCTCTCTGTTGATTGCTCTGGCTGTCCATGGTATGTATACGCAATAATTTATGCCAGCACCACAGTTCAAAGGCATCAATTCTTCTTCGAGCAGCCATTCTTAGTGTCCATATATCATTATAGAGAAGACTATTGCTTTAATGTGCCTGCTTTTTGTATTTATATCAATATCTCTGCTTTTCTAAGATTAATCTGCATTTGATTTCAGATGTAAAACTGCCATCGTGAACAATTTTTGATCCAAGGAAGACAAATTCTCAAACTATTTCAATTTCCTCTTTCTTGATTTTAAACACCTCGCATCCATCTGCAGCTGTTGTCATTATTTTTGTTTTCCTGAAGTTAAGATTCAATCCTACTTTTTCACTTTCATGCTTGATTTTTCAGATCATTTTTTCAAGTCTTCTTTATTTTCAGCCAATAGTGTTGCATCATCAGCGTACTTCAGATTATTTATGATTCTTCCTCCAATGTTCACTTCCAAATCAGGCACAGTTCCAGGTCTAATTTCTGCATGATCACCTCAGCATACAAAAATGAACAAAAAATAGTGATAAAATATATCCCTGTCTGACTTCCCTTACTGATCTGTGACTTCCCTAACCAATCAGTGTCACCATAAAGTGTTCTCACTATTGCATGATAAGTCTGATTGCATCTGATAAGTCTGATCAGGTGGATTGGGACACCAAGATCACACAAAACCACCCATAGCTTATTATGTTCTATATAGTCAAAAGCTTTTCTGTAATAGATAAGACACATATATAGTCCCTTTTGATGTTTGTGTGCCTTTTCCGTAATCCACTGGCAAAGTGATCTTGAGTGCCACACCCCTTTCTAAAGCCAGCTTGTACATCAGGAAATTCTTCATCGATTTTTTTTTTATAAGACAGTTCACCATTGCTTTCCCTAACCCTTCCCATTTATCCGGGTTTGGGACCGGCTTACTGTTGATGAATCAATCATATGGCCGGGTTAACAAATTAATAAAAATAAATAAATAAATTGACACTGATGTATTTTTCCCTAATTCCCTTTCTCTTTGACATGTGCAATTCATGGCACTACTGCTTACTTACAGGAAGAAGCAAAACCAACTTTTATTTTTAAAGCACTCGTCTTTTGCACCAATCTGTTCTTGCATGTATGATTCCCCAAATAAAGGCTGTATTTCATGGTGAACAGTTCAGGGTTAATCTTAAACAATACAGTGCACAAGTCCTTCTCTTTCGCTATCTGTCTTCCTCCCCCTATAGCTTTTTCAGTAGCTTTGAGTTATGGCTCTTCCACATTAATGAGATAAGCAACATAATTCACTGTGGATGCAGGTATTTCCTCTATAATCAAATGGTTAGAACTTTTCAGGAGAGGAGAAGACAGTACCCCAAACCAAGTCCAGCCTAAACAAAACCAGCCTTTTCTGTTCAGGCAGATCTGGCTAGATGTATGCATAGCCAGGAACATCTCTCTTCCTTGATTTCCCCCCTATTTTTGTCTTGTTTGGGGTCTTTTGGGTAGAGGACAGAAAGAGAAGGAGAAGGAGAGAAAGAGGGAAAGAGAAAGAGAGAAAGAAAGAGAAAGAAAGAGAAAAAGAGAAATTTTTCTAGGATATTATCTTGCAGGGACTTCATCTTACTATTTCCCTTTCCTTTTCCAAAGTCAATAGCTTCTACAGGTACTTTTAAAGATTGATGGAGACATATGAAGAATCCCTCTCAGATGAATTAGGCTGAAGTTGCCCTGCTTGCTTGTTAGTGCAGAACCTTGTCAATTAGTAAAGGAAATCAGATTTTTATATAGGATAGTTTCCAGCTTCTTTGTGCTCTTTTGATCTGGGCTTCTATGGGTTATGCTTCTATGCTCTTTTTCCAAGTTGGAAACTTTTTGCCAGTTGGAAAATAGAGTGAGTGACAGAGATTGGTTTCCTTTCCTCTTGCATTTTTCTTAGGAAGTACAATTGCTCTGCAGGAATAAAAATGTACACAAAACAAAAAAATCCACCCATCTGCAGCTTCTTCTACTTAAATTAACTGGGACAATTGTTAGTTATCCTTACCAGGCTGGAAAGCATCTTAGCATCCTGCTTTTAGTATGTGCTTTGCCTGAGTTTGATCTTTCAATTTTATTTTGCTTTGTATGTTTTCCACTTGATGTTTCCAAGCTACAATACAAATTGAAGCTGCTGTACTGACCAAATCATTCCTTACCTTTTAAAAAAAAATCTTTCAGTTTGGGTGACCTAGTTTGTCACAGATGGATAATTTGGCAGTTGAATGTGATTCTGCGATGTAAGGTTGCATAAATGGTACTTTTAAAATGAGAAGCAGACTGCCAAATGTCACTTAATTTGAAGACATTCTGCCTTCTACTAAGACTCCTATTATAATACATCATGCTTGTTCCTTGTTTTCAGTTTTAGCCACCTCATAGCACTGTACAGAATTATCCATCATAACTGATGGAGATCTGAACACCTGATCTCCCAGGTGAAAGGCAGGAGTAACTTTGGGTTTGCAATTCATACATTAGGTTTCACTTTATTATGTCACTTTGAGCGAATCAAACATCAAAGTTTATCACATATTGTTTTATTTAGCATGAGAATTTATAAATTATCTCTGAAAACTATTTAATACTCTTATACCACAAGTTCAGAAAGCTTTTTAAAAAGATTAATGGTATGTATATTAGGAAGGGCCAGTTTGGTGCTTACATTTTTGGACCAGGAACAGAGAAAAATGAGTTATAATTCTGCCAACTGTGTGACCTTTGGTCAGTCACTCTTTCTTAGTCCTTGAAACACATTTCCGAAAAGATTGCCTAGAAAAGCACAGAGACTAATCATGTCTGAAGGCAAATAGAATTTGGGCATTTGTGGCTGCTTCTGTAGCATCTGTTGGGAACAAAGCAGATGGATTATGACAATAATTAGGGTCATAATAATTTCTGTCGCTAAACAATGCAGTCATAAAGCACAGCATCATGTGACTTTAGCAATAGCAATCCCGGCAATCCCTGTTGCCAACATTAAGCAAAGATCATGAGGTCATTAAGTGTGAACAAGATGCAAGAAGTTGCAAGTTCTGGACACATCAAGTTTAATTAATCAACTTGCAAACAGGTTGGTGGGCAGGTGAGTGCTACAGCATGTGTGAAGGCAAGGACTGGATGCTGTAACATGGTATAAGTGACCCCTGAAGGGGTCGTGACAGCTGTCAGCCTTGACAGCTTCAAGGCAGGGCTAGATAGATTCATGGATGCAAAGTGTATTGGTGGTTATTAAAACAGATGTCCATGTGCCGCCTCTATGTTGGTTGAGGCAGGCAGGATTCCCTTGAGTACCATTTGTTTGGGGGTCAAGGGAAAGGGAGGGTTTTGCCTTCTCTTTCTGCTCAAGATCCCCATGTACATTTGGTGGGCCACTGTGTGACACAGAATGCTGGACTCGATGGGCTTTGGCCTGATTCAGCATGGCTCTTCTTATGTTCTTATGTTCTTAAGTGCATACACATCTTGGGAGAAAAACTGGCAAGAACAAGAAAAACCTATTGAAGCAACTTGCAACCTCTTGTCCTATTGATTTTGTTTGTGGGAAAGTCAAAAGTGATGATCATGTGACTGCAAGATACTGCAATTATTGTGAATGCAAGTCAGTTGCCAAGTGCCCGGATTGTGATCATGCGACCATACCGTAGGGATGTAATGGCCGCAACTTTAAGAACCAGTTGTAAGTTTTCCTTGTTCAGGACTGTCATAACTTTGAATGGTTGCTGAATGAATAGTCATAACCTGAGGACTACCTAAGTGTCATTTTTTGAGGTTAGAACACAAACTGTGGCTTCTAGCAGATGCTAGATCCTTGACAACATGTGCTCCAGTAAACATTTTGCCCTTCAGATCTAGATGGCTGCACATACCTAATGCCTAATGTGGAAACTTTAGGGAATTAGAACCCACTGGAGGTTAGCATGTTTAAAATGCTTAATAAAGCCAATAGCATGGAATGCAATTTAAATTAATTAATTTAATAGAAACAAGCCAAACTTGAGATGATGTTGAACCGATGGTTATCAGATTCAGTGGAAAAGCCTAGCTTGAGGTTACATAGTTTTCCCACCTTCCTATTTGGATCCAAGTATCAGGTTGGTGAATGTGAAATTAGATGAGCTGCCTAGGATCAATGTCAAGGTTCTGATACAGAAGACCAAATAAATCAGAACTCCCCGAGGCTTGAGACTTCCTCAAAGAACATGTTTATAGATTACATAGTATCAACACCATCGAAAGTGAAACCAAGTCTGAAATTCCTTTCAAAGAGAGACAATATTACAAAGTTGAACTTTCCATCTCAATGCTATGCAATGGAAGACTTTGGCGGCTTTCTAACCAAATGCTCACACCCCCACATCTAACAGACAGAAATGAACTTGGTTCCCACGGGACAATAAAATGTTTAGACTAGTAGAAATCCTCCACACCTCCTCCCATTCTTGTGGCAACCTAGAACGATTTGGATTAAAGTTGCATAGCATCCTATATTTTTGTTCCACAAAATCTAGTTGAGATAGAATGGAATGTGTTCCCCCTCATTTCTATGTGGGGTTTTAGAATAAATGAATATTTTTAGACGTTCTCTGGTTGATTCCTTCCATTTTACCATACTTTCCTTGCTTCTGAAAATATGTGATAAGCTCTCAAATTTGGCCAGCTGTAGTCCTATAGGGAAAACATTTCCTCCACATGTACAGACATCCGTAAAATATGATAGAAAGAAGCTGGATTAATTACAATGCATGAAATTGCTCTGATGAAGCAAGGAGCAAAGGACAGTGCTATAAAAATACTTCCCCCCTCAAACCTTGCTTCATAGGCAGTCCAAATATTTATTTCTCAATACTATCTACTGCCAGTGATTCTCCAGGGCTCCCCTATGGTCCCTGCAAATTCTAAGTATTTAAGTGTACAATCTTTTCTTTAAAACAAGATACTGATACTGGACCTTTCTTTTCTAATATATTAACATTGAGCAGTGTTCTCTGATCTTCCTTCCTTCCTTCCTCCCTCCCTCCCTCCCTCTCTTCCACCTTTAATTGTCAGAGAAATATATAATATTCAGGTAGTATTCACTTAACAATTACAATTGAGACTGCCAACTCCATCAATAAGGGCCATGGTTGTTCAATAAGACATCATGTGACTGCAATTTCAACTTTATTCCATCTTCTCCATTGACTTGGCTTGTTAGAAACTGGCTGTGAATGGCAATAATGTGACTGTGGGGAACACCATGAGGATCATAACTGTGATGACCGGTCATAAAGCTACTTTTTCAGTGCTGTTGTAATTTTGAATAGTTACTAAATGGTTATGTAAGGATTATCTGTATATTATTTGTATTAACCCATCTAAAAAAATATTGTATGTGGAGATTTGGCTAAATCTCAGCTGTTTTGGGTAATAATTGCTTCTTGACAGCACCTTGGATAGAAATCTTGGATAAGATATCATGCTTTATTGGAGGTCATGATAGTTTATATTTAAATCAGCAGGTCTTCACATTACCTAGCAAAGAAACCTTAAAAGATGGTTGTTGGGGACTTCTGGTTCCGGATCGCGGCGCTCGCAGCTGCGCGATGAGACTGCTCTCCTCGCCAGCTGATTCTCCGCTGCCGGTAGACCCTTAATCGGGTCGAAAAGCTGCCTTGGAGGGGCGGCTACCGGTGAGGAGGTCCTTGTCGTCCTTGGGAGAGTGGCAGTTTCTTCCAAGGACTGAGATTGCTCCTTTGGGCTGACGGTGGAAAGAGTGGCCAGTAAAATGGCTGCTCACCTTGCCGCTGAAACCAGAAGCCAGAAGAACATCTAAGCACAGGAACCACCATGGCTGAGCCGGGTGATACTTTTTTCTCTTCCTCTCTTGGTTCTCCTTTTTTTGTGTGTGTGCTTGTAAAAAGCACTTTTGAAATCATTTCCCTGCTCTGAGAAGGCGGCGTTGGTGAGTGTGGGAAAAAGAAACTTATGGATTGAATTAATTTAAAGTGACTTTTTTTCTCTCTTTATTTATTTATTTTATTACTTTGGGGTCTTGGAAAATCTTTTTAATATTGAATATTGAATTTACTATTGGACTTTGTCTACATTTGAAGAATTCTCCTTTTTTTCTACATTTTCTGATCTTGTTAATGATGTTTCTGGTGTCTGGGAGGAGATTTTATATTCTACGGAGCACACCTTGTGGATAAAGTTTCTTTTTCTGTTGGTGAGACTGGCTTTGATCTTCAGACTACCATAAAAGGAACAGACAAAGAAATTCAACAGCTGTATTTGTGGGGGTGGATACTGATTAAATGTTCTTTGAACACAGCCTCTACTAAAGATACAGATTGTTTCTAATTTTCCTTGAAATGGAGAAATCTAGTGTTCAACTTGACTATAAACTTATACTGGAAAAACTTTATGAAGCTACTGACCAAATACGTTTCCAAATAAAAGAGTGTACTATGGCAATAAAAAACAGACATTTTGCTTTGAATTTACAAATTGACCCCCAAACTACATCTGAGTATTTTATAGATCAAAAAACAACAGAAGCAGAATAAACTAAGATTAAAGAAGATTTTACCTTTCTTTATATGCATGCTGATGAGATCTCCGAGGAACCAAAAAGAACTGTAACTGAACCACCTACAACTTTAAAATTAACAGAAATGAACAGACAAGCTCAACTAACTGAAAACTATGGCAGCTTGGATAAGCATCTATTAACTACAAAATTGGACATAACTGAGCCTGTTATTCAACAGTTTCAAATGTGAAGACTTGACTCTTTAAAACAACAAGGGATTACTTACAAATGAGCTAGGTCTTTAAAACAGAAAAGGAGACGCTCTTGTTTGATTCAAAGGATACTACAAGGCATAAAAAGTGATTTATTCATTGATATAGAGGCGGTGTTATGGAAACCTGTTTGGCATAAAAGGAAAGCTAGAATAAGATTTAAGAGTTTGGACTTAAGGCTCTATATATTGGATTTTAAGGCTTACTAGATATGGATTGATTTATGGTTTAAGACGGTTAAATAAGATGTTAGATTGAATAAAAATTAATTAAAGGTTTGAATTTAATAAGAAGACATTTGTCTATATATTAATATGTTTGTTGTGGTAATAGTAATTTTGGGAGGAGGTTAAAGGAGTTTGACACAGATATTGAGGGAGTGATAGTTTTTTCCTTTCTCTTTTTTTTGAATTAATTTTATTATTAGGAATGATAGCTATTTTGTAATGGAAGAAGAATAAGGAAAAAAAGAAGAAATGATATTAACAAATGTTTATTGATTATGTTAAGGAAAAAGGGAGACACCCGAAGTGTTAATTATGTATTTAGATTAGCAATATGGAAGATAGTAACTGAAATAGTAAAGCTTTATACAGGAGTTGGACTTATTTAGATGAAATGTTACTGATTAAGAAAAAAGGAGGAATGATATTAATAAATGAATATTGATTGTGTTAATGGGAAAAAATGTATGGAGAGACATTTGAAGTGTTAATTATGTATTTATGTTAGCAATATGGAATATAGCAATTGAAATAGTAAAGCTTAATATAGGATTTGGATTTATTTAGATGAAATCTTATTGATGACTGTTTTGACTGACTTAGTTGTACTGAAATACGTTAACTTGAATATAATATACTACTAGAGGGAATAGAGAGGGGTGCTTTTCTTTTAACTTTTTTTTAATGATTTAATTTGATCTTTATGAGTATGACTTTGTATTTGGACAATTGATTGCCCTGCCACCACAGTGATTCTTAAGCACTGGTTTGTAAAATGAAAAAACTAATAAAACTTGTTGTTTTTTTTAAAAAAAGATGGTTATTGGGGGGAAAAAACTGTGGGTTTTTTGGTATGCTGGTAATTAAAAAGACCAGAAAATCCTATTCGTGAAGCAGCTTTAAAGAGGACCTCTGTGAATTCATCAAAACTGAAATATTACATGTACAGCAACATTTACTGATAAAACCTTTCCAAGTAATAAGGGAAAATGGAAAACTGTTTTGTATTGAGCTGGGCACTGCAATTTTCAATATCTGCTTTCTGTGCTAGAATAATTAATCTTGCACTCCCTCTCAAAATTATTATTTTGTAATTATTCTGAACCTTAAACATATTTTTACTAAACTAGATATTCGAGAAAGATTCTTGCAGGAAATTTTACATGTAAGAAACTTGGTTATTTGTATTTAGAATTCTCCTAACATAAATCTTTTGGGCCTCACTCTGATTTCTAGACTGTGAAAAACGCACGTAGAAACTGCTTATTTTTCTAACAGTGAAAGGAAACCAGTATGCAATCTGTTATGTTTAGTGTTCTGTGAGGCATCCATGAGGCAGCAGGTGAACAAACAACTCTTTATTCAAGGTTTAAACAGAAGCCTGGATAACTGCAGCTCCACCCATATTTATACATGCAACAGCTAGGTGGCAGCCAATAGGATTCAAGTATTAGTTCCCGCTTTAACACAAGATAATTAGCATGTAGACAGCAAGTCTGGCTCTTAACATACAGAGTCTTATGACCGTTTTTTCAACAATTCCAAATAATTCACCTCAATACATAACACCCCTTTCCCCTAGATAGTTCATAAGGTCATATGTTGAACATAGTCCCTTAAATACATTGGTGGACTTTTTGCCCGTTCCGAACGCCTCGGAACTGCTGGAGGCCCCTGGTCTGTCAGCTCGCCTGCCAGGCTTGGAAGACCAGTGCTATAGGACCCATCCATCACAAGTAGGATCGAGTCTGTGTGACTGGGCTGTCCTGGTAGGCCCAAGCCAGTGTCCACAGGTGGAACAGAGTCCACCAGTCCTGAAAATGGAGCCGTCAGCTGGCATTGTCCATTGGTTGTGGTATCAGTGGTTGGGACTGACTCACAAGATGCTTGAGTCTCGTCCCCTCATCGGAGAGCTCCACCGTCGCTGGCAGAGTCTGATGAACTACTGCCATTGTGCTGCTCCTGAGTTTGACTGTCATTAGAGTCATGAGTTATTGGCTGGTTTGCTAACGTCCACTACAGTTGGCAATGTGCCTGCATAGCAGGCGACTATCTTCCAGGACCACTTTGTAAGAAAGTTGCCCAGTCACCTTACAAACCACAAACCACAGCTACACCCACAGTGCCCCTTGCCTGTAGTCGCCAACTTGCAAGTGCCGTGGTGCCTTTGGCTTGTGAGGCAACTCTATCTGGATGTAGGCGATCCAGCTATGTGATCAAACGCCAGCCCCATCTTAATTCTGCTGGGCTTCTGCCTGTAGAAGTGCATGGGGTTGTACGTTGGCAAAGTAGAAAATCTGCCAGTCTGTGTTGCCAGTTACCTGTGACTATCCGCTTTAAGGATTCTTTCGTTGTTCGGACCATGTGCTCCACTTGGCCGTTCGAAGCTGGGTGAAAAGGGGCTGATGTGGCGTGTCTGATCATATTTGCCCTTAAAAAGGACTGAAATTCTGAAGCAGTAAATTGAGCCCCATTCTCAGATACAATCATGTCAGCTAACTCGTGTGTAGCAAAGAACCTACGCAGCTCCTGGATGGTCCTGGCAGTAGTCATAATGGGGACAGGTGTGACCTCTAACCACTTGGAGTGACTGTCCACCACAATGAGGAAGAGTTGTCTCTGGAAAGGCCCCGCATAATCGATGTGGATCTTGGACCAAGGAGCGTGTGTGGTTTCCCATCGGTGGACAGGGGCATGGGGCATCTCTGGCCTAGATTGCTGGCAAATTTGGCAGCTGTGTACCTGAGCCTCAATATCTTTATCCAGCCCAGGCTACCAAAGGTAGCTTTGCACGAGTGCCTTCATCCAGACTATTCCTGGATGTCCCTCATGCAGAGACTCCAAGACTCTAGTCCTCTGTGTGTTCGGGACTACCACCCGGCTTCCCCACAAGATGCACCCCCTGTGAGCTGACAACTCATTCTTTCTCCTGCTGAAACTCTGGAAATTAGGCCCGGGACTATTTTCCGGCCATCCTGTGAGCACCCAGTTCAGCACAGGGCTCAGCATCATGTCTGAAGCTGTCTCTGCAGCCAGGTCCCCAGCGTTAAGGGGAGACTCAGGCAGGTCCTGAATAACCAGGATGCGCGTGGCTGGAGTGGGGTCGGGCTCTAACTGTGGCAGGGGCAGTCTGCTAAGGCCGTCTGCGTGGCCCATGTCTGTACCTGGTTTATGAATCAAACTATAATTATACGCTGACAAGAATATTAACCACCCCAACATCCTAGGAGATATGATCTGGGGTGTTTGCTTGTTCATTGTGAACAACCCCAGGAGTGGCTTGTGGTCTATGAAGACTGTGAAGGGCCTACCATATAGATAGCCATGAAACTTCTTGATCCCTGCCACTATGGCCAAGGCCTCTTTATCTATTTGAGTGTAATTACACTCTGCAGAGGACAAGGTGTTGGAATAATAGGCTATTGGAATTTGCCTTCCGTCAGCCATTAAATGACTCAACACAGCCCCAACTCCATATGGTAATGCATCACAAGCGATGCAGACAGGCAGCTTTTCGTTAAAATGCATCAAAACTGAATTTGAAGACAGCAGTGATTTGACTGCTGAGAAGCTCCTATCATGGATGCTGGTCCACTTCCACTGTGCATGTTTGTCCAAGAGCCGGTGTAATGGCTCTGCCACTGCGGCCTTCTGATGTAGGAAGGTGTGATAAAAATTGAGCAGTCCTAGAAACGCTTGGAGCTCCCCCTTTGATATTGGACTGGGGCCCTGCTGAATTGCTTTGAGCTTGGATTCAGCAGGATGAATGCCTTGGGCATCTATACGGAAACTGAGGAACTCAGTTGAAGCTACCCCAATCTTACATTTCTGCCGCTTCAGCTTCAGCCCCGCTTCGCGGAAGCACTGAAGGATGGCCTTGAGCTGTCCTGCCAATTTTTCGACTGATTCCCCAGCTATGAGAACATCATCGAAATATGGGCACACGCCTGGAATACCCTTGAGCATGCGCTCCATCACTCCCTGGAAAAGGCCTGGGTTAACACTGACCCCAAATTGTAGGCACTTAACCTTGAAAGCTCCTCTGTGAGTAACTATGGTTTGAGCTTCTGCCATGGCATCATCCACCGGCTGTTGCTGATAGGCTTGAGCCAAATCTAACTTGGCAAAGATGCGACCTCCCTGTAGTGACGCCAAAATGTGGCTGACTACAGGCACTGGATATACGTGTTGTTGGAGTGCTCTATAGATAGTGCACTTGTAATCTGCACATATTCGCATCTCTTCGTTGGCCTTAAGTGGCGTAACTATGGGGGTTTCCCATTGACTGCTGTCAACTGGCTCCAGGATGCCTTGCTGCACCATCTTCTCCAGCTCTGCATAGATCTTCTGCTTGAGGGCAAAGGGCACTCTGTGCGGCTTGATCCGTATTGGAGTTATGGCAGGATCAAGCTGAAGAGCTATGGGAGGACATTTATATTTCCATAAGTGAGGGCTAAAAACGTCAGCAAACTGCTGCTAAGTCCACTGCTTGTGTGCTGTTTATTCCAGTTACATTGATTCCCAATGCATCAAACCAAGCCCAATGAGGCTTGTGCGGTTGCCCTCAACTACTACGACTTCCAGGGAGCCCTCAAATCCCTTGAATTGCACCCTGAGTGTAGCTTCCCCCTTGACTGTTACTTGGGAGTTTTGGAAACTGGTTAACATGAGGTCTGACAGCTTGAGCTTAATTTTTTTGCCTCTGCGACTGCAAATGTGTTTGAAAGTCCCCTGGGAAATTATTGACAATGTGGACCCTGTATCTAGTTCCATGTTGCATGGAACTCCCTGCAGCTTGACTTTGAGCCATAGTTTTTCCTTAAGAGGGCGATGGGCACCTGTTCTAAGCACACTCCTCCTAATGGCGCAATAGCCCACTCTTTGTTGCCCCTGGGCCCCAGTACCTTTCCAGGGAAACTCTTCTGGTGGACTCTCTCTCTGATGACCCTGACAGACAGCAGCGATATGGCCTTGTTTGCCACACGCCTAGCACGTTGCTGTGCAGAACCAGCAGTCTGTGCATTTGTGTCGGGCTCCACACCCCACACATCGATAGAAGGGAACTGCCTTGTCAACTGGGCGTTGTGGCCTTCTTTCTGATGGCTGCTGTAATCGGTCGACCTCTTGATCCAATTCGGAGTCTTCGACCCTCTCAGCACCCTGCTGGTGGACGCCTCTACGCAGGGAGTGCTCCTGGAGAGCTGCAAGGCCTTGAAGGCCCCCCGGTGGCTTCTTCGGCTGTGATCTGCCGTAGGGCATCTTGAAATGAAATAGTCTCTTTAGCAAACAATTTCTGTTGGAGATCCCTGCTTCTTAACCCGTACACTAAGTGGTGTCGCAGCCTCTCTTCAAGATCTTTGAACTTGCAGGGTCAGGCCGCTTGACGAAGAGCAGCTATGAATTCTGCAGCCGATTCATCCGGTCATTGGTCTCTTCGTTCGAAGGCATGCCTCCAGGCAATGACTGATTGCTTCGCCTCAAAGTGTTCTTTGAGCATTTTTTAAAGTTCTGAATAAGCAACAGATTCAAGCAGAGCTGGAGCGACTAAGTTTTCGGTGTTTCGAACGTCGCCTGGCCACAAACGCACAGCAGCGTTGCGGCCTTCAAACCGTCCTCACGAACTTGGTTGACTCAAGTAATTTTCAACTCTCACGATGTATGAGCTCCACCTCTCTGGATGTGCGACGTCAAATTCTGAGAGTTTTCCGAGTTTGGCCATGGTGAGTTGTTTCCATTGTTTTCGGCCCTGCAGTGCCTTGTGCTGCCAAGGCTTCTTTTAAGCTTCCAGGGACGGTTCCTGGGAGCACTCTTCCTCCAGCGTTTCCGTACTGGCAGGAATGGGGGGGACGTGGCCCTAACCAAGGCGTCATCGCTCAGCTTACCCCCTTAGTGACTCAGCTCTTCGAGTTTGACAGCACATCCCCCCTTCATCGCCACTGTTATGTTTGGTGTTCTGAGGCATCGATGAGGCAGCAGATGAACAAACAACTCTTTATTCAAGGTTTAAATAGAAGCCTGGATAACTGCAGCTCCACCCATATTTATACACTCAACAGCTAGGTGGCAGCCAATAGGATTCAAGTATTGGTTCCCGCTTTAACACAAGATAATTAGCATGTAGACAGCAAGTCTGGCTCTTAACTGACAGAGTCTTATGACCGTTTTTTCAACAATTCCAAATAATTCACCTCAACACATAGCACAATCTACTGATATTGTCACAGTTATCATCTGCTCTTACTAAATTCCTATAATACTTTTTAAGCTTCTGCAGAATAAGCAATGGCAAAATTGATGAATATTACAATTGAAGAAATGATTACAGCAGGGTATAGAAGAACAACTTTTCCTGGTCCTAAACAGGAGGAATTCAAAGATCTCTTGCTTTTGCACAAGCCTAACAAAACTGACTCCACTGAGTCTGTATTTTCTAATTTATTTATGAATCATCCAATAATTTTCTAGCCTCAAGAGGAGGAAGGGTGGATCAGACTAATTTCATTCAAACTCTTTACTGCCAACAAGTCTGGATAATTCATAATGAAAACAAAGCAAAACCCTGCAGTTATATTTGCAAAATTCAATCCAGTTTGTTTAGGGTTGGTTTTTTTTTCTTTCTTTTTTTAAGAAAAGGGGAAGGTGAAATACTTTCCCCCATTATTAAGTACCCTGCTTTTTGGGTGGAAAAAGAAATGTAATGTGATTCTTCTTGTGCTCTGCTTTTTTAAAACCTGTCTCAAAGGTCTTGGCCATTTCTTTATGGTGCAGTTTAACGTTACTAGCCAAGCATTGTCACAATTTGACTCACTGCAAGCATCGCACATACTGAAGTAATCTCCACCTCGGATTTTATATATTTTATGGTTTTTTTTCAGGCTCTTAGAAGCAATGATCTTTGGAGATAGTGGCCTTATCTCCTATTTCCAGTCTGCTGCACCTTGATAGAGAAAACGATTGCCCATAGAGTTCTCTACATAGGAGAGGAAGTTGGTCACTCTGCTTCTGCCTAGGGATGTTTTTTAGCTTTTACTTTCCCAGGATATAAAAGATTTTAGGCTATTCAGCACTGGGTCTTATTTGTATGACTGGAAGCTGTATCCATGTATAATATAGTTTCGAATGAATATTTTGAAGAAAAGCCTTAATATTCTTGAAGAAACTCTGGTATGAGTGTTTTATTTATTTATTTATTTGTTTGTTCGGGCTTGTATGCCGCTCCTCTCCGGAGACTCAGAGCGGCTAACAACATATGTATAAACAACAAATTACAATAAAAATCCCAAACAAAAAATATCTGAAAATATAATAAAACACCCACTCATATTCAACAGTCAACCACAGTCATCCCCAGGCCTGCCGGCAAAGATGAGTTTTAAGATTTTTTCGGAAGGCCGGGAGAATTGGAGAAACACGGACTTCAGGAGGCAGTTGGTTCCAGAGGGCGGGCGCCACAACAGAGAAAGCCCTCCCCCTAGGGCCCGCCAGACGACATTGTTTCGCTGACGGGACCCAGAGGAGGCCGACCCTGTGTGCTCTCACCGGTCGTAGGGAAGTATGTGGCAGAAGGCGGTCCCGTAAATATCCTGGTCCCATGCCATGAAGGGCTTTATAGGTAATAACCAACACTTTGAATTGCGCTTGGAGACCAATAGGCAACCAATGCAGCATGCGGAGAGTTGGTGAAATGTGGGCACAGCGCGGAAGGCCCACAACTGCTCGCGCAGCTGCATTTTGCACTAATTGTAGTCTCCGAACACTCTTCAAGGGTAGCCCCATGTAGAGAGCATTGCAGTAGTCAATCCTCGAGGTGACAAGGGCATGTGTGACTGTGAGGAGAGACTCCCGATCCAAATAAGGACTCAACTGGTGCACCAGGCGAACCTGGGCAAATGCCCCCCGCGCCACAGCCGACAAATGATGATCCAATGTCAGTTGTGGGTCGAGGAGGACTCCCAAGTTGCGCACCTTCTCCGAGGGGTTTATAGATTCACCCCCCAGGGTAATGGAAGGACAGATTGAAGTGTCCTTGGGAGGCATCACCCACAGCCACTCTGTCTTATCAGGGTTGAGCCTTAATCTATTAACGCCCATCCAGACCCTCACAGCCTCCAGACACCGGCACATCACCTCAACCGCTTTTGTATTACCTAAAAGTTCTACTTTTTTTTTTTAAAAAAAACTGCTTCAAGTAAAGGAATAATATATCCATCCATCATCCTGTCTGTCCGTCCACCCGCCCATTTGCCTGCCTATCTATCTGTCTGTCTGTCTGTCTGTCTGTCTGTCTGTCTGTCTGTCTGTCTGTCTGTCTGTCTATCTATCTATCTATCTATCTATCTATCTATCTATCTATCACACACATCTCATTCCAGGTAATGATAAAAACCTGAGATCCTGGTTTAGAACTCTGTATACATAAAGGGAAATAATAAAGACATTTTTGCTGCCCCTGTCCAACCCTGATTTATCATTTCTTTTAAACTGTTTTTTTTTTTTACTTATTATCAGCTTTGGTCTTTCTTTGTCTCTTTTGTTGAGCTAAGAAGAGCAACAATCCTGTCCTAAAGTTTGTGCAAATTTGCTCTGTGCAGCAGCAGTTGATATGGCATAAAACGATTGCCTATGTCATTGGACAAAGCTCACAGACAGTGCAAATTAAAGACTTTGTCAGGAAGTGTGGCTGCTTGTTGTGCTGATATCCAGCAGGGCCACCCAGAATCCAGGCATCCAGAAACAGCAACATCAGCTGGAGCCTGTGCATCGGTGGTGGAATGAGGCCTGAGTTCTGCCCAAGAGAGAAAAACAACAACAGAAGTTTGACAGGATTTCAGTGCTGAGCCAGAAATAAACTAAGTAGCTCCAAACACAGACAATGATGATAGAGTTGTGGAGCTGATTCTGAAGTGGTGCAATGACCCCATGTTAAGTACCCAAGATTTAGAATCTGAGCACATCATATGTAACTTCTAAAGAAGGTTGTAGTAAAAAAAAAAAGTTTCATATAATAGCTTGCTTTACTTGTTGAGTGTTTTTTTTAAAAAAAAAATCTTCAAAAATTTCATCCATGTGCACTTGATGTGGCTTTAAAAAATACCTTAAACCAAACTAATATTTTCCTGTCTGCCAAGTCTCTGGGGAAAAGGAGAGATAGGAAATGCTCCCTCCCTTCCATTCTCTAGTCAATTTCTCAATCTGATCTTATTAGAGAACCTGATTTAATCAGTTTTGCAGTCAGAGAGAAAACTCCCTGGATTGATTTTCCTTGTTTATATAAGGAACATTCACTTTCCCCAGCAGTAAAATTGATAGCCCAGACTGTATTTGGTACTACATAGGCATCACACTTGCCTGAAGACCTATAATAAAAGCATTCAGAAAAAGGAGAGGGTTCTTTTTGTTGTTGTTGAAGAAAACAGTTTCAGGAGAACTTCTTTCACATTTTCTATGGGTAAGGCAGGCTTTATTCTTAAGAGATAAAATGTCACGTGGATCTTTCCGCAGACTGATATCATATACTGTACGTGCATGTTGGTGTGTGTGATAGATGTAGCAGTGCCAAGTATGTGTATTTCTGTGTGTACACATGTATATTCACACATATGTGCACACACACACACAAACACACACACACACACGGCACAACCATATCTATCATTGCTGCTGTTTTCTGGTCCTTGTAAATTTTCATGCAATCTGGATAGTTTGCCAGCACGTGCCGGTCCATCTGGATCTGGAAGTACTACAGTATCTTAGCCCTCTTATTCTCCAGGGCCTTCTGTGGAATCTCCCATCTGGACTTCGGAGGGTGTAGCCCAGGGGTAGGCAACCTTGGCTCTTTTATGACTTGTGGACTTCAACTCCCAGAATTCCTAAGTCAGCATGGCTAAGCACATAAACCTCTCCCTTTCTCTTCAGCTGGCTCAGGAATTCTGGGTGTTGAAGTCCACGAGTCATAGAAGAGCCAAGGTTGCCTACCCCTGGTGTAGCCCATACACTGTGCAAGTGTTCCTGTACTTGGTTGTGTCATTCAGTATATGCTGTTCCTGCCTGCATCTTAAACTCTACCATGTTGGAGTGTCTCTGAGGTCCCTCTATATAGTCTGCACCTTGAGTCCTGTCTAGTGTGGCAGACCCCTGCATCTATGGATCTGGTACTTTGTGCCTGTTGTTGTGGTGCTATGATCAGTGCCTTAGTTCTTTTTTTAGTCCAGCTCTTTTCAGCCACCAGTAGAATTCCGAATGTCTGCCATCTCAGTTATCAGTTGATGGGACACCCCATGCAATGTCTTATTTTGCCATAGCATTTCCTCTGCTTGATCTTCCTCCCATGTCTGCTAATGAGCGATAGTGGTGCAATGATTAGAAGGCAGCATTGCAGACTAACTCTGCTCACAGCCAGGAGTTTGATCCTGATCAACTCAAGGTTGACTCAGCCTTCCATCCTTCTGAGGTCAGTTAAATTGAGGACCCAGATTTTGGGGGGCAATATGCTGAAATTTGTAAACTGCTCAGAGAATGCTGTAAAGCACTATGAAACAGTATATAAGTTTAAGTGCTATTGCTATTGCCTCAGACTTTCTATCAGCAGGTTATCTTTGGATGCCATCTTACTGATGTAATTCTGGATGCCCTGGGTTTATACCAGGACGGTGGCTTTGAGTCTTACTAGATGCCAGCCACCCTCTTTCTGGCTGTTGTATAGTCTCTGGGTGTTGGACATGGAGTGGAAACCTCTGTATGTTGAAAGGAATTTCCAGGTCTTAATATCAACAGTCTCCATGTGTTCCTTTGGCCAACTACTATACTAGCAGTGTGTCTAATGACTGGCAGGGCATACATATTGATGGATCTTGTGGAAGCTGCCTTTAGTTGACTTCAGGTGTTACCTTCCACAATCCCATTGAATTTATATAATTCCAGACATCCACAGATATATCTGTGGGGTATTGAGCCATAGGTTATCCTGTAATCAATTTAGCCTATGCTCAGATTGGTCTGTCTAAAACTTGAGTTTTGGGTGACTACTCTACCTATGAGCCTCTTGTATTTTAAGCTTCTGGTGGTGATGGTGGTGTGTGTGTGTGTGTGTGTGTGTGTGTGTGTGTGTGTCCACATGTGTGTGTTTGGAGGATGCGGGCATATTAGAAGACAAATGAATAAATCCAGGTTCTCACACAAATTGTTATGCTGCTGACGTAATTTTTGACAACAACTATCACTTTGCAATTCTTGTGTTACACATTTGTAACACTATAATATAAAAAAAACATTGGTTTCTCTGAGAATTTTACATTTGTAGCCAGACAGCTGGGTAAGTAACATGCAGCTAAAGCATACTGAAGAGGTCTTTAGATCCTTCCTTTGATCTCCTGACTAAACTTCTGTAAAAAAAATGCAGTAAAAGCAGTAAGTCACCTAATTACCGGTATTCTAATTGCTCTGCCATTCAGGGATTAACTATTTTGCTGCCTGGAAATCATGCTTTTTAAAAATTCAATGTGTATGTGCTTATCACTATATGTGTATCTCCTTAGAGTTAATCAAGGGATTCAGATAACCTTAGTTGACAAAGAAGGAGAAAACAATGAAGGTTCCTTTGTAAACGTTTGAGAGGAAAGACAGCAGCATATCAATACCCCTAGAAGAGTGGGTGGTGCATCTAGCTTCTGATCTACTGGCGAAACCTTGAGTGCTTCCTCTAGTTTCTAGCCAGAAAGGGGACAGACTATGGGGATGTGGGAATAGTTTACTTCCGGTTTGATGTATATTGACTGGCAGAGGTTCATTTTTATGACCCATGAGAGGGATTTAGAGAGTTGTGAGCCATGTTGTTGGACAAATCAAATGAATGACTTAAAAACAGTAAATTAATAGTTGAAGAAGTAGTCTAAATCAACAAATAATATCAACAAATTTGATCAAATAAATAATATAATATTCATCAAATAGATGAATATACCAACAGAATGAATTGTAAGATGACATAAAAAATAGGATGTGGAAATTCACTGGAATAGGGTGAAAATAATTATGTTCTAGAGTGCCCTGAAGTGTGTGAATTTTGAGTTATTCATGTGGAAAGTTCTGGAGAAAAAAAGCATGATGGGATGACGCAATGAAAAAAGGTTGTGGGTGAGGAAAAAAGTGAGTGCGAGGGAATGATTGATAGAAAAATGATGAGAAAAAGTGTTGTAAAAGATAGTTACAAAAATTACAAAGAATGTAATAAAAGAACAAGGAATATTTAAGATTAAAGGAGGCAAGTAAATGGGGAGTGATTTTTTGGAAAAAAGGTTACAATGTCTTTTTTGTTATCTCATGTCTTTTAGTTGTTGTTTTTTGCTTACCAATTGCTAGTTTTTTTTCTTCACTTACATAAATTGCTTGCCTTCAAAGGGAATTTCATGATGGAGATATGTATGTATATTTCTAGCAATATCATCATTGCTTACAGATAGTTCCTTACCTTGAACAAGATGCTCAGTGGGACCATTACCAGATTTAACTAGTTCATTTGTAAAGTTTAAAATTAAAATAAAGTGATTCTCAGTGCTGATAGGAGCAGTTTTGCAGATTAGTATTTAGTTGTTCTAGAAAGTGATGGTCAGCTTCTTTTGCATAGAGTTGCCTCCTTTCTAAAGAACCAACTCAGTTCACAGTTTAGGAGTTTTCCTAGATGCAGCTGGATTACTTAAAGCCCAAGATGTACATTCTCTTGCATATGGGACTGTTCTTGGTTTAAGATTATAGTTAGACATAAGTAAGATCAATTGCTGGGAAAACCTCATGCTGAAGCTGAAAACGATTAATTGAGTTTTGGACAGCTGCAAGATCAACTAAAGTTCAATGCTCTATATTTATGTATTAATAGCCGTGGTGGCGCAGTGGTTAGAATGGAGTATTGCAGGCTAACTCTGCCTACAGTCTGGAGTTTAATCCTGAATGGCTCAAGGTTGACTCAGTCTTTTATCCTTCTGAGGTTGATAAAATGAGAACCCAGGTTGTTGCGGGCAATATGCTGACATTGTAAACTGCCCAGAGAGTGCTGTAAACCACTATGGGACAGTATATAAATCTAAGTGCTATTGCTATTTATGGGTTCCTACAAGATTTGTGGCTTAGGTGCCCAATATAATATGTGCTTCCAAATCTGCCTTCCCATTTAATACAGAGTATATTAAGATTTCCTCCTGAGTGCTATGAGAGATCTTTTTGGTTATGGCTTCCCTCATCCATGGAACTGTCTCCCTGGTGAGATATACAGTGTTTTGTTTTTCATGAAAGAAGGCAGTGTCCTTTACACTTTAAAATGCTTTACTTGGTCAAAGTAATCCTATTTTCGTTGCTGTTTTTAGTAGATGCTATTGTATTTAATTTCTAGCAAGATAAATGATCGTTTTACCTGCTAGCAAGGATATGTTATTTATATAAGCCAAATAGGTCAGCTTCCTAAGTTAAGGAGTTAAAGGACTTTATAAATTGGAATATAAAAATAGAAACATAACAGTGAAGCACTTTTGAGACTCCCTGCCTCTGGACTCATATTTTAGATATTTAAGAGCATCAGTGTGAGAATTAAAGAGGTATAATGAAAGGTGTGTGAGTAGAGTTCATTATCAATTTTATTACTATTTATTTCTTGCACTAAAGAAGCACTGTGCAAAATGATTGTTCCAGTGCGGTTTCAGTTATAGTGGTTTATTCTTTGATGTTCCGGTAAATAGAAATCCCTACAAAGAGGACTACTTCTTCCCAGTTTTCCCTTCCCAATCTTTAAATAATATTTGTTAGCCTACATTTGCCTCCCAAATACTTATTTGCGGATAACTTTTTTATTCTTTGTATACAGTACAAAAGAAAATTGTTTTTTGCATCCTAAAGTCTGTAACCCAATTAACTCATTCATTGTCAACACCCCGCTAGACACTTGTTCAGGGGTTATCAGGCAGAAAAATCAAAAATTCCAGATTGAATTTTTCTGGGTCACCTGTTCATATCTCTTCTTTAATGTGAGCCATGTTATTATACTGTGATTTTCCAAAGGGGAAAAAAAATCAAACATGAAGCTTATTTTCAGAAGAGTAAAAACCTTTTTTTAAGTTTCAGAGCCCATTACTGAGCCATTGACCTTATCTCCTCATCCCGGAAAAGCAGTGCAAGCAGGTCACATGTTGATATTCGTCAAGTGAGAGAGATGGATTGAGCTCTCAACGCATAGCATTACGCTATGTAGGATAATGTGTAGGAATTTGTGCTGCAAGCCCATCATTGGTCTAATAGTATATGCAGCTATGACCCAAACTGATGCAGAATTGTTCTGAAGAAAGTCATTTTTGAATTTTAATTTTTGAATTCTGTATGAGTCATTTTGAAACTAATAGGACAATGAAAATAGGTACTGTAAGGTATAGTATAGGTGGTACCTTGCTCAATAGTAGCAACTGTGAGAGGGATAATTACAATAATAACAATAATAATAATAATAGTTGGAAGGGACCATGGAGGTCATCTAGTCCAACCCCCTGCTCAGGCAGGAAACCCTATACCATTTCAGACAAATGGCTGTCCAGTCTCTTCTTAAAAACTTCCAGTGTTGGAGCATTCATCACTTCTGGAGGCAGGTTGTTCCAATGGTTAATTGTTCTAACTGTCAGGAAGTTTCTCCTTAGTTCTAGGTTGCTTTTCTCCTTGATTAGTTTCCATCCGTTGCTTCTTGTCCTGCCTTCAGGCGCCTTGGAGAGTAGCTTGACTCGCTCTGCCCCTTTGTGGCATCCCCTGAGATACTGGAATACTGCTATCATGTCCCCCCTCGTCCTTCTCTTCATTAAACTAGACATACCCAATTCCAGCAGCCTTTCCTTATATGCTTTAGCCTCCAGTCCCCTAATCATCTTTGTTGCTCTTCTCTGTACTCTCGGAGTCCTAGTGGACAATCACTTAGATATGATCCAGCAGTGTGCTGCAGCTGCCAAAAAAGCCAACACAGTGCTAGGCTGCATTAACAGAGGGATAGAATCAAGATCACGTGAAGTATTAATACCACTTTACAATGCCTTGGTAAGGCCACACTTGGAATACTGCATCCAGTTTTGGTCACCACGATGTAAAAAAGATGTTGAGACTCTAGAAAGAGTACAGAGAAGAGCAACAAAGATGATCAGGGGACTGGAGGCTAAAGCATATAAGGAACGGCTGCTGGAATTGGGTATGTCTAGTTTAATGAAGAAAAGGACGAGGGGGGACATGATAGCAGTGTTCCAATATCTCAGGGGCTGCCACAAAGAAGAGGGAGTCAAGCTATTCTCCAAGGCGCCTGAAGGCAGGATGAGAAGCAACGGGTGGAAACTGAAGGCAGGACTGAAGGCAGGAGAGAAGCAACCTAGAACTAAGGAGAAACTTCCTGACAGTTAGAACAATTAACCAGTGGAACAACCTGCCTCCAGAAGCGGTGAATGCTCCAACACTGGAAGTTTTTAAGAAGAGACTGGACAGCCATTTGTCTGAAATGGTATAGGGTTTTCTGCCTGAGCAGGGGGTTGGATTAGATGACCTCCAAGGTCCCTTCCAACTTTATTATTATTATATTTTTTACGATACGGCACACCATTCGAAGGCAAGAAAGACAGATACGGGAAGCATTCTCCATCAGTTACATGTGGTCTGAAAAACTAATTTCTCCTTCTATATCTGAAGAAGCAGTTGTACCACTGAGGGAAATTAGGGCATATACACTAGTTTATAGGCTCAGTACTCCTCCCCCTTGTTAATAAGTGACTTAAATGGTAATTGGAAAACATGATATAAAGATGTAAATACAAGTAGTCCTTGACTTACAACAGTTTGTTTAGTGACTATTCAAAGTTACAACAACAGTGAAAAAAGTGACTTATCACTGTTTTTCACACCTACGACTGTTGCACCATCCCCACAGTCACATGATCAAAATTCAGACTCTTGGCAACTGATTCATATTTATGACCGTTGCCGTGTCCTGGGGTTATGTGATCCCCTTTGCAACCCTCTGACAAGCAAAGTCAACAGGGAAGCCTAAGTCAGTGAACAACTGTGTTACTAACTTAACAACTGCAATGATTCACTTAACATCTGTGGCAACAAAGGTCGTAAAATGGGGCAAAACTTAACAAATGTCTCACTTAGCAACAAAAATTTGGGGCTCAGTTGTGATCGTAAGTCAAGGACTACCTGTATTTTTGTTCTCTTTTTAAAGGGGTTCTATCTATCTTTCTGTCTATGCTTTGTGGCCCTCTTATTTTTGTTTCCTTTTGACCCTCAGGACTAGCTCCAGGGCAGCTCTATACGTATCCTGCTCGGTGCTGGCGCAAGAAGAGACGTTTGCATCCCCCTGAAGACTCCAGGCTGAAGTTGCTGGAGATTAAACCTGGTAAGTGCTCTTTCTGCTTGTTTCTTTTTCTTCCCCATGCTTTCCTTTGCCCACTCTATTAGCATGAAATGAGCTGTCTTTGTTACTGATCTCTTCTGTTGCCTCTCTTTTAAATCCCTTAAGTCACATGAATTTCCTCCAGGGTTAGAAGGTGACAGTACCCTTGGACCAAGTGGAATAAGGAGGAATATAGCAATTTGACATTGGTTCAGCTGAGCATAATTTAATGCTGTCTCATGCATGGACAAGGCAGAAAAACCTGTTGCCAGGACCCTTTCTTTGCCTTGGAAAAGTGCAAGAGAAAAAGGGCCTTAAGTGTCTTTAAGTTACTGTTGGAGTAGACTAGAGCACTAGCTATTGCCACGGAAGAAAAATCTACAGTGCAAACTTCAGTGTATTTTTTGCTTCTCTTCTAGCTTTATCTGTCCTTTGTTGCACTGACAATGTCCAACAGAATTTTAAAAGCCCATTCCAAATTCAGGTACAGATGTGGAAACTATACAGTAGGTATGTTAGGGCTTCGTGTTCATCTACCTTTTAAGAACCTGAAGTTTGGAATGGAAGTAAATCTCTTGGGTATTACACAAGGTGGTAGGTTCAATAACTCCTTCTAAGGGCCTTGCTACTTGGTGCTCTTTTTGCTCCCCAATTCTCCAGACCATTTTGAAGTTAGGTGTGCTGTTGCTTTCACTGCTACAGATCTCAGAAATATAGAGAGCAGGAAGAGAACAGCACAAGCCCATTAGTGCATTCTCTCTCTCTTCCTCCCTCTATTCTTCTGATCAGGAGGTACATGCAAGAAAATGGTACAATTATTATCAGGAAGTGAGTCATGGCAACCGGACTTATTTTCGTGTCGGTTTGAGATGTTTCACTGCCCATCCAAGCAGCTTCTTCAGTCCGAACAAGTTGGTTAGGGGAAGCTGAGTAGGAAGAGAGTCGCTGGAATATACCAACCCCTAAAATTCTTAGCGGTATTCCTCACCAACCTCAGGATTTCTTCTGCAAAGTGCATGGCAATATGTTGATGAAGATTCTCAATCATCAGGGTAAAATTGTCAGGAAGTTGAGTCATGGCAATTGGATTTGTTTTCTTGTTGGTTTGAGATGTTGAGAAGCTGCTTGAGATGGGCAGCGAAACATCTCAAACCAACAAGAAAATAAGTCCAGTTGCCATGACTCAACTTCCTGACAATTTTACCCAGATGACTGAGAATCGTCATCGACCATTCAGTCATTACTTTTCTCCAAGAGGTAACTGTGGCACTTCTAGGCTTTCTTTCCTCTGTTACTTCAAAAGCCTTTTGCTAGAAGGCAAATTTTGCAAACCAGTGCTTTCCTCAATAACTCTAACCATGGATGCAAGTTGCTAGAGTGGCTGAAGCAGAGGAAGTGGGGAGATACATTCTAAGCAGAGAGATACCATGAATGGTATGCTGAAGGTTGCTGGGGGAGTTGGGGATATGAGCAAGTGGAGCAACAAAAATCCTGTCATCCCCACTCCACACAAAATCAACAGCCCTCCCTTATGAGACAGTTGCTTGAAAAGTTGCCAGACAGCAGTCTGATCTTTTGCATGAGCTAATCTCCTGCTAAGGAGAAGGGAAAAGAAGACAACCTCATGTTAGTCTCGGCACTTGTCCCTTGGGCAACTGTAGGACAGAAACACATAAAGGATCTGGGATGAATCAAAAGAGCTGAGATCAGTTCTGGCTTCTGCTTAAAGTGGGATCAGCACTGTGGTTTGCATTTGCTAATCTGAGGAACTGCTATGAAATGTGAAGCTGTCAAACCATCTTTCCCTTTGAAGGACTCAGAATTAGAATGTTATGTCAAACGAAGCCAGGAGACAATATCTGCAATGAGGGAGAGACAGACAGCCCACAGGTTCAGTGGAGTTTTACTGTTGCTTACAGAAAAGAGAACTATTTCATTTGGCTATGATAGAAATTGATTGGCTTAGCCGCTAAATGGTGTGAGAATGCACATCTCTGGAGCTGATTTTGGAGTGGTAGAAATATCCCATATGAAAGTGCCTAAAGTTCCATTCATCTATCACCCTAGTAGCATAACTGGCTACTGCATTTGCAAATGAGCACATGAGAAAGGTGTAGTGGGAAGTAACTTCCCACACTGTTCAGCAGTCAGTTTTAAACAGCTCCAACAGCTAGAGCAGTGGTTCTCAACCTTTTTAATGCCGCGACCCCCAGCCGGTCATAAGTCGAGGACTACCCAACTGGTCTTAAGTCGAGGACTACCCAACCGGTCGTAAGTCGAGGACTTTCCCTGTCCGGGAGCGCTGCGCATGCGTGGTGCCGCCCCCTGCGCCGGCCAAGGTGTAGCTGGCAAGGGGCAGCGACGGCGCAGGGCGACCACCGGCTGGGCCACCAGCTGGCCCAGCCCAAGGGAGGTAAGGCACCCGCTGAGCCCCACGCGTGCCAGCAACCCTCCGTACGCCCGCCAGCTTCCCACCTCCCACCCTTGGCCCTCTTTGACTTACATTTTTAGTAGTTGCTCAGCAGGGAGGGGTGGAAACTTCTAGACAGCTTGCCTTCGCGGCAGACAAGTTGCAGCACCGTTTGCAGACTGGGACTTTTGGCGGGCTCAGCAGGGCAGAGACAGCCTGGACAATTCCTATTGGCTTTTGAAAGCCAATAGAATTAGACTCTATTCAAGAGAGTCTATTCTATTGGCTTTCAAAAGCCAATAGAATAAGAGGGAGTAGCACAGCTAAGGAAAAGGGGGGGAAATGGCGGACTGCATTGTTTGGCGACCCCCGTGAAATGGTCGTTCAACCCCAAATGGGGTCCCGACCCACAGGTTGAGAACCGCTGAGCTAGAGGAAACCTATCTCCAAGGGAAGCCTTGTATTATAGACTTTATGAGGTCCTTCACTGAGATAACACTAAGATGTATATGAAAATTAACAAAAAATTACATATCTGCTACTTGTGCAATTCAGGTCAAAAGCATGAATATTCCTAGTATCATAGAACTAGCTAGGTGGGAAGCGATGGTGACGAACTCTTGGTTCATCTCCTGATTTTTAACTAGATTGCATGTCTATTTTTATTTTATTTTCTAATATTATTTCTTGCATTCATCAATTCCTGTTTTATAGTGTAGCAATCCAAGGGCATAACATCCGAGCTGCTAAAGGAGAGCCAGAACTAAGGAGAGCTAAAGATCATGTACTCCTCCGTAATGTACATAAGTGAAAACGAGGAGCTGCTTATCTATTTTTCTCTGTGCTTCTGAGGCCTTCATATATCATCTGCTGGAATTTGAACTGCTTGTGACTTGGCTCATCCTTGAAAGATAGCAGGTGGCCTTCAGCAGAGAGAGTCTAATTCAAAGAACCAACATATTTTTTTTATGTGGTTTCTAACTGCTTAACTGAAACACTTTTCTACCATGTTATTGTGCTCAACTACTTTCAAACCGCAACTAGCACTTGGAACCACAACACCATAAGATGGGGACAGAAGAGACAACTGACTCTCCTTTATTCTTTCAATTGCTACCAGTAGTTAGGTTGGCATTAATGCACTGGAAGGATTGCTTCTGTGGTCTGCCTCCACACAGTTCTCTGTTTGCATTCCAAGGCTCAGCTCAGCTTCTGTTATCACATTTTAGTGAGCAAAAGGTCTTTTTGATGGCTTGTTGACTTAGAAGGAGTCTTTGAAAGCCAAAAAAAAAAAAAAGGCTGCTAAGTTTTTTGTTATCACTGAGACAACTTGTAAAACACGACAACTCCAAGCTAACAACCTTGCCGGTTTTATCAGGCATTTATAAGTGTGTGTACATTACTGGGTGTAAAAGGTCCCATGGGATTTCAACTGGCCTTGTAAGGATTTAGAGCAGGGGTTCTCAACCTTGGCAACTTTAAGACTTGTGGACTTCAACTCCCAGAATTCCTCAGCCAGCAAAGCTGGCTGAGGAATTCTGGGAATTGAAGTCCACAAGTCTTAAAGTTGCCAAGGTTGAGAACCCCTGATTTAGAGCAAATACTAGCATATAAGAGAATTCTTGCTTGTATTCATATTCTTTTACTTCTACTAGATATTATTTGTAAGTCTGTGAAGGTCCACCCAATCCTCAAATACATTTTCTTATGAATACAATGAAGAGATTTCTCCGGACCTTTATATTTTTATCTATCTTCTAAAGAAACAGCCAAAAAGGAATAGACTGATGTAAGATTCTCACGTGGAGGAATGGAATAGAAATTGAATAGCTGGTCTTTGGTTCATGGCAGCAATTACCTAGCAGGCATTTCATTTTAGTCCATGTGTAGCACAAATCTTAGATAGAGATGAAGGTGCTGTATATGCAGGAACAACAAAATGCTTTTTACTAGTTCAAATGAAATATAACTGTATCCTAGAAACTTTTGTGGGGATAATGACTTTCCCATGGTTTCTTTTGATTTAGATTTTTCTCTTCCTTGATTTTTATTTTTCAAATGCAATTGTCTTCTCTAATAACTGCTTAGTCATTTCAGTCCAATAGGGTTAGAGTGCTCAAGTCTAGGTCATCCCAATTAGACATCATCATCTCCATCTATTGAGGCCTCCCTGGAATGAGGATTTCCCTAAGATCCAGGGGGCTCCTACCCTACTTATTGGTGTTTCAAGTAGCCTTGAAAACTTGGTTCTTTGCTAAGGCCTTTCTTTGCCTAGGATGGATGTGTATTGCTGCTCAGTTGGCCATCTTTGCTTCTTGTTCTTTTGCTGTGTTGCTTCATTGCTTGATAGTTTTTCATATTTTTGCAAACTGTCCAGAGCATTAGGAGTTGGTTAGTACAGGGCTTTTCAACCAGTGATACGGGTACCATCCGTGGTACATTGGCACCTGGCAGGTGGTAGGCGACCATCCTAGAAAAATGGTAGCTGTTGTGAGTGTCCCTGAACCAGCTTGGGAAGTATCAGAGGATGAGGATCAGCAGCCAGGTCCCTCTGGGTGTTTTTCCCTCCCGGCAGCCGAGGATCAGCAGCCAGGCCCCTCTGGGTGGTTGCCCCTCCCGGCAGCTGAGATAGACAATGAAGAGCTTTGTATGCATTCTGAATCAGATTCTCAAAATGATGAGTCAGATTTAGAACAAGAAGATAAATGGATTAATCCGAGGTTCCGAAGGTTTGATAAGCGAAGGTGTCAGTTAACTGGAAAAAGGAAGTAATTGGGGAAGTGACGTATCGGACACTATATTAGAAGGGGAAAGAAAGACTACGCTTTTGTCACGAGCAACGTTAATCAAGGAGTGGGCTGAAAACTTTGGCAGTGTTTTGGAACTCAGTTTTCTGGTGTTTTGAAAACCTATCGAAGAATAATGAGATCTTGGACAATGTGATGAAGAAAGAGTAAGTTAATTGGGATGTAGGAGGAGGAGAGCCTGTTTATCTAAATGTAAATAGATCTGATTTGGCCGTTCAGGCCAACATAATGCCAGCAGCTTGCTTTGAAATGAATCCTTTTGAAATGTATTAAATAAACCTCTTAAATACATATTTACGTGGATTTTAATGAGCTGCGAGAGGCCAGACATAACAGTAGCGGGGGAGGGGAATGAGCTGAACTGGTGGGAGCATCACACAAGCCTGAGTGAGAGATGGCTGGAGCTGCAGGGCTGTCAGGGCTCAGCGGAAGCACCAGGATCAGTGCCGCTTTCCAGCTGATTGGTGCTTCTGCGGGGCTGTCAGGGCTCAGTGGAAGGGCCAGGATCAGCGCCAGGCTTCAGCTGGAGCTTGGCGCTGATCCTGGTGCTTCTGAGCCCTGAAGAAGCACCGATCAGCTGGAATGTTGCAGCATCTCCAGGGTCTTGTGATTTACATTCAGATGCTTGGCAACTGATTCATATTTATGACGGTCATAGCGTCCCAGGGTCATGTGAAGTGACCAAAACCTGCTGCAACCACCCAGCAGATGGGGGGAATAAAAACCAAATACCCCCCCACCCCACCTCCGCTGCCAATCCTCAACAGAAATGCTCACAACAATGAAAACCTCAGACAGGAGGAAGAGCACCACCGGGTGGGTAGGCAGCTGTCTTGCTCGGCTGTGGCTTGGGGGGGGGCACTTTTTTCAGTGCCATTGTAACTTTGAACAGTCACTAAGCAAACTGTTATAAGTCGAGGACTACCTGTACTTTATCACCTTTTTCCTTTTTTTTTTTGGCCATCAAGTTTTTGACACCTTGCTAGGCAATTGGTGGTACTCGGATGTTGCCATATCCTAAAAGTGGTACAATGGGTGAAAAGGTTGAAAAGCCCTGGGTTAATATACATATGGAATAAGAAAAAAAAAGAATAAAATAGTTAGCAAATCTCACAGAGAAAATGTAAGGAACGAGGAGTTTAAACTAGTTCAAGTGTAATAATAAAGACTTTTTGCAAGAATTGCTGAGATGAAGAAAAATCAAAACAGTGTACATTGATCCCTCATTTTTGAAAATGTAGAATTTGGTTCTTCTGCAGATTTTATACCTATCCTGGAGTTGAGCACAAATGACCATTCATGATTACCCATTAACCTTGTGGACAAAATAGTTTGATGGATAATTGCCTCAATTTTTTTCCAGGGGAAGGTGAATTTAATTCTCCAGAGTTTTTTTTTCCAGGTTTTAAAACATTTCATTTGCATATTAAAAAAATTGTGCATTCCAATAATTAAAATTATTTGAACAAAAAAAATGGCACTCAATTAAAATGCATTTTACAGCTTGCAGGACCCTGGTACAGCTTTGTGTATATTCGTGTGTTATTCTATTACTGTAGTCCCTCTTAGAATCTTCTTTCAAGAAACATGCAAGCTTTTGTGCCACCAGACCAGAAGCTGCACAGGCAGATGGAAAGGATGGCGCCTTCATTCAGCGTCAGTAGTTCACTTTGGGGGGGGGTGAAAGGGACAGAATAGTCATTTTAAATTTATCCAACTCTTTGCATCTTACAAAGTTAAAACAGCTAAAAGAAGTAAAATAAGAAGGCAATGCTTGTGGAATGTACAGTGCATAATCTGGAAGGGCCCATTTCATTACGATTCGCCCGCTTGTTTCTCCTGTTCAATTGTTTCTTTTGAAGGCAGTGAGTTTTTCTCTTGCGTTTCTGTCTTCTTCAACTTAGACTTGTCAAATTTCTCAATTTCAGCCATATCTGGTTTATCAGACATTGTTATTGATCAATGAGAACGTCTCAACAGAAGCAGCTCAAAACCTTCCCACAGCCGCTCTGAACTGTAATATCTCCAGAGTTTTTTTTAAAGGATAGTGGCAACAACTTTTGAAAAAGCCTCATAGAAAAGGGCCACTCATGGTCTCCTTCCATAGGACTTACCTGAAAGATGAAAACTCAGGGAGGCTGCAGGACTGACTGTTGGAAAGAGGAAACACCTTAATCAAAACTTCATAACCAGATGTTAAAACACCAAAGAGAATTTCACCAAAACTCTCTTTTCTTTTGAATGAATGAACATGAGAAGGGAAAAAAAATGCTTTGTTACTAATATATAACATTTAAAGTTGGAACCTCATTATCTGAGGCCTCAATGCCTTCCAGCTTTTCAGATAAAACTACCAAATTTAAGTTTTATGAATTTTTAAATTTTAATTTAAACATAATCTAAACTAGTCTGCAGCTTTGCTCACATTAAAAAAACGAAGCAGTTTCTCATGACTTATTTTTTTTCCCATTTAGAAACCTAGACATTTTGCTCTGGACTCAGTGGGGTATGAAAGTAAAAGTAATGGCAATTGACAAGTTTAAAAGCCCCATAACTGTCTGATATTGACTTTTTCGGTTTCTATTATTTGAAATGTCTGGTTTTTAAAAAAAAACAAAACTCATGCTTTACAGAGTTCAGAGGTTTACTTTAGAGTTTTCTAAGAAAGGTGCAATTTTATTTTTCTTTTAACAAATAGCAACACAACGCATCTCTCTCTCTGTCTCTTGTCAATACGTAATTCATAAAGGCTTTATTTTTTTGAATCGATACAGAAAAACTACTATTTCAGAACCAGCAGAGGGAGTAATATTACAGGACTACTTGTATAAGGGGTTTGATTCTGCTTCCATTTCAAATGCTACATATTTAAACCAAGTGATTCATGGAATAAACACAATGTTGTAAACTTAACCTTTTACTCACAGGGAAAAAAATGCAGTTCCAGTTTTGAAAGTTTTGATTAGGGTCTGATTATCAGCTGAATAAACCTACATGGAAAATGAATTTGCCTATTCTGCTCCCTCATTAGCAGTTGTTAAATTACCTGCAAGTTCTGAGTTTTCATCTACCAGTATCGCATGTAGCCATGCTGACTACATGTTCACAGAAAATGTTTTTGGCCATGTTGGCTCCCTTGGCCTAGAACCAGAGATGAGCACCATGCTGTAGAGATGGACACTCCGGACAGAGAAATCTTTGCCTTTACCTTTTAATATGTTCGTATGAATCCAGGGCAACTTTTTATACCAGAAATATAGTACATGGGAATATAATGTATCTTGGTGGTTACTCTCAAGTTGTATTTTTGTTCTTGGGCTTTCTAAATCAGTGTTTCTCAACCTTGACAATTTTAAGGCATGTGGACTTCAACTCCCAGAATTCCACAGCCAGCAATTCCACAGCCTCTAATATTAGAATGGATAGGGATAAAGTGAAGACAATTAACCAGTGGAACAGTTTGCCTTCAGAAATCGTGGGCACTTCATCACTAGAGGTTTTTAAGAAGAGACTAGACAGTCACTTGTCTGAAATGGTATAAGTTCTCCAAATGAGCAGGAGGCTGGACTAGAAGACCTCCAAGATCCCTTCCAGTTCTATTCTATTCTACTAAAAAAAAACAACAGTTAGCCTCCCCATAGAGATTGGCTTTTCCTTATCTCTGCTTTCTATAAAGCTGTAAAAGTATTTCTCTCAAAGACAACAATTGAAGGAAAGGGCCACCTAACTAATAAAATTTAATTAGAAAGTCAAGATACTTTCTCTTTTAAACAATCCATTTTGCAATTAATTCTGTGTATGCCCAAATCCCATTCAAGTAAGTAATATATTCATTTGTAATTATTGACTAGTATTTGTTTATTAGATAGATCACTGGGACTCCTTATCCTACCAATCATTCTGACCCCCTTTTCTCTTTTCATTTATGTATTGCCTGTCCCTTCTTCCTTACCTTTTGTCACCAGATGAATAAAATACTCTCTTTGGTTGCTATTGTTGGCGAGATTCTACGTCTTATATTTTTTTTTCCTGTCTACTGTTGTTTTTTTTTTGTCAAATTGTTATGTTGTGAGCTGTCTGGCATCAATCTGGAGTTGAGCACCTGACTTGCAGCAAACAAACAAACTTCTTTTATTAATCCATTTTCAAGCAGAAAATAAAAATGAATGACAGAAATTGAATTTATCCAGAAATTGCATTCTGAAATTGAATTATATAATATTAATAACGTATTAGGTATTTTAGAAGATGCTAACGCACTAGGTCCACATTGAACTATTAAAATATTTTGTCTGAAATATAGCTCCATTGTTGCATTGATGGTAAAGAAAATTCTACTTTCAATTGCTGAAAAGATTTAAAGTAATATCTGAACAATATTGATCTAAAGTAATGATACGTTGTTGTACCCATTCTTTCCAGTACAAAGTTTTACTGTGAGGTGTTCTCCAGTTGTGTGAACTTAGGAATCCAAATTCTTTCACTGAAAAAAAATATTAAAATATATTATTTCCATCTAATAATAAATATTGAAAGAATGTGTTAGTTGCTCACTACTGAGATGGCCAAGGTTTTTGTTCATGCCCTGGTTGTGTCACACTTGAATTATGAGAACAGCTTTATGTTTGAGTTACCTGAGAACTTGCTCCTCTACCCTTTGACTGATTTCTAGAATGCTATTCCTTCTTTTGCTTCTATCTCTTGATTTTACCAGTTGTTACACTAGTTGTGAATATAAGAGAGATACCATACAAATTGAGAATGTTGACATATCAAGACTTGCATATGACCACCAGTTATTGGAATGAGCTGCTGATGCTCATGGGCCTGTACTGTTGACCTGATTATTAGCAAAGGATCATTTAGTTCCCCAGGGCACTAAAAGAGTCACATCATAACTATCAGCCTTTTCTCACCAGGTTCAGTTTCTTCACCAGGAATTAGACTTCTATCAGGATTATACTTGGAATCAGATTGTGTAAGTTTGAAAAAGCACCTTTCTTTTTCACTGGCCTCTGTGAAGTTGCTTTAAAATCAATTTATAAATAAATACCTGTCACTTTGAAACGTTCAGAGGTTAATAATATTAATAATATTGCATGTCATGGAACATTTAGTTTAGAAACGTTTTATATTATGATGTTATGGCAGTGAAATATATTACTGTATCTATTTTTTTTTAAGGCTGGAATTGCAGTTATAAAAGCTTCCCAAATAAAATCACCAGTATAGTTAAAACTTGCTGCTAGAATAATTAGATTGGTTTTATTCTTTTATTTGGAATTTCCTTTGAATGGTTATTGTCTTTCTTTTTCCCCTTTCATTTCCTCTTCTGCCAAATCAACTTTTTTTTCTGCCTAGAGACTTGCCTCTATTGTCTTAAAAGGGTGCTTATTATTAAAATATTTATCAAGCGCAAGATTGCATGTTTGTATAGTTTATCTCCTTTGTTCAGTTCTCTTCCTCCCTCCACAAAATTTGTTAACTTCTGCATTTCTGATCATTGCACAGGAAAATCCAACTATTTTCCCCCCTAGAATTCAATAGAAGGAAGTACTTTATGGTGAAAAAGTTTGGACTTGGAGGACCCCCTAAATCAGGGGTCCTCAACCAGCAAAGCTGGCTGAGGAATTCTGGGAGTTGAAGTCCACAAGTCTTAAAGTTGCCGAGGTTGAGGATCCCTGCCCTAAATGAGATTGCAACGCCTTGGTCTCTTCAGCCTTGAAAGATGGCGTTTAAGGGGTGACTTGATCGAAGTGTATAAAATCATGCATGGGATAGAAAAGGTGGATAGAGAAAAATTCTTTTCACTATCACACAATACCAGGACAAGGGGGCACTCCCTAAAGCTCATAGCTAAGAAAGTGAGGACAAATAAAGGGAAATATTTCTTCACCCAGAGGGTCGTTGATTTATGGAATTCACTTCCAGAAGGGGTCGTGACAGCTGTCTGCCTTGACAGCTTCAAGGCAGGGCTAGATAGATTCATGGATGCCAAGTGTATCGGTGGTTATTAAAACGGATGTCCATGTGCCGCCTCTATGTTGGTTGAGGCAGGCAGGATTCCCTTGAGTACCATTTGTTGGGGGTCAAGGGAAAGGGAAGGTTTTGCCTTCTCTTTCTGCTCAAGATCCCCATGTACAATTGGTGGGCCACTGTGTGACACAGAATGCTGGACTCGATGGGCTTTGGCCTGATTCAGCATGGCTCTTCTTATGTTCTTATGTTCTTATGTTAATGACAAGGATTATGATAATTCTTTAGAAGAATGGCAAAATCATCCCAACATTCAGACAGCAGCTTTTTTCTATATGTTTCTGTAAATCACATGTTCCATTTAATATCCGTTTAAAATAGAGGTCCCCAACTCCCATGCCACACATCCCTGGTGCCCAAAAGGTTGGGGGACGCTGATTTAAGGACTAAATTTGTACATCCAAAACATTGATCAGAGTGATAGAAAGCGGAAGAAAGTTTCATATACTTTATATGTTACAGAAATCTGGAATAATACTTCATTAAAGTGTCATCTTTTTTCTTTTCAATTTCAATGTAGACTTGAAAGATAAAACTGTTCAGGCGGTTGAAATAACCTAATATTTAAATAATGTCCCCCTCCCCTCTTTTTCCAGAGCACAGCATGAAGGAATAAGTAATAAATGATATTAAACTCTTGTTTGAAATGTTCTGAGCCAGTTTTTCATGTACAGAGAAAACAGCAAGGCTGTAGATAATTTTCTATTGTCTTCATTTGTTGTAGTGGGTATTTTCAAACTCTTGTCTTTATTCTTCTCCTGGGTAACTTTTTATAGTGTAATAATCATTTTACTTTTGATGGATAGTAAATAATGTTCTACTGGTTTCTAATTTACTTTAATATTTCCTTGCAATTTGCACTTGATATCCTAATAAAATTTAAGTATTTTATGCTAAAATAATAGGCCTGCCAAATACTATATCTGATGAATTCAATTATTAGATGTGTTTGTGCCAATATTATAGGATCAGATAAAGGATGACAGGTGATGCAATATTCATTAAAGCAGAATATAGATACATAGTATGATTTGTTGGAACAGATATCCTGTCTTCTATATATAACATGACATGTTAATATCAGAAATATCAGAAAATAGTTCTTTATTCAGCTGTGCTTCAAATGGAAGTAAGTAAGACAGTTTAGGAGACTGCACACAAACATCTAGACCAGGGATGTCAAACTCGCAACGTCATGTGACGTGTCATGACGTATCGTGACTTTTTTGCCATTGCCGGCAATGGGTGGGCACGGTTTCACTATGATGTATCCGGCCCGCGGGCCGGCAGTTTGACACCCCTGATCTAGACCATTATGTGACAGCCGAAGTGTAGATATTTCTGTATCTGTTTCTATCGAGCTCACATGTAGTACTATAGCCTTCAATTAGATTTATCTCCTCCTGGAAAAAAGGTGATTTCATATGTATACTACGGTAGTAATATGAACTACTACTAGTAGTAGAAACAATAATTCCACTCCTGAGTTGCTAAAACCAGGCATAAAAAGTTAAAGGAAAAGTCTGGAAATCAAAATTGAATTCTGGTAACTTCATAAACATGTTCCTGAAGTTCATGGTAGCAATGTAGCACCCATGGCCTTCTTTCAGGTTATTTTCTGATTTTCCTGTCTAATTTATAGTCCAGCCACAGGCCAACCTTGTTTAGCTCCTATCACCACACAAGGGCTGTCAGATGCAGGCACCTGGGTGTTCAGCTTCCAAAAGCCTTTGTTACTTATTAATAATTAACGAAATAATTATTTAAAACGCAAAGTAACTTTAAATTATACCTAGCATTTACCTTGTCTTTATGTACCTTTCAAAGTGTAAACCTCTTTCAGCCTCCCCCCCCCACCCTTAAACCAGATAGGAAAACCAACTAGATGAGCTAATTCTATGACAGTGTTTGTCAGTTTTGGTAAATTGAAGATGTGTAGACTTCAACTCCCAAGAATTCCCAAGGTTGAGAAACACTGTTGTACTTTATTGTAACAGTAACAGAACCTTGCAGATCAAAAGGCACAAACTACCATTTGTAAACTACTTGATCTATTAGAGGTTATTCCACTATCCTGGTGCTTCTTGACCTCTCAGCGGTTTTCAATACCATCGACCATTGTATCCTTCTGCGCCGGTTGGAGGGGCTTGGAGTGCGGGGCACCGTCTTGCGGTGGTTCAACCTCCTACCTCTCTGGCCGGTTGCAGTCGGTGTTTGCAGGAGGTCAGAGATCGGCTCCGAGGTCTCTTCCGTGTGGAGTCCCTCAGGGGTCTGTTCTCTCACCTCTGCTTTTTAACATATACATGAAGCCGTTGGGTGAGATCATCCGTCGACACGGGATGAGTTGTCATCAGTATGCTGATGATACTCAGCTTTATATCTCTACCCCGCGTCATTACAGCGGAGCAGTGGAAGTGATGAACCGGTGCCTGGAGGCTGTTGGGATCTGGATGGGTGCCAACAGGCTCAGACTCAATCCCGACAAGACGGAGTGGCTATGCGTTCTGCCTCCCAAGGACAATTCCATCTGTCCATCCATCACTCTGGGAGGGGAAGTTTTATCCCCATCGGAGAGGGTTCGCAACTTGGGTGTCCTCCTTGATCCACAGCTAAGTTTAGAATACCATCTTTCGGCTGTGGCGAGGGGGGCATTCGCTCATGTTCGCCTGGTGCGTCAGTTGCGGCCCTATTTGGATCAGGAGTCACTCCTCACAGTCACCCATGCCCTTGTCACCTCAAGATTCGACTACTGTAATGCTCTCTACATGGGGCAACCTTTGAAGAATGTCCGGAGACTCCAAATAGTTCAGAATGCAGCCGCGCGAGCCGTCTTGGGTCTCCCAAGACATGCTCATATCACTCCAGCCCTCCGTGAGCTGCACTGGCTACCTATTGGTCTCCGAACACAATTCAAAGTGTTGGTTATGACCTATAAAGCCCTATATGGCAATGGGCCAGGATACTTGCGGGACCATCTTCTGCCCCATGAATCCCAGCGACCGGTTAGGGCACACAGGGTTGGCCTCCTACGGGTCCCGTCTGTTAGACAATGCCGTTTGGCAGGACCTAGGGTTAGGGCCTTCTCTGTTGCTGCCCCAGCCCTCTGGAATCAACTTCCCTCAGAGGTTCCTACTGCTCCCTTCCTCCTAGCTTTCCGAAAACTTTTAAAAACACATCCCTCTCTTACCTGATAGTTTCTTAGTCAGCATCTCTTTCCTTCATCCCCCAAGGTCATCCACCCATTTCATTACATCCTCTGTCATATTGTGGACTTTTGGCTTCAACTTACAGCATCTGTGCATTCAGGATTGTATGACTTGGGATCAAAGTTCCCAGCTTGACATTAAACTCAGAAGCAATTCAGCAGTACTCTGTGCAATTCCTATTGCATCACAGCATGGTATTTTCAATTCAACATCTGTTGTCATTAAAAAGCAAAAAGCAAGCAAAAAACATTTTAAACCTAATTTCTTAAAGTGCCATAAGCCAACATTTAAATGCTATTCCTCAAACCTGCCCAACTGGTAAAAGATTCCTGAAGCTGAAACGAAGTTCCTCTTAACTATAGATAGAAAGTAATGCTGTATTCGACTACAAGTACACCTGTCACTGTAACTCAGTGCCCTTCATTCTGCAGGGTGCAAGTGCTCCAAGAGAACTGATAGCCGTTATGTATTACAAACCTGTCAGCAAATAATGATCATGTTAATGGCACAGGGCATGACTTGAGCTTCTGTGCCTGCAGTTGTAAGCTGCACCACAATGTCTTTGGTATATGGAAATCATTAGGTCCAGTACTCTTCAATATCTTCATCAATGACTTAGATGAGAGAATTGAAGGGGAACTCATCAAATTTGCAGATGACACCAAACTGGCAGGAGTAGCCAACACCCCAGAAGACAAACTCAGGATCCAAAAAGATCTTGACAAACTTGAACAATGGGCCCCCTTCCAACAAAATGAGTTTCAATGTGGAGCAAAGCAAGGTCTTACATTTAGGCAGGAAAAACCAAAGGCACAAATATAGATTGGGTGAGACCTGGCTTAAAAACAGTAACTGTGAGAGGGACCTTGGAGTCCTAGTGGATGATGACTTGACTATGAGCCAGCAGTAACCAAAAAAGCTAATACAATCCTGGGTTGTATAAACAGAGGCATAGAATCAAGATCACACAAAGTATTATTACCGCTTTTTAAAACCCTAGTAAGACCACACCTGGAATACTGCAGCCAGTTTTGGTCACCATATTACAAAAAAGATGTTGAGAGTTTGGAAAAAAATTCAAAGAGCAACTAAGATGATCAAAGGCCTGGAGACTAAAACATATGAAGAATGGCTATGGGACATGGATTTGGCTAGTCTAAAGAAAAGAAGAAATAGGGAAGACATGATAGCAGTGTTCCAGTATCTGTAGGGCTGCCACAAGGCAGAGGGGGCCAGGTTGTTCATCAAAGTACCAGAGGGCAGGACAAGAAACAATGGTTGGAAACTGATCAAAGAGAGAAGCAACCTGGAATTAAGGAGAAAGTTCCTGACAGTGAGGACAATCAACCAGTGGAACCAGTTTACCCCCAGAAACCATGGGCACTCAATCACTGGAGATTTTTAAGAAGAGGCTAGACAATCACTTGACTGAGATGGTATAGATTCTCCTGCTTGAGCAGGGGGCTGGACTAGAAGACCTTCAAGGGTCCCTTCCAGCTCTATTCTAATTTAGGCAAGAACTATTCACTTAAATGATCTCCATACAATCCTTTGAATTTGCAGCTGAGAAATGAGATTACTGGAATAGGTCCAAATCACCTGAGCATTTATCCCAGTAATTTCTGTCCTATTGCAGACACTAACTAGATGGTGAAGGTCCTTAGAGATGGAATGATGGCCTCTTTCCTCCTCCGTGAGGAATGTAATGTGGTCACCCTTGCCTAGACAATTTGAAGAGTTACACGAGGGAGATATGATTTGTCCCTTGGTTGTCCTTCCACTAACCCTCTCTCATCAGGATTGCCATAATTTGCTTTACACTGCATCTCCTTGAAGTCATGTGGAAACCAGTACCAGCTGATGTGCTTACTTGTGAAGAAATTTGGAGTTGACCTTGGGGATAGAGAGAGAATGAGCCAGCTGTTAAGGGGAGCTTGCAAAAATGATAACTTTAACATGTGTGGACTTCAACTCTCAGAATTCCCCAGCCAGCATGTTTCCAAGTCCATTTTATGGTGCTGATTAATATTTATTCTCTATGAAGGCCTCTTCTGGGGTCTAGGTATTTACAAGGTTACTTTTTTTTGCAAATAGATTCTGCCCATCTAATCCAGGAGATTTGAGTATGTATGGTGAGGATCCCTATCTATCAAGAAAGGGGATAGAGTGAGCATAAAGCAAAATCAATATTATTTTCCAAATTTCCCTCTTTTGAAGCCACCCTGGGGTAGGGTGATATCTACTCCATACCCTTCTGAACTCATTCATATAAATCCTTGGCTTTTCAGTGATGGATGCTATCAATGCAAGATTGATAGATTGCTAAAATGTCACTATTATGTTATTTTTAATTATTATACTTAATTTGTATAATTACATCTGCCTTATTGTTCTTCATCTATTTATGATTGAATTATCTGATTTTAGAACATTTATTTGGAGCAAACTGGTTTATAAATAAATAACCAATCATGTCAAAGGTTTTTAAAGAATGTGAATTTGTAAAATGCATTCAGTGAACCAAGAATTTAATATTTTTTATGTAATTCAGAAAATCCATCTCAAAACATTCAAAGTAATAAAAATAGCAAAAGAGGCTAGCCTCATTTAGCACTCTATTTTAGCAGGAAACCCAATCCAAACTTGATTGTTTGACAGTGTATAAGCAGAGCAATTAATTAGGTCTACACTCAGAAGTTAGTTCAAGTGAAGACTGTAAGGGCAAATTAAACTTGAGTTGACTGCTGCCATTAGTCTTACAAGGGAAGGGATAAACCTAGGCAAAGGTTTTAAATATTTGATGCTGGAACCAATCAAAAGAAGGCAGAGCACTCTACATTAATTTCTACTTGTGCTATGGAGCTGTACAGCAATAGAAATTAAAAATATGATGAAGCGTTAATCCCATGCATTCGTGTTTTATGTTTAGCCTATATCAGTGGTGGCAAACCTATGGCACGCGTGCGAGAGGCAGCACTCAGAGCCCTCTCTGTGGGCACGCATGCCGTTGCCCCAGCAGAGTTTGCCAGAGTAGCGAGCACGTGGCATTTGGAAGCAACAGGGCAGGAAGTGAGCGAGCAAGCGGTGTTGGTCCCCCGGGATGCCCCAGAGATGGCGAGGAACTGGCCCTGGCCACGCTCACCCAGTCTGCCATGACCACTGCAGCCACACCCACCCAATGGGGCACACATCCCCTCCCCCCTGAGGGCACCACAATGCTGATACAGCCCTGTGATAAATAAGTGGGTTTTGGGTTGCAGTTTGGGCACTCGGTCTCTAAAAGGTTCGCCATCACTGGCCTATGTGTATAGAGCCTACATTGTTGTAAGTAGCTGCCTAAATGAAATGCCTATACTCTTACAGTTATAGAACATAGATCTAATAAAAATTATATTTGTGATTATAAATAATTATAATTTTATAATTATATTTTAAAGAAACTCATCATTGGATTTAATTGGTGAAGCGGGTGAAGTGGGCACATCACATGAGAAAAGCACATCTTCCTTCCCCTGTCCTTATCGCTTTCTACAGAGGGACGATTGAGAGCATCCTGTCAAACAGCATCACAGTCTGGTTTGGAAGCATCACTGCTTCAGACAGGAAGGCAGTGCAGAGAATGGCGAGGATGGCTGAAAAGATCATTGGCAGTTCCTTCCCTTCCATTCAGGACATAGCACATAAGCGTTGCTTCAGTAGGGTCCAGTGGTGGGATTCACCCGGTTTGCACCGGTTTGGTAGAACCGGTAGATAAATTTTGTTGAGTTTGGAGAACTGGCTGAACCCATGCTGCTTCTGGAAGTCTGTTCTAGGCCTCGGAGGCCTGGAGGAGGTGTTCCAGGCCTAGAACGGTCCACTGGAAGTGCGTGGATGTCACTTCCGGAAGTTAGCCCATTGGAAGTGTGTTGATGTCACTTCTGGAAGTCCGTTCTAGGCCTGGGAGGCCCAGGCCTGCATCCACACAGAGAACCAGATGTTCAGATATTTGAATCCCACTTCTTGTAGGGTCCATAAGATTGTCTGGGACACTACACATCCTCTTCACGACTTGTTTTCCTTGTTACCTTCTGGGAGGAAGCTTTGTAGTATCCGAAGCAGAACATCCAGATTCAGTCACAGTTTTGTTCCATACAGTATTAACCTTGTGAACTCTAAAGCTTCCTTCTTCCGTTATGTATTCAAGATGGACAGTGATTAATATTTATATGTTACTTATATGTAAGGGTGTAAATCTATACATACGTTGTATATAGTATGTTTAAATGTGTGTTATGTATGTGTACACTTTGAGAGCAAGCAACTAAATTTCATTTTTAATGTGTGCCATTGTGCCCACAGTAAAAAATGACAACAAAATTATCTGTCTGTCTGTCTGTCTGTCTGTCTGTCTGTATGGAAATCCTTCCACATTCCTGCAAATGTAAATCTTATAGGACCTTTTGGGGAAATATAAGATTTTTTTTTAAAGTGACATTTGTTTTGGAGTGGATAGCCCTTATATCTCTAATTATATATTTTGGTGATTCCTACTTTTCATAACCTTACAGGCAAAAATCAATGTTTTCTTTTAGAAATGATGCCGGGAAGGGATTTAAACTATCATTATGATGGCTGAAACCAAACCACCCAATTCTTTTGGCCAGCTCTTCATTCCTGAATTTTAATAGGTCTCCTACTGCTTTGATACATGAGAGAAACACATTAATAGAGCTAAGATGTCTTCCAGCCCACTGTGCCATTGCTGCTGTTCCATCTTTCACATCACCGCCAATTCTCTCTCTCTCTCTCTCTCTCTCTTTAAAAGCAGCTTGCAGGATGCTCAGCAACCAAACAGATCGACAGATTGATTGGCTTATTAACTTTTCCGTTTCTGTAGTCCTTTCTTTACCCAGTAACGTAAGCCTTGCTGATGTTCTGCAGACTGAGGAATGTCCAGAGGAGGAAAAGTTGTTTAACAAATCTCAGGGACAGATGTTAATGAATGGACACACTGGCCTTGTCTGGGAGTCCAAGGTTGCCTGTGTGTTCCCGCCTTCTGGGCTAAAGAATTAAACAAATCCAAAGGGTTATGCACCCTAGGAGTTCCATCTGCCTTCTGTTTATCTGACTTTGAAACAGGGACATGACATGCCTGTATTTGGCCTGGCTGTTCAGAAGAGGCATTTCTGTACACATCAAGGACAGATAACTAGTAATTCATCTTTGGAATCCAGCACCTCTCTGCAGCCATCCATCTTTTAGCCAAAGCCACAGCTTCTTGGCTCATTGTTAATCAAATGAAGGAAATCCAAAATCACCAGCACTTCACCTTCTTCATTATAATTTGCTTTTTTTTTCTTATGGGGAGATTTCTTTCCCTTTCTTAAGTTTTAGAAGTTTTGGTTGGGAAAGGAGGGTGGAGTGAGAACAATTGATTGAATGTAAGGATTTAGTTCCACTTCCCAATGCTCATGCTAATACTTGGATAAATAGTGAAGGGTGATTATCCCCATGTTTTGGCTTTCAAATCTGCACAGTTACACTCAGGGCTGATTCTATCTAAAAATCGCCTGGCTACATTCCAAAATCAGACCAATCAGTCCCACCCTGTCCCTGTCCTCTGCTTCTGGCACTGGTCACTCAAAATGTTATAAGGAGAAAATTGAAATAAAAGTCATCACATGTTGCATCACATAAAATTTAATAATTAGAAAAACATCATTTATTGTTTATCCTTTTATTGTTTATTTATTACATTTTCCTCCCCTATCTTTTCTCCAGGATTAGGAAGGTATGTATCAGTCAAATGTTTCCTTTTAGTGCCTCATCTAAGGTCACTAAGTAACTTTTGTAAATAAGAGAGGGTTTGGATCCTGTTGGCTACAGTGCAAGAAAAACCGTCTGATTACGTTCACCATGTTTGCTCAATAAATTTGATAGGTTAATTGGCATAGATAGAGCAGCAGTTTTACAAACACTTACCTGGATGTAAGCCCTGATGAATATATTATAATTTATATTTAAGTACAAATGCATTGCACTATGCTATTGTTCTTTTAAAACGGATGCCTTAGTTTTCCACATTAATATTAGATGGCTAGAATAATTTACTTTTATAAACTATTTTTTTTAATAGCATAACAAAATGATCTTCTTACCGATAAATTTCTAGCAGTGATGAAATGTTTAAAAGCAGGCTTTTAAATACTGGGGACAGTTTTTCCAAATTATTTTTTAGGAGTTCAGATTTTAATACATCTTTGTGACTTTTTTTTTTAAACCTGCTTCCATGAAGATTATCATTTGACCACTTCTGCATTCAGTTAAGGAAAAACCAAATATCAAAAAGTTACTAAGAAAGATGAATGAATTCTTTTTTCTTTAATAATGATACAGTATATAGATATAGATATAGATAGAGATGTATCCATTTCTCTCTTTTAAAAAGTATATCAACAGTACTCTGCTTGTTTCATTGTTTCTGAGTTTTTCAACTTTCATATAAAAGCACAAAACAATTGCTGAAAAATAACTATATAGTCAGTGGTGGGATTCAGATATATGAACAACTGGTTCTCTGTGTGGATGCTGCTTCCGGAAGTCCGTTCTAGGCCTGGGCAAAAAAAAAAAACAAAAAAAAAACTACCGGTTCTGCCGAACTGATGCAAACCGGCTGAATCCCACCACTGTATATTCAAAGAATGCTAATGCAGAATTTAGAATTTTTTTTTTACCAAACAAGATTTAATATGTAATGCTTAAAAATTAGAATGATCTCTATACTTTAATTCACTGTATTATTCTGAATTGAAACAAAGATTTATGGAAAAGTATGTTTAATGTTTATCAAAATAGTTTCAGGCATTCTCCTGATGGGAGATAGGTAAACATTTCCACCTGTTAATAATGCCTTTGTATATACAGTATAAGGTTGTACAAATAGAGGAATTATATATCACGTGTTCAGGTAGGGGTTTGTTTACATAGGTCTTGAAAACAACCTTCCTTGTATTCTCGGTGAAAGGAATTTCTGGCAGAACCCATTTTGAACAAATGTATAACTAATTTGTAATTTTCTTGGAGATTAATTAATTATGTGTTTCCAAGACAATGCTGACTCTTAGTGACCACATGGATAATAGTTTTATTGTAGATACACATGAATCTTCCACATCTTTAAATAACTAATTAAAAATCTTTCTTTGTTATTACCTAAACAAAAATAAAGCCATCGCTTTTTTAAACCCTTATGCTGCAAGGATTATCACTTTTAAATTGCATAAACTCCAGATTTTTTGCCACTACAAGCTAGTCCGGGATTATCTTTCAGTCAATGAAGTTTTTTTTTTTTTACTACTGCTGTTGGCACTCTTAGAAGACAAAAGTATTTGTGCAGGAATTTCCTTAGTGTTTTTATGGGGCTAACTCCAAGTTTGAGACAGTCTTTTGCCAAAATAACACTTCAAGGAAGATCTAGGACAGGGGTAGGTTGACTGTCACCTTGCTGTTAGGCTAGGTTACATTATCGGGTATACTGTAATTATTGTAGGATAGTTTTGCTCAGGTTAATTATTCTTTTAATAATGTAGAATGATGTTTTTGCTATATGTTTTATATGCAAGTTTTAGCATATCGTGTGTATGTTTTAATATTTCCTATTGTGGATGGTTTCATGTAGTATATTATTATGTGGCCTGGTAGCATACAAATATGAGAAAAATATATTTCCTGCAATAACCTGTGGAATCCAACATATCTTTGCAGGCATTGTGGAAAATTAAAATGGAAACTGGCAGATCCAGCTGCTTGATATAGGGAACTGAAAATAATGCATTTATTTAGTAAATTTATAGGCCACCAATCTCATATATATGACTCTGGGCAGGTTACAGTTAAAACAGAATAAAAACAATCAGAATTTAAGATAACCAAAATGACATTAAAATAGCAGATGAGAAGTATTATATTATGCACCCACAAACAACCTAGGACCGTGGTGGCGAACCTATGGCACGCATGTGGGCACACATGCCATCGCCCCAGTCCTAGGCCTTCAGCTGAGTTTTATAAAATCTTTTCGCTCTAGGCCTTTGCCACCATGTGCAAAAAAAAAAAGGTTCAATCAATCAATTTCAACTTCTCGCGGGGAAAAAAAAGATCTTGCAAAGTTGGAATTGATTGATTGAACTTTTTAGACTCACCCAGTCTGCCGTTACCACCGCAGCCATGCCCACCCAATGGGCCACACCCACCCAGTTGGCCACCCCTACCCAATGGGCCACGTCCACCCGGCACCCGACAATACATAAGTGGGTTTTGGGTTGCAATTTGGGCACTCAGTCTCTAAAAGGTTCGCTATCACTGACCTAGGACATGAGCTTACCTGTACTATCAGGACCCCAGATTGGATGGCAAACCTAAAGTTTTAGTGCGTTCAAAGCTAGCAGGGTCAGGGCAATGTCTAATTTCTAGGGAGATTATGTTTCAGAGGGCAAGTGTCATAGCAGAAAAAGTTCTCCTCCTGGATTCTGATGACACCCTCTCTCCCAGGAGACCTGGACTATGCTCTCCTCTTGGATCTAATGGGATAGATACTACTGGGGACAGACAGCCTTGTAAATAACCTTGTTCCAAGTTGTGAAGTTTTTAAAGGTGACGCCAACACTTTTACATTGCACTCAGAAGCATACTGGTAGACAGTGGTGTCACATGTGTCAAATGACTAATACATATAACTGCCCAGGCTGCCATATTTTGCACCAGTTGAAGTTTCCAACTATTCTTCAAGGGCAGCTCCAGAAAGAGTGAGCTGCAGCAATCCATTCAGAAGGTGACTAAGGTGTGTGAGTGTTTATGATATTAGGCCTGCTGAAAGGTCCCTCTCATCTCTGTTAGTCTATGCCAGGGGTTCTCAACCTTAGCAACTTTAAGACTTGTGGACTGCAACTCCCAGAATTCCTCAGCCAGCAAAGCTGGCTGAGGAATTCTGGGAATTGAAGTCCACAAGTCTTAAAGTTGCCAAGGTTGAGAACCCCTGGTCTATGCTCTATTCCAAGTCAGGCTGAAATGTGCAATGCAGGAAGGGAATCTAAAGTGACTCTTTAGCTTGTGCTTGAATATTATGGATTGGATTCCAAGAATATACCTCATGGTATCTTACCTAATTATGAGTGGGTATTATAACTTATACACCTTTTGGTATAAAACAAAAGCAAGGACTTTTACATTCCTTATTTACGAGATGTAGTGAAGTGGTGATCTTGTCATTTCATTTCATTTCATTTTAATTTAATTTTTAAGCTTAAGAGCACTTAATAGGAGGGGAGGGATTCGGATGCAGGAATCTGTGATTAGAAGTTTTGACAGTGATTTTTAATGGTGGTTTGGGACATGATAAAAGGACTGGAAACTTTGATTATAGTGACTGTCCACATAAGTATATGGTATAACATCTCTTGAAACATTTCGTTACATCTAAAGCCATTTTCACATGCCATACTGAGGCAATCATTTATTAGTGAACACATCTTCATGGGGATTTGTGGCTGATTTGGTCTTCCTAAATTTGAATGCTATAGGTCCTTGTTAAATACCCAGTTTGTCTCTTTCAAAGACAGCATTTTTTAAATTGAGGCCTTAAACCAAAGTTGCGTAGAGGTTGCCATTTACTTTGTCTGGATGATTCTCCCTTGTGTGTTTTGTGGTTTTGTAGTTTTATACCTTATTTGGTCTTTTTATTGATAAGTAGAATTTATGAAACTCATAATGAATACAAAACTGCAAAGAGATCTCTCATCATTTATATCTGAAACAGAAACACTTATATCTTTTCCCTTTCATCCATAATATGCAATGGATAAGTAGAGTTTCAGATGGACAACAATCCTCCCTTGTATAGATTCTCTCACTCCTAAATCTTATTTATTTCAATAACATCCAAAATTGCAAGAACTTCACTCTATAGTAAAAAGATCTATAAGGACGACAAGGGCAAAATTAGGTTGCTTTTAACTATGCTTGAACATTGTTCATTTTATGAAAGATCTACCAGTTTTCTCTAAGAGTGTGATAAAACTTTCAGACTTTATTTATTTTTTTACTAACCTTTGGAAAGAGGCCCTTGAAGGAGAACCAGAGTCTTTAAAAAGTGGAGACTTGAAAAATAAAGGTGACAATGAGGCAGGAAAATAATGTGAGGAGTAGAGCTTCTTTAGATCAAACTTAGAATTAGTTAGAAGATTAAAGGCCATCTGCTTTTTGCTGTAATTTCTAATGCTAGGGAACTGTAAAGTTGTGAACTCTGTCTTGCTTTCTTTCATCTTATGACACTACCTGGCTTTTTTGTGGAAAAAAAAACCCACAACAAAATCTAGGCCCCTTGTTTTCCGGAATATTAAAAAAAATGATCATGATTATATCTGTAGATGTTTGATTAAGATGTCATTAACTAGAGAAGAGCTCTCCTAGATCAAAGCAAAAACATTGTTGCTCACACAGGATAAGCAGAGGACAATATTATTATTTGTGGGCAGGAGACTGGTTGAACATGTTATGTCCCAAGAATAACTGCAGAGTGGCAAGTTTGGATGAAGTCAAGCTTGGTTAACATTGGGAGACAAATGCATTGAATGAGTGTTACAAGACAATGTGGAAGCTGTTTGGTTCATTTTAGGCGCTTTTGAAGCTAATAAAAGTCAATAAAATCCCTATCGAGATGGAGTTTGCAAAGTGCTAAAACAAAAAGGCTCCACAGTATTATGTCGATACGACACCATCATTTATCTAAACTATCAACTACTCAAGGAAGAATGTTCTTCCCCCCCATCCCCCACTTCTAAAACTCTATCTCCTACTTTGCATTCTAATGTTGCATTTATGCCTTGGAGATGTGGAAATGAGCAATACAACATGATGGATGGATGCAGCTTGCCTGGATTCTCTACCACCATTTCCCTTGGGGCCTCCCAGCTGCTGGCAGAGAGCACCATCCCAGAAGAGGGTATCTTTTGCAAACTCGACAGCTAGCAGACAATCTTCCTCTCTCTCCCTCCCTCCCTCCCTCTCTCTCTCTCTCTCCCTCCTTCCTCCCCTCCCCCCTTTGTATTTCCCAGCAGAGCAAGCTTAATCTGTTTTTTCTGTTCTCCTGGCTTTCTGACTTTAGTTGTTTTGAATAAATGCCATAAATACTTTCCATAAAATAAAAATGGGAAGAATGGGAAGCAGAAATGGAGCTGGTATTTCATACTCTTGTGATGTTGATAGATTCTAATTTGGAACTGACATGAGATGTAATTGCTCATTGAGCCACTCAGTTGCCCTTTAAGGCACATTCTGCCTTGTTTTGTTAATGAGCTGCGTGGTTACATTCACCCAGCAGTAGATCTCTGATGTGCCAGGCATTTCATGCATTTCAATTTTTAAAAACATTGTAAGAGGTCTGCCATGTTAAATGGTATCTATCAGAATCAGCTGCACCGTAGAGCTTATGAAAATAAACTGGTCCAAGGAATCCAAGGGACAAACTATTTATATGCGCATTGTGTAAAGCGTTTCTTTGAGAGCCAGTTGGGTGTAGTTGTTAAGGCATTAGGCTTGAAATTGGGAGACTGTATATAATAGTCCTGCCTTAGATATGAAGTCAGTTGGGTGACCCCAAATCACCCTTTCTCATCCCTGGAAAATAGTCAGTGGCCAACCACTTCTGACAAAAAAAAAAGAGCTACATTGGATGTATTCTTTTCTTATGCAGTAAAATTTTATAAAGTTATATGCCTTATATAGAAAATTATAAAGGTGCAATAATTGCTTCAAATGGATATTAGTCTATTGCAGGGGTGTCAAACTCAATTTCACTGAGGGCCGCAGTTGCCCTGGGGGGGCTGGGTTGGTGTGGCCAGAGTGGGTGCAGCCTACTGGGTGGGCGTGGATGGAGTGGGTGTGGTCTACTGGGTGGGTGTGGCCAGTTCTACATAATTTGCGTCAAGGGTGCCTATGGGGGCCTGGGCAGAAGTGGGACAGATCTCAGGGTCTCTGGCAGAAGGGGTGGGGCCGGGGCAAGTGCCAAGGCATGGTCCACCGGGACAAGTGCCAAGTTGGCCACCACAAAATTGTACATTGGCTCCCGGCTGGCTTGGGCCAGGGCCAAGGCAGCAGAGGCCATTCCCTCACTGTTTCCAGGATGGCTTTGCGGGCCACATGAAACCACTTCACGGGCCGCATCCGGCCTCTGGGCCTTGTGTTTGACATGTCTGGTCTATTGTCATGACATATTTGTTTGAGAGATGTTGGCTATTACCAGTCCTCCATGGAGTCCTTGTCTTCCTCAGATATGGGACACCCTTTTGAAGAGGACTTAGGCAGGGTTGGGGCCTGATCCTAACTCTCTGAAGCCCAGATGTTGTCATCTGCAGAATTTGGCACTGATCTGTGTCCATTTTAACTTTTCACCAGTCATATAGAAACAGAAGTTGGTTGTTGATCTTTTGTCTTTTGCCAGTTCAGACTGTATTAACCAAAACAGATGAAGAAGAAAAGAAACTTTTTATGGGCAAAGAATAGAGAAAAAAGACATCAATCAAACAAGCAGCTCCTCCTGCACAATAAAAAATGAATGTAAAGTTTTCTCCCTTAATTCTATATTTGTAACAAAACAATATAAGGGGAAGTTTTTAGGATGCTGAAATGATGCATTCCTTTTTTCAAAACAATACTGTTTGTAGGAGGGATCTATTCTTTTTTTTTCCTTTTGCTCTTGACCCTGGGGGAGAGAATAGGAAAAGTTATTTACCGGTATGCTCTGAATTTTGGCAGGAAGGATCCAGGGTTGAAATGACAATGTGTGTGAAACAGCATTTCTTTTATTTCTTGGAATGTGATCAGATATCTGTTCTCAGAGCAGAGTGAGATTAGCTTAATAGCTATAAAATACATCGAAACAGATTTGTTTGTTTTAATACACCAATATTTGAGTGGAAAATTGGTAACCCTCAATGATACGTTACTAACATACAAATACAAATTGGTGCTTGGCCATAAAAGATGACATCCCATTACCTGGTTTAATTCAGGTTGTGGCACCTGCCCAATTGAGTCTGGGCTCAAGTAGCTAAATTGCGCCTGGGCTAGTCAATAATTAGGTGGGACATGTGTGGGAATTACCAGGGTTGGAAGCTAGACTGGGACATGAAAGTATATCTTGGAAGAAGATACCATTTTGTGTCTATAAAGTTACCAGAATTTAAGCCTGAGTCAAAGGAGGCCCTTTTTTATCCAATTAACTCCTTCCCACTGACAGAAGCCCATCAATGTCCTCAAACTCTACTTTCAAAATATGGTGACTCTCCAGAGTGGTTTTGGGAAGCATGAAGTGGAGGCATGGGGAGAGAAAAGTCCTTTGTGTAATTGGAATCCAGCTGCAGGCTGTAGAATTTTATCCCAATTATGGTACTTCAAACTGACTAGAACACAGGTGTCAAACTCACCGCATCATGTGACGTGTCGCAACGTATCACAACTTTTTTTGCAGTGCTGGAGCTGGGGTGGGCGTGGTCTCCGTATGATGCAACTGTCCTGCGGGCCGGCAGTTTGACACCCCTGGACTAGAAGAATGCATCATCATGTCAAAAGGGATGGTGTATTTTTCACTGTTGGGCAATTTAAAAGAAAAGTCTCTTTGTGATGAGCTCAATTTCTTGGGACTTCATGGCCATGACCACTCAGTTTTCTTGTCAGCAATAACCAAAGTGGTTTGCCACTGCCATTTCCCAGAATCTTTTCCAACTTTTGAATATAGTGTATGTTTCTTAGTATTTCTGGAGCTTTCACCTCCAACTACTAACCAGGTTGAGCTGTTTCATTTCTAGACTAGACAAGATGACCCGATGCCACATCAGCTAAGAGCTGTTTCCACATAAAAGCTCTCTTCAAATTATCAACTAGATACATATTTTACCAGCAAGTCTAGTTCATGGAGTTCAAATTTGACTTTTGTATATATCAACATGTCAAAATAATAATTGTATCTCTCAGTGTTTAAAGACATTTGCTCTTTCTTGTGAATAAACTGAAAACTGTATGACTATTCTATCCATTGTTCTGGTTGCTTACTTTAAGGAAGTAATAGTAGTCATTGTTGTTTGATTTGTCAGAAGTTGACCTGCCTCTGAAGAAGGATGGCTTCACATCAGAAGGGACCACACTGGAAGCTTTGTTGCGTGGAGAAGGGCTTGAAAAAAAGATAGATGCTAAAGAAGAAGATACTCTACAAGAGATCCAGGTAATCTCACATTTTCAGTTCATAAACTGTAGGACAGTATGTGCATGTGTAAGTAGGCTAATTAATCATTATTTCCAGATTGTACGTGTTGCCTTTAAGAAGATGGATTGAATAAATAAATAGTTCAGAATTTTGTAAAACCATTGCAGAAAAAGTGATGGGAATTACAAGTGTCATTTTGGAGATAATTATTTGTGTTAGCAATAAGCACTTGTAAAAACAGATTCCTTCTAGATGGGAAATGGAAGATATATCTTTAGAACAGGGAGGCTTCTATTGTCAGCTTACAGCTTCTTTATCACCTTATTTAGCTGTTGCTCTGATGCCTTTTTATTTCCAAATTAGCCTTTCTAAAGCATCCTTCTTCCATCTGGGACAAAAACCCCACACACAACTTGAGATCCTAAGACTGCATGAGGTCCTCAGAAGCACTGAACACAGCTGCAGGTGGCACTTCAAAAATTGCCAACAAATTTTGTTCATCATTCATTCATCCATTTTGCTATAGCATCTAGTATGGAAAATGCAGCAAAGAAAAATGATTAAATACATTAGGAGTAATTATATTAATTGACTTTAATTATACTTCAAAGAATTTACCAATTTATTTTTGTCCTTCTTCCCAAATACTTTTTAGAACACACATTAGCATTGTACTTAATGACCAGCAAAAGAGAAAAAGTGTGCATCCCTGATATAATCAAATCATATTGGCAATAAAATAATACCACTATTTCTAGGAGGAATACTTAATTAAATATACTTGATTTATATTCCTCTCATTCAAAGGGGATATTTAAAGTGGTTTACCATTTAAAACAGAAATTACACACTCAAACAAAACACTTACAAAATTAAAAAAAATAAAATAAAGAAATGAAAATGCCTAATAATGTCATTGCATGTTAAAAGCTTGGCTAAAGAGATGTTTCTTTTCAGATTTTATAAAGGCAGACAATGAAGGCTTTAAGAGAGTTTCTAAGAACAGCCCTAAGTAAAATGCAATGTCAAGATGAGTTGTTCCTAAGCCATTAGAACTGTTAATAGCTGGTATTCTAACTGTGGTTGTGTAACTCCACTTCTTGAGAATCCAGTGTCATTCAAGGATAAAGTAGCATTCCTGCATTGCGGACCTGGTTTTTTTTTTTAGCAGATTAATATTCTTATCTAGAACAATCTGAACTGTGACCTCAATGGCAGTTTACCTATTAACCAACAATACCTCTATCTTTGCCCATAGTTAATCCTGTGCTCTTTACTTATCTTCTTGAAATTAGGCATTCCACCTAGTAAACATTTTGGAGGACTTGGATGATAAGGAATATCACTGTGTGGGTTCTCAGCATGTTGATAGTATCTACTCTAATGTGCTGGGTGATACCTCCAGGAGTTTCATGTATATGCTGACACATCTGTGGTGCTGAAAAAATCAGTGGTCTAGGCTTTGAGCAATAGTTTCCTAACCTTACCTTCTGGTGGTGGCTTGACAGCAAAGACTGGAACCTTTACACACACACACACACACACACACACACACACACACACACACGACGTCTAGATTAATAGTATTAGAAACTGTTGAAAAGTCAAAAGAAATGAACAGAACTACAGTGCAACAGCAATAGCACTTAAGATTTATATGCCGCTTCATAATGCTTTACAGTTCTCTTCAAGCAATTTACAGAGTCAGCCTGTTGCCTCCAACAATCTGGGTCCTCATTTTACCAATCCCAGAAGGATGGAAGGCTAAGTCAACCTTGAGCTGGTCAGGATCGAACTGCACTGTAACAACAGCGCCACCACTCCACCACAATGCCCCTATAGCAGGGTTGAGAACCCCTGCCCTATAGAATAAAGCTAAATTTTCTCTCCTACACCCAGTTTCTAGTATAAGTTATCCAACTAGACAACTAAGTCAAACTACTTTATATCCCACTTGGAAATCTGATTTAGACGTAAAAGTATCCTGTAGATGCCTCTTGAACTGTAAGGTTATCACTTTCTCAAATCTCTTTAGCCAGATACAAAATGTGTGAGCTTGGCCTTAAATTCTGTACCACCTTATGGGCTCCACTTCAAGAAGGATTCAGACAAACTGAATCAGATTTCGGAAAAAGCAATTAAGTTTGATAAGGGGACCAGAAATCAAGTCTTATCTAGGGAGGTTGAAGGAACAGGGACTGTTTATCCTTGACAACAGTGGATGTATGATAAAGTATGGGCCATGGATGGGTTTAAGTTAAATTTAATAGATTTCAGTTATAGAAAGGCAGATTTCAGCTGAATGTCCAAATAGTTTCTATAACATTAAAAGCAATTTGAGAGCCTAACCAATCTCCTAGAAAAAGTGGAAAGCGCCCCTTCATGGGGTGGATTCATCTATTACTGTAGGAGTGATTTAATTTGTGTCCTGACAAAATAGGAGGTTGGAATTGACCTAAGTGGCTTCTCCCAGATCTCTCTTTCTGTGATATATTTTCTCTGCTAAATTCTGCTAAAAAGGCCTTCTGTTGCACTGGGATTTGTTTTTAATTATTGTTTATTATTTCAACTCCAGCGGGTTTTGGAAAACGATGAGAATGCAGATGAAGTGAACGAAGAGGAAGAGATAGAAGAAGATATTCCAAAACGAAAAAACAGACCCCGAGGACGGGTAAGCTGCTTTAGCCTTGTGGGAAAGAGGAGGAGGAGGAGGAGAGAATAATCCCAATTTGCATCTTTATATATTGCCCATCTTTATATATATGCATACAGAGGCACAAAGTTTAATGACACCCAGTGGTATGTGGTATGTTTTAAAACTGTAGGATGATCAATTAAATATGTGTGGTAGTTAATTCACACCTGCAAATTCTCTGTAGGTGGCTCACTGGTGTTTTTCTTTTTTCCGCTCTCTGATCTTTAGTATAAAGCCATCACGAAGTGAAATGATATAGAAAACACTCATATATAGTGATGGCACATAACTTGCACTATTTGCTGCTTGTTTTCTTTCTTTCTTTCTTTCTTTCTTTCTTTCTTTCTTTCTTTCTTTCTTTCTTTCTTTCTTTCTTTCTTTCTTTCTTTCTTTCTTTCTTTCTTTCTTTCTTTCTTTCCTCCTTCCTTCCTCCCTCTCTCCCTCCCTCCCTCCCTCCCTTGGCAGTTTCAAAGCAGGGTTGAGCTGGCTATTGATCAGTCTTCTCCACATGATGCTCCAGCTGCAGGCTCTCACTAATCAGGTCCCCTGGCAAGAAACCCACGCAGTAGGCAGATAGCTCACCTCACCTCCTACTGTTGCTGCTGCTTGGCTGTCTCAGCCCACTGGGGTGAACTGTTGCAGGCTCTCAGAACTGAGAGAAGCCCAGCCCCTACAAGGTCCCTGGAGCAGCTTCCCAGCAGAGAACTCTATTATATTCACCAGGACTGATCTACTCCATCAGCAGTCTCATAGTAAATGTCCTAGTTGGCAGAAACAAGAGCTGTGTTGTTTCCAGGCACACTAGAAGATGCTAAGTACAGAATGCAGGATGTATCCAGTGCTAGAATTAGGGGGCTACAGAAAAATCTCCTCTTTATCACTTTAAATGCAGGTTTGCTGTGTTCTAATGGGAGATGGGGTGGAGTGCATTCTACAGAGAAAAAAAAAGTATATTTGAGGTGACCTCTCCATTCTTTCTTTTCCCACACTTTTCTTCTAGCCAAGAACTGAGAGTAAAAGAAAGTTCAGGTTGGGCCAGGGCAAGGGGGGGGGGGAAAGCTTGCAATCTTTGCCCATCGTGTCTGTGAGAATTCTACTCTGTGCAGATGAAGCAGTTCAGCATTTAAAGTAAGATGGCCATTATTCCCATTTTATTTATTCATTAAAAGATGGAGCGGGAGAGAAGCAGCTCTGGGTCACTGACCAACCTGCACTAATTTAGCAAGGGTTTGGGAATCTGCACTGCTTAAAAAATAGAAACAAGCAATTTTCTCTTATTTTAGGATTTTACATCTATGACACATTGTCAGTTTGATACTTAAGGATGACCATAGGACACAGAGGCAGACATAGCTGCACCTGTTGATTGTTCTACCATCTTGGCCTTAGCTGTGCCTATTTCCAGAGTGTATTTTTGAATTTGGGGAATGATGGGATGTTAGTAAGCAAACAGAGTAAGTTTGTAGTAAACAGTGTAAGTTTTAGAGCTGGTCCACATCTATTCCTTATTAGGGTCTATTAGAAAATATTTTTCTTACTGAAAATTTGAAGAACTCTTTGATACTATTCCAGGCTATACATTAAAAAAAATGGAGAACAGGGTCTTGAGTTATCAGTAACAGTACTCTGATAGAAAACAGAATTGGCAGAGAGATTATCTGATTACAATCTTCCCAACCATGCAGTACTGTGCTTTCAATTTCTATTCAGAACATCTGGATTGCAAAGGCAGTTGTAGTGTGTAACTCAGGAGAGAAGCTGCCTTTTTCCTAGAATTACATGGCTACTGTAAAGAGGCCAGTCCCCTTGCCCAAACCCTACAAAGTTCTAAAGTAGGGTAGAAGTAGAGAAAAGTAAGGTTCTACTTTTAGGCAAGAAAAACCAAATGCACGGGTATAGAATAAGTGGTACCTGGCTCAATTGTACTAACTGGAAGAAGAATCTTGGAATCCTAGTGGACAACCATTTAAATATGAGCCAGCATTATTTATTTATTTTTATTTATTTATTAATTTAATTTCTATGCCGCCCTATTCCGGAGAACTCAGGGCAGCTCACAACATGATAGAAATTACATTATATACATAAATATAAAAACCCTTAATTAAAAAAGAAACCAATCATTCCACAAACATACACTGGCTAGGGGCAAGGTGTTAGCTGCCCCAGGCCTGCTGGCAAAAGTGTGTTTTAAGCAATTTACGAAAGGCGGAGAGGGTGGGGGCGACACGGATCTCCGGGGGAAGTTGGTTCCAGAGGGCCAGGGCCGCAACAGAGAAGGCTCTTTCCCTAGGCCCCGCCAGGTGATACTGTCTGGCTGACGGGACCTGGAGAAGGCCCATTCTGTGGGCCCTAACCGGCCGCTGGGATTCATGAGGCAGCAGACGGTCCCGTAAATAACCTGGTCCGATGCCATGTAGGGCTTTATAGGTCATAACCAACACTTTGAATTGGGTTCGGAGACCAATTGGCAGCCAATGCAGCTCGCGGAGTGATGCCGAAATGTGGGCATTTCTAGGCAAGCCCAACACTGCTCGCGCGGCTGCATTCTGCATTACCTGAAGTCTCCGAACATTTTTCAAAGGTAGCCCCATGTAGAGAGCATTGCAGTAGTCGAACCTCGAGGTGATAAGGGCATGAGTGACTGTGAGAAGAGACTCCCGGTCCAAATAGGGCCGCAACTGGTGCACCAGGCGAACCTGGGCAAATGTCCTCCTCGCCACAGCCGAAAGATGATGTTCCAGATTTAGCTGTGGATCGAGGAGGACGCCCAAGTTGCGGAACTTCTCTGAGGGGGTCAAAAGCTCCCCCCCCAAGCTAATGGACGGATAGATTGAAATATCTTTGGGAGGCAGAACCCATAGCCACTCCGTCTTGTCGGGGTTGAGTTTGAGCCTGTTGGCACCCATCCAAACCCTAACAGCCTCCAGACATCGGCACATCACTTCCGCTGCTTCACTGAAATGACACGGGGTGGAGATGTAAAGCTGGGTATCATCAGCATACTGATGATATCTCACCCCATGTTGTCGGATGATCTCACCCAGCGGTTTCATGTAGATATTAAACAGCAGAGGGGAGAGGACCGATCCCTGAGGGACCCCACAAGGGAGGAACCTAGGGGTCGACCTCTGACCCCCTGCCAACACCAACTGCGACCGACCAGTGAGGTAGGAGGTGAACCACCACAAAACAGTGCCCCCAACCCCCAACCCCTCCAGTCGGTGCAGAAGGACACCATGGTCAATGGTATCGAAAGCTGCTGAGAGGTCAAGTAGCACCAGGATAGTGGATAATCCCTTATCCCGGGCCCGCCAGAGATCATCCGTCAGTGCGACCAAAGCAGTTTCCGTGGAGTAGCCGAGCCTGAATCCTGACTGCTGCAGCTGCCAAAAAAGCCAACATAATCCTAGGCCACATTAACAGAAGGATAGAATCAAGAACACGTGAAGTATCAGTACCATTTTATAATGCCTTAGTGAGACCACACCTGGAACATTGCATCTGGTTTTGGTCATTGCGATATATAAAAAAAGATGTTGAGACTCTGGAAAGAGTGCAGAGAAGAACAACAAAGATGATTAGAGGGCTGGAGGCTAAATCATATGAACAATTGCAGGAATTGGGCTTGTCTAGTTTAATGAAAAGTAGGACTAGGGATGACGTGATAGCAGTGTGCCAATATCTAAGGAGCTGCCACAAAGAAGACAGGGTCAACCATTCTCTAAACTAAGCACCTGAAAGCAGAATAAGAAGCAATGAATGGAAACTAATGAAAGAGAGAACCAACCTAGAACTAAGGAGAAATTTCCTGATGGTTAGTACAATTAAACAGTGGGACAGCTTGCCTTCAGACGTTGTGGGTGCTTCATCACTAGAGGTGTTTAAGAAGAGACTGGAAAACCACTTATCTGAAATGATATTGGGTCTCCTACTTGAACAGTAGGTTGGACTAGAAGACCTCCAAGGTCCCTTACAATATATATATTATAATATATTACTTCTGTTTAACACAGCAATTGATGCCTAAACTGGCATCAATATATATTCATGCATGTATGCAATATTTGTGCAGATGGGCATTTCATTTTGCTCCCTTTTTAGCAATGTTGAGAGGCCCATTCTAGTCTCAAAATATGGGTTGCTATTTGCAACATGGATTCCAGGTAATAGAATTCCAGACTGTAATTTTAAGGCTTCAAGTATCATCCTATAACAATGAAGCCATAACTCCAGAACTTGAGACAGTGCAAGAAGGAGAGACTGTCACCTTCTCTGATATGCCAATTAATTCATTAAATTCAGGGAGCTGTTTACACCAAGGGACATCAAGCAAACATAAAGGACGTTCCATTTTCAGTCTGCCATGGAACAGTTCAACATCTATTACTTCATTTTTAGCCCATTGTATGAATCACTTGAGCTTAACGTTGAGTTGGTACTTAAGGGGAATAAAAGAATTAGAATTCTGTCAACAATCCATTACTATTGTTCCATGAAGTGGCGAAGTTCTGTCACTGCTTGAATCACATGGAATTTGGGGAGGCATGTCATTCCTGTTCATATATGTCATATACATAGCCTCAGTTCTCATTTCCTGCAAGTTTAGCAGAAAGTATGAAATGGACATGACAATATATTGAAGCCCATCTCAGATTTGTTGCTGACAGTGGTAATGCTCTATTTGGCCACTGTCCAGGGCAGTGTTCCTCAAACCTGCCCACCTAGTATTTGAAAGCATGCAGATGCAAGTAGATTAATAGATACCATTTTGATGGGAAGGTAAAAATGTCCTGTGCATCTTTGGTATATAGCCACGCTGGCCACATGACCATGGAAAATGTCATCGGACAATGCTGGCTCCCTTGACCAAGAAATGGAGATAAGCACCACACCCTAGAATTGTCCACAGCTGAACAGGGAAACCTTTACCTTTAGCTTTTGCAGCTTATAAAAAATAAAGCATAAAGTAAATCTTATCAACTTGCCCACCCTTGCTTTAATATATTCTAATTCTTTCACATTCCTTTCCAAGCTTTAGTCTCTCTCCTTGGAATACTTCCAAAACATGTGATTGACTTATGTACACCGGATTTTCTTCTAAAATATTATTTATTAATTGGACTTGTATGTCGCTCCTCTCCGGAGACTCAGGAGAGGAGGAATGGGACTTTCTCCTTCTCTGCATTCAGCTGCCACTTGCAATAGATTGTCTGAAGCAATCTGGATCTTCTAAATTATATCTAGAATGTAGGTTCCTAATTAATTGTTTCAGAGAAATACCGGTAATAAGAAAGGATCCAAGGCAGAAAGAATACAGAGGAAGGAATCACTTCCAAATCTGAGCAGGTCCCTTTCTTCCCACAGCATGATTTCATTTTTAAATCTGGGTGCCTTCATCTGTCCTCCTGGCAAGCATTCCCATTTGGCTGCATTAGAGTGCTCCAAAGCTGCTCTGCTGAAGCTTTTCAGCTGTATACATCAATTCTTGCTAGATGATGGCAGAAACTGAAAGCGGCTGTAGATGACTAAATGCCACAGACTGAAGCAATGAGAGCATGCATGAGGCTCTCAGTTTGTGCTTCAAGGGTGGTTGTCTCTTTGCCAAACCCCCTAAGGCCATTATGGGAATGTTGATAAAGAGATTCGAAGGCCAAAGACATGTGAATCCACAGAAAGCAATTTGAGGATTTATAAAATGGTGGAGCACTAAAATCTGAGACTCTAAAGCACAAATTATACAGCTAACATGGATGTTTTCATGCTTATTTTGTATACTTCATATTTTATACACTTCAATGAAGATTAGGTGCAGTTGCAAATGATTATGCAACAGTATGCATAACAGTGATGGTAAAATTATTCAGTGGTAACCTAATGTACACACCCCATCAGCCACGACTTTGAAAAAAGAGACATTTAGAAATCAAGGTACATAGCTGGCAAAGCTGGCTGAGGAATTCCGGGAGTTGAAGTCCACAAGTCTTAAAGTTGCCAAGGTTGAGAACCCCTGTTCTAGCAGCATGTATTTTAATTTAATTTTAATAAGCCTCATTTCACAAATTCTTTGTAGCTCTTTTGAGAATTCAAATAGGATATGAAAGAGTGAACTTGTCGCTATGTTGCAATTCCCACCTGGTCCAAGGCAATGTGGAACAATGAAATGGGAACTTCCCAATTTCCAGAAGCTGCAACTTAGATAGGGAAGAAGAGTAGCACAGCAGTACTAATGTTGTTTGAGGACCCTAGTAGTACCCAAGCATATTGTTGTACCAACCTATGTGGACACAATTGTTACATCTTCCTGACAGTGTCAATGACTAGAATAGGTGTATGTTTCTTGTGCTGCAGAATCTACAAGCAGCTCTTCAACTCAATATCAGAAGTAACTTCATATTTTCAAAGCTAGTGCAAATTCGTTAATCGGCTCAAGAGCAGCTATTCTCACGAATATGTAATGGTAATGATGACAAAGCAGAAAGTTCACTGTATGATTTGTAAAATTATTTTGAGTTTAATGTTTTGGGATAACTATAAGGCATAGTTTTTGCATTAATATCTTGGTTTCATTCTAGGCCCGAGGCTCTGGTGGTGGTAGGCGAAGGAATGATGTTTCTTCTATGGATGACCATGACAAACCTTATGTTTGTGACAGTAAGTAATCTCCGGACTTTTACTCAACTTTTTATAATATAATTTTTACTGAGAATTTGATTACAGCAATAAAAAAACCCAATACGCTTAGAGAAAAAGAAGAGAATAAAAAAAAGTGCAGAAAAAGAAAAAGAAAGAAGAAAAAGAAAAGAAATATATAAAGAAGTGATCTCCAACCTTTATCACAACCAATATAACTCTTTGCCTTCTTTTAATGTCCTGGAGAAAATCCATCTATAGTATAAAGTTGCTAAAACACTGACTAGATGTCACATAATCAATAAGTCAATCAATCATTATATTGATGGTTTTTTCTCCATGGGTACAAAATGTACGTTAAGTAATCATCTACATATCAACAAGTACCTTGACCTCGTGGGATGTGTTACTATTTTATTTATTTGGACTATGTTTTGTCTCCATCATATGTATGAAGAATATTTTTGTTTATAGAAAATTCAGTTCAAAAACAACATAGAATTTCCAATATTCCCTTCAGTTTTAGGTGCTTTGTCCCTGATAATTCACTTTAGAAAATTTTGTTCCATCAAGTTGAACACTTTTCTTCCAAGGTAAATGTAGAATGCAAAGTGACAGATGTTTCCTGCAAATAGATAGCATAATTTCTTATTAGTCGTGCACTATATTTTTCTTACTATTTTTTTTAGAAGAAAAGGCATTTACTATAATCTTAAAGTCTTCTCAGCAATGACCATGTCATTCTTGGCGTTTGCCTTTTAATTAATGTTCTTGGTTAATAACAGTGTTGAAATGCCTGTGTTGCATAAGAATCACTGTTGTTTTGTTCCTGATGACTAATACAAATTAGTGTAGGTTTTTTCTTCCCAAGTTTCAAGGCAGTTGCCCTGTACCCCTTATTTCTGTTTCTTTTAGGCATTTTTCTTCCATGAACTCATTTCAATTTGAGCATGATAGCTATAACTCCTAACAGTGGAAATAATATCCTGAATTTTGCACATTAGCTTGCTTTCTGTGTTACAGATAGATGCGATGTGATGCCTAAAATATGTTCAGTTTAAATATTGGTTATTCATTTCACACTTGTCAGTGTAGAATGTATCTATATCATATCATAAACATATTAATATTTATTCTTATCCCAGATATTGCAACTGGGATTCCCAAACATTGCGTTTGTGACTTTCCGGCTCTCTAAAATCGTGCCACTGAGGTTTGGCAGATAAATGGCTGATTTTTTCTTCCAAAGACTTAACACTCACTTAAACTAAGTTTCATTGGGGGTATCTATAGTATGTGTTTGTCTTGAGAAAAGCAGGTCCAGAAACACACACGAAAGGCCATAAAGACATAAATACTATAAACAAATTCATAAATACCTAATGCAAATGAAAATCATGCGGTCATTAGGAACCACATATTATACTTTCTCTGTGCTTGGATAGTGCATTTTAGTGCAGAGTGCAGATGGAGAGAAGTGCATTTTAGTGCAGATAGTGCAGAGATGAGCAACAAAGATGATGAGGGGACTGGAGGCAAAAACATATGAAGAATGGTTGTTGGAATTGGGTATATTCAGTTTAATGAAGAGAAGGACGAGGGGTGACATGATAGCAGTGTTCCAATATCTCAGGGGTTGCTACAAAGAAGAGGGAGTCAAGCTATTCTCCAAAGCATCTGAAGGCAGGACAAGAAGCAACAGATGGAAACTAATCAAGGGGAGAAGCAGCCTGGAACTCAGGAGAAATTTCCTGACAGAACCATTAATCAGTGGAGTGACTTGCCTCCAGAAGTTGTAGGTGTTCCAACACTGGAGATTGCTAGCTCGGGAATTCTGGGAGTTGAAGTCCACAAGTCATAAAAGAACCAAGGTTGCCTACCCCTGGTATAGGGTTTCCTGATAGAGCAGGGGATTGGACTAGAAGAGCTCCAAAATCCCTTCTAACTCTTTTATTCTGTTAACCTGTTATTGTTACTTGCACAGCAAGTAGATTCAAACCAATCTACTGTATTGAGTAAAGACTATGAGAGGACAGCTTTTGTTTAACTTAACATGAGATATGCAGCAGTGAATTCAGCTTTGATCACTAAGGCTCAGCAACTGGTTTCAACTCAACTAATTTAAAGCAAAGTCTCACCTTGTATTTTATACTCAGATATGGAATAGACTTTTTTTATTAGGCAGCGCATAGTCTAATGTCTCATAGTCTTTACTCAATACAGTAGATTGGTTTGAATCTACTTGCTGTGCATTATACAGTATTTAGATATTGCGTGTATATTTAGCATGTGCCTCAGATGCAGGATCCAATTCTCCAAATGGTGGTCATTTCTAGATGATAAGAGACAAGATGGGTAGGGTAGGGATCAGGGAACCACACATAGTAGTAGCACTTAGACTTATATACTGCTCCAAAGTGCTTTATGGCACTCTCTGAACTGTTTACAGAGTCAGCATATTGCCCCCAACAATCTGGGTTCACATTTTACCTATCTCAGAAGGATGGAAGGCTGAGTCAACCTTGAGCCCGTCAGGATCAAAGTCCTGGCTATAGGCAGAGTTTAGCCTGCAATACTGCATTCTAACCACTGCACCACCAGGCTCACATACACAATTGAAGCACTGACTTTTGGTTTACATGTGTCACACAGCCATCCTTTAACTATCATATTTGTAGGAGAAGGACAAGAGGCAGAGTTAAAAGAGGGATCAGCCTAGAATCTCTACATAGCCACAAATAGACTAAGTCCAACCTCCCCTTGAATTTGGTTCACCCTTATCTAACTCCAAGCAGATGCTGTCCATTAGTTGAGAAGATTCCTGTGCATAGGTTTTTAGCAATAAATCAGCTTAATAGGACTTGTTTCCGCTAACAATGTTACTTTTAAGGAATGTAATGCTTAAAGCAGCAGTACTTTTCTTTTAGAGCTGTTCAAAAGCCTGGAAAACATCAGGTGGCTTTAGTGAATGTCACAGATGTACTCTACTCACACTATGGTTCGCATGTGATATATGGTTCAAAGCAATTCTTCTGTATAATTCTTTGGGATGCAATACTTTACATCAAGAAACAGAAATAGAACTTTTCTTGACTGACATAGGCAGACAACTTGTATAGAAGTATGTAAGGTGAGTTCTGTACTTCTGATGTATCATTTGCTGATCCTGTTTATTGTTCTCTGCATCTTCTGTGTTTGTAGTCTGTGGCAAGCGCTATAAGAATCGACCAGGACTGAGCTATCACTATGCTCACACTCACCTTGCTAGCGAGGAAGGGGATGATGCTCGGGAACAGGAGACACGTTCACCACCTGTCCACAGAAATGAAAATCATAAACGTGAGTAGGATATGTGTGCCCCTTATATTTTATAATGTAATGTTCCAGTCCCTATTTACCCTCCCACTACTGCATCCATCTTTGTATTACAGTTGTGACTACACTTACTTTGCTCCTCTGTGAATTGTTAGGACCAGGCTTTTAATGAAGCTAATTAGCTGCAGCTTTTTCAGATGCTGAGCTCAGCTAATCCAAAATTTGTCTCAGACTTCCCATTAGTTCAGCAAGCAGGTCACTTTCCATCACTGTTCCTCTGGGAAGAACATGTGGAGAAGAGACAAGTCAAGTAGTTTTCTGTGGTTCATTTTGAGAACAACATATACGTTGTCTTTTTGTTTCTGTCCTTTTTTTGTTGTTACTGGACAAAATTCCCAAGCTCCTAAAACTCCCTCTTAAGGGATCAAATAAGAGACAAAGGTTTTAGTTAAAGAAAAAAAATTACCGCTGACTGTAGATCTCACAATATTTTTTGCTCCAGAAACTTTTGGGCATTATAAAAAATGTAATGGGGCTCTATTTGCCTCATTTTTTAATGACAGAAGATTGGATGTTGGATTGAACCCTTTATAATTTTTTATAAAGCATTGCACCTTTCTAAGAGAGGAAATGGCTGAAGGAACATGTTGATTCCCTAGAATGTATTTTATAATACGAATGTGGTATTGGAAGTAAAATAAAATTGGTGCTAAGATGTAACTGTTTATTGATGAGAATAAATGGGGAAATGTTGAGTTGCATTCCTGTCAAAGCAGCCTAAATAATAATGGCTTTTTATCAGGTGAAAGTGTAGCTGTAGGCTGGGTTTTAGTCTCTTTTTAGAAGTACAATTCTAAATTTGTACAAACTGCTATTTTGTTACATTTGGTGGTATAATATAAAATGCTGCTTTTATTTTTATTTTTAATAACTAAATACAAAATTTTTAAAAGAAGGGGGGACAGCTGAAAAAAATAATGTATAGCAATACATATCAATAACTTGAAGCCATGATTCATTACAGCTATCCATGGTTTTCTATATTAATCAATTCTCTAAACCACAGAATTGTTGGAGCCTTATATTTATCTTTCTAATGCTGAACAATTCATGTTTTGATTGTAAATCTATTTTCTTTGTTCAGAATTCATATGATTGAGTTAAATGTAAACTTATGAAAATATTAAATCTCATTGAATTAAGAAAATTTTTGATAGTCTGGAGCATATGTGCTATTTCTTTTAAAATATGATACATACAGTATATGTATCTAGCTATTTAAAAAATGAAACTGCAAATATATGCAAGAAAAAACCCTAAATGATTCAGTGAATCAATTAGCTAATTTATTAATGCCAGTGCAATGGCTAACAATAATTTTCTATGAATTATTTTACATATATCATAAAATATATTGTCCATTTTACTTGTTTTGAAAAAAAAATCCAGAATATAATTTCATATGTTTTTAAAACTATTATCCCACAAGATTACCAATAACACAAATAAAAGAAGTAGTGGATGGCTTTTATAAAAATATTTCTAATAAAATAATTACATCAATAAATAAACAGCCCCAAGTCATCAAATATCTTAAGTTAATTACTCAATCTTCAGTTGTTCACCAACCATAACTCAGTATAGAGAAAGTTTCAAATTAAATCCACTTTCATGGCAAATGTGATGCCACTGACAGGACCTCCCTTTCACCCCGATCTGTTTTATGGCAGAGGATGTAGAGTTTGCAAAGCACGGGAATCTAATATTTTCAGTATTAGAGAAACAGTCAAAATACATTTAAATAGATTACTTGACATGATAAAATCTCTTAAAAAGTATATGCAGTGAATTAAGTAAACAGATGTAGTAGCCAAAAAAACATTCATTTTGCTATTATATCATCTTGTCAGTTAACTCCTAAGTTTATTGTCCCTTCCCAGATCAGTTGAGTCCATTAATTCTAGCCCTTGAAATCCTTTTGTTCTGAACGATTACAACTTTGTAAGAATTCCTATGGCTAATGGCAAATTATTAGAGCTGGGCTGAGTCTGCAGGGTGGTGGGTTAGAGCAGTGGTGGGATTCAAATATGTGAACAATCAGTTCTCTGTGTGGATGCCACTTCCAGAAGTCCATTCTGGGCCTGGGCAACAAAAAATTAACTACTAGTTCTGCCAAACTGTTTGGACTGGCTGAATTCCACCAGTCTTGGATTTCTCCCAGAATGCTGTTGCATTCTGTATGTTCCCCTATCTCAGTGATGGTGAACCTTTTAGATACTGAGTGCCCAAACTGCAACCCAAAACCCACTTATGCATCGTCAAGTGCCAGGTGGGTGTGGCCCATTGGGTGGACGTGGCTGCGGTGGTAACGGCAGACTGGGTGGGACTAAAAAGTTCAATCAATCAATTCCAACTTTGCAAGATCTTTTTTTTTCCTGCGAGAAGTTGAAATTGACTGATTAATTGAACCTCTTTTTTTTGCACACGGTGATGGAGGCCTAAAGTGAAATGGTTTTATAAAGCCCAGATGAAGGCCTAGGACTGGGGCGATGGCACAAGTGCCCACAGAGAGGGCTCCGAGTGCCGCCTCTGGCACCCGTGCCATAGGTTCGCCACTACTGCCCTATCTTGTTGTCAGCCAGTGGCATCTATAGACTGAATCAAAAGGTCCAGTTGTTACAATGTAATCAATTCCCTTGCCCCTTGTGTAGTAATGCTTCCAATATGTGAATGGATTCGCACATTATCCTCTTGGAATTGTAGAAAGTCGTAATCTGATTGTCCCAGAGGTGCTTTTCAAAAGGCAACTGGATTTCCTTGGGTTTTTTTTCTTCTTTCCTTGAAAATATTTTGCTTCTCATCCAAGAAGCTTCTTCAGCTCTGTCAGTTGCCTATTGAAAAGTACCTTTGAGAAAACCATGACCTAGGTGATTGAGAATCTCCATAGATATCTGTAGCCTGGTTGTCTAAGAAGACATTATTTGACTTTTTGACAGAATTACATTTTCTGTGCCAACCACAGTGATTTCCAGATTGTTTCAAGCAAAAACTGGAGCTGATGACTGTGATTAAGGTCAAGGAGCCTATCTTCTTTGGCCCTCTCTGGAGAAAGACAACAGGAGAGATTGTCCATGTTGTTCTTCATATGGTTACTCCTCACAAGGAGATTGCAAGGCAGCAGTCTCCAGAAGATGGGGGGAAATCAGGAGATGAGGGAATTTGCCATTCTTGCTCCAACAGCTTTAAAAATATACTGAGTTCGCACGTCCTTTGCTAACTACTTTCAGAAAATGCCCATTAACTACTTTAAAGAAGTTAGACATCTTCAAAATGACAAGGCCCTCAATTCTTCATATAAGAAAATGAAACTATATAAGCTTTAAGAATTTAAAATAAACAGTAAAAAGGTTTTACCTATAGAAAGTTTTAAATGAATTAAGAAAGCATTAGAAGATATGATTTTGCATTTTAAGACTTTTAAAATTAATTTTAAAGAATAAATGCCTTTTTGTGACAAAGCAAAATTATTTTTGTTATTGGGGAAATAATAAGATAAGTAACTTGTAATGGCATTCAGAGATATTTTTGAGGAATTGCACAGAGACTTCGTATCAATAATGGCAGCGGTGTTCTTCTATTCCTAGAAAAAACTGTGACAGAAAAAGATATGAATAAAACCTATCTGACAACAATATAAACTAGAATTTATTAGTGAATATACAAAATAATAATAAAAAACCAGATGAGGCTTTTAAAATTAAGAAGGAAATAAAAATACCAATCCCAGAGACCTGGATTGAGAGGGGGAAAAAAACATTGCTAACTGAAATTGCTTACAGATAAGAGTTGAGTTATGGCATGAAGAATTTTATATCTGTTAACAAGGAGAAGGTTAATAAAGAGGAAGTGAAGAGGCCATGAAACTGTTTCTACTTGTGAAGAGGGTGGGAAGTTGTTCTTGTTTTTTTTTTCTCTATTTTTCTTTCCTTTTGGATTTCTTGCACTTTTATTCTCATTCTTCATATTATCTTTTATTATGGTAGTTAAAACTTTAAATAAAAACATTTTTTTTTAAAAAAGGAAAACCTGTTCTCCATATATTCTTCCTTGTAATTTTACCAGATATTTACAATCAGGGCCTGACAAATCAGGAAATAAGCTTTGTGAAAACATGTATTTTGTTAGCCATAAGCTGTCCTGGTTCTGACAAGATGCCTACTTTGAAATCCCTCACTGTATGTATCTACAGTATTTTATTTCTATCTCTCCATTCACCTCTCCGTCCATTTACCAACCCCCCCACACACATAATTTTTAAAATCTGAAAGGGAAAAGAAAAATATTGCAGACAGTTTTATTTTTATGGGCTTATGGCCTATTAGGTATCATAACTTTATCCTAACTACTGGAAATAATATTCAGCTATTTATTTGAAATTCTGAAGTTTCAGTAGCTATTCCCCATACATTTCCAGGCATGTCTTTGCCATCACAAGAGTCAGAAATTGCTTTTTAAATGAACTTGCTTAAATGAAGTTGTGTAGCCCTCCCACATTCCTGTTTCTTGTCTGTGATTCCATGGAACCGGGATCATGCACCTTATTTGGGATTAGTAAGAAATTTGCCTATCACTGAGACAATCACAGCCAAAAATAAAAATAGAGATGATATGATTTCTCAGTGTGTTCCTTAAACAGTCAGAGGGACTGGCTATTTAGATATAAACTTTAAAAAGAAGCCTGGTGCTCCCCGTTTCTGACTTTAGGTATTTTTTCCAGGCTAATGGAATGGCTAAACTAACAGCCCTTCTCTACTCACTTTATTAAACTGTCATATAAAAGAAGGTTGAAAGTAGAAACGTTGGAAGAAAATACCTATTATTCTATGATAAGGCTTCTTAGAGTATTTGGTACCTAAACAAGAAAGTTCAAGTGGTTTTTGCATAATTTTGTATATTTTGTTTTAGACTTTTTAAAGTTTCTTCTGAACAGAGTATTCAAAGAGGTTTACATAAATGTAAAGCATTCCATGATTAACCCAATGGAGTAGAAGGAAACAAATAAACACATATGCTAGAAAATAAACAATTTTTTTAAAGGAAACAGAAAATTCTAACAAAATGTAGACTAAAAATTCTTAAAACATAGGGGCCTCCAACCAACGGAAACAGATAAATAAAGAGGGCCTAAATGTAAGAAATAATCCTTGTATTGGGAACTGCAGCAAGAAGTGCTCCATTCTCATAGATGTGAAAGATATTTTATCTGTTTTGAGACTATATTGATGTCTCCGCGGGGGGGGAGAGTTTTCAAGTATAGTCAATTCAATTTCATTGGTCAGATTTAAAGAATGCTGTGATACATGTATTATTACTATACATGTAATTGTTTATATTGCTGTTCCATAGTTAGATGATTTCCTTGTACATGGAATAAAGCAAGGAAAGAGTGCCAGTTCCTCAAATCTTGCTAGGGTTGGATGGCTGTTGAATTTAGATTTGACAGAGCGGCATTGTTACACAGGCCATTTCCTCAGTTGTGATTTATTTATAGCATCATCTAGTATCACCCAGCCACTGTTAGGCAATATAGAACCTGTCCTCATTACTATTATCTTGGCTAACAATTGCTGGATGATGCTATAAATCATTAAAGAGAAAATCACTAAAGACTGAACTTGAAGAATCTTCTCATTAGCATGAGTACAAGATGAACTGATTGGAGACAGAACAGAACATCTCCTGATGGTTTAATGAAGATGTCCCTTTAAGGCAATTGTCTCATATAATTTTTGTGGTAATAGGAAATAGAAATATGTTCAGTTTCACCAGTGAAGTTGCTGCTAGTGACGTTGGAATAAAGCCTGAGTAACATGTGCCCAAGAACCAACTCTTGTCCACATAGAACAACATTTCTGCAGCTGTGTTTTGTATCTTCTGAAATGGTTAAATTCTCTGGAGAGTGTGATATAAAAAAAAACACAACCCAAATCTGGTGTTCCAGATGGGCTACAACTATGTGCAATGGAAGGGCTAGCCTTGGAGAACCACATATTAAGATAATTTCCATCACAAACTGCTTTAAAAACTTGTTCTTCTAGGAGAGAAAGAAGATTGATTTATTTTCCATGTACAGTGGGAGAGAAAGATTGTGCCTCCCACATAAGCTAGTCTCCTGAGATATCTTTACATGGGCCAACATTCTAACAAAGAATTAATGTGCAAAAATACTTTTAAAATAGCACTAGTACTTAAACTTATATACCGCTTCACAGTGCTTTACAGCACTCTCTAAGCAGTTTACAGAGTCAGCATATTGCCCCCCAAAATCTGGTCCTCCTTTTATTGACCACAGAAGGATGGAAGGCTGAGTCAACCTTGAGCTGGTCAGGATTGAACTCCTGGCAGTGGGCAGAATTAGACTGCAGTACTGAATTCTAACCACTGTGCCACCATGGCTCCTATCCACATAGAACAACTCCTACCAATATTTCTGCAGCTGTGTTTTGTACAAGTAGTCCTCAATTTATGACAACAATTGGGATCAGCCATTAAATGAGTGACATCCAATTTTATGATGTTTTTGGAATGGTTGTTAAGCGAATCACCATGGTTGCTAAATGGATTAAGTGAATCCAGCTTCCCCTATTGACTTGCTTGTTAGAAGCCCCCTGGGCAAGTCCCAAATAGTGATTATGTGACCCTGAGGTATTGCAACTGTCATAGATATATGCTGATTGTCAAGCAAACGGATTTTGATCACCTGACTGTGGTGATACTCTGATGGTCAAGAACCTGTTGTAAGTTACTTTTTTCAGTGCTTTCATAATTTTGAACAGTTGTTAAATGAATGGTCATAAGATGGGAACTACCTGTAATGAAAAATCCATGGCATGGCCTCAGGCTTTCCCATTTAATTCTTAGAGCAGACCAAATTATTTAAGTTTGATTGTGTATATGTAGGTTCTAAACTTCTGGGATATCAATATGTGCAAGTTTAACTAGCCTGCACATTGGCCTGGCCTTCACAATAGCCATCTTTTTTGCTGTTTAAATTTTATTAAAAGGAGATAAAAACTAACAAAAACTAATACAAAATAAAGAAAAAGAAGAAAAGAAAAAAAGAAATGAAGAAAACAAAAATGCAAAAAGAAAGGTGAAACAAAATAGAAAGAAGATTCTTCCAATTTCCTTTGCAAATACAAATACAACTGTCATGGTTCTGATAGGTGAGACCAACTAAAACAGAACTCTGAGGCTTGAGTTTTCTTCTAAGAATATGTTTATTGGCTACAAAGTATTGGCAAGGTCAAAAGTGAAACCAAGATTAAAGTTCCCTCCAGAAAGTTACAGTATTACAAAGTTAAATTTCCCACCCCAGTACTATAGAATAGTTTGGCGGACTTTCTAACAAAATGCTCAGCCCTTCAGTAACGAACAGAGATGACCTTGGTTCCCACCAGACAGAGAATTGTTTAGACTAGCAAAAAAATTCCATAACCCTCCTCCCATTCTTGTGGCAACCAAAAATAAACAAGATGGTTTCTGCCAGATTTGTTGCAGAGTTGACAACAATTATGTTTGTAAAATAAACCTTTACTCTATGGTCACAAAAATAAGTTTTCTTTTTATTATCTAATGATTTCTAATCAACAGAACAATAAGTCAAAAGTTAATTACATTCAGTTTCCTGTGAAAATTTTATGAGAGGTTACCTGCCAGCAATACATGTTGTCTTAGATCTAATTGAAGATGTTGTTTTTAATCGAAGAAGTCAGTTTATCTATCTCTGCAAGTTCCATCATCTTTATAAACCATTCTTCCATTGTGGGTGATGTCGAACATTTACACTTTTGAGCATATAATAATCTTGCTGCAGTTTCATATATAAAAACAAACTTCCATGACTTTTTCCCTTGTGTATTCAGTAGTTTCAAAATAAAAGCCTCTGGTTTCCATTAGTCATTAAAACCTTTAAATTGGTATATGCATTTGTATCCATAATTTTCTGGTATCTACTAAACATGATAAAATGTCCCTTCATGTCATTCACATTTATCCATTCTAGATAATTTATCTGGTGATATATTGTATATTATAAAATTTCCCTTTAAGTTTACAACATAATGTAAATTTCAAACCGTTTTAAGAGGGGTATTCTTTATATAAAATTCTGATAGAAATGTCTTTCAAAACAATTATATCTGTATTATTGATTTCTAATCTTGTACAAAAATGTTATTGCAGAACTTGATTCCTGGTCATCTTCTTCCTAACAAAATATACCAGATTTGTTCTACCAAATCTAGAATTTATTTTTTAAACTTTTATCAGTTTCTGGCTTCCTATTTTCCTCTTCCCAATTCAAAAAAATTGCCAAGACTTTAATCATCCTTTCTCTAACATTTTCATCATAAGCTTCTGGAATAGCTCTAAGTCACATACAAAATTCTTTCTCTCCCAGTTTCAATAAAGCCAAATTATCTAATTTTCTCCCCAGATCTTTATCAAGCACTTCTGTCTTACTCTGTAAAATTTCCACTTTATCATTGATTTGTTTTACCTCTCCAGATACTTGGTTTATAGAATGATTCATTTTTTAATTATTTCATTCAAGTCCCTTTTTATTTTACAAGTTGTTCTTTTTTCATAAGTTTCTTCCTTAGAGCCCTTTCTTCAAATAATTTCTGAAGCTAATCTGTGTAACTGTTTTCTCTCAAAGCTGCTCTAGCAATCTCCTCCTGCCCTGTGTTGCAATTTTTCTAGTAGTTGCCACTGTATATTATAACCAAAATTTAAAGTATCTCAAACAAGCAAGAGGAAAAGGAAAGCTTCCCTCTCTCCATAACTTCAACTCACATCACATCAAAACATCACTTTCTACCGTAGTTCAGTACCTAATCTTTTGATGTGCAGAGTCCCACAGTTAAATGCACACTTTTGATAAACAAAAAGTGTTCTCACAAAGGACTGGCTTCTTTAAGTAGCTAAGTTCGAATTTATGCCAAAGCACTTTCCTCAAAAATAAAAATAATTTAAAAATAGGAAAATAACTGTTCACTTTATCCATTTTAAAACTTTCTTAAACCTCTTGTTAAGCTTTTTGCAAAATTTTCTTAACACTTTAAATCCTTAGAATCTCTTTTCATTTTGTAATCTTGAAAAAAAGGTTTAAGCGAAAAGAACCTTATCTATGCAGCAAAAGAAATCTTTCCATATCTTTAGATTAATTATTTTTAAAAGTGGTTAAGAAATTAGGCTAGCAAGGCTTGATGTAAGCTACACTGCAATTGTAATCATACAATTCTGGGACTCCCTGCAATTCAATTCCTGCAACTGCAAAAACTTCCATTTCTGTAGTTTACCCATGAAGATCTAGAATGTACAAGGGTTATCTCATGATCTCCCTTTGATCCAAGAAATTTACTGCAGCGAGCATCCATCTTCCAGTTGGCATTCTCAGCTGTTGTGTCTCTTAGTTTCTTTGGAGACCTCAGCCTCATAATTCCTTACCAGAAGCCCCACAGTCAACATCTCCATTTTATGCTGTATACAGTTAATTAGATGCACAAATGCACAGATCTGATCCTGCCCTTACATACACACACACACACACACACACACACACACACACACAAAGAGAGAGAGAGAGAGAGAGACAGAGAGGAAAGAAAGAAAGAAAGAAAGAAAGAAAGAAAGAAAGAAAGAAAGAAAGAAAGAAAGACACACAATTCTGCTTCTGTTTGGATAATTGTTTACAGTTTGGAGTTCAATTATCTCCCTCCCTCTTTTTCCACATGGCAGGATATGATTTATGCTATCATCTATCTTCCATGTGTATGTGCTGTTCATATACCTAATACACAATTGTTAACTGGTTCTTTTGTGCCAAGGGATGAGGCAGAGAATGCCAGATCCATCTACTTCTGGGAGCATTTGTGAATCAGATCTGACCAACCTACAATGTCATAAGTCTGGGTTTTATGAAATCTCTCTCCCTAGCTTTTGGGGAGGGCATAAATTCATATGCTAATCTTCAGCTTTCTGAAATGAATAGAAAGGGCAGAAATACAGTAAATAGCAATCCACTGTTTATTCCCTTAGCTGCATGGAAAGCAAATTAAGCAAACCAATTAAATGAAGGCAAACAAAACCACATTGAAATATAATGGGGGTGAGAAGGTAATAGACATCTTATTTTCGAGTGGCTTTCTTACATAGTCCCTTCCCCTCTGGTTCTTCTGTTTCTTCTAATCAAGCATCACCTTGCGGCAATATCTGTTGTAGTAACAGGCCTGCTGATGCTGAATCTGTCAAAAACAGATATTGATTTGCTGCCTGATGCCAGCTAAACAGCTAATAGCATTTGTTCCTCTGATTATCTCCAGTCCTGTTTCTTTTTCTGTTTGGAATGGATCACAAGTAGATTATTCAGAAAATTATTGAAGCTGAGTCTGATCATTAGTGAGTCAGTATGATACAGCAACAGAGGATCCATGAGGATATTTCTATTTTCCAACCTTTGTTGTCTTTCTGTTTCCTGCTTGGGAGAATTAACTTTAAAAAGACATAAAGTGTCCATCTAGCTGAAGCTTAGGTTTGCTTTCCTAGACCAACACTTATTTTCTTTTCTCTTTGCCTAGACTATTGCTTCTTCATATTTCAGAAGTTTTCAAACTTTTTCAGGCTGGGTAACCTAATAATTTTTTTTTAAAAAAGCCTCCCAGAGTTCCTGACCAAGGGGTAAACTCTAGTTATAGAAAACTGACTGTTTTCCTAGCTAAGCTTTTCTTATTTTAAAATACTAGTCAGATCTTTTGGACCACTCATGTTATTACATATTTTTGCCTATCAATATAAATGTATTGGCCAGTATTGATTGCATGATTTCTTGTACTTTTTTTTTTACTGTTTCCTAAATATTTCTGAAAGCAATTTCATTTCATCTGTCTCCTTTTCATAGCAACTGCAAGTAGTCTTGGTTTAGCAACCACAATTGGCACCTCAGTTTTTAAGCGAAGCAATCACTATGTGAAATTGCAAGTGTGCTTATGACCTTACTTCAGCTTTCCTTTGCTTTAGGTAACTGAAGGTCCTAAGTACAAGGATTAGTTACAGATTTACTGTTTCATCATCATATAACTTCGAGTAATGCTATATGAGGCAGTCACTAAATGAGGACTACCTGTATAACCAAGGCAGTCATTCTGTGTCCAGCTGGTACAGAATAGTAGAAATAGGGCTCTGCATTATTTAATTGCAGCAGAATTCCACTCACAAATCATAAACAGGACAATGTATACACAAATGTAATACAATGTTTCATTAAAATCATCATAGTTCGAAAATGGAAATCTTGCACAATTTCAAATAATTGCTTTATGCGAGTATATAAAATATGAATAATGGATACTTCAATTGCATAGTCATAAAAAGTACTTTAATGGTGCTACTTTTTGCTTTTGTGGTTGCAGATCTACCCTTTTACATATTGTTTCTTAATATTTCTGAATTGCTGACTATTCATCTGAACTTCATTAGGGCTGAATGTGCAAATTTGTCAGATAGAAAACTTACATAGGGGAACTCAGTTATGAAGCAAAGTAAACACATTCTCTCTAGAAAAATGCCATATAAGATCAAAATAAATGTTTCACTGAAGGTCAGGCTTGATTCATTTTATCTCAGCTATTGGACCTGAAATCCGAGACACTTATGGTTTTTCTCCTTGGTTTCTTTCGTGGTCTTGTCATTTGTTCTTCTCTCTTATGTGGTCTGGCAAGCAGGTCTTCAGATCCATCATGCAGAAGTGCAGATACGCTAGGGAAGGATAGATGGGGTCAGCCATTGTGTCCCATCTACTTTTGAATCAGGAAATGAAAAGGTCTGACTCCAGTACACTGGAGTTGGAAAGCTGACCAGAAACTATATTTTAGATTACTTAACATTATGGGGTTAATTTAACCTTCAAGCTATAATGGGCAAATATTATAATTTACACCCACTCTGCTGGAGAAATCATCTGAGGCAAGCTTTGCAGCTGAAACTTAATTTGATCTATCATCTCCAGAGATTAAGAAAAAACAATGCCATTATCCTAGTGGATTCCAGGCTGTTCCTCTATTTCCCAAGCAAAGCTTCTTTGGAACGCTTTTTAAAAAGTACATCTAAGCATAACTCTATGGATAGAGAAATAAATAAAAGCAACTTCCCTGTTGGAAAGAAACTATCCTTACTCTGAGCAGCAGTGTTTTGAATGTTACATTGGGGACTTCCCCTTTTCTTCCCCCCCCCAGTAGTATTTTTTCCCTTGGTCAGTCATACAAAGTATATTTGAATGTAAAGTATTTTTTTTCTTTCCTTTTTTAAGGAGGTTCTCAGCTGTATATAAGACAAATATGAGGGAGAAAATGTATAAAGTAATGAAGGTGTGTGCATGTGTACATACATACCTACAAACATATACTCTCTCACACAGAGAGAGAGACACACACATACTGTATGTGTGTCTGTGTGTATGTATCACAAACACAAACATACATACATCTGAGGAAATGTGCAGACTAGCAATGTGCTTGCAGAAATTTCATGAACTAAATGTGTCTCTTTATGCATTTCTTTCTGTATAAAACTTCTGTTATAGAGCTAGATCTGTGAATCTGGGAGATGACTTTTGAGTGATTATCTTACTTGCTAGACATTCTGATGCATGATGTTTCCTAATAATGACAACTATCATTAAATACAATAGTTTCTTTATTGGTGCATATTTGTGAACAGAAGTAATGCAATCCTCTTGCCCAAATTCAAATTCCTTTTAGAAGATAGAAGATAAGATCTTATAGACTCCGACCATTACTTATGCACATCCTTTTCAAATTCCAAACACAACTGTATATGCATAAAGCACTCTTCTACAGTAGTTTTAATGAGTGTGCTTAGTTGCATAGTAAAGCCCTGCTGCAATCTCAGTTTCCATATACAAATATTGATACTTCATCTGCAAAGTGTACGATGCTAAGAAAAAGACACAGGCATGTCTTGAGCAGAGGTTCGAAGCTGCAGGACACAGCTTGACAAACCCTGAGTTTATTGCGTCTTATATACTTGTTACATACATAGGCTTTACCATTAGATGCTGACATAAAGTTTTCTAGTAACACATTACCTGAGCAAAGACCAAGTAAAGAACAAACAGGAGAAGGAACTAACAAAGGCAGGAAGAGATAGGAAGTAACTTAAGCATATTATCTACAGGAAGAGATAGGAAGTAACTTAAGCATATTTAGGTAGGTGAGGCATTAAGTCAAAAATGGATGACCTTCTGGCTGCTTCATTAGGACAAAGGTATCAAAAGGTTAGGAGGTTTGTGGGGGGGGAAAGCATGGCAGTTTGCTGCACATGTATTTTTCCCCACATCTCACTCTTCTCTATTTTATTAGTGAGGACATTATCCTAAGCTGGAGTAGTTAGTGGGTCTTAGTCAGGGGTCATATAACTTTGCATTTGTTTATACAAAACATAACTTGTTCCTGAGGTAAGTTAATGGCAGTTTAGTGTGGAAAATTAAAAGTAGAGAGAAAAAAGACATTGAATAACCATACATGTGCATAATTAAAGGATACCTCTTGAAAGGAGGTACAATTTAAAATTCTTTGACTGACATGTATACAATGAGGTTTTTTAGGTGAAGTAGTACAATTGACAATTTTTGCACAAGTAAGATTTGTAGGCACAGCTACAATTGGTGTATGCAAAACAATAGCATCAAGGGGTAACCTTTAAGAGGCATGACCCCAGCTTGACATAGTTGCATAATGAAATTCATTGTCTGATAGAAAATTGCTTAAACCAGTATAATTTTTTTAAACTGAAGCTGCAACACACAAAAGTATAAGACAGATAGAGTAGATTTTCCATATCATATGATTCAGAAATACAAAAGTCTGTCACTTATGTTACATTAGCTAATTGCACCCAAATATTATATTTCATCCGTGATTCTAAAGGATGAAGTGGGAAAGCTTGAGCCCCCACACAGCAGTTAAGAAGGAAAGAGAGGCAAAGAATGACTAAGGAATTTGCAGTCAAAACCACAAATATGGCAGCGCATAAATTCTGTGGTGTAGGTTCTTTTTCCTGTTGCCGTAGAACCTCCTACGCTTTGGATGTTAGGTTTTTCACATCGCCCCAGGTTGTTGGTCAACTGCAATGGCGAGAGCAAAAGGGACGTTGTGCTATCTGAAGAGTCACCTGCTTCATTTCCAGTATTGGGTTCTGGACTTGATGCCATGACATCTTTGGCTGGTCGCACACACTGGGCTGGAATCCAGAGAGGGCCTGTAGGAGCAAGCATAGCAGCATAGCCTCGCCCCCAAGTTAGTAAGGGAATTGGACCTAACCAGGTTTTATTAGGCAATTGCCAATAACATACCAATGGATTAGGGAGCACAGCTTTCTGCTGAAAGTGATGCTGGTAGGCAGTAGTTTTTTGAAAAGAAATATTTAGCTGATTTAAAGTTGTTAGGATTTTATTGACTTGATGAGTTATCCATGCCAAATTAGGTATCCTTGATCCTTCCTTCTTTATTTGTTTGTGAAGGCAGTCCTTAAAGGACCGATACATATGTGAGAAACAAAGGATAGCTGCTGTAAAGTTAAAACCAAAGCCATAAGATTGGGGTCGATCCTGGGCGTGATGTAAGCACCTGGAAAATTAAAAATAAGTTGGCACACATAATGAGAGTCAGAGATTAAGTTAAAAGTCTGTTGAGAAAAGGTGTGGAAAGCTAAAATAGCAGCAATTAATTCTGAGCGTTGTGGTGAGGATTGCACTGCAGTGTAGGCAGATGATATGAAATACAGACTATATAGCCAGTTAAAGAGCACTGAAGAAATAAGTTATTGAAAATCAAATTTTGGGATAGGAAGAACAATATTAATTAAATCAGTCCCATTTCAAGGACAAGCTCGGTTATGTCCTAAGGTTATTTCAGCAACAGCCTGGATAAAAGAGAAAACATTCTGGGATGGGATAAGTAAAGCCATTCAATACAATATACTTTTTGTGCTTCTAACACAGATAATACTCCTGATAGTAGCTTACTAGTAAGAAATATGAAAAGTGTTAAATGACAATTTTTATATGGAATTCTGTCCACAAATTGAGTACTCAAGATGTCATTAATTTGCTTAACTGTGGTAAATGCTGCAAGTGGAACTACAATGAGATCTCCAGATTGTTTTCCTTTGGTCAATAAGTTAAATTCCAAGTTAATCAAATACCATTCAGATGGAAACAAATGTCTATTAAGTATGTTAAACATTTACAAAACTTAAGTAAAACAATTCAGAGTCATTTCTTTTGGTTGATGGATATATAGGTCTAACTAAACAATTTAAACTCAACAATTTTCCCTCCCAAAAAATTGTCCAACAATTACTGTCTCCTCTTTCGAGTAAAACTTTGTAATCTGAAACTGCAAGAGTGGGCATTAAATTTCATCTTCATTCGCAAACCGGAATTCTAAGCAGAGAGGAAAAAAAGTTTAAAACGAACAGTTCCCCCCCTTCTTTCTTTCGGTCTTTCTTGCTCTTAAAGCAACACAGCCAGTTGAAAAACAAAAGAGACAGGAATTTTTTTTTGTTACAAACTTCTCACCACTAAAAAATAGTTTTCTCTCCTTCACATGCATTTTCCATAAATTCTCTCACACATTCTCCATGGGACTCTTCTCATGCAAACACTTACTATTACTTTTCAATTTACTTTTACAATAAAATCTGCAGTTTACTATTTCTTTCACAGCCTGGGAGAAAGTGGGTGGGGGTGGGGTTTGAGGGCTAAAACATGCCTCCCCTTTTAATTAAAAAGGAGGGGAACATTTATGGTTACTTCCAATTTATCCCAGTAACTTCAAAAGGCATTGGGGAAAGACTAAAAAATATTGAAGGTGTGAAGGGTGAGGGAAAAGTAGCAGCCTCCTCTCCTCACCTCTGACAAAGGGGAATTGAATAGAGTCAGATTAAAAGGGGGGAAAGGAAAAAAACTTGCTTTCAGTTCTTTGAATTTTCTTTTCTTTTTCTTCCGTGGCTTTAGTTGTTATCAGATAAACTAGCCAACCGGAGGTTTACAAAGTTTTTCAATGTTGTCTTGTTAAATATTATTTATACTTCTACACATCAACACAAAGCACTTCCAGACATTGTCTGACAGGGTTAAACTTAACAGCTACTTGAAGTTTCAAAACATCCCAATTGTTCAAAACACATTGCAGAGGAGTACATTTTGATTTAATTTGTTTCTTTAAATTCCTCTGACGATTCCCCATATATATTTTTTCTACTTCAAGATTGTTCCCCTAATATTTTCCTTACGGGGGTGTATGATGGTTGTAAGGAGGCAAAAGAATTAGCCTATTCAGAAGGAGCTGAAAATCCAATTAAAGATGCTTTTGGTGGCACAGTTTTTACTTCATCCTAATCAGGTGTGGGGCTTGTAGTTAATTGTTGCCCTGCTGAAGCATCTGAGCCAAATTTTTCCACTGCTTGATGGCATTGATGCCATTGATGTAATACCTGTACTGGAGCCTGAGATTCAAGATGTAAAGTATGCCTTATCTTTTCCCAATCTTGTAACCTAAGTGTTCAGTGCTTAGGATATCAAGAGGAATGTTTCCCTACCTCATCCACCAGCTTCCTTATGTCTTCCTCAGGCTCTTTCACGCCTGATTTGTGTAACAGGAATCTGAGTTCCTGTACATGTTTCTGCTGGTGCTTAGATAGATTGCAACCCTTACTTACCACTGAGGGGTCCCATAGGATGAAAGTGCACTTAGGGGTCTATTCCAGATGCTGGTAAGTAAGTTGGCTGTTGCTTCCTTGAAAGGGGGGGCTGTCCCAGTTGCTCCATGAGGGGCTGTCCCTGTTCGGGCGCCAGATGTATGACGCCTGGAAAAAGACACAGACATGTCTTGAGCAGAGGTTTGAAGCTGCAGGACACAGCTTGACAAACTCTGAGTTTATTGCTTCTTATATACTTGTTACATACATAGGCTTTACCATTAGATGCTGACATAAAGTTTTCTAGTAACACATTACCTGAGCAAAGACCAAGTAAAGAACAAACAGGAGAAGGAACTAACAAAGGCAGGAAGGATAGGAAGTAACTTAAGCATATTATCTACAGGAAGAGATAGGAAGTAACTTAAGCATATTTAGGTAGGTGAGGCATTAAGTCAAAAGTGGATGACCTTCTGGCTGCTTCATTAGGACAAAGGTATCAAAGGGTTATGAGGTTTGTGGGGGGGGAGCATGGCAGTTTGCTGCGCGTGCATTTTTCCCCACAGCAAAGAGCCACCGTTCTAAAGGTGTGAAGTTTAATACAAATATTGATTTACAACCATACCAGAAATTAGATACTTTAATGTCTGATTCCTATTGTCCACACTGTATATTAAAAATGATTTTTGCAGGATAGTTGCAAAATTACAGTCCATATGCATATTTTAATCACATAGATAGTCCAGATCAAATAGTTACTTACCACATTGGCATTATTGTCTTTCATAAGGAGACACGAGAACATAAGCAACCCCATCCCCAATTGTTCAATGGACAATATTCTGTTGTAATTTTACAATAATGGTAGTGCTAGTACTCATGGTTTTGATTTCTTGTCTAGTCTATCTCAAAGGGCCGATACCAATCTTGCAAGCCTAAAAGAATTTCTCCCCTCTCTTGCCTTTAGAGAGAACTAGAGAAAGTCCCTTTTGAAACATACACCTCCATTCCTTCTATGTGCTGAGATAGCTTTTGTCTGATTGTTATTTTTTTGTCTAACAGCCTTTACATAAGGCCTTGATGTTCTACCAAGTATAGCCAATATATCTGTGGCGTATTTCTTTCTTTTTTTTAAACAAGATTTTATTAAGTTTATATACATAAGGAAAAATAGGAACAATACAGGTATGGTAAAGGGAGGTGGTGGGGGAAGGGGGAAAGGGAAGGGAATAAAGGATTTAGGGTAAAATAAGGATAGGTACAATCACATATTTCAACAAACAAACTACCGTCCGGATCATAATAATGAGTAAATATCATATTCAACCATTTTTACCATAAGCTTAGACTATAACATATTAAAAACAATCAGTAAACAAATATGTTAATCTATTAAGTAAACACTACTAATAAAATCTCAAAAAATCCTAACAATCAAGAATAATAGATAAAAATCAGTAAATCACGAAAAATAATCATATCATCAACATGTTAATTAGGACAGTCCTCAGTCCTCTGTTCTAAAATATTGAATCCTTCAAGTTCTAACATGTCTCTAACTATTGATAAAAATTTTCCCAAGTTATAAAATAAATTGAGTCATCTTTTTCTTTCATCTCTAATGTTAGTCTATCCATTTCTGCACACTCTAAAATTTTAGTAATTATAATCTGGTCAGATGGTAAATTCTCATTTTTCCAAAATTGGGCAAATGCTATCCTTGCAGCTGTTAAAACATGCAAAATCAAATAGTCATTCTCTTTACCATAATTAGGTCTTAATATTCCTAACAAAAACAATTCCGGTTTAAATTCTATCTGTAGTTTCATCATCTTTTCCAACCATCTATGGATCTTAGACCAATAGTTCTTAGTGAAAGGGCATATCCACCAGGCATGGTAATAAGTGCCTGACTGTTGTTTACATTTCCAGCAAATATCCGAAACATTTTTAAACATTTTCGCTCAGCGATATTCTGACTCTGAGTTAAAAATGCCTTCTTTTAAATCAAGTCAGATAGATAACTCAATAGAAATGATTTCATAACAAAAAATATATTTTAATCAGAAAGATTACTTGCATTCATGCTCTGGTTCTGAAAAATACATCTTTTGTCCATTCCTATAGGTAAAAGGATGATGCTCTCTTCCATACCATCTTTATAACGGCACAGGCTCATCAGGTGACATCTGATGGCCCATGCTTCTTTCAGACAAAGACATTCCAATCTGGCTTGTGTCCAGGAAGTCTCCCAATGCCCTTTAGAAACTCCTCCCACTGACCCATCAACAAACCCAGCATTTAACCCAATAACTGCCAGATATTCTAACATACTGATACATGCTCACTAGTTAGGGTTACATAGAGCTATGCGAGGTTTCATAGAGCTATACAGTTCAGAATAAGCGAACTGGTGTCATATGCCATCTATAAAACATCTTATATAAGTTTTCTTTATATGTTACTGCTTTTGTAAGCTTAATATTTTTATCCCAAAGTTTTTGCCAGTCTTCCAGATCTATAGAATGTCCAAAGTTCTTTGCCCATACTATCATTGTTTCTTTTACTTGTTCTTCTTCCATCTTCCAGTTTAAAAGAAATTTATAGAGTTTTCTAATCAAATTCTCATCTGTTTTTAACAAAATTTTATCTAATGGGGTTTGTTCTTTATAAAACCTGTCGATTTTATATCTTTTTCGTATCTTGTTTGAATTTGCAAATAGGACCACCATGTCAAGTCAATACCTTGTTGTTGTAAAGTTTGCCTGTCCTTAAGTTTTCCCTCTTTGTCCAAAATGTCTTTATAACTAACCAGTTTGTCATAGTTAATCAGATTTGGATAAGCAAATGCTTCCATTGTTGAAAGCCACTCAGGTATTTTCATATATATTTTATGTTTAATTTTCTCCCATTCTGAAAGTAGTACGTTTCTTATCGCATGATTTTGAAAGTACTTAGGTGCTTTAGATTTCTCATATCATATAAAAGCATGTCTGTGACATATTTCTTGACTGTTGGTTCCTTTGTTGCTTATAGTCGATTCTAAATGGCCGAAGCTATCCATGACTTCAATAATTTCATGCTAGCAACCTTACCTATTATCATTAGTTTAGTCTTCTTAATATTCACTATGCTGCCTGACTTTCATTATTGGAATTTCCAAGTCATTTGCATTCTCGTCTATCATAATCTTTACCATATTATTGGGTCATAGTAGAAAAATGTTGTCTTCTGAAATCTTCTCCTTTTCAAATATCTTCTGCCTCTTTCCTGCCAATGATTCAAACTGTATTTTAAGCACAGGCAGAAGAATGAGATAACAGAGTTTTGATATGGTAGAATAGATGCTAATATTTTGTCTATAGGTGGAAATAAACTTTTTCAGTTCAGGTCCATGGAATTGTAGAGCTGCCCTATTTTTGAACTCACTTCAAGTCTTCTGATTTGTTGCACTGTTTGGCTCTCTTCTTTTTCTTTCCCCTCACAAATTCTTCTGTTCTTATCAGAAACAACTAATCTCCTCCTCCTCCTCCTCCTCCTCCTCCTCCAACAACAACAACAACAACAACAACAACAACAGCCTTATCATTTGAGCCTGACATCATGGGCTGAGGGAGAGTGACTGACCAAAATCACCCAGCCAGTTTTCATGCTTTAAAATGGGATTAGAACTCACAATCTCCTGATTTCTAACCTGGTGCCTTAGCCACTCAATTAAATTAGTTCTTAATGACATATAAAAATATCATCTTTTTATCAAATGTCCCTGATACTATCAGAATAGGATCAGATTTTGTAATAGAACCTGTAGAGCAGTTTTGAGATTTAGATTGAGTTAGCCAGTTATTTAGATTAATATTGTTCAGGTGAACAGCAATATTACTCAACTTAGTACTGTCCAAACAAGTTAAACTGGTACTCCCAATTATCCACAACTAGTATACCAGCTAGAAGATGATAAGTGCTGAAGGTAGTAGCAAAGAAGCCTAGGATCAGTACTTGAATGGCATAGGGGTACCAGAGCTTAATAAGACTTAGATTGTACCTCACAGCCTCCTGCACTGTTTCCTTCTTTGTTTTCTTTAGTATTATATAAATGGGTGGCTGGCAAGATGTGTATTTCGTTGCAGGAGCTCATTTATTATTTTGGTTTTTAAAATTTTATCTTTATAAATTGTACTTAGTATTTTTAAAAAATTATCTAGCAACAGAGCTGACAAGCATCCCTGCCTTTAAATAACATTCCAAATGAAGGCAGGGCCAGGACAAAAAACTATGTTTAATTACATTTAAATTTAATCAACATTAACACACATTAAATAAATATGGTTTACATATTCTTAGTAAATTCCCTCTGGGTCATTCCATGTCAAGTGGTCTGGGGGTCCCTGCTGCCCAATCGTGTTGGGAACCGGACAGATACCCACACAAGACTTTGTAACCTCGAGGAAGAAACCAAACTACAGGCTTGGGATCGTGAACCAAGAAACCCACCCATGGCTGGTGTTGCACAGCTATTGGGCATGCCCCCTATGGCGATGGGGTTGCTGGTTCAAGTGCCTGAACTGGTAGTGACAATGTCACCATGGACCAACACAATATAATAGCAGTAATGATGTCTATATAAAACAAACAAGATGAAAAAATAATAGAATACATGTGACGTTGCCATAGCAATGTCCTCAACTTTGTCCCCTTTTTTAGGGTTTTATACGTCAGCGATGGAAAAGCAACCCTACTTTTTTAGGGGGTTTGAAACATGCTCTTTCTAATGAGAATGATTTAAAAGAGTTTCCAGAAGGTCCTTTTTTGTAAAAGCAGGCTAAAAATACCTTTTTTTGGTGTTTTTACAAAAAACGTCAACTTTACACTCAATTTGTAAACTATTGGAAAGCAGTAGGAGAATGAAATTTTATATTTCAAAACCTTGTGTTGCTAAATTATTACACACCATGTTTCACATTTACCATACCTTTCCTTCCAGAGATATAAAAAGCCAAACTTTGAACTTTTTTTTGAGCCGCAATATTTTTGGCCAACTTTGCTCCAAATTATCTAGACGGAGATCGCTCATGAGAATGTGTTTATTATTTTGTTTAATAGAGCACAAAAAGTTGTACAAGATGGTCAAGTTTTATTTTTCTCAACAAAATATTGCCGGAGATATTATGTCTCAAAGTTGCTGGAATTTCATAGTCATACTGCAGTATAGGGTCAAACAAATGACTATATCTCCACAAGTATTGCATTGACAAACATAAAACTTTACCAATGTTCATTGGGGACATGTGTGCATGATCACACAAAATTTCATCAAAATCTGTGATGGTCGAGCAGGGCGCTTTTCTGAAATCAGACCACTTGACATGGAATGACCCCTCTGCTGTCATATTTAAAACACAGGCTGTAGGTCAGGTTCTGAAGATTACTCCCAATGATTTTACTAGGGCTGAGTCATGCTGACCTATTGGCAGTACTGATGAGGCATGTACTAAAATTCATTGCAAACAGAACAGGTTGGGGCTGTATAAAGCTTTAGACTTGATTCCAGAAAGATGCTTAGGAGAATGCTCAAGGGGATTGCAAATTAAATTATCCATTGTTGATTGTTCTTGTAAAATGCCACAGGTCCATAGTCAATTAGGTAGTATATAAGTGAAATGAGTAAGTAAACAAACAAATAAAATTTAGCACCTGTCTAACCAGCTTCATCTTTTCTCAGTGTTGCATAGTGATGACACAGTTGCTTCAAAGAGTTACAGACAGGTGCTAGATTTGCTCTCCCCTGTGGTTTAAACTCTTGTTTAGAAAGAAATGCAAATCACTGAATAACTTTGGAACAAAATGGTGAGTTTATCTGGAATATTTCCCCTGATATGCCAGGTTTTTACTTGCATAGCATTCTCTTTTTCTCTTGAAAAAGAAAGGAACATTGCAAGTGCTAATTCCCCCCCCTGCAGTTTATATTGCAATTCATGTTACTATGTATCCCCCTAATACCCAGAGCTGTGCAGTTTCCAATTTGCTCCATAAATGGAAGGCATCTTTTTCTGCATTAGCTGGGCAGAGAAAGGCTTTCCCCTGTAGTGACAGGCAGACACCTGGCTTTAGAGCAATGATAAGGCATCTTGGTTGAGGTGGTAGTGATATTAGCATTTTCCTGTCACATACAAAGTCAGGCTATCAAAAAGGTTTAGAAACAGGAGTAGAGAAACAGTGGAAGCAGAGGACAGTACAAAAATCCTTTTGAATAAAGGGGAAATGTCTGAACTTTTTTTTTTTTTTAACATAAGCTCCATCTGGCTTGTCCTTTAGCACTCTGGGAGATTTATGCTACCTGCTGTATTTTGCTTCAGTCCACACCTCTGTCCTGGGCAAAACAATGTGCAGTCTGTGCAGTGAGCCCCATTCCCTTTGAATCTCACCCCAATGACTTTCTTCATTTCTCATTAAACGTTGGGAGGAAGCCAGCCGGAAGTGGACTCATTTCCAACAGGGATTCAATTGTTTCTTCTCTAGGCACATGGCGCTTCCAGGAATGTGCCTCTCTCAGCTGCTGGTGTTGTTCTGCTCTTCCTGTTTATTTGATGTGGTACTTTTAATTTCTCAAACCCATCTATGCCTTTTGAAAAGAGAGAGAGAGAGAGAGAGAGAGAGAGAGAGAGAGAGAGAGAGAGAGAGAGAGAGAGAGAGAGAGAGAGAGAGAGAGGAAGGGGGCAGGCAGGGAGGAGAAGGGGGGGAAAGGTCACAAATCAGTTCTTTACACTTGAGAAATGGAGTAATAACAGGTGGCCAGATCAGAGGGAGCCAGAGCCTGGAATTTTGGTTGTCATGGAAACATGTCAGCCCGCGGAGAGATGAGCTCTGTCAGCAGTAGGGGGGAAAAGGCAGACGAGGGGAAACTCAATGCCATTTACCCTGTAGGTTCAGATTGTATGTCAGCTGTCCCTCCGAGGGATGAAGGCTGGAAAGATATGAAAATGGGGAAGCCAAATCCTGCCCAGAGATTGGAATCGGTCAAACCGGGCTCCTGCACAATTTAGGCGTCAAACAAAAGCTTTTTGTTTTTCTTTTGCAAGGAAAACACACCAGCCCTATTACTCATTGTGTTGTGTGCCGTTGGGTCTTCGTGCCAACAGAAAAATCTCTGCTGGCAGGTAGGCGAGTCACACCAGAAGCAGATAACCGATTTCATGTTGCGGATGCCATTAGAGTAGAAAATGCTTCCCTGTCTTCATTTGCAAGTTCTGGTGTATAGTTTCTTCATGTCACTGATAGCAGTTTTTTCTGGTTTTCTGGTGAAATGTTACCCAGAGCTTTAAATTCAGAAGAGTGTTATGATGCTCAATGCTAGAGTGTGAGTGTGTGTGTGAGTGAGTGTGTGTGTGTGTTTGTCTAGCCCCAAAACCCACCTTTAAGGAAATCTTATTTTAAAGTCCTGGTAAATATGGAGGACATCTTCAGGAATTAGCACAGCCCAGAGACAGTTTAACATTTATTGTTTGGCATGGGAACAGAAAGGGAAGGGAGAAGACAAATCAGAAAAGAAACTCTTGCCTTTGTCTCTGAACATTTCTAGAAGGTCTCATTTAAAAAAGTGGGGATGGTGGTCCAAAGCCTGTTTTTAAATTAAAAGAATAAAACAAACAGCCGCAGGTGATTTTTGAGTAGCAATTCATAGGCGCTATATAGATTAGTTTGTTTCCTTATCTTGGAAAATATATAGTATTAAAGAGTATTACCAGAAACAATAATCTCTGGCTGCATAGCAGCTTCATTCAACACAATTGAGTGTCAGAAAACTTGTGATCCTTTGCCTTTGACCAGTTTAAATTTTCTGTTGATAAATACGCTGTCCAAATACAAGTAAATTAATAACAATAAAAGACATGTGGAGTTTCTCTCAATTTAAAATATTACTCTTCTACCTACAGCCCAAAAAGGACCAGACGGGGCCATCATTTCCAATAACTACTGTGATTTCTGCCTTGGAGGATCTAATATGAATAAAAAAAGCGGAAGACCAGAGGAGCTTGTCTCATGTTCGGATTGTGGGCGTTCTGGTAGGTGATAACTTATTGCAGCTATCAGTGAGCATTAAGCAACAACAACACTCTTTTCGTATCTGGATGCCTACAGAGATAAAATTAAGACATTTTTGAGTGGATTATGTTTTACAATATATGACAGAATGCACATTTTAAAACTAATGGACGAATACAATAGTGGAAAGTCTTGTAAAAAGACATTTGGTCTCATTTAAATGAAGACAACATTAAAAGAGAATTTTTCTCTTTTCCACATATTATATTTAGTATTCAATAATGTGCCACTCAAATTTTCTACAACCTGGATTATGACCAATACAATTGGTCAGTCCTTCTGTCTTGGTCTCTGTCTCTCTTTGTGTTTCTCTTTCTCATACATGCAAACAAACAAGCACACCTCAGATTATGGAGTAAGGTTGAAGATGACTCTCTAATATTTTTTAGAATGTAACTTTTAGGCAGTTTTTGATTTCTCCATTTAATATTTATGCTTGTATTTATGAGTGTGTGCTTTATATAAATTACTTGCTACATCATAAGTACTTGTTATTCCTTAGAAACTGTGTTTGGATATTTTTATTTATTTATTAGATTTTTATCCCATCTTATTACTTTATGAGTAAGTTGAATGGTTTATTTTAACAAAGAAAGAAGCTGAAGTTTGTAAAAGCATTGACAATTATTTATATGTTTTAAAACCATTTTTAAAAAAAATATTTTAAGGCTTAAATTAAACCCCATATTTTAAAAATGTATAGGTGTAGCCCTCCTGTGACAAGGTTTTTATTTCTTATTTTATTTCTTAAGTTTCCAGTGATGTTATTTATGACAGGATTTTTTGTCTTAAATATGCATATGGATAGGGATAATAAGTGTATGCACTGCATATACACAATATAAAACTGATTTTGTTGTTTCTCCTTCTGAAATTTTTAACCAAAGCTTTTTTTTGAAAAATTATCAGAAATCTTAGTTTGTATTTTTCATACTTATTAAAGGGACAACAAAGAATTGTGTAGCACTTTAAAGAATCAGCTTCATCAAATTAATTCAACCTTAGTCACCCAATCTTTTGAAATGAGTGACCATAATAAATTTAATAAAATGAAAGCTAAATAAACTTATTCTAGGTAAGCAAACTGTGTGTATGTGTCACACATGTATATCTGTGCCTATAACTATAAAAACATGGCTACAGAATGTATGTTTCAAAATAGCAGTCACAAAATGCAAGAAAGAGATTTCTATGTGTTACATGGCCTCTAACACTACTGGACAGGGGAAACCTCACCTTTACCTTATACATATACATGTTTCTTTTTCTTCACCAATATAAATCACACGAAACATTGCCTCTAGCTTCACTGATTTCAGGATTTTGGTTGCCATATTACTTATCTGTTTATTTAACAGCATTTATATCCTGTTGCAATCAATTAAACTCTCAGCAAATTAGAGATTCTACACATAGCTCATTCAGATGGAAAAATAGACAAAACACAACAGTATTGGACACAGGTAATGTCAGATTAATCCTAGAGTGGAAAAAAAAGTCCAAACATTAGTTGTTCCAATTAGCATCATTTCAACGTGATCAATTTTGTAAAGCCATACTTGGACAATGTTACTTTGTTCCCCTAGACCAGGGGTAGGCAACCTCGGCTCTTTTATGACTCATGGACTTCAACTCCCAGAATGCTGACTCAGGAATTCTGGGAGTTGAAGTCATAAAAGAGCCAAGATTGCCTACTCCTGGTCTAGACCTTGAACAGTAGGCCTGTCCTTGAGTAGTGTGAGATTTCCCTCATCTGAAAGAACTATTGGTATATAAAAACAGGTTGCTTATCAGACATAGAAACCAAAGGATAAAAACTTGCAAATTTAAGACTTTGTCAATCCACCAATCAATTTTATTCATGCATATATTTATAAAATAGTATTGCAGGATCTATAATTCCTCAATATGTGATAGTCTTGCATAAAAACGTGGCAAAGAGACATCCTGGTTCTGAGTAAAGATCCTTCTAATCTAGCACTCTACACAATAATAGCCAAACAGATGCAAATGGAAGCCCCAAACTAGGATGTTAGTGTAATAAATCTTTCAAATGTCAATCTTATGACTAATATAATATAGATATATTTTTGGTATTCAATGATATTATGGTACTATACTGTATAAACATAAGTAGTATTTACTAATATAGATGGCTGTCCTACAGTACCAACTGCTATCTAATAGGATAAAAAGATACATATATGCAAAAGGCAAAATTGCAGTGCATGTAAAAAAAAAAAGGCAGAAATTTGTGCTGCTGTAAAAAAAACACCTTGACTTTTTTGATTCCTTGTTATGGACATTCTTGACATGACATCATTCTGAGGATTTTGTGGTTGTTAGAGATAATAGAGTAACTATATGCTGGAAGCCAATGAAAGGGATATGGTACAATCTTTGCTGCAGCTAGCATAAAAAGCAGTGGCAAATAATGTCAAAACTGAAGTGAGTGGTTTTAGTTTCATGTTGATCCTGAAAGTTTTTTAAAAATGGGTTTTGTGCTATGCCACACAAACATATCCCTTTTGTTCCATGGCCAGTTGACTCCAATATTTAGAGGGCTCCTTCTTCTATTTCAGTGTTTCTCAACCTTGACAATTTTAAGGCATGTGGACTTCAACTCCCAGAATTCCACAGCCAGCAATGCTGGCTGTGGAATTCTGGGAGTTGAAGTCCATATGCCTTAAAATTGTCAAGGTTGAGAAACACTGTTCTATTTCTTTATATCTATGGTATATCCATATATATGTGTGATACATGCATTCATCTCAGGAAAGTTCATGAAAGCTTGGATCTTTAAAATACTACAAGGGGTTTTAATTTGCTATACCAGGAAAGCATAGCTTCTCTTTGGATATTTTTCTCAACAATAACTAATAGTGACCATATTCATTGCTTGTGAACTACCAGCCTGAGGCAGAATTTCCAACATGCTTTACTTTTCATGCTTATTTTTATACAAAAATGTTTTTCTTATCTTCTTGTTCTCATATTTGTATACCATCTTCAAAATATGCCATAGAACTGATTTTATATATGGCTTTCTAATGATAGTTTAATGAATATATAAACATATATATATGTATATGTGAGTGTGTTTGTATGTGTGAATACACACACTCTTTTACCAACATTTATTTTCTCTCTATATAGTTATATTGTATGCTTATTAGAACTATTGAGCAACAAGGAATGGGGGAAAGAAATATTTTACACTTTAAGGAATGGATCCTGTAACATAATGTTTCTGATATATATTAGAAATTATTAATTGTATTAGAATTCTTCCCTCTCTCTCCCCCCTCCTGCTTTGAAATGTTTACTTTTTACTTATGCTCATAAGACATTTTTAAAAAGACATTTATTGCAATATGTATTTATTGTTCCAAGTATTTTCTATTTTAATTTGCAAAGAAATCACACCACTTAGGAGAACTGGTACAGAAAGAGAATACAAGGAGGTTATTTTTTAAAAATGGAAAACTTATGAAATGGGTTATTATGCTAAAATAGAGCGGTTGATACCAAATGAAAGACAATCATTGTACCCTGCACTTTTAATGGATACACGATATAAACTTCGGGCTCAAGATAAAGTTACTTATATAATTACAAAAATATTTTCTGTGTGTTTCAAAAGAGAGGAAAACAGGGTTAACCCTTTTGCTGCCTTAGATAGGGGGCATCTGGAGTGGTATAAATATGATTTTTTATAATTTCCTTACTACTCATGTTTTGTTTTTATTGCTTTGCATTATCGTCCTGAATACATGTGTGTATGTGTATGTGTGCATGTATACACAGACATATATACATATATATTTATGACTGAGATGACTCTTTTATCTGACATTTCTAATTATGATTAAAGTAATATTAATGAAATAAATCATGATGCCTGTTACTTAACCCATGTGCTGATATATTCATCATACATGTCAGCTCATTTGGGAAGAGAAAGCAGGAAGGAAGAAGCGGCTGCAGCATATCCCACGGAGGACTTGTTCGGTTCCACCTCGGAAAGCGACACCTCAACTTTTCATGGTTTTGATGAGGATGATTCGGAAGACCCTGTCTCAAACTGGAGCAGCAGCTCCCACTCTGCAAAGAAAAAGGGCAGTTGCTAAAATAACTATAGTACACAAACTCTATGAATGACTTTCTGCCCTTTCTGCTACTTTTATCTCTTACTGTTGTTAACTGCGTTTTTTTTAGAGCCACCCATTTTCACTTTGGGGCGAATACACTGAAGCACAACAAACTAATTTTTTAAAAAAGAAAACTTCTTTGAAATCTTTTTTTTTTGACAAGTTTATTTTCAATATTTCCTTAACAGTGCAAATGTGAAATGTGGATATCCTTTTTTTTAAAGTAAACAATTAAATAGAAGAACGCTAATTTTCTCAGCTTTTAAGATATATATATAGGTATAGATATAGATATATATATTATACAGAGGTACAACACAAAATCGGAAGGATTGGACACCAGCAGGTACCTATCTCAAATAGTGTTTTAAATATTTATTTCTATATTCTATATATTATTAGAAAGACTTTTGAGATTAAGGCAAAAAAGCATGAAATCTATGCGGTAATCTAATTATTTTAAAAAAAGAGAAACAACGATAGTATGAATAGTTCAAGATGAAAAGGAAATCCAAATGTTTGCAAGTGTGAATTTTGCACTGCAAAAAGATTGCATTTATTGTAGCACACTGGATTTTTTTTTCCCTGTTCCCCTTTTGTACTACTGCTATTTTCACCTTTAAGAATATACCAAACACAAGGACGATTGGCAAAATCACAAACACAAGTTTCCGGCCATTTGAACACATTTTTTTTTTTTTTTGGTCTTCATCTATCCAGGCTTGGCATCTTTTTTACCAGAAATTGCTTTTTGGATCCATTTTGTTTGTTCTGTCCTTCACCATTTTAGAAAAGACTTTCTGAGCACATCTGTAGAATATGCCCATTAATTCTATGGATGAAATAAATAATGTGAACCTTGAAAGAAATGAAAAGAAAAAATATACCTCATGTTCCTTATTTTATTTTTTAAAAATAATATTAAAAACCCATTTAGTCTTATTTTTGATATTTTTCTTGAAATAAACCAAAGCAATACTCACTAATTTTCAAAGGGCAGCAGAGAATACCGAAACTGATTTGCTATTCCAGCAACATAAATTTGAACAGCAGGATTAAAAAGGTAAGTTGCAAACTAAGCATGTTTGTTTTTCATGAAATGTTTGTGCTTTGAATTTGTCACAAATAATCACTGTTGCTGGTGAAACTCAAAGTAGCAATACAAATAAGCCAACATATGAGTGAGATATGAAATACCTCTTTATGATATAATCAAATCAGGAAGTGTATAATTAATATTAACATCCATTGTTTTTAAATAGGGAAATGATGTCCACCAATTTGAGAACAATCCAGGATATTGTTTAATTTTAATTATCTGGATAACAAAACTGAAAATCAGTTTCTTGGTTCAGACAGAATGGTAGTTAATGTGAGACTGTCTAGTTTGCAAATTCTGTAAAGAGATTAATAAAGGACTATTTAGATAGGCAGAAGTATTGTTCATAATATCTTAGTTTACTGAGTGATGTTAATCATATTTTACATTAATTAATATTTCATACACAATTGTGGTTAAGATACAAATTTAAAATGAAAATACAATTTAGTTAACTGAATTATGTCCTGTTTTCAATGTATCTATGTATACATTTATGTCTTCGTGTGTGTGTTTGTGTGTGTGTGTGTGTGTGTGTGTGAGTGAGTGTGTGTGTTGATAGGCAAGTAGATTTATCAGTAATTGTGCCATTTCATATTACATAACAAATACATTTGAAAAGCTGGGGAATCAGAACACTATTTAATTCAGCATTCTATATCTTATTTATTTATTTAATTTATATGCTACCCATCTCATTCTGCATAGTGTCTCTAGGTCTTACATTAGTCAAACTGATGCATGCTGAAGGTCATAAGTAGAACATTAATTTAATAGTCCTCTTGTATTTAAATATGGTACTTTTGATTGAGGAAACAGACCTATCAGTAGAAATAGCAATTCATATTTGTTAATTTTATGAATACGTAGTTCCTTTTAAACTCATCTAAATGATATAACTGTTTCTGTTTAATCACTCCTGAATTTCCTCACATTTAGTTTCAGTGGCTTACTTTAAATTCTATTATTAGTAGAAAAACTTCTTGCTCAATACATTTTCTATTCTTTTCTAATTTAAAAACATCTTAGCATTTTAATCTCTCTCCACTCATGATATAGTTTATATTTACAACTAATCATATAATATAAACCTTCTAAATATGCATCTATTTATACCTAAGTCAATGTACTTCTTTGTGCTCCCCCCCCACTTTTAATGATGAATAAGTGGCCATTATATAGCCAAAAGCCTTTTCAATAAAGATTCTGTGGGACGTACTTGATATAAAACATACTCAGGATGCAAATAGAAGAAAATAAGTTTATTTAGACCTATAATTATAAAAAGCAGAACTGCCCAAATACATTTAAATGCACAAGATCTCTTAATGCAACAGCAAAGCAACTAATAATTTGTTAGTCCAAAGAAAATATAACCTTCTTGCTTTCAGAATTTTAGTCAGACAGTCAAGACATTCTCAAGAGTTACTTGATAACAGTAGTTCCAGAAGAAAAGGCTAACAGCAATGGGAAATATAGGCTGTTGTTTGGGGCACATATTCAATAATGAAACAACTTCTATCATAAATTAGATTCCTTATTTCCTTGTTAATTAATAACCATATCTGTCTTTCCATGTAACCTAATTTTATTTAAAATAAGTAATGTGAATATATAATTACATAATTATTATTCATCTTCAGAGCAAAACAAGGTGCTCTAGTCTCCTCTTTGCATTGCCCCAATAGATTTTACCATCAGCTGAAAATAGTACTACTGGGAGTGAAGCCGTTGTAATTTAGGAGCTTGGTCCTAAGTGTTGGAAATGTGGGCTTGGCCTATTTAGGCACTACCCATTATTACACATACTCTGTTTTAGTGCCATGCACCCCCACAATTACAGAGAAAGCAAAATACATTGTTGCAATGGCCTCTGAAATGATAGATAACTCAGTAGATATTAAGTAAAAAGTACCGTAAATGTTTGTTCTCCTACCATCAGACTTTCAGAACAGTTGTCCAGGAGGATAGCAAAGTTACTGATACAATAATTTCTCCTTTCCCCATATAATCTCTGTCTAGGCTTAGGGCCAGTACAAGGAAATGAGTGGTTGTTTGAAAACAATGAGTTTTCAGAGGGACACCTTTTAATAGACCATGAACCCTAATAGCAGATGGATACTAATTTGAGCAGTATGTTGCCTCGTAAAGTTTACAGATTAGATTTGATAAAAATTAGTATCTGAAATCATCTCATATGTAATCCCAAACTCATGAAAATACTTAAATGCAGAATACACACATAATAGCATATTGATTTATTTCACCCTTAACCTCCTCTCCCCCAGCAGACACCCATAGGTATTGTTCATTATTAGTGGTTGCTCAAATTTGCTATTTTTTCAACTTACTGCATGTTTCAGAGATGGAGCAAATCATCCCTGCTAATGCCTGAAGCAGATCAGATAGCCAATAAGCACAGCCTGTGCAAGGGACACCATCTGTGATAAATGCCTTCTGTGCCTGTTGTCAAATTATAATCTGGAAAATTATTTTTATCATTGTTGTGGTCAGAAACAAAAACAAAATTTGTTGTCCAAAAGTTGAATTAATCCTATAATTTGCTTTGTTACTATAACATTCACAGTCTGGCTGTTCTATTATACAGTAAACTGTATGATACACCCTATTCTGTTCTGTGGCTAATGTTGTCATTGATCGTGAAAATACCAAAATCAGGTTTAAAGTGAAAGTTCTCTTTATAAATAAAGATTTACTTGAAGGAAGACAGGATAAAAAGTTTTAGGGAATTCTGTATAGCAGATTATGAATTGTACAGAAGGAAAGTAAAAGTCCTATTTTTTAACATTAGAATTTCAATATTACTTCCCCAATTTTAGGCTTAAAGCAGTTTGTATAACTAAATATTCATGGAATTTTGAACAATATGATAATTTGTAATTGACGTGCATTCTCCAAAACTGTAGTTGCTCTTCAGTAAATTTTTCCAAATTCTAATGATTGAACAGATATATTTGAAAGGACTTTCTTATGGCCACAATTCTTTCATTTGAATGGATTATAGCCAGGGGGGAAAGAGGGCATATTTGTATGATAACCCTACAGTATAGTTGTAATCCCCTATGTAAGGTACAAAACAACTGTCAGCCTCCCCAATAGACCAGATCAGACTGTCTGACTAAATTTTACCAGTCTGATAGCAGAAACCTCCTGCCCTCTCTTTTACAGCCTGAGAAGTTAGGAAGGCTCCTTTCTGAGTTTTTTCTCCGTCCATTATGCAGCTCCGGGCTTCCCCAGGCAGCATCTGTTGCCTGCTCCCAAGGTCATTCCCATATAACATTACAACAGTGAAATTAATCTTCACTAAATTATTATGGTTTATTCACTATATTAAACAAGGGAATCTTCTTTTCAATCTATATCTGTGGCCTTCAAAGAGCTGGCCCATGATTTTAAAGCTGCCACATATTGACAAATCTGAACAATGTGATCTGATTGCAGAACACCATTTTATCTTCATCAGAATCTGGATGATATGAGCACTTGGAGGATCTTTCCCCAAGGTAATAGTATGATGGTACTCAACTCTTAAATAAAAGGAAATGTGCACTTAACAGAAAAAGAAAAAAAACAATCAAACTGAGTAGCACAACATCTCATAAGGTAGGGACAGAACACTCTGTTAACAGTGTTTATATATAAGTATATATAATAATTCAGTGACTAGTGAATGGTCTCGTTGTCTATATATAGTCAATAGAGAATGACAACAGACCATTGAGAACTGACCATGTTTAAATGGCATAAAAAGCTAGTTGCCAGATAGTGGGGAAAGAATGGAATGGTTAGATAAAGGAATCAAATGTATCTCTATTATATATTTTATTGATAGGCACCACTCATTTGTCACAATCACAGATTTCTTATCACCATGCATCTTTCAAAAATCATTTTTAAAATCAGAAACTGAGTAAGAAAATGCACAAATCAAATGCATTCATAATAAGCAGTATAGGGTTGTTTGGCCTGATTTTTAGCAGCAATCTGTTAATTTATAAAAATTCTGAATTTGATTCAGGTATAATATAAACATTCGTGTAATAAATCCTTCTAAAAAATTATCAAGTCCTAAAGAGGTTGGTGACTATGGTGGTACACTTTTGTAAGAATTATCATTGTCGCTATTTTTAGCAGCTCAGAGGCTGAAGTATTGGTATGTCAACTAAATCCTGTAGGAGATGGTTTAGGTGAAGAATAAACTAAAACTTTTTCATTTACTTCTAGCATTAAAACAGGCAGCTATCATTCCCTTATATGGTCTACTATTCTTAGACTTGTCACATAATTCTACTTAGCTTTAAACTACTGTATCATGAATTTACAGTGTCAGTTCTTGTAGTGAAGTCCTGGATTTCATCCATACTTCTAGAAGGGTGATGAGATGTTATATATAGTAGAGAGTACTTGTATCTTTTTAAAAGTTTGGCAGAAGCCAGAATTCCAGCAGATTTTCTTCACCCTGAGTGTTATTGTGACATATGTACTAGCTAAATTCATGTATCTGCACAACTAGTTTAGAGTAATAGGGGTACATTAAATAACACACTGGGGAGGGGGAGATTATCTTAAAACCGAGTGCTGGACCAATGCATTGCCATGATTCTGCTCTTATTAATGTAGGTTCATTGTATTTGCATTGAAAATCTAAAATGTTTCAAGTGTCATGGTCCCTGACTATTATTGCTTTACATGTGTGAAGTAAATACAATTACTAAATCATGGGTTTTTAATCATATACCATAAACGGAGCCACTTGTCTGGAAGAACAGAAGTGAAAAACATAGGGAAAAGATGGTTGAGTTTTTTTTTAAAAAAATATGTTTCGTCTGGAAGCTGGCCCTACTCAGTAATGACAGACTTATATTGTGAATATATTTTATCTTGATTACTCCAGAGCTGTGAGGTTATACCAGTTATTGCTATTTTTTAAAAAGAAAATCTGCTTGCTGTTTGAAATATCTTTGAGTTTTTTTCCTTTCTTTGCTTTTCTTCTGCAGATAACACCCCTGTGCTTACTTGGAATCTGAATCCTTCATGGAATCTATGGAAGAAATCAATCAACTAAGAGTGTTCAAAATGCTCTGATCTTTCTCACATTGCCTGATCCTGTCTCACCTGTGTCTTGTCCCCACACGGGAGTTTGGACTATGGAATGCCTGCTGGCACTTGCTCAGAGAAGTTTTGGGGGTTCCCTAAGCTTGTGCAATACAAAAAAAAAACTTACATTTTTTTTAAAAAAGAAAAATATCTTTAAAGTGTTGTGCGAGTTTGTGTGTGTGTGTATGCGTGTATATCCAGGTCAAACTGGAACTGTTCAGCAGCAGAAATGACTGAAAACAACAAACTAATGGGGAAAAAAACTTGACATAAACTAGAACAAGTTATTTTATTTATTTCAATATTTAAGAGAGAAAAGTAGTGCTGACATTGCACAGTATTTTTGTTTAAAATTGATTTTACTTCAGCATTTAAAGGCTCTTTTTGTGAAGGTGGGACTTTTGCAAAGCGCTTAATGCAAGATAAAGGCTGTTTACTTGCAGGATAATTTTTTTAAGTTGTGAAAATAAAGATAAACGTTGCTCTCTCTTAAACTTTAAATATGCCATTCATAGACCATGCTTGGGTTTTCATTTTTCAAAGTGGATGTGGTAAGTTTAAATTATTCTGGATTATTTTGAATGTCTACTAATGTTTCCTACTTAGTTATGCTAAATTAGACAAAATATTTTGAAAATCAAATGCTGAATTCTGGACAGATGTTTAAACCATAGAATAACAAAAATGTAGACATTAGCAATAATGCTACTGAAGCTAGGTGTTTTTAAGGAAAAGAAATGCTGTTTTCTGTAACATTTTCACCTCATGCTAACAAAACGTGAACAACTTAATATTTAATTACTGGAATAGTATATTTGGAGAAAAGCCTATACCTCTAATAGTATTATATGAAACATTTGAAAGAACATTTGGGGTCATGTAGAATATTAATTTTCTTTTTCTATAAATTATAAAATGGTCACAGACCATAGCTGTTCTCTACTAAAGTTTTTTTTAGGACCAAGGTATGATCCATGGACAATTGGTGCTTATAAAGTTATGTGTCAGAGAGACTTCCTGTTAGAAAGTAACACGGGAATAGGATTGTTCTAATCATTTTGCTTGGAGGTGCATGTAAATAATGGAGCAATAAATGATCCTGGAAGAAGTCTGGATAAAGTTCCCTTCTAAATTAATTATGCCAGATGATGTAAAAAAAATCCATTGTGTGTGTGGACCAGCAATATCTTGGAATTGTATGATGCAGAGCAATTGTATGCGTGCTTGCCTGGAAGCAGGTTTTGCAGAGTTTCAGTGAGACTTATTCCCTAATAGGCATGCATAGAAATGTTTAATCTGGTGTGTAGTTAAATACAGTAATCCTTGGATAAAATCTATTTGCCATAAAATACAGGTAAAAAAACATTATATGCATTTCTAAAACCTCAGTCGCCACTGTATGCATGCACAATTCCTTATATATTTACACATATATGCATCAAATCCTATTAGCCAACTAACAGGCATTCAGGTCTAACAGACCCTCATCCCTCACATTAGACCATTAAATTGAACATTTAATGTCATATATTCTTTTAGGGTATAAATGTGACATCTATTCTCTGAAATTCTGGGAGCAATTGTCAGTTTGCTGCTGCACCATCACTATGTAATTCTTTTAGCCTTTTTCAGGAGTCCAGGAATATGAATCCACAATTAAGTAAATTAAAGTTGCATGGCATTGGTGCTATAAATTTTGCACATCATGTTGTCTCTCAGGGGGCTGGATATTAGGGCAATGCAGAATCTAGCCCAGAAGAAGCACTATATACATTCTAGTCATGGAATCCAATATGAGAAGTTAATGTCCCAGGATATTGCACACTAAAAATAATGAAATTCCTGTTAGGATCAATAGGAGATGAAAAAGACTCCTAAAATTACATCAATTACAACTCATAAATTACAATTATGCTGCCATTTTATATAAATATTCCATTAGATAAAAAGCTTGCATCCATACTGAAGAGCTTTTGTGTTCACATACAATTGATTTCCAAGACATATCCTGTACACTTTTCTGTAAATATTTATTTGTCCATCTTTTTTAAAAGAAAAACTTGTGAAATTGCAATTGCTGTATATAATTTTTGAAGGTCCTCATTGTTTACAATGCTGTCCTCCAGTCTGCAAATAAAACTTCCTTCTCTAATTATTTTTGGTTTTTTTCCAATTAATAAATGATTACTTGGTTGCTTAAATGCTTTTTATCAAAGTATTGTTTAAATTTTCCCAATTGCTTTCATTTTGGAGCAAAAGAGAACAGGATATACAAAAACAGCTGATTAACAGCACTCTTCTGTTCATGTAACCCATTCCTTTGCCCATTGAGCAGCAAATTGGTCTTATTGGTCTAAATAATCTCTTTCAACTTGTATGATTCCACTGCCTAATCTAATCATCTTCTCCGGGAGTTATACTTGTCATTGACTGGGTCTGATTGAGTTGGAGTCCAACATCAAAAGGAGAATAACAAGTTTCACATGCCTGGTCTTGCATAACCCAAAGCCTTTCCCAGCTCTGCTACTTCCAGTTCTAGGAATGTCATGTTATCTGAACTTTTGAAATTTGCAATCTTAATATTACTGAACCCAACTTTCAGGGAGACTGAAATGGTTTCTACAAACTGTAGGGTAAGAAAAGAAGACTTAAGGACTTTTTAAATTGGCTTTTTTATATAGAAGAAAAATAGCTTTTCTGGAGCCCTGACCTGGATTAAACCCTGATATAATCCAGAAGACACAATTATTTTTTTTACAGAAAAACTAGAAAATGCAAGCATCATAAGCTAAGGAGTCATTTGGCCATATGGAAATTAGCCATAGAAGCAAAAATGAGTTCTCTCAGACTCACATTGGCTAGCACTGAGTTTTAGAAACAAAGTAAAAATAGATTTTGTAAGCTTGTTCTTTAAATTACATAATGTGTAATTTAAGTCTCATTTATTTATCTATAAAATTTATATAGACTTGACACTATGCAGGAGAAGTATAATAATTTAAGTGTACCCAGAGAAATATAAAATTTGGAGCACACTACATTGGGGAAATCTGCAGAAAAGATCATGTGTGCATGCCAGTTCAATGGTGTTTTGATCAAGATTTTAAGCAGCATGGTTACAAATATGTCTATAATATGTTAAGCAAGATTAGTCTACACAAGCTAGAAATTAACTCTTGGTGCATGCAAAATATTGCCTTCTGAAGGAAGTATGTTTAAGATCAGAAAGCCAGAGATATTCATTCACTGCTATACTACGAAGCCCCATTGCTTGGGTAAATTCCCTTTCTGTTCTTCAAGAGGGTAATGCTTTCTGTGTTGAAAGCTGAAACCAAACAAACCATAAGAGGAGCCCTGGTAGTGCAGCAGTTAGAAGTCAGTACTGCAGGCTAACTCTGCCCACAGCCAGGACTTTGATCCTGACCGGCTCAAGGTTGGCTTAGCCTTCCATCCTTCCATAGTAAAATGAGGATCCAGATTATTGGAGACAATATGCTGACATTTGTAGACTGCTCAGACACTGCTGTAAAGCACTACGAAGTAGTATATAAGTCTAAGTGCTATTGCTATGAATGCAATATAGCCTGTTTTGTCAGATTAGTCATTATGGTTTGTAAACTCTACTTTATGGCAGTTCTTCCTAATTTGGATGCTTTCCTGATGTTTGGATACAAATTCTGAGAATTCTTCTGCTAGCGTTGATGTTGCTAAAACCTGTGGAAATTTGGGTCTATTTTTAGAGTGTATGGTTTATGGCCTAGCATTGTAACTGAACGATGGTGTAGCTTATTCAGCCAACCATGCTTAAGTCTGACTGAACTGATTGAATCAGGATCCAACACTACATTCCATTGTGTATTATAGAAAGACTGCAATACAAGTTTAGATTTCTCAGACTGTAATTTCTCGATTCTGAAAGCTATTCACATATTTTACTTCAAATATACCAGCATGATATATTTTAGAAAAGTTAGAAAGAAAGGTATAATAAAAGTGAGGTATGATACCGGTATGCAACAAGATAAAGCTGTTTCAAAAGAGGGGTCATTAAGTGTTTCAATAATCTTTCAGTTTCAAAAAGTTATTGGGGTAGGTATAGGTGAGACCGTCATTACAAAGCAGTATTTCTCAATCTCAGCAACTTTAAGGTCTGTGGTCTTCAATTCCCAGAATTCTGAGAGTCAAAGTCCATACATCTTAAAATTGCTGAGGTTGATAAACACTGTCATCAAAGATACATCTGAATTTTTTCCCATTTCCCAGTAAGAGATGGCACTGCAGTGTAGAGGCATAGATTCATTTATTTTAAGTATGAATTTACACTCTTTTATATGCTAAGCAGTATCACAAGTCATGCAGTCACAATACTATTTGTGTTAAGAGAAACAAGGTCAAAAAATGGCATTGTATTAGAACTTGTGTGTTTATGGGAAATGTTAAGGTGGGGTTTTTTTTTTAATCCAGTCAGACATTCTGCATTTTTGCATCCATACCCTTGTCTGTTTTGTTTTGTTTTTTTGCTTGGTTGCACATTTTCAAAAGGTTAGTGAGCTTGTCAGTTAACTGAATGCTTTGTGGCACGTGAACCTGTCTGGGTGGAAAGCCTGTGGCAAACCAATCATAAATTTCTGAGCCCTACAGAAATTTTCTTCTAGGATAAACTTGGTTGAAGATGTCATGAAAACAAAAATGGGTGCAGATATAGTATCTATAACTTTTGGGTTATAGCTAGTCATTCTGCCTAGTCATTTTATTTTCAGTTTCAAGTCTGTTCTATTATTTTTTTTGCTTGAGAAGTAAACATCTAAATGCCCATGTGTAGAGATATAATATCTAATGACCGCTTTTACCAACATCTTTTCATTTTCCATTACTGATATTATAAAGAAGAGATTATTTTATTTTTAAGAACACTTCACACTATTACTTTAGATTCCAGCTCTTCAGATAAATATTCCTACCATTCATTCCCCTGTATTGCAGATTGGTAGAATATGCAAAGACAGATTTCCTTCCTGTTAGCTACTTTTGGCAATGGGTCATTATAACCCATAGTGTTTGTTTTTTATGGTGTGCTTCTCTGGAGGTTGCAGTGACCTACTTTGCTCCCAAATTGTGTCAGGCTGATGCATGAATACAATTCTTTCTCAGAAGTCTTCAGGAACAAAGAGCAAGTAGCTTGCCTGGCAGCTACCGTAGTAGTTTCAGGGCCAAAAAGGTGAAGAAGAGCATTAGCTATTTATCCTAATGAGGAGGCTGTAAGCAGCCCCCTGCTAGTTTTCAGGTTAAGACTTTTGTCTATAATACTGTGTTCCTGGATCTAGGGTGGGTGGGTCAGAGTTTATCCTTTTTAATGGAAAGCTCAGAGGCCCTCATTTATATTGATAAAGGTGTTTCCTTGTCAGGAGCTCAAATGTTGGAACGTGGAGGAAGTGATGCCTTAATCCTTAAGCTGAACAGGCAGTGAATCTGTGTGCAGTCTGATGATACATTCTAGGTCAGGGGTAGGTAACCTTGGCTCTTTTATGACTTGTGGACTTCAGGAATTCTGGGAGTTAAAGTCCACGAGTCATAAAAGAGCCAAGGTTGCCTACCCCTGTTCTAGGTTATAAAAGGTTCTATTGGGACATGGTATGCAAGGTTTTTTTTTTAAAAAAATATTTTTATTTGTAAATTCACCTTTTTTTTGTCTTCATTGATTTGTTTACCTCTTTTATGTTCTGTCCTAGTAACTGGCAGAAAAAAATGAAGATTTTTATTCTGGGAATGTTCCTGGTCCTGCACTGCCCACCCAACGCATGTCAGATAGACAAACAGGGCATAACTACCGGTAGTTTTGCTGTTTCACTATTCTGTCACATAGACCTTGTTTCAGTTGCAGGGATTGTGTAGTGCTTCAGCAGTGATCTCTGAAAGACATTTTGGACTCTATGGGAGTGTAAACTTTGTGCCTGTCTGCAATTCAAAGCAGCTACCTCTTTACCCCGGATCAATGTTTTAAAGCAGTATTTCTCAACTCAGCAACTTTAAAGTATCTGGATTCCAACTCCCAGAATTCATCATCTGACTGGGGAATTCTGAGAATTGAAGTCCACATGTCCTAAAGATGCTGAGATTGAGAAAAGCATACTTGGCATATTCTTGCCTTGTTCATACCCCCTAGTTTGAAGTATATTTTGGAGATCAAATCTAAATATTGCACAGCATTAACATTTAATAGCCAGAAAATATTCAGGGTATCATTAGGAAAGAAAAAAAAAGGGAGGTGGGGGTGAGTGGAATAACATACATTATACATTTATAAATTTATATTATAAATTTATATTATAAATGTCACATAATTGAGAGAAGAGTATGGCTAACTCTCTAAAATTTAGAACAAGAGCTCTTCTTGTAGAAGGGTCCTCTAAAAACCAGTCTTATATAAATCATGTACCAAATGTTACCATTTGCCATAAAAATATTTCACTGCCAGAAAAGATTGAGAAGGAGAGAAAGATTAGCAGTTTCCCCCTCAAAAAGAAAATGTTTCCATGCAACCCATAAAAAAATGATCATTACAGTAAATGCATCACATAATCTTGCTGCCTGTGCAAGATTAAAAAAAAAAGAAAGAAAAGAAAAGAAATCCCTTTGACTGGTGACTGGTGACTGACCAATCCCAACCGTTTCCAGGCAAAAAAAGCTTTTATTTTATGTAGTATGTAATTCAGAACTTGACCTAGATTCAGTTTCACTTGCACTATTGGAACTAACAACAGGGAGTGCAGCATGCATACTGGATCTGGAATTGGAACTGCTTATGTGGCATCCTTTTCACAAAGGATGACCCAAAATTAGCTCACTGGATGGTGATACAAATCTGGGACCCATATTGAAATTGTCAAGCTTTCTGCCATAGGATTGTTTGGGTCAGGAAAGGTGTATTCCAAATAGCTGATCCTTTGAGAGAGACTGCTGCTGTGGTGAGCTATGAGACAGCTCTCTTTGCTCTAGTGTACATTTCTGGTGTGATGTGCTCTGCCTTTCCACACTAAATCTTTTTGTCCCTGGATCTTTCCTTAACAGTCATTAACATCTCCCTGAGCTTGACCTATTTGAAAACTAAGCAGGAGCAGCATTAAAAAGTATGTGAATAGGAAACCTAGGCTAGACTGGGAAGACTAAGCAAAACATCCTGGAAGAAGACAAGAACAAATGACTTCGTACTCTTGTCAAGATGAGTGTATGGATGTGTCTGCAAAGCCACCAGAAGCTTAGCTGGACTTAAAGGAGGCTTGACTTTGCTTGACTAGAAATGAAATATACCTGTAACACCAGGACTTCAGCAGAATACCCATTCATTCCTCCATTTTATGATATTGTATAGTATTTATAGCTCTGTAAATTGTATTCAATTATTCAGGCCAATCCATAATTTTCAAAGACCAACTAGAGCACTGGTGTCAAACTTGCCGCATCATGTGACATGTTGCAATATATCACAACTTTTTTTTTTATTGCTGGAGCTGGGGTGGGCACGGCCTTTGCATGATGCAACCAGCCCGCAGGCCGGCAGTTTGATACCCCTGAACTAGAGTTAAAATCGCAAATACAAACTAATACCATCTAATAGTACTTTATACTTCTAAAAGCCTTTAAAAATAAAGTAATTAGTTTGTGTGGGATCCCTTCAGATACCAAATGACATGCCCTCTTGATATGTAATCAGATTATATTGATGTTCAGAGTAGTGAAGAAGGTAGAACTGTGGTGATGTTGAAGAAAAAATTGTAATGTAGGGTGAAGTCTGTAGTGAGGTAAGTATTTGATTTCTAAGTTTTATGGTAGAATGGTACATAACTAGATACATATGAAACAACTTTCTTATTTAATATAAATGGATTAGCTTAAACGTAGATGCTAACAAGCCTTTGAAAAGTCTGTTCTTTTTTTCCTTCAGATATGTAATATCCTTTCCCCTCTTCATAGTGAGCCAGCAGATGGGATTTAAATGCTACACCATGGGATAGGTATTTTACAAAGACTGGTTGTGAGCAGTCCTCACAGGATCAAGTTGGTGGTGAGTGCTGGCAGGAACAGGTCCAAAACTGTCTATTGATCTTCCTAATATAATCAGGAGCATCTAGTATTGCAATAGCTCTGCTTTTTCCTCTGCTGCTGTGATAATGATGAGGGAATCATCTTCTTGTAAAGTGCTTAGTTCCTGGCTTCTGATGTAGGCCTCTTATAAGTAGCATTTTGCACATAGAATGCTCAAATCAGCAGGAATTGGATTTAAGGAAAGAGCTTTGCTCAGTTCTTCCTTTTGCTCTGTCCTGAAAATCTTTGGGACACATTCTGGACTTGAAATTGTTTTAGCGGAGCTTCAGTACAAGGCAGGGGTTTATGGAAATGATTTCCCTCTTTCTGCAATGGAAAGTCTCCATTGGATTAAGGAGCACCTTTTAACTGCAGGTGACAATTGAATATCCAAGCTAATGTCTTCTGTTCATATGTGGTGGATTATATCAATAATGCAACATGATAGTCTAAATTTCCATAACCCTCCTAAGGACTAATCTTTCAGACACAGCAGTAGTATCAGATAAAGCTGCATTTTTTTTAAAGGAGAACTGCAAAGAAATGAATGGAAAAACAGTGAGCTCCTCATAAACATATGACTTGGTTATATTAAAAAAATGTTTTCAGGATGGTACATCTAATGATCTGTGAACTAGTTATGCCAATCACTTATATATTGAATAAAAATTTAATTTTTAGCCAGAATTTTTTTATCAAATAGAAAGCTTCATATATCAATGGAAACTATTATAAGTTAACCCATTGCTTGAAAAATTCTTAAGGAGATTAAATATCTTAGCAATTGCCATCTTATATGTCATAATCCTAAAAACGGGAGCTGTACTATCAACAACAACTATCAAGAGCCAAAAAATAAACTTTATGTAACTGGTCAGTCTAAGGCATCAATGTAGAGTAAGCAGATGTTAAAACAAAACTATGTATGGACATTTAATAGGATGTGACATTCATTGGCTTTCATACAGAACAGTAAAATAATTCCACAAATTCCCCTTAACAGCATAACATATTTAATAGCTTTTCCCCCCCAAAATGCTTGTTCTTTCTGTACACAGATTACTTTTATTGTTAAAGTTAAAAGGTACACTAGTGATAGAGAAACTAGCAAACTACTCCCTTACTGCTTTCCAATATAGGTATATGTAGAGACATGTCCCTGATGTCATCAAGAATCAAACTCAACTATAGAGAGATTTACTATTTCCACTGTTATTTAGTTAGAGGAGAACTGATACTCTGGATCTATCTACTGTATGCCACTGCTGGTTATGTTGGCTGGGAATTATGGGAGTTGATAAGAAGAACCACAGAGTGGAACTTCAAATTCTTGTTCTTAGAGTGCCTTATTGTTACAGGGTATTTGCCACTGGAAATGGAAATAGGGAGCATATGGCTAAAGAGAATAATATTTTGGTGGAAAGTGATCCTGGGGATTGCCCTTTATCCAATCCTGGCCAGTAACAGGGTTTATATGCTTTATATTGAAAACACACATAAAAAGGACTATGTCTATATTTGCTAACAAACTATGCCTATAGTGTTGTGAATGCTATCTGATCAGTTTAGATTTCATTGTACTGTGGAAATTGGGTTAATTGATTAAGCCAAAATTAAAGTAAACACAGCTAAATGTGTTAGCTATCTACAGCTGAGAGAAACTACTGATTTTTCACATAAAGGCAGCTTCAAAGCAAAGGGGATTTCTTTTCCCCAAGAAACAAATCTGTGAGATAATCTTGGTGGTCTAAGCCAGGGCTTTTCAACCAATGGTATGGGTGCCACCTGTGGTACACTGGCACCTGTCAGGTGGTACGCGACCATCCTAGAAAAGTGGTAGCGGGGGAGGGGAATGAGCTGAACCGGTGGCAGCACCGCACAAGCCTGAGCGAGAGATGGCTGGAGCTGCAGGGCTGTCAGGGCTCAGCGGAAGCGCCACGATCAGCGCCAGGCTTCAGCTGGAGCTTGGCGCTGATCCTGGTGCTTCTGTTGAGCCCTGAAAAAGCACCGATCAGCTGGAATGTTGCAGCATCTCCAGGGTCTTGTGATTTACATTCAGATGCTTGGCAACTGATTCATATTTATGACGGTCACAGTGTCCCAGGGTCATGTGAAGTGACCAAAACCTGCTGCAACCACCCAGCAGACGGGGGGAATAAAAACCAAACACCCCCCACCCCACCCCCACTGCCAATCCTCAACAGAAATGCTCACAACAATGGAAACCTCGAACAGGAGGAAGAGCGCTGCCCGGTGGGCAGGCAGGCATCTTGCTCGGCTGTGACATGGGGGGCACTTTTTTCAGTGCCATTGTAACTTCGAACAGTCACTAAGTGAACTGTTGTAAGTCGAGGGCTACCTGTACTTCATCAGATTTTTCCTTTTTTTTTTTTGGTCATCAAGTTTTTGACACCTTGCTAGGCGACTGGTGGTACTTTGATACTGCCATATCCTAAAAGTGGTACAATGGGTGAAAAGATTGAAAAGCCCTGGTCTAAGTGATTAAGATTGGCCCAAAATCACTCAAGAGAGCTTCTGTGGTTTCAAAATGTCAGTCATTTGAGATTTAGCAAATCAGGAAACAGACCCTTTAAGATGACTAAAACCATCTCAGAATAATTTATTCAAGATCATCTCTGTGGCTTCCAGTACCAGGAGACTAGAACCTCATTATTTCCAAACACTAAATCACTTCACCATGTTCAAACTCTTGTGTTTTATTTCTTAGATTAGAAAGGTTAGTAGCTGTTTGCTAGCTAGTTAGCAGAAAATTATAGCCAGAAAGGATTTCTTTGAGTTAACAAATATTGTTTTCCAGCTAACAATTCAAAACTATTTAATTTTTAGTCATGTCACTTTAATTACATCAATCCACATTCCATGATCTCATAATCCCTAGCATGACTTATTTATTGGATTACTATCTCATCTTTTTGCCAGGAGCAAAAGGTGGTATTGCTAACTCTCTCCCTTCCAATTTATTTCTACAACCACCATCTTCTGGAGTGGGAATTGAACTCCACAAGTCTTAAAGTTGCCAAGGTTGAGAACTCCTGGATTAGATACATTTGTTGATATAGAAATGGGTAGTTTATACTACTATGTAAAGTAAAAAGTTGAGGTTTGATGTTACTATCTTATTTTACTGCATCAAAGGGAGTCAGGAGTCAACGCCTTTTCTTTCTTTTTCTCTTCTTTTCTGGACTCAGAGCCCTTTTGGGAAATTACACAGGGATATCCAATGATGGCAGTGGTCCTAAATTTCACACAACTATGAAACTATGAACAATGCCTGATTATCTTTTAGCGCTTGCCACACCATACTGCCTTCTGCATTTTCATCTTGTAATGAATTTTATGCACTCATGTAGATTTATTTTTTTTTTGCAAAAGAAAGGGGGATCCCTGAGTACCATAAGCAAACATGCAATGAATTGTAGGCAGTTCCCCTGATGGAGCACTGCATTTGTGCCAGTCAAAAATTGACATACACTGGGGCAAAAATCTACACCTGGTGTTCAATATTTAGAACAATCTAAGGCATGGGTGTCAAACTCGCCACGTCATGTGACGTGTCACGACATATCACAACTCTTTTTGCATTGCCGGCAATGGGGTGGGCGCGGCTTCAGTATGATGAAACCAGCCCACGGGCCAGCAGTTTGACACCCCTGGCACGGAGAGCAAGAAAGGAGGAGCTTCAAGAATTCAAACAAATTCTTAAAACAACATGCAGTGAAGAGTGACAATGACCATGTGAGTTTGGCAATGTATTTTTGCCGTTTACATATTATAAGCCAATTAGTGATTAAAGTGCTAGAATAAGACTGGAGAAACATTTGTTCTTTCCGAATTCTGGGAATTGAAGTCCACAAGTCTTAAAGTTGCCAAGGTTGAGAACTCCTGATCTAATCGGTAAAACCCAAAATTAAAGTTTCATTTTTTTCCACCTCAAGCACAAAGTCCAGAAGCAGTTTCCAAGTAGAAACAAAAATACTTTAGTCCATTAAGCCATCTCTGCTAACCCATCAACATTTGCAGCCATTTGTCCATTGTGGGGATAGAAGTGTCCTTCCATTTTTATGCAAAAAGTAATCTTGCTGCCATCAACATATACAACATTAAAGTTCCAATTTTTTCCCCAAGTCTTTTCCCATTAAACTCAAAAGAAAAGTTTCTGGTTTTATCTTTCTATTCACTTAAGAATCTTCTGTATTAAAATATGAATCCTACTCCAATATTTCTTTGCTTTATCACATCTCCACCACAAATGATAAAAAGTCCCTTCTTTACCTTTGCATTTCCAACATTCATTTGAGGTACTTTTATACATTCTTGATAACTTATCTGGTGTTAAATACCAATGATATATCATCTTATAAAAAAATTCTTTCAAATTGTAATTTAGTGTGAATGTTAAATCTTTCGTCCACATATTCTCCCATTGTTCAAGCTTTATATTATAGTCAAAGTTCCTTGCTCACTGAATCATACAATGTTTTTACACATTCACTTTCCAAATTCACATTCAATAACGTTTTACAAACCTTAGCAATAATATGTTCATCACTACCATGCAGTGGATTTTCAATTCGTTTTTAACAAAGTCAAACCCATAACTCTTTTTGTCTAATTTAAATCTTCCTTTCAATTTTAAATGCGTAAACCAATGCCAGACCTGTTCTTCTGCTTCTGGCTCTTCCTTAGGTTTGAGGATAGGATCACCAAGATTAAATGATATTATTTTACTATAGGTCCACCAGTCCGGCTTCGCCACCATTTTTTTTTTCTGAAAAAAAGCTTCCCGAGGGGATACCCAAAGAGGCATCTTCATAGAAATCCTTGTTTTATATTTATTCCAGACTCTTAGAATGGCATATCTCACAAAGTGGTTGTTAAAATCAACATTTACTTTCCTGCTTTCCCTTCTTTTTTGCACTCTTCCCTTCCCCTTCCCCTCCCTTACCTTTCCCACTATTTGTTTTTGTATTTTTTTTATACTATAAACAAATATGAAAAGAGCAATGAAAAGGGCTATGCATCAAGGTATGGGTGAAAAAGGACTTCAACCTCTCAATTATAAGTGCAACAATTCTGACTAACAGCAGTTTTGGGAATGGGCGATTTGGAGCAGGATTACAGTATGGAGATTTATGTCCTCTGGGTCTGAGGCCACTGCTCGGATGCCCGGGTTTTTTTTTTTTTCCTTTTGCAATTGTTTTTAGAAGAAAAACAAATAGCAGAAAATATAAATAATGGATTTTTCTACTTCAGGTTCTTTCTGGCTTGCAGATCTTCCGCTTTTCTATAAACCCTTTCTCTAAGCTATGTGATCAGAAGAACTGTTTCCTTGTTGTTTTTCTGTTATAAAGAAAGGGTGCTGAACTTACCTTATGTTTGCTTGTTTGTATCACCCCTCTTCCAGAACTCCCCATTGCTGGTCCCGCTATAGTAGTCTTGCTGTTTGGCAAAACCATCCACATGCATGTAGGGAAGGTCTAGAGCAGGGGTAGTCAACCTTGGTTCTTTTATGACTCGTGGACTTCAACTCCCAGAATTCCTGTGCTTAGCTTAGCTGGCTCAGGAATTCTGGGAGTTGAAGTCCATGAGTCATAAAAGAGCCAAGGTTGACTACCCTGCTCTAGAATCTCAGCAGTAGTTGTCCTTCCCCTATTGCTAGCTCTCCTACTTCTCTTCCTTTTATAAATTGTTTTGGATTGGTGGGGGGATTTTTTTTTGGTTGATCCTGAAAGCTTAGTTGTGCAGTTCGATTTCTGTGCAGGCTAACCTTAGTAGTGCAGAGCTCTTAAAAATATAAGTTTGCCCTTTGTCCTTCTGATGTATGAATTTGTACTGTAGTTATGTTTCAACCAGTTCAAATAAATCTTCAATAAAAAAAAACCTCTCCCTCCAAATCCTTCATTTATAAAGGAAGAGGAAAAGCCTATTGTTTCTACCTTCAACTCGGTTATCTTGGTGTTTTTTTTAATTAAAAGGAAAACAACCACAAAGTTTTTAAGAGCTCTGAATAAAATTGCTTTGCCAATGGGGCAGTGGGAAGGAATGACTTATTTTTCTTGTGCCCGGCAGCAAAAGGGTTAATGCTTGCTTTCCTCTTTGATATCCATTAGTTTGGAACCCATGTTGTGATTGGTCCATGTCCATGTCTGTTTTGTTCCTGAACTGTATGACTTTGATTCAAAGAATCATTCAAAATACAGCCTACTAAGCAGAGGTGTTTCCTATTCCTCCAGGTCACCCAACGTGCTTGCAGTTCACAGCAAATATGACAGAGGCTGTCAAAACCTATCAGTGGCAATGCATCGAATGCAAATCCTGTAGCCTCTGTGGGACTTCTGAGAATGATGTAAGCTTGTCTTTGTTATCAATATCTAAATTAACCATTTGTAATAATGAGTTGCAAACTAATGTACAGGATCTCCAGGGTTCGTTCACTGAGCTCAAGACATATAAGCAGCAGAAAGGAGCCTTCTACATGCACAGTCAGTTATACTTGCCCATCTTTTTTTCTTCTGTCCCCTTCAAAATTGCTTCCTAGTTCTCACTTTGGATTACTTAAGGGTACAAAATGGTAACCTGTCTGTTTTGTGGTAATACATAGTCCGGTTCATGTAGACTGAATCTTAGCAGCTAAGAAAACAATTCATCTTTTAAGAGCAATACTTCCTCTCATATCAAATGATATGACTCAAAGGCCTTTATTAGATATTATTTGCCCTAGTCATGCCAATTTTAGTACAGAGTTTGCAATGAGCTGAACAAATCCGAAGAGGTGCTGTTTCATCAGTATATCATGAGGAAAAGTCTCAATCCTATTCAGAGGTTGTCTCTTTTAAAATCTTGCAAATGCCTATCTAATGGGAATTGCATCCAGTCAGTTCTGGAGCTTAAGGTTGTGATGGATGTCAATCAATGGTAGGCTATTATAAAATGATGGTGACTTTTACTCTAGAGTGTATTGGATTTGAACAGTGATGACCCATAGAATCTAAAGTAAAAGAAAGGACCTTTAGAGAAACTATGCAATTTTGATACATTATCTAAAAGAAACATTTCCTAATTGACACGTACATGTAGTTCTGGGTGTCCTATGAAGCAATAAGCATATGAAGAGATTGGAAGAAATAATCTCTCAGCATGGAGTGAGATATCATCAATATGCCAGTGATATCCAGTTGTATATCTTTACTTTGGGTTGAATAGCAAATGCTGCAGAGGTCCCTGGAGGCAGTCTGAATCTAGATGGGAAAACTAGGATCTGGCCTAATCCCAACAAGATGGAGTGACTGTGGATTCCAGATATAGTCCATCATTATTTCTAGAAGAGGTTGCACTCTCCCAGACAGAGTTGATGTGCAATTTAAAAGTCCCAGCAAACTCTACAACAATGGTCAAAATGGCCTTCGCATAATTATATATGTGTGCCAGCCATGATACTTCATGGAACAGGAAGCTTGCTTTATTCAGAGCACCTCTTGAAGAGCATTTGGAAGTTGGTTCTACGAGCAGAAGCCTGTGCAGTTACAGTATGTGCAAACCAAAGTTTGCTCATATAAAAATACCATTACGGAAGCTGTATTAGCTGCCAGTTAGTTGAGGTGCAATTCAAGGTAATAGTTGTCAACTGTAAAACACTGTGTGACTCAGGATTTGAGTTGAATCTGCCCATCTGGTGAGATCAGAGAGGGAAAACTCTCCATCAAGGGAATGTCATTTGCTATTACTTCTTCTGGATGGGCCAGAGTATTCCTTCTTTGGAATAGCCTCCCCTTGGATATTTGTCCCACCCACTTCTTATTCTGACTTGTTCAGAAAAATGTATCTCTTCTAGAAGGCATTTGAGAACGATAAGGAAGATCTTAACATCCCCATGGCACAGGAATATTCTGTAACATTTCCTCCCTAATTCCTACTTGCACTGTTGTTGGCCACTCAGATTCAGATTAACCTCTCTAAATGAGTTTTTTTTTCCCTATTTCAAATGCATATTGCAATGTGCACGTTAGTTAGATTGCAAGAACATGGCAATGTAGGACAAAATGAGTGTTTGTAGGAAGTAGTTTCTTTATCCATAGTTACTGATGCGGAATAGGACAACTCACCACAGTCAACTGGCCACAGCCAACTGGTCATGGTCAATTCACCATGGCCAACTTGCTATGGCCAAATAAAAATGATTTTAATTTTTGTCATTCACATTTGATTTTGTCTCTTCTTTGGCATCCTTTCTTTCACAATTCTGTTTCACTATGTCTTCAATATTAGTGTAACTCTTATCCTGCGGCAAGTAGTTCCACAGTGAGTTGGCCATGGCGAGTTGTTGTAGACCCTTACTGATGTGCTCTTTGGTTCCTTATCATTACACATTATCTTTTAGTACAACAATGGGCAGGATTACATATTTTTAGCTAGGTTGAATAATGGCTATGTTTTTTTTCTTTTTTTTTCAACAATTCTGGATCAGGACCAGTTGCTCTTCTGTGATGACTGTGACCGTGGTTACCATATGTATTGCTTAAATCCACCAGTCTCTGAACCCCCAGAAGGTATGGCTGCTTGGAGTATCTCTACCAATCATTTTTAGGATAAGCTTAAGCTAGCACATTAGAAACAATAGCAGAATCAATATCATTTAAATATTCATGTACGTGTTTTGGCAGCATTGTTCCTTTCACATAATGCTGAAGCAGGTTTTTTGAAAGCCACAGGAAAGGCATAGGGAAATTGTCCCATGTAGAATTTGTCTTCCTATATCATACTTCCTATATGAAATTATAGTCAAGGTAGCTGAGACAATGCAAATCATGGCAAAAAAAGCTGCTTAAAGCAGTTCCTGCTTTTTTCCAATGATTCTGTCTTGTTCATTTCATAGCAACAAATCTAAGGATCTCCTTAGGTCACATTTAGCTATAGTTTCCATCCAGATATTGAAATGATCAATACTGAATGATCAATGTTAATGCTGAAATACCAGTAGCGAACAAAACAATAATAAGCTAATGGAAATCCAGTGTCACTGTAGTGTTCAGAAGACACTTCTTTCTCTTCCTCACTATAATTACCATTGATTGGGAAGGTTACTTTGATTAGAGAAAACAAATCTAATAAGTTACTGGCCTCTTCAGTAGAAGTTAGGGCAATAATTCTCTGAAGCGTGTGATGAGACAGATAAGCGGACCTTGGGGAAATCACTTGATTAAATCATGGAATTCTCCTATGGGTCCAATGTCTCCACACATAATGAGTAGGAGGCTGTCTGCCAAATCTATGAAAGATTTTCCTCCTTCTAATAGCCTTTACTGGTTTGAGTGGGTAATTCTTGTGGATCCTTTGCATGGAATGAGGTGATTATTTATTGAGTCCTCAATATGCAGATGCAGTGGTATGTAGTGTTCTTTCAGTTTTTGTTCTGCTCATGGACAGAATTGTGAATCTGTTTGCACAATCCAAATTGTTAGTCATATACATTTTAAAAAATAAACTTTTTGTGAGAACTTGGGAATGAGGTGACTATTTTTCTTGGAAAGAAAATGGAAGAATATCCTATTTATTATGTCTTTTTATTATGATAGACAATAACACATATGCTTGGAAAGGCAAGTCCAGTTGTCTAAACCAAAGCAGCAATGAAACTTGGGAAAATTTCTTACAGGACAAGAGGGAAGAACTGAAGTCCTGGCCCACCCTTAGCTTTTCCCTTCATTTCAGGAAGCCTCTTTCTCTAGGCATTTTTGTGTTCTTGGTTGGTTCCATTCTGCTTCCAGAGGAAAGGATGAGGAGAATTCATATTTGATGAGGATTACTAGGAAGCAAGTCTCTTTTAAAACTGAAATGGATATGAGTTTAACCCATCACGGGTACCTCTGTAATAAATAGATTGCTGTTTGTTTAAAGGCAGTGAAGGTATTCTAGCTCACAAGCTGTACAGTGTTTCTCAACCTTGACAATTTTAAGGTATGTGGACTCCCAGAATTCCACAGCCAGCAATGCTGGCTGTGGAATTCTGGGAGTTGAAGTCCACATGCCTTAAAATTGTCAAGGTTGAGAAACACTGTGTTAGACTGTAATGTAGTCCCTGCAGTTAAGGAAAAGAGAAGGACATACTATAAGGCAGGGTCTTCAAACCTAGCACTTTTATGACTTGTGGACTTCAACTCCCAGAATTCCTTAGCACTTTTATGACTTGTGGACTTCAACTCCAAGAATTCCTCAGCCAGGCACGCTGGCATATAAAAAAAAAACCTATAGGAACCTCCCTAAAAATACTTGTGCAGCTTCTGATGCTCTTCAAATAGCTTCTCTCTTGACAGGAGTTGCCTACAGCAGAGGGCAAGATGAACTAACCTTGGCTGATCCCTAAAAGCTAACAGAGCCAAGTGTGACTAGTATTGGTTGGAAAGTAAAATAACAAACAAAGCTACTTATATTGTTCAAACTGCACAAAAACTGAATCAGGCATGTTTATCTGCAGACTTGGATATCATTTAGAACGTCTTTTCAAAATCTAAACTTTTCCATATCTTTATTTGTAGGAAGCTGGAGTTGTCACTTGTGTCAAGAACTGCTCCAGGAGAGAGCATCAGCTTTCTGCTACCAGCCCTAGATGAGAATAAAGGATTGGGCTTATTCTTGAATCTGTAGCACCAGCACACCATGATCATCCATCACATAGGCTATGTGTAACCATAAACACACTCTTGCCCTCACGAAAGGGTGAACCCTCAAAGAAGCACCCATAGCATTTGCTTCTCCAGGGTTACATTTCACCAAGAAGTGACCTCCTGGGTTCTACGAGAAGGAGCACCCCTTTGAGGCAAGGGGGAGGATTCTATGTTCCAAATGAATCATTTTCCCCTGCAGTGCATGATTGCAGGTCTGTTGTAATAGATTCATATGTGTTATGATTATAGCATAAAGGGGAGCTGTTGTAACTGTTGGTATTTAGACATTTAAATTGTGTGGATGGTGATTTTGTTTTGATTCAACTTCTCTTTCCTTCAGATAAATCAGTATTCGCCATCCCTCAAACAGTCATGTCCCCAGCCTGGCATTTTGCAGATCGGTTAAAACTGCAGCTTTCAGAATTCCTAATTAACATGGGCAGAAGCTGAAAACAATGGGAATTGGATTCCCAACATATCTGGAGAACTTTAGATTAGTATTAGAGTGCTTGGTGATTGTTTGTGATCTTGGGCTGTAGTGGGATATTAAACCTTACTTATCAGAAAAGGTTCTAATGGGATATTGCTGTTTATAAGTAGATATGTCAGATAATTGTATCTGGCTGTTTTACAGCTCCATAATAAAACCAAAATAACCATTCATAAGGAACCATATACATAATATCTGCCTTGAAATTTCTTCATTGCCCTAATAATATAGAGATAAAATGGTGATATGACTTCATTACTTTAATGCAAGGGTCTTCAAACTTGGCCCATTTATGACTTGTGGACTTCAACTCCCAGAATTCCTCAGCTAGGCATGCTGGCTGAGGAATTCTGGGAGTTGAAGTCCACAAGTCATAAAAGGACCAAGTTTGAAGATCCCTGCTTTACTGTATCCCATAACTAGTCTAGATTCCCTGACATAGCATATCCAGTCTGTTGCTCTGCCTAAATGACACGCCAGTGAAGGAGTGCCAGACTCTTAGCAAAAAGCAAAGCTATCTAAATTTGCTTGAGAACATTATATCTTTCTTTACAATGGCTGTCTTCTCTTTCTTTAAGGGTGAAAACTTAAAGAAAAATTCCTGGTGTCATAACTGGGATTAGAGTAGCCACAGACAAAAGATCATCTCCTCACCTTCTCCTTTCCTGCTCCATCCTCAGAGGTGCCATCAAGAAGCCTTCTTTTGTGCAGAGTCACTCAAGGCTCTTGACTCTGGCAACAGAAGATTGGCAGCTATGTCAGCTCTCATTTCCATATTTGGGTGACATAGCTGTCTTGGGGTCATTAGTTTAATCAAAAACAAATCCAGGTCTGACTTGGATTTCAAGTAATCCTCTCTAAATGCAGCAGTTACTGTTTTATTTTTAGTTTGCAGCATATGCTGATCTTTTCTCTTTCCTTTCATTTTTTCCCAATAATCTTATTAAAGGTTTGAATAAAACAATAAATGATCATGGAGGCTAAGGGAAGGAAAGAAAAGAATTACAAGAAAAATAAATGTATAAAGAGAAAAAAAAACACATCCCCTTTGTGGCAAATGTAAACAATTCCTTAATCCCTTCACTCCTCTTAGCTAACAACTATAAAATTCTTCATCTCATAACCCCTTTCTCAACAACAGGCAAATCAAATAAGTGACATCTTCTTTGATCCAGTAAATAGCAAATGATCCATACAGAGCTCTAAGATTTTAACATTAATTAACAGATATAAAATTGAACATTCCACACCTTATTTCTTAACTGGATGAAAACTCCATTTAATTTAATTTAATCTCAATATTCTATTGCAAACATTTTTAAAACACCAAATTTAAACATGACAAAAAGAAAATCCCCTTTAGAAAATAGAAGTCCCAATACAAAATATTCCAAATAACATTTTCCTTATCTCCACCCTGTAGGCACATCTATATCTCACAAGAATATAATAATCCCAATATCCTAATAGAGACCAAAAAAATTAGATATAGCAAAAAGAAATAATTTCTCCTTTTTTAAAAAAAGAAATTCTCCAAACTTCCTTACTTTAACTAAAGAAAAACAAAGGTAAAACCAATTTAAATACTGTAAAATTATAAATACATAAAATAAGTCTTTGGGAAGAAGCTTTTACATAATATCCACTTTAGGCAAATCCAGTACAACTTCACTAATCCAGAAAGAATCACCCTGTATAACAATGTAACCTATTTATCTCTGATAGAATAAGCCAACTTTATAATTTTTTATTTTAATTTATATAAGACTGTGTTTCTCTGCAATCCATCCAGGTGGTTGTTGATCCTTACTCAAATTTCTTTAGTGCCTTAAATAGTCTCTCTTATAAATCCAACAAAGGAAAATTATTCCATTATTTCTTGGTATTCTCATTTTTATTTCTTTTTTGATTTTTAGTAGCTCATCCAGTATATTTGGTGATAGATTTTTCTTCAAAGTGTCCATATTTTCTTCAAGTAAAGTTCTGTAATATCTTTGATAACAGAATGTTCTCTAGAAGACACAGCATAGCTTTCATTTCTTGGTGCAGATCCCTACACAGTTCTTCAAATATATCTATAAATGCCATTATAAATTGATTGTCTTATACCTCCAAAACTCAAAAACATTCTTTCTTTTCCATTTATACATTTATTGTTTTCAAAAATAGTTTCAAAGCCTTAATATTCAAAGCTCCAAACTTGGACTTTTTTGAACCCTTAGAATTTTCTGTAGTCAAACTTGATCTTTTTTAACTTTAAATTCTTAAAAATTATAAAATTAAATCTTCATATTCTGATATAGGATTAAGAGCATTCACTCACCTGGTGTTTTCAGTCTTGTCATTCTGAAGGTGTCTAACTTCCTTAAATCCATTAATAGACAATTTCCGAAGATCATTAGCAAGGGAAATCCCCGAACGTAGTGTCCTCAAAAGGCTCCAATTTGCAGTTGGAGCAAAATGGTGACCTCACCCATCTCCTGGTCCTCTCCCCCCCACAAGATTACTGTCTCTTCAGGGGGAAAAGGAATGACCATAAGGAAAAACAGCTTGGGCAATCTCATGTCATTCACTTTGATCCAGAGAAGATTGAGATTTGGCTACCTTGTACAAAGTTGGAATCATCACCTCTACTTGTCTGCAGCACTGTCAGCCATTTTCTCCTGGAAATCTTGATCTTCCCCTCTTTTCAGATGAGCATGCTATGCAACCAAGACCTGGTAATTTGAGGATGCCAAAATTATGACTGGATTCAACCATGCTAAACCATAGTTTGTTAAATCATGGATTACTGAATGAATCATGATGGCTAGATTACCCAAACCAAAACCAAACCAATCAGATTACTGCTTAGCATACTGCGTAAAGTCAATAGTTCTTTCTAATTATACATTCCCTGGAAGAGTTGCTCATACAGCACTCAGTAAGTTTGGATTTCAGGTTCAAACTGATTGTGACAATGTTATTAAATGGAGGAATCATTTAGGAAAAACCATTTAGGGAAAAAGTGTATAAATTGTTACCAAAAGAAAGAGTGTTGCAGTAGTGAGTGTAAAATTTTGCCCTTCTTTGGTCCATCTCTTCAGACTTTTTATCTATAGCTGACCTCTGATAGTAATGATGCCTCTTGGATGCTAGAAATGCATATAGGAAGATGCTTTGAAGAGCTGATTGGAAAAAATAGAGACTGTGGACATCACCCCATGCTTTACATGGAATCTAGACAAAGCACAATATTTTGACCCAAAGTATATTATCTGCTTTAGGCCTGATGTTAATTCTTTAAAGGAGACCATGCGATGTGTTGAACACATGTATCCTGTGTTATACAATTATGTTACAGATTGAGTCATATTGAGTTAGATCATGTAATAGTCTTACCTGCCCTGACTTGCAATTTTTCAGGATTCAATACATTTTTTCCCCAGTTTTATATGGAATGCCAAAGATTGAATCTGAGACTGTTACACCAAGCAGCAGGCCTTCCAGTACAAAGAGCCGGTGACTTTATTGGGCAAATTAAGCCCACACTTCTTCTATAAACCAGGGATGAACAATGATTCACCTGCAGTGCTCTTCAGTTGTTGCGGAGGTTGTTCCCTCCACCCCCAACTCTGTTGTTTAGGCTTAACATGAGATTTTAAGGTGCAGTCCAAAATGCTTGTAATTGGCATGCAGCATATTGGCTTCAGTGAATGGGATTTTTGTCCCTACAGCCATATTTTGTGACTTGTTATACTGCTACCCGCACTTAAAGGAGTCTCCATTGTAAAATACAAGGACAACTAACATCCTTTTGGTAAAGCTAGTACCTATAGAAATCACATCCACTCTGATTCACACACAATACCATAAAGTGGTTGGTTTGATTTTGGCTTGATATAATGCGATATACAAAAATAGTATGGTTTAATGTTAATTGGGAATGTGCCATGTCATAATGATTTGTTCAACAAATTATAGTAAGTTTGGAACTAAATTAAGTATCTCTCTCTCTCTCTCTCTCTCTCTCTCTCTCTCTCTCTCTCTCTCTCTCTCTCTCTCTCTCTCACACACACACACACACACACACACACACACACACACACACACACACACTGCTACATAAACTATTTACTTGAGGCTGAACCGTCCCTTGTGATTTACATGATTGAGGAAGGATCTTAGAGAGGCCCCCTATGACCATTTTGGTTTTCATTTTCTGTGCTTGCATAGTGGATAAAAAAGGGGTGCAGACACCTGACCCCATCAATAATGGTTCCAACTCCAAAAAAGATTGCTAGATGATTGAGGAAATCATTCAACATTATATGATACACAAATGTAGGTTAACCGCATGTTGAGTCAGGCTGAAACTGAAATCATAAAAAAAGAATGGCTAGTTATAGCAGAAAGTATCGATAGTAATTCCAGCCTATAAAATACATTTTGAATGTGCAATAATTCCCCCACTTCAGAAATGAGGATACATTCCATCAAAGGTTAAACACCTTTATATTATGTTGATTTCAGTTGAAATTTTTCTCTGGGAAACTGTAAATTTTGCAGTTTCACTCTGAATATGTTTATAAAATGACAAGATTGTTTCAAAATTATGACTTGTGTTGGATGATAAGATCACGTGTTGTTATACATACGCTGTCTCTGAAAGCTGCTTGGGTCTTTAGTAAAAGCACAGCAAGCAGAACACATAAATTATTGTTATCTATTAAAAGCCCAAGCACAGTTAGCGTGCCAAAATTAGGGCTGTGATACCCCATATACACTCATGTGTGAGCTCCATTGATTTTAATAGGACTGCAGTCAATTCAAGCCAGAATATGAAGTGCTTAGACTATGAACAGTGTTATTAGCTCTTAGACCAGCATTTCAAAATTACAATGCTACAGTGCATTGCCAATATATCACAATGGTCTTGTGTAAGCTGGTCATACAAGGTCAAAGCCATCTGCAAAACTGAATGTCTATTCATTTTTTTGCATTAGCACAAAGTCTTTCACAAACAAACACAGATTTGGGGATTAAAATGTTTGCATTTGTTTAACCAGCCTTGCTGGACTTGGATTTAAACTGCTGCTTCTACATAGGAAAAAGCTCTGCTTCATGAGAATTGGTTCTTAGATTTAAGATATTTTGAGGGAGGTGCAGTTTTAGATATTTCATGGTAAACATGCAGTGCTTTTTCAAGGTAAGCAAATCCTGTAGGTCAGTCTAATCAAATTAATGGGGTTGTTTTTTTTCTGTGTTCTGGGTGAGAGCAGGATCATAACTGAATTTAAGACCTGCTTTAGTTAGTGAATTAATTACTAATAATGACTTCAAAGCCAATCATCAAATTATTTTTCAGGACAGCCACCAACCTAAACATCTGAACGTGCAATGGTGGTGGTGGCACAAAATACACACACCCATGTGCATGCACACAGACACCCAAGTCTTTCCAGAGAAACTGATCCAGTATAGAAAAGATAAGTATAGTTAAAATGCATGTTTAAGGCACTCCTTCCTCCTATAGTTTATCAGTGAAATGACCAATGTTTAAATTAGTAAAAAGTGTTGCTTCTAAACAAGGTCATTGCAAAATTACATTCTCATACGAAAAAAGAGCAACTGGAGAAAGTCTGGCACCCCAGAGAGATGCAAGATGCAATTACGGTGGTATTCATAGAATATATTATTTAGAAAAGGTCTTTGATTTAGTGCCTCTGTGTGTTATTTGTGCCAGGGAGAAGGGGAGAGATTGGCAACTGGCAGGGTCATTTTCATCTCGATTCTTCTCTTCCAACAAAAAGAGAAAATGTCAAAATCCCCTCCGGTGAATAAGTAATTTAAAACAAGCCGTATGAAATCTCACCTTGTCAGTTTTCACAGCTGAGAAAGGGACGCAGCGGCCCAGCTTACGGTACTAAAAAAAAACGGCCTCTATAACAAGTGACTCCTTTTTAATGGGGGAAAAACAAACGGGGCCAGATGAAAGACAGGTTATACAGAGTGCTCTTTTCATATTGGATCTTGTAATGGCGATAGACAAAGTTTGAGAAAATGCCCAGGCAGAGAAATAGAATAGCTCTGGCACAAATCAAGCTGCAAGCTGACTTCTTCAGCGTGCTGTTTTCTATTACCGAGATGAAGCATCTGCGATGGGAGCCTTCCTTGGCTCTGACCAGCTCAGGCAAGCAAAGCTGTTCAATTTCCCATTCTGTAGTGACCTTCAGTTACAGGATGGATGTGCTTATAGTGCATAAGAAAAGGGCCTGGAATTAATCCAGCAAGGCAGATAGGTGGTGTGCACGCATGCATGTACGTGCGCCTGCATGCCCATGTTGTTTCTTTGCATCTCCCAGCTGATTCCAAAGCTTAGGACTTAACAGCTGCAGTTCTCCGACAGAATTAATTCCTTCCGAGCCTTCGCTTCCCTCCCCCTTGTTTCATTCAGGCCTTCTTAAGCCGAAGTGTGAAGGTGCCTGGCAACAACAATTTCCTCCATGGATTTGGGCAACTCAGAACCATTTTTTTTTCCTAGAGGTAGCAGCTCAGACAAAAGTCAGGATACTCTCTTTTCAGAAGAAAAGGCTCGCTTTCTATGCAATCAAGCCAGGTCTTGCATTTCAAAATTTGGGTAGCTGATTCAAACCCTCGAAAAAGCAGCAAGTCTCAGAGGTGTGCCTGACTGAGAAATCAAAGGCTAAATTTTAAGCAATTAGCATAGTTAATGTTTATTCTGAGATAGTACAGCTGCGTAAGTCTCATTAAAATATTCTCCAGGGAGGGGTAGGGGGAGAAGGCAGAGATGAAGGTACCTACTTCCTTTCCTATGAAAAATGCCCACCTGATGTAATGGCAGATGCATGTGGTTAAATATCTTGAATGGCAAAGCATGGAAAATATACATATTTTATCCCATGGCTGGCAAGTGGCAGTGTGTCAGGAATGACAGCTTGTGGAATAACAGGTGCCTAACAAACTGGGAAAAAGTGGATACATTCTTTAAAATTTGTATTTCTGTAATCAGGATCTCACAAATTCAATACAAAGCTATACAAGCAAGAGAAAAAAAATATATTGCAGGAGATCAACTCTCCTGTCCCTGGGCCTTAGGTAGAAAATACATTTTTGACTGATCCAGGATAAAATCCTTAAGTCAAAAATCCTATAGCACCTTTTTCATCTTAGCTCACCTCTATCTTTAAGGTGATGGCACGATAATGACCTACTTTATGCCAAGTGTTGAGGCCCAGTGGCAGTTCTTTAGTACTCATATTGTGCCCAGCCATCAAGAGAAAATGGACCCAGGAGATCCATTTGGACATCGACATACAGAGCATTGCCGTATACAAAGCAGATCATTAGCTTTTCTAGCACAGTAATGGTATTGCAGTAGGCATCAGATCTGTCATGTTTGAGACAAGGGTCCTCTTTTGGAGGTGCCAGAAATTAAACTGGGAAATTTCTTCATGATAGCCATGGGCTTTATCCCTGAACTACAACATGAAGGACCCACTGTTCTCATTCCAGACAGCTTGTTCAGAAGGACACCATGATCGATGCTGCTGAAAGCATCTCAAGGTTCTGGAAGACATAGCAAGGTTGTAGACCCCTATCTTTCTCCTGGCATTTTGGTGATTGATTGAAATGTTTCCCAGTAACCGTATCCAGGAGAGACGGAGGTAGCATGGCAACCATCTGAAAACCTATTCCAAGGAAAGGTATTGTATACTCATTAGAAGGAAGTTCATTTTATACAGCACGGACGTTTGGAAGGCCTGCATGAGGATTCGTTTTGGTGCAAAAATCCCCTTATAATCTCACACAGCAGCATCTGAAGTCAATCTAGGGTCTGGAAGTCAGCTTCATCCCAATCCCATATGCCGAAGGGAAAAGTAGAAGTGTTATGTTCGTATTATTAGGCATATGACTCTGGACCAGGTTTGGAGAAAATTGGACGCACTCACTCTCTGTTCATATACTTCCCCTGCCTGTTGCTTTGCTTCAGACATTAGCCAAATAGTGTGACCCTCAGCTTCTGTATCAAAAGATATCAAAAGAAAATAAAATTTCAAGTTTGCAGCCAACAGGCACAGGAATAGTTTTTATATTATGATTTCCTCTGTCTCCTTCATTGGTTCAGGGAAGGAAGGTGTGCTTCCTTCACTGGATCGATTAAAAGAAATCTTTTCATCTAGAACCTAGCTGTACAGATAGTCCTCAATTTACGACCACAATTATGCCCAAAATTTCTGTTGCTGAGTGAGAGATTTTTTAAAGTGAATTTTGCCCCATTTTACAACCTTTATTGCCACATTTGTTAAGTGAATCATGGCAGTTGTTAAGTTAGGAACATGGTTGTTAAGCTTCCTCACTGAGTTTGCTTGTCAGGAGGTGGCAAAAAGTGATCACATGACCCTGGGACACTGTAACCAGGGGTAGGCAACCTTGGCTCTTTTATGACTCGTGGACTTCAATTCCCAGAATTCCTGAGCCAGCCACGCTGAGGGGAAATGGAGAGGTTTCCAAGCTGAGCCATGCTGACTCAGGAATTCTGGGAGTCGAAGTCCACGAGTCATAAAAGAGCCAAGGTTGCCTATCCCTGACTGTAACCATCAGGGCTTTTTTTCTCATTGAATGCCCAGAACGGACTTCCGGCACCTTTTTTGGATGGAACCTTGTAGGGTAGACAAGACGGGTTGTATGACGTGTGTGAGTTCCGGTACCTTTTTTTTTTTTTTTTTTTTAGGAAAAAAGCACTGGTAACCATCATGAAGCAGCTGCCAAGCTTCTGGAGTTTGTTCATGGGGCCATGAACTGTCTGCTGCAACAGTCTTAAATATGAAAAACAGTCATAAGTCCCTTTTTTTAGTGCCATTGTAGCTTTGAACAGTCACCAAATGAACTGTAAGGCACAGTTCAACTGTAATGAACCTGTCTTTATACTACCATATATAGATGTATAAGCTCACATTTGAAAAACCTTATTGCCTCCAATTATTCCCTTTGTTTTTAGGACTTTGTGTCTTTTAAGCAAAAGGCAATAAGCAATGAAATAAATCCTTTTTTGGACTGCAACAGATGCATTCATTTTGCCTTTTGTTCTGACTTATCCTAGGCAGCCCAGTAGTTAATGCTGTGGTCTCTTCTTCTAGCTTTACTTAGGCTTTTGGGGGGGCACCTTTGGGTCAGTTCTTTTTTTTCTTACACTCCTTGAGACTGCATGGGCAAGTCCCCACAGTTTACTCTTGCCTTCTTCCTAGGACTGAGACAGAGTGATGGGCTCAAGAGCAACAGCTGGTTTAGTGCCTAAGACAGGACTAGAACTTACAGTTGCCCAATTTCTAGTCTGATGCCTTAATCACTACACACTCTTGTAAGTGTTTGAGTATGATTGAATTCTCTTAGTCCACTCATGAGCCTTAAGAACCAGAACAGAGCCAATGCTAATATGATGCTGAGACCAGAATGAGACCAGAATAATTTGTTGATCAACTCAGATAAAACCATTCGTTTTTTCGGGCTTTGTATCAGCCAATGGGACACCTACTTAATGCTACACATGGTGCCAGGAGAAAAATCACACCTTGGAATCTTGAGGTCAATGAACTTGGTGGCCAAGCAGGAAATGTTATTTGAAACATCAAGTAAATTTTGAGTATTGGCTACTTTAGCAAGCTAATTGTAGCTGAGATGCCAATCAGCAGCTTTACCCACTTGGTATTCTGATCGCTGCTATCAAGATTTCAACGTAGTTCAGAAAAGTCATGTTTTGGGTTCTTCCTTTTTTTATGAATCAAGGCCTTTGACCTTATTTTAGTTTGGATGCAACTTAAAGAGATGCTAGAAGGTAGGCAGTTTCTCCTTAATTCTTTGTGAATAACTCAAAAGTGTGTATACTTGTGTCCCCCATCTCTAGAACTGGTAATTATAAGCTGTTTTTGTCCTGTTTTCTTTGTCAGTTTTGTCTCTGCAGCTCTCTATTTTCACCAGCAATTAAGTTTCCTTTGATTGATGTAGCAGCTATTCCCCATTTTTCTCTAGTGCCTCTTTCCACTCCATATTTGGGATACACTATTTTCCCCCTTTCTGTCTTTTCTATTTTTAAGTCAGTATAGTTATAATAAGTGTGCCAACCTACATACTAGGGTAGGCATGCTAACTAATATATTTTTTTCTGCAATGTAAGTTATTGCTTTCCATGTGTGTTTGTGTAGCTACAATAAACTTGTGGAGCTCTCTGAATTTTAATCCTTGTCTGACTGCATCATTTTCTATCACTTGTGAATGCTGGTACTTTTTGACAACCCCCGTAATTCTTTAATTTCAGAGAGACTTGAGTTAGTCATTGCTCAGATTAAAGAGGGATATTCCTCCAATTTCAGCAATTAAATTTCCTACGGATACATTGCACCTCTGTGAGAAAATATTTTGGAAATCGTTCCTGATTGTGGAGTGTTTGGTGCTCTTTGAACTTGCTTGTTTGCTTGTAGACATTTCATTACCTGACTAGGTAACACCCATCAGTGCTTGCCATGCCAGTGTTGGTGGGGGTGTAGTTTTCTCCTGGGTTAGGATATTATTTTCTGTTTGCCTGTGTTAATCCCTGGTTGTTTGGGTGCATTAACACCCAGATAAGCCCAATACTGGTAGGGCAAGCTATTGTATAAATAGTTTTTGGTAAGGAAATGGTCATCTGAGGTGACCAAGAATGGCTTTGTTTGAGGTTTCCAGACTTTCCAAAGTCCATTGCAAAGGAAACAGAATTGCAAGTGTTATGTGAACCACTCCTATTAACTCTAATTTTTATTTCACTGATGTGTCACCAATAGTTTTTGGGTGGCTTGTAGCCCATTCTTCTATGGCTTGGCTGCAATCCTTAGAGCCTTCTTTCTTATTACCTCTGACACTGATAGCATTAGTTGCTCCTCTCACATTGCTGAGGCAGTCTGAATTTCAGAGACTGAAAGCGCTACCTTCTTCAGACCCAATTTGCAGAACCTGGTGTGTGTGTGCTTATTAAGACTACTATATCTGATTGCAAAATTCTGATCAATAGAGAGCGGCAAACAGCCTAGTAGAACCTCTGGATCTTGAAACACAGGAAAAGGACCTATGAAAGTGCTCTCTGTTCTGGGTATTCTAACATTTGGAACAAAACCCAGTTTTGGCTGTGTGTCTTTTGAAATGAGAGCTGTGCAGTACTTGAGACTGAAATACAAAAAGTATAGCTGCATGTAGCTGGGCAACACCCAGGAGACAAAAACTTCATAGGTTTCATTCAGGCCTCTTTTATACTGATCTGGGGTAAAAACTTTCATTAACACCTAACTAATTTAATCTCTGTTCATTGTAATATTTAATGTTTTAATGTACCTTTGTTCTTATGTTTGTAAGCCACCCAGAGTCACTTGACAGGGAGATTGGTGGCATATAAACTTAATCCATTAAATACAGAATCTTAAAACTTCAGTGGGCCTCTTCCAATCTCACTTATAAGATTTCCAATTAAGGTGGAGTCTTTTTAAAAGTCTTTTACTTATGGGACCGTCTGCTGCCCCATGAATCCCAGCGGCCAGTTAGGGCCCACAGAGTCGGCCTTCTCCAGGTCCCGTCAGCCAGACAGTGTCGCCTGGCGGGGCCTAGCGGAAGAGCCTTCTCTGTTGCGGCCCCGGCCTTCTGGAACCAACTTCCCCCAGAGATCCGTATCGCCCCCACCCTCTCCGCCTTTCATAAACTGCTTAAAACACACCTCTGCCGGCAGGCCTGGGGCAGTTAACATCTTGCCCCTAGCCAGTGTATGTTTGTGTGTATGTTTGTTGAATGATTGGTTTTCTCTTAACTTAGGGGTTTTTATATATGTATTTTAACTTGTGATTTCTATTTATGTTGTGAGCCGCCCTGAGTTCTCCGGAATAGGGCGGCATAGAAGTCAAATCAAATAATAATAATAATAATAATAATAAATTAATAAATAATAATACAATGCTTCTTCCTAAATTTCTCTCCCCACCTAAGTTGAATGACAATTTATGAGATAAACTTCCATTCCTTTCCAAGCTTTCTTCACCATCTTTCTGATTGGCCTGCCACAGGCTATGGATAGTTTTAATTATTGCTTTCCATGACACTGTAAACCATCTTGATTCCTTTTAGAAGTGAGCAGTCCATAAATAATTGTTCAGATAAACAAATAAACCAACTAGGGGCCAGGAGAGAAGTGACTCTAATCCTTCAGAGCACCACTGAGCAAAAGGTAAGATGCTCAGGTGCTATAGCAGTCCTTGCTTTTATTCCTAGTTAAATACTTTCATTGTCCTTAATCTGTCGTATTACATAGGCCAGATTTTAAAAAAAAAATGAACTCAGCTGTCTTCACTAACATGGTTAAATAATTAATTTCAACAAGACAAATATTATCAGCTTTTGAACGCAGGCTTGACCGTTTCAGGAACTCACTGCAAAGTGCAAATGTCTGTCACTTTCCTTCCCCCTCCTCTCTAAAATGTTTTAAGTGCATTTGTTATATTTTATATGTTTAATATTCAAGCCCACCCCTGTTTTAGAGTGGCAGCTGAAAAATGACCTGATCTAATTTGAAATTCATGGTGTTGCCTAACTATCACCACTCACTGAATTGTAAATCTAGGCTTCTGGTAAACACCATTTTCTCCAGCAAAACTGAATATGATATTCCTAGATGAGCACATACAAGATAGGTTCAGCAATATCAATGTTGAATTTCATCCAAAGAAGTCGGCTAGAAAGCCCTACGTAGAGGTGGTAGAGCATGCTCAGGGCCAGCAGACAAAAGGCCACCCCAAGCGAGGAAAGCCAGATCCCCATCGGCGCCATGGCTGCCCAGCCCCAGCAGAAATGGTGGGAGGTACACAATCTTGGCTGGGCCTGGGTGGACATGGAGCCAATGGGGATCTGGCTTTCCCTGCTCAGGATGGCCTTTTGCTTGCTGGGTGTGGGCGTGATCTACCCCCTCTACTCAAGCTTCCTAGCCAGCTCTTTCACCTCCTTTGTGCTGGGCAGGCCTGTCACTGTGGGTGGTGGCAGCAGCCTAATGGTGCTGGCGGCGCTGGCCCAAGGCAGGGCCAAGGTGTGTCAGGTGTGTGAGGGTAAGATCTGCAAGGGGGGGGCGAGGAGATGACCAGCAGCAACCTGCTTTCCAACTGCAAGTAAAAACAGATGGGATGGAGTAGATACATCCAATGGTCTGCATCATGTGCCTCCCCCTTCACCTCCAATATCTGCCTGCTGCTGGAGGGTAAGGCTAGTATTCGCAGAGTGCACTGGGTGAGGGGCCAGCAGATTGTGGCTGCTTATACCATCGGCCCCCATGCACTCGCTGGCCTCTTTGCGTGGGGGCCGATGGTGTCAGTCAGCAGCTGCCCCAGCACCTGCCTTGCCTTGCCCCATGGCAACAGCACCCTCACTATGCCCCCTGCCTTGCCTTATCTCACCTTGCAGGACGAGCCTCCTGCCCACCGCCCCACCTGCCAGAGACCCCCTGGATCTCCCCCAACCCTTCCTGGCCCCCACAGGCATCTCCCCCATCGAGCAATGTCGAGGTGGCCATGCCCACTCCAGCCATGCCCACCCAGTCAGCTGTGACCACCCAGTGAGCCATGCCCATCCAGCCCCCCTGAGGGCACCACAATGCTGATGTGGCCCTCAATGAAATTGAGTTTGACACCCCTGATATAACAGGTGAGTTTGCACAAAAAAGGGACAGTATTTGATAAAATATCCCACACCTGCATTTCTTTTAGATCAGTAAAACATAATCCCCAATCTCTGTTTGGTTTACACCATGCCTTGGTGCATAGCAAGAACTAACTTTAAAGATTTAGATGCAGCAGTCTGCTCACCTCTCAGTAAAAGTTCATAATATGACCAAAATTTCGGAGTAACATGCTGAAATGGTCACAGTGAAGCAGGAAATATTTGTGCCCATTTGTGGATTGAACAATATATTAAAACCCTGTAACAAATCATCTTGCTAAGAAGTTGGAACTGCTTTAATGATAAGGCCACAATATCCAGCACATGTATATCAACATATTCTTTCACCAGTGAGTTTGATCTTGAGTCAATATTGGAAAGTGTGATAAAGAAACATTTTCCTTATCCATTCATTTTTCCAGAAATGTGTCAAACAATATAACAGCAAGATTGCAATTGCCAAATGACAGTGTGATGTGAAAGCTGGCTGAGGAATTCTGGGAGTTGAAGTCCACAAGTCTTAAAGTTGCCAAGGTTGAGAACCCCTGCCTAGCAAGATGACAGTGAATTCCACAGGACTAGCACCATCACAAAAGCAGTACACAGACGATGCTCTTAAGTTAAAGCCTACGTTAGGCGCTGAAATGCAGAGTCAGCTGCTGCCAACCAGAGTCACACAGCTTCTTCTGTAGTGAGCAGCCACATTGTTTTTGGAAATATTCACATAATTAATAAATTACATAAGTTGGCCTAGGAAAAATGCAGCAAAACTAAATTCTCCTTCTGTGAATCAGATTAAATTCCTTCAAATGAGACATGTCCTAATATAACAAGAAAGGTCTTTCTTGTTCACTGTAAGTCCTCTTTTGTAGAAATTCTCAGAAACTGCAGGTAGGCTTATGTAGAGCTCTTCACCAGTTTCAGATAGACAACAACGTCATCTATACACCAGACAACAACAGAAAACGTCTCAGGATACAGTCCATCATCAATCATAAGTCCTGGAGGAACAAGGGTCCAAATAAAACTTTATAGAACCAACAGCAATCATGGTGTATCTTTGAGATTCTTAAATGTTTATGGAGATTCTGAATTATTCAGGTCATGATTGTCCCAAGGGTGCTTTTCAAAAGGCAATTGGACTTTCTTGGGGATTTTTCCCCCTTGAAAATGTTTTGCTTCTCATACAAGAAACGTCAGTTCTGTTTCATTTGAAATTATTAAATAGTAAGATTTAAATTTTTGACTATTTTATTTTTTAAAAACCTTTTTTGCATTTAATTTAGCAAAACTCTGTTTACCTTGCATAATGTACAAATAATATTGTGTTTGTGGATACAGGACAGCGCTCCCAAACCACTGCTTTGTTTACTGTTCTCAGAGGGATAAATTATTATATTGGTTACCCAGTTTGCATCTTCATATACTCTTTTTATAATATTATTCTCCAACATTTTTTTTCCAATTCATTATTCACAGCTTCTTTCATAGCATACAGTAAATGTCTATGTTTTGGTGGAATAAGCACAATGGATTTATCCACCTGTAACGTTCAGGGAGAACATTCAGTAATTTGTCCGAGCCCTTGAAACAAAACATTATGTTGTTCTACCAGTTGATCCAGTTCACTCCGAGAATGAGGGGCAGCAGTTGCAATATGCTTTCAAGTAGCGTTTCTCAATTTAGGCAGTTTTTTTGGGGGGGGGGGAGATGAAAGAGATTTATTTATTTTTTTTATATAAAAATTCCTTTATTAAAATAATCAGCATTGAACATAAAATCTTTGTATGCATCAAACATCATAGCATCTGATATACAACACTACGTATTATTCTTTGTAAACGTCTGATTTAGTAAACATTTTTCACTCCTCACTTCAATCCTCTATTATACACCTGTTACATTTTTTATTCTCTAGGATCCCGAACAATAGGTCCTGAGGTAGTAGTTAAACATTAACCATCCTCAACTATATGTCTGTTATATTTTATCTTTTATGATCCCTAGCAAAAGATCCTGAGGTAGAGATTCAATAACCTGGGGTAAAAATTCAGTCTGCTTTTTCATTATTGAAGTAATCAACATTAAGCATAAGATCATATTAAGAAGCGATCATCATAGAACATAACATACAACAATAGGTAAACAAAATGCATGGACTTCAACTCCCCAGCAAGCATGGGAGTTGAAATCCAGGCATCTTAAAGTTGGTAAGACTGAGAAACTCCATAGAGTTTTCTTTCTGAAAAATATGAAGGATAAATCTGGGGATGGCCTTTAGATCTCTTTTTGATAACATATATAAAAATCATCAACAAACTTATTTCCAAAGCTGTAAAATAATCCAAATATCATAGTTCTGACAGATGAAACTCTTCAAAGAACTTTGAGGCATTGTTTACCTTTATTGTGAGTAGGCATAGCATCGGCACTCCTATAATCGAAGCCAAAAACTACATTCCCCTCCCCTGAGCACATAGTATCAAAGCACAATTCCCTCCTCCAATTAACAGTCATAAATCACATTCCCCAATTAGCTTGAAGCTCAGGCTTCCTCTCCCGTTCTCCTCTGGTTACAATAACCTTGTTTCTCATGCTGAGTCCAGGGTTGTTATGTCTAGCTGGACTCTCGCCACATTCCCCCGCCCAGCATCATCGAACTCCAAAACCAAAGGTAAAAGATGGCTACATTTCCATTTGTTGTCAATGCAAAAACATCCGATGTTAGCAGCGTTGACACCAAACTTATGAGAGTGTGAGGCTGGTCATAGGCCCCTCCTCCTTTTTTGTCGACAAGTTCAACCCTTTTTTTTGCAAACAAGTTCACCATCTCTACTTGCTTCTCTGAAACAAATTGCAATTTTCTTTTTCTTCAAAATCCACAAAATAACCAAACTTTCCTCCTCCTTTTCTCTTGTCATAATATTTTTAACAGACTCGCTCCTTCCATGTGTTTATAAAAACTGCTCTGGCTTCTTGTTTTAACTCAAGTGAAATGTCCTTTTTTCTGTGATAGAGACAGGCAATTATTTGATGCACTGCATCTATAGTGATAACAAGGCATTTCTGCCTGTGACTGACTTGAGTCCTTGAGTACTGTCTCCCCAGACACCTTTTGATTTTATTATAGTGGTCTTTTCAACACGTTTTGCTCGTGAACCTGATTAATGGAAATGTTTACAGAGATGGTATTGATGGCTACCATTAGGTGACTTTCTTCTTGAGCACTGTCATATAATCTGCCAACGATAACCTTTTTGTCCAATGTCAAATCTTCTTGCCACAGATATTTATCTCACCCAGTTTGGTGAATGTCTTTTTCTGTCACCTGATTTTGAAACATATCTACTACTAAGTCTCCAGTATTTATGTGATTTAGCTAATTCTTGATGTGTATTTACAAAAGTTTCTATAGATTCCTTGAATTCCTGTATTCTTCGGGCAAATGTTAACCGTTCAATCACAATAGTGGCCATCTCCACAAAATGGAGCCATCTGAACATATCTCTGGTTGCCCGTGCCCGCTGGCCAGATGACATCACCAGCTCTTGAGGACCTTCCTTCCATAATGTCAAAAGGGAGGGGATGAATTTAATTTCATGGGCAAGGATGTTCCATAAGAAGGACACCATCCCAGAGAACGTATGCCTCCTGGGACACCCCCTCCCCCAAATGTCAATCGCTAGCTGATCTCTTTCTGCCAGATCTAATAGGTCATGCTGATATAGCTGCATGGGATGAATTATTTATTCAAAGCAGTTTTAGTTTATGAAAAGTCATTCAGGTTCTGTATTTAGCTTAACCTGCTTATCCTGTGGGAGATAGGTAGTTTTTAATAATAATTATAATAATAATAATAATAATAATAATAGATGATGATGATGATGGAAGGGACTTTGGAGGTCATCTAGTGCAACCCTCTGCTCAGGCAGGAAACCCTATACCATTTCAGACAAATGGCTCTCCAGTCTCTTCTTAAAAACTTCCAGTGTTGGAGCAGTCACAGCTTTTGGAGGCAGGTTGTTCCACTAATTAATTGTTCTAACTTTCGGAAAAAATTTCCTTAGTTCTAGGTTGTTTCTCTCTTTGGTTAGTTTCCATCCATTGCTTCTTGTCTTGCCTTCAGGTGCTTTGGAGAATAGCATGACTCCCTCTTCTGTGTGGCAGCCCCTGAGATATTGGGGCTATCATGTCACCCCTCGTCCTTCTCTTCATTAAACTAGACATATCCAATTCCAACAACTATTCCTTATACATTTTAGCCTCCAGTCTCCTAATCATCTTTGTTGTTCTATTCTCTGTACTCTTTCTAGAGTCTCAACCTAGATAGATAGATAGATAGATAGATAGATAGATAGATAGATAGATAGATAGATAGATAGATAGATAGATAGATAGATATTATTATTATTATATAGACAGACAATGATGATGGTTGGATAGAATAGATAGATAGATGGATGATAGTAAATGATAAATAGATAGCAATAGATAGATTGTAGATAGATGATAGACAGACAGACAGACAGATGATAGATGTGATAGGTGCTTACATGTGTTGTATGCTTGAATCAAGAAACTGCCCTAGAGCCATTAGTAAACAGTCCAAAGAATCCCTAAGACTGCCCCCACCCACCCAGACAGGCAAGATACCAGAATATAAACCGAGAGCAAACAGCACTCCTTACTAGCACTGATGATGTTACCTAGTTAGGGTAATGAAATGTCTGCAATAAAACTAGCAAGTTGAGAGAGCACCAGGGACCTCTGGTATGCTTGAATGGCTATCTATTCCATTGTGAAGATAAGAACCACCAAAGGATGGGCTTCTGGGGAAGAAATGGCAAACTGAAGATAACCATGGAAAAATAGACCAAGTAGACCAGGTTTTTATAATTCATCTTTAGACAAGGAGCGATGATCACCCAAAAGTGATCCAATCAGTTGGATTTCAAAATGACAAACTATAAGAATGATATGCAAAAAAGTGTTCCATTGGACATACAAAGGGATATACAAATAACAAGTTAAAAGAATGATCTGCATAACCTTCCCATATTGTATTTACAAAAGAAGTTTGATAAAAATTTGAAGAATTTTGTGAGAATGAACAAAGAAAAAAAATGAAAAGAAATCAGGTTTTAGGATATTATTTGAAAAAATTAAAGATCAAGATTGTTAAAAGTAAAACAAAGGAATATGAAGTTTATCCAATAATAATAATAATAGTAGTAGTAGTAGTAGTAGTAGTAGTAGTAGTAGTAAAGTTGGAAGGGACCTTGGAAGTCATCTAGTCCAACCCCCTGTTCAGGCAGGAAACCCTATACCATTTCGGACAAATGGCTGTCCAGTCTCTTCTTAAAAACTTCCAGTGTTGGAGCATTCACCACTTCTGGAGGCAGGTTGTTCCACTGGTTAATTGTTCTAACTGTCAGGAAGTTTCTCCTTAGTTCTAGGTAGCTTCTCTCCTTGATTAGTTTCCACCCGTTGCTTCTTGTCCTGCCTTCAGGTGCTTTATCAAGATTAAAGTAGATATCCTGTTATCTCTGGTAATCCTTAATGGACTTTACAGGAGTGAAATGACAAGTTTTTTTAAAAAATTGTTTATAGATAAGAGATGGGATCTGGGAAGAAGAGATCATTTCTGTATATTAAGTCAGTGATAAGTCAGTAAAATTGTTTATACTTGCAAAGAAAGACGTCATTTATTTATTTTTACCATATTTTTTCTTTCTTTTGTATTGTTTCCAAGTTCTTTTTCTTTTCTATTTTTCTATTTTTAATTCTTTTTTTCTTTTGTATTAGTTTTTATCATTGTAGTTGTAATTTTTAATAAAATTACTATTAAAAAAGAACCATCAAAAGGAAGAACAGAAGCATTAGTGTTGCCTACAATTTCAGGCTATCTGGACAATTTTAAGTAGGAGCTGTTTTGTGTTTAAGTAATATTTCTGTAACTAATAAAAGTGAAATTTGCATATAAACATTACATATATGCAATGTATTATTTCTTGATACGTAACTTTGTTTAATGGTGGAACAGTACACTGTAGCAAAAGGGAACTGTGAAAGGAAAAACAATTTTTTCAACGACAAAGTAATATTGAGCAGATTTGTTTGTGAGTAAATATTCTGAAATAATCTTGACCTTGAGAAATGATATTTATTTCTAGTTATTTATATACACATTATTAATCTTTTATCCTGTTGCTTTGAACAACAGGAATCAGGCTAATTTGCAGTTAGTGTCAAACTGAAAATTTGTAAGTAGACATTTCATAGTGTCTGTGGTTGTTACAAAGGGCCACTAGATAATGTAGTGCTGCTGTAAGAATGTGTTATTATTGTCATAGCTAATGAGAAAAAAATGTTCCTGTCTGTGCTTAATACTATCTATCCTAGTGTTTCTCAACGGTAGCAACTTAAAGATCTGTGAACTTCAGCTCCCAGAATTCCCCATTTTTAAGCATGGTTGCCTGATTGAGAAATACTGATCTATCCAGTGGAAAGATCCTTGCTTGTTCTTCTTTCACTTTTCTTGGGGGAGATATGACTGTACTATGTCAACGTCTTCCAATCTGGTACCTCCAGATGTACAGGGATCTCTTTCTCATAATGCTTGATATGGGAAAATGAGAATTGTAATCAACTCTTCTGGAAGGCATCAAATTGATGAAGGTTGCTTTACACCTCTTATAAAACTCTAGAACAGTGGTTCTCAACCTTTTTCAGGTTGAGACCCCACTTGCGCCGCCCATGCGCGGCGCGACCCCGATCCGCGCACGCGCGTGTGTGCACGTGATGGGCCGATCCGCGCATGCGTGGCACACGCGTGATGAAAACAAAAACAAAAAACAAAATGGCGGACTGCGACGGGCCGATCCGTGCATGCGCGGCGCACGCGCGATGACCCAAACTGCGCATGCGCGGTGCGCACGCGACAAAAAAACCAAAATGGCAGACCGCGACGGGCCGATCCGCGCATGCGCAGCACGCGACAAAAACAAAAAAAACAAAAAAAAAACCCCAAAATGGCGGACCGCGGTGTCCGGCGACCCCCGCGAAACAGTCATTCGACCCCAAATGGGGTCGCGACCCATAGGTTGAGAACCGCTGCTCTAGAAGTTCCATAAGACTGTAAGACTGTGTGTGTATGTGTGTATACATTCATACATGTACGTATGTATACATGTATGTATACATGTATGTATGTATACATGCATGGTCATTTGCATTCTTTTAGAGAGTTGCTCAGGCCATTTAAGTTATTTGCACTACTCAGGTGACCCTGAAGACACAGAAAACCACTAAGTGGCCTGAATGACTCTGTAAAAGAATGCAAATTACCAGCTGTCTGCAAGGAATATAAATCCTTCCATTCCCCACCATCCAGTCAGAGCTCAAGAAATGTCTTGGATAAGAAGCAAAACATCTTCAAAGAAAAAGAAAAACAAGAAAGTCCAGTTGCCTCCTGAAAAAAAGCAACTTGAAGTACTCAGCCTCTTACACTGGAACCCTAAGAGTTGATGTCTTAACATGTCTTCAGAATGCCTGGTTGGAAAAGGCTATGGTAGCACACACTATCTGGCTTCTTCTTGACAGCCTCTCCTCTTTCCTGATTGGTCTCTTGTTACTATCTCAAAGGTTTTCAAGCCGATAGCACAATTAAAAATAGTAAAAGGCGTGGTGGGTATAGAAGAAGCCTTGAAATTCAAATTCAGAATAGACTCTTGGCCTCCCTCCTTTGGTCCCCTTATTTATCCACATCTTTGCAGATGCCCAAAAATCAGTCAAATCAATAATAATTCCAGTTTTAAGAAAGGTGACAAGTTTAACCTTATCAGTTACTGCTGACTCAGTCCACTGAGCATGGCTAGCAGTTCTATGCTACCTTTCTTCTTGTGTAACGTTGATTAATCAACATCAGAGACGGTGCTGACTGAGAAACAGGCTGGCTTTTCGGCTGGAGAGTCAACATTTGATCACATGGCAGCATTTGGTGGAAAAATATTCCAGCTGCCCAGGAGGAACTCTTTATGTTGCTATTATTGATTCAAAAGCAGCTTTTGAATTGGTGACTGGGGTGATGCTATGAAGAAATCTGACCACCTCTTATACAGAATATTAACATTTACATAATTGACATAAGGTTAAATATGATGCTGCATGAGGAACATCGATTTCCTTCACATTTCAAGAACTCTTTGCTCCAATTCCAATCCTTAATGGTGTTAAGCAAGGGTGAATTCTTGTCCTACTTTTGTTCATATTTTATACCGACTCCATCATAAAAACCTTGAATGAGTTTCATTCCCTAGAATTCGAAACGACAACCCTATTTTCACCTTACTATATTCTGATGATGCACTAATTAACCCAGACCAGCCTTTATTGATGACTTTGAGTCCTTGCAACATTCTGTTGTAGCAATGTACCAACTATTTCAAAACAAAAGTGGACTTTTTTAATTAACTGTAATGCCAATTGCCTAAGTGGGACATCAGTGGTATGCAGATAGAACAGTCAACAGTTGAAAATCTATGTCCAATCATCCACTGTGTGGAGATGCAAAAGTTATGTCCTTTTTCTAATCAGTACCCAGGGGATTTCAAATGACGTACTGAATTTTGCCAATGTTAACAGTAATAATTGTGTTCCATCAGCTGCCAAACTGAGAAGGTTTTGCCTTCTCTTTCTGCTCAAGATCCCCATGTACAATTGGTGGGCCACTGTGTGACACAGAATCCTGGACTCGATGGGCTTTGGCCTGATTCAGCATGGCTCTTCTTATGTTCTTATGTTCTTATGTTTAGAGCAAAGGTGCTGAGCTGTCTATTGTTTGAAACACAGCTCTCTCTCTCTCTCTCTCTCTCTCTCTCTATATATATATATATATATATATATATATAAGGGCCTAAGCATGCTGAAAGGAAAACAATCGACATTTTAAGAAACTTTTCGAGGTCCCCTCTGTGTGCCTAATGCATTTCTCTGCTTGGAACTTGCTTTTGCCTCTATTGACTCTCTGTGAGAAAACGCCATTTAAAAACATTAGGTACACTAATCTTTTGGAGAGGGTCTTGTTTCAGTCCATCTTAATTGGTAGATTTTTACATTCAAGGAAAAAAAAAAGATATAGATGAGGCTTCCAACTGAGTCCAGAAACATGCTTGGCTTAGAAAACACCATTATAAAGGCAAAGAAAGAGTACAGGTAGCCCTTTACTTACAATAGTTCATTTAGTGAAACGTGATTAAAATACCAACAAAACTGGATTGGTAAGAAAAAGAGTTTATTCTGCAGAAAATAGAAAAGCGGTTTGCAAAGCGCGGTGGATCCTGGTGAGAGACTTCAACAGGAAGTTCTAAACCCAGAGACCACACCAAAATATTCAAACACATAACATTATATACACCCCTATCGCGGCGCCCCCATCCCCTCCCCTTAGGTCCCATTTGAGAGGACTTCCCTCTCTCATCCTTTTGTCTTGTTAAGTGTGTCTTCTAGCCAAGCCTCCTGAAATCTAGGTGCAAGGCTTGGCTATTGTCTAATCTTTCTATTGTTAATCAATTGTGACCGTTTTATTTTTAAACTTCTCTGTTTCTCACACCATGGCACTAAAAAACAATGACCATTGTTTCACATTTATGACCCAGCACCCTCAGGTTCACGTGACTTACATTCAGATGCTTGACAACTGACTCACATTCATGACGGTTGCAGTGTCCTGGGGTCACGTGATCCCCTTTCGCAACCTTCTGACAAGCAAGGTCAACGGGGGAAGCCAGATTCACTTAACAACCGTGTTACTAATTTAATAACTGCAGTGATTCACTTGCAGTGTGTCAAGAGAGGTCGTAAAATGGGGCAAGACTCACTTAACAAATGTCTCACTTAGCAACATAAATTCTGGGCTCAACTGTGGTCGTAAGTGGAGGATTACCTGTAGTTGATTCAAAACTGCAGAGAGGCAGATATAAGGCTTTTAATCATTATATTAGAACCCCATTATTGCCTTTTAACTATACCTGCTTTTTTAATATTCATTTTCCCCCCTCATACGAGAGTCTCTACTCTTTTTTTTTTAAACAAAATTTTATTAAGTTTATATAAATGAGGAAAAACAGGAACTATACAGGTATGGTAAAGGGAGGGGGTGGGAGGAAAGGGGAAAGGAATAAGGGATTTAGGGTAAAATAAGGATAGGTACAACCACATATTTCAATAAACAAGCTACCGTCCGGATCTAATGAGGCTTGATGTCCTATTGTTTATATTGCTGGAAGGAAGATGTAATAGTGTATCATTAATGTTTGTGCCCAGTGAAGCTATTGAGACAGTTGTTCATTTATTGCTGAACTGTCCTTTTTATGGCACCTTTTGCTCTGAGCTACGAACTCCCCTCCTTGCTATTTGGGTCAGTCCATCCCTATCCCTATGAAAGGAGCTAAATTTTGGTCGGGTCTTTTGAAATCATTATCAGGCAGCCCTGGGTTTAAACTTGGCCTTTGATTCAATATTTTATATTATTTTATTTTGTGTGTAAGCTTTTAATGAATACTATTAACTGATTGTTCTAAAGTCTGAGAGAAAAATAGAACTTTCCTTCTTTGTGCATGGCCATCTCATACAATGGGGCAGCTATGTGTATGTGGCCAGTGGTGGGATTCAGCCAGTTTGCACCAGTTCGGCAGAACCTGTAGCTAATATTTTGTCGCCCAGAATGGACTTCCGGAAGCGGCATCCACACAGAGAACTGGTTGTTCACATATCTGAATCCCACTACTGTATGTGGCTCAGAAGTGAGACCTTTGCCATGTGAAGTCTTCTCTATCATAATTTCAAAGATTCTGGGGTTGGATTTTTTCCATAGCCTTGTATGGGAGCTTAATAACAAACTATAATCTTGGTGTCTGATTTGATCTGACCCCAGATTTTCTTTCAGTGATATGGTGCATAATGACTCTTAGAGTCGATAATATAAACAAATGCAAACAGTATTTTTTAAAAACATAAATGGCAATATTTTTAGAACAAATGACATTTTAAAAACAGCTAGAACAGAACTGTAAAAATGATTTCTCCCCTTTCTCCACCAAACATCGCTGTGACCAATTCCGATTATTTGAATGTCACCTTCTCCTGGCTATCTTTCTTCCACCTGTGCTACTAGCAGCGAGCCCAGCTGGTCTCCAATTGTGAGACAGGAGACATTATTACATTTCCTGGCTAGCAGCTTCCTGTTTTTTTTATCACTGATCTGAATGTCTAACCTTCAAATATGCACCATCTGGACCTCAACAGGAACATCAGTTTTGCTTGCAAGGATTCTCACTTCACTTGCCAAAAATGTGTTTGTATTCTGGACAGAAAGTGGGAAAGGGGAATGAAATTTGGCACACACTCTTACTTATATCATTAATCTTCTTTAGAATCCTAAGTTTCTCTCAAGGAACTCTGTGAAATATAGAACAAGATTCTTTAAGGAGAGTCCTTAAAATATCTTCACACACACCCACCCACAAGGGGGTAAAATAGGAAGATTTAGAATTTTAGGCTCTATTTCTCTCCATTGGCAGTAATTTCTGAGAAGCAACAGAAGAGTTGTATCTTGCTCTACCCAACTTGAGGTCCTAAATTTCATTATCAGACTTTTTAAAAACATGCCACACAGCATCAAGGTATAGAGCAGGGATAGGCAACCTTGGCTCTTTTATGACTTGTGTTCCATGCTGGCTCAGGAATTCTGGGAGTTGAAGTCCACGAGTCATAAAAGAGCCAAGATTGCCTAGCCCTGGTATAGAGGAATGCCATATCTCAGCATGTAGCAATGCCCCTTCTATTAAGGTAAAAGTTTCAGAAGGTTAAAGGGAAGACTTTGACTACAGAGTATGCAATTTGACATTGGAGCTTCCTTCCTTTTCTTCCCTGCCAGCCTCCAATATTACAAAAGAGATTGATAAGATTGTAGACATTCCAGCACCTAGATCCTCCCATTTCCTTAAATCCTGGAAAAAAATCTTTCCCAACAGCATGCTTTTGACGAAAGGGACACTTACCTTAACCCCCTCCCCCAAATCTCTGGCATCTATATTCCAAATTTGCTAAGGAGGAATCTGTTTTTTAGTAGTAGCCAACCTGCTTTCATAAAGTTATATGTACATATATTCATTTTCTGTCCTTGTCCCAAGAACCTGTACAGGTATTAGCCAACCAGCCAGTGTGGTATTAGGCAAGGACAAGAAGACCGTGGAGGTGATAGATGTAGTGGTAGAGTGACAGCTACATCAGGAAGAAAAAAGTATGAGAAGCCAGAGCAGTACCAAGGTCTGAAGGAAGAACTAGGGAGGATAAGGAAAGAGCACTTGGGACAGTGCCTCCCAAGCTGAGAAAAAGGCTCCAACAGATCCCAGGAACAACATCAGAGCTCTTTGTCCAGAAGAGTGCTGTGCTAGGAACAGCTAAAACATGGTGTGAAACCCTCAAAGTCTCCGGCCTCTGCTAGAGGACTTGACATTGAGGAAGACGCTTACTACCCATGGGGTAAGAAGGGACATTTTCTGTGTCATTTCTAGATATGATTTTGCAAATAAGAAGTGTTAAAGAGAATTGTAAGCCCCTGTAAAGGCTGAAATGGGTTTATGGTTCATTTTGGTGTGAGGATGCTTAGCGTCTGGGTTGTGAATATGTTTCATTCAAGCATCATACATAATGAGAACTCAGCTACTGGGTTTTGTCAGTCTAGGTTGAGTTTGTTATGTGTCCCTAAGCCAAATATTAGGCTTTTGAGAAGAGACATGCTTGGCTCCAAAGGTTGGCTTGGAATGAAAGCAATTTTCTAGAAATATTGTGCTGTCTGTTTTGAAGGACTGCAAGGGAGATACGACCAGCTGTTAGCCTACTGATCTGGCAGAATTATATTGGGAGTTGGAGGAATTTTTGAAAGAAGGCTGTTTGCCAGTACTAAATTTCAGACCAAAGCCGAGGAAAGGCTTAAGGGTGCTCTGCTTTGACTCTAGAGTTTGATTTAGGATTGCCTAGTAACAAAGCCCTGGTGAAACACCTTAATATAGCAACACAGCTGCTTTTCTGGCAAATGAAGAAAGGAGGGGAAGAAATGGGAGTGCTACCCTGTACTTCCTTTGGTAGGGAGGGTATGGCCATTGTACTAGTTTGTTTTGATCTTAAAGGAACAAGAATGTGTTTTAAGAGGTGGCTTCCTAATGAGAGACCTAACAATACCAAAATGGGTCCTTACTTCATAGAAGATGCACATGAACACTGTAACAGAACAAAAGGTGGATGTGGGAGAAGCTCAGCTGGTTTGGAATTTCCACAAGCAATAATTTCTGGTCCAGAATATCAAACCCACGCATTGTCAATTGTGCGAGATAAGCACCCTGTCCCATTGATGAAACTCTTCACATGGCCTCTTTTGCTTTCAAAGAGCAAATCTTGGAGACCACCGGCAGCCAATTCTTTTCCGACTTGCTTTAACAAGAGCATCGGCTGGAATATTGTGAACAAGCTGGCATGGGTTGGTCTGACCTGCATAGATAAAAAAATGTTTTTTTCCCCAAAGATTGTGATAAAAATACAGCTTTTGCACTGTGGAAGAGAATATGTTGAAGAATTGTCCTCTTCACACACAAGTTCTTATTGTGGATGGTGACTTAGCTCCCTGGCTCTCAATCAGCTTCTCTGTGGCAGTTAGTTCTCTGAGGCCATAGAGCTCCATCCATTCTCCTGAGGTTGCAGATATCCCAAGACTTTTATCCCATTTTAGCTGGCTCTTCAAACCTATTGTCCAACTGGAACACAGCTATCACTGTTCTTGTAACAATAATTGGGCATAATGGCATTGTCTGAGGTGTCAAAACACTAAACGTGAAATTTCATGGCTAAAACACCTGCCTGCCATAAATTGTCTTGCACTCTTGCCCATCTTTTGCCATCTCATTGATAAAGCTCTGAAGAAGAATACTGACACTTGCCCATTCTTTTGGTTTATTCTAATAAAGGCACTGGGCAATCATGTATTTCTGATTTATTTTCATAATGGACCAACAAACCTATTGTTGTTTTGTCCAAGTGTGAAAAAAATCAAGATTTCAAGAGTGAAGTCAGTGGATTAGCAGTGGGAGGGAGAACCATTCACAAGGCCCAATGATTTTATTGTTATGGAAGGCAACTGATCTCCATTTCTTACTTTAGCTATAAATCCTTTGTTTCCAGAAGGCAAAAAAGATATTTGCCCCAATTTTAGCAGGTTCTTTGCCGGGTTACTGATGGGTGGCAACTGAATTGACAATTGGAAATTTGTGACAGTTTCTGGGAAATAAGAATAAAAATGCTCAGTGGCTGAATGTGGAACCCTCATATACATTTTTTCCAGACTTAAGGGAGGGATTCAGACTGGTTACTAAACATCATCCTGTCTGTGCAAATGAATGGCCACTTTGGGAGATTGGAAAAAGAAAACTAGAATAACTGCATATCTGTCTGTGTGGTCAAACAATATTTCTCTATTATTTATTTATTTATTTATTTATTGGATTTTTATGCCGCTCCTCTCCAAAGGACTCGGAGCGGCTAACAACATGAACAAAAAACAACATCACAGCATTTAAAAACCAAAAACCGAGTCGACAAAGCATTTAAAAGACCCCCCAAACACATTCATCATACAGACACAATCACACTCATCCCCAGGCCTGCCGGCATAGATAAGTTTTCCGGAAGCCCGGGAGAGTGGGGGAAACGCGGAATTCAGGGGTCAGTTGGTTCAAGAGGGTAGGTGCCACAACAGAGAAGGCCCTCCCCCTAGGACCCGCCAGACGGCATTGTTTCGCTGACGGGACCCGGAGGAGGCCGACCCTGTGCACTCTCACCGGTCGAAGGGATGTATGTGGCAGAAGACGGTCCCGTAGGTATCCTGGTCCAATGCCATATCTGTACTTTTGATAGTGTTAAAATGTAGAATTCCCTGATAAACAACTGAGACATTAATTAGAATGGCACAGATTTAGACAAAGTAGCCAATTTTCTGATGACTCATTCAAAGGCTTAGCTGAAAGAACCAATCACTTAGCACTTAGAACATTATGAGCAAACTACTGTAAATATAGAAAAAGTAGTCCAAGTGATAATCCATACTATCCATAGAAGGAACCATCAAGCTTTGCTAGGAATAAAGGCAGGAATAAAGTTCTGCTTGATTATATAGTACCTGGAATACCTTTCCCATATGATTTCTCCTCTCACATAAGAATACAATTTTCATCTTTTTCTTACTCTCCTTCCAGGATTATCTGCAGGGGGGGGGTTAAAAAAAGCGAACATGGCAACAAAACAGCTGCTTGTGGGTACTAATATATATATAAAAGAGGTGGACCCTTGATTACACAGCCAAAACTGACAACTTCATTCACTCTCTATCCCTGAATTCTCTGTAGTGGAATTTTTTTGCCATAGCTATCAATGACAAATCCATTTTTTGTGACAGAAAGAATAATAATACTTCATTTAACCACAGTGAGTAGCCCTCTGTAGCATTCAAAGATGCTTACATAAAACCAACAGAAAGATGATTTTTAAAGTAACAGCAGATTAGCTGTTTATATATGTTTTAAAGGATGCCAAAAAGAAGGGCGATAATTATTCCAAAGGGATGCTGTTTAGAATATGAAAGAAAAAAAGTGAGTTGAAGTTAAAGGCTCTTAGATTTATGTTGAGAGTAAGAAGAAGCAAAGACAAACATCTAAACTGAAGGAGTACTTCAACCAATTTTCCAGCAAGGAATTAGGAAATTCTGACTTGTGGCTGTTGATTTAATGTATCCTGGGGAGACTATTGTTTCCATTATACCCTTTCCACAAAGAAGTAAGGAAATATCAAGAATGGAATCATTATTTATTTATTTCTCTATTTATTCAATGTCTTTAGCTGCCCAACTCAACCAAATGACTCTGGCTGGCTTACAATTCTACAATTATAAGACACGTTTCAGTCACTGTGGCATATTAAAAGACTTAGATATGCCATGAAAGTCTTAGATGTTGCACAATGGAACAAAGGTGTCAGTTTTTGTACTACTATCCTCCTCTTTTAGTGTGCAGCTGTAAATGATCATCTAAAATGTTGATGTTCTTTAAAGGGTGGGCCTTAAAAAAGGAAGACAGGAAGAAAATGGACTCATTTGAGCTGTGAGGCTGGAGAGGGCTCCTGCATATTCCTTGGACAGCAAAGGTGACCAATAAGCAAGTACTGGAGTGCATAACACCAGACATGTCGCTGGAAGGAAAAATCACAAAACAGTGTCTCGCTTTTTTTGGCCACGTCATGTGGGGTAATTCATAGGAGAAAGCAATTATGCTTGGAAGACTTAGCAGTAAAAGGAAACCAGGCCATCAAAGAACACAAAGGCTGGATACCATCAAAGTTGATACCAATCAGAGCATTAAAAACCCCTCAAATAAATAGTGTAAGATCAGAAGAAGTGGAGAGACCTGGCCCACAGAATTGCCAAGAGTTGGACACAACTAGATGGATAATATTATCATAATTTTCAAAGGGCTTAGTGAAATTTGAGAATTTTTCCCTGGGTAGAATGAAAGATGAACCAAGCTGGCCATCACATTTGTGCTACATGCTAATATGGATAATGTTTAATCTTGGCTGATTGAATTTACCCAGTTGATTGGGTTCTCACAACCCAATTATAAAATAATACACTGAGTCCTAAAAACACAACAGAACTCAATCTTTGTAAAAATTACTCAAATTTCCCATATTGTTCAGATGGAGCTATTAGTTATATGGAACCCTTTTTGATTAGTGGAGCTGAAAGTTATTATATGGAGTTGGTCAACAGCTTCAGTTCTGACCTGGGATTCAGAGCCTGGAGCAGAAAATTATTCCCTGAAAAACAGCGGCACATCTAAACATGGCGCATGTGCATTTTCTCAGAATTTTGTTTGATTTAGGGACAGTTCTGCTAAAATGTCTTATTCCATTTCCTTTAAAGGAAATTCAGTAAGCCTGGCACTAAGAAGAAAGGCATATGAGAAAAGGCAGAACTGAGCATTCCCAAGGCTTCCCTGTATATATTTGAAAAAGCCATGCCAAGGCAAGGACATATTGTAGAAAGAGTAGATGAATGTTTGAAAACATGGCACTGAGCACATCACTGCTTGCCCTGGTTTGTTTAAGTTTAAAACAGTCTATTCCAGTCTGATGTCTGCTAAATATGCTGGGACTAAAGCAGCCGGGTTTTTCCATTATATCCTAAGGATACCAATTCAGAGAAGGTTGCTTGAAAGCACAAAGCAAATCTTAGATCTCTGCAAAATATGGGCATCTGAAATGTCACATTTGTACAGAATTCTGGGTCCATTTTGATTTATCTCAAAGGTTTCAAGGTTGTATGAGTTTGCTGTTTTCTAACTTAAGAGAGGTATTTATGTTGCTGGAAGAAACATCAGCTTGTGTTGAAAGATGTGCATGAAATCAGGGAGCAAGGGAAGTGGTGATAATGAAGCTCTTCTCGATGATGAAAAAGGAGTAAATTGAAATACTCACAATGCTCCTTGAAAAGAAGACATACAAAGCCTTATATTTTTATATTTTATTTTATTGTAACGTGATATGCTTTTTATCTTCAACCACATGCCCAGATTTCAGGACAATGAGCTAATTTACCTCCAGAAGAAAGGGGTGGAAAGCACAGATGCTCTGATGGTTGATCTGGGTTGTTGCTGTACATATTTCAATTCTCCCTGCAGCTCCAAGGCAGACAGCCTGCTACAAGTTGCATGGAGTGGGAGGCACAGCTGTGTATTGGTGCATTCCAGCTGCTTGGGGCTATGCAGTCTAAAGGAGCCAAAGGGTAAATCATCTCTACATTTCTCTGTCTGCTGATAGCCAGAATTGCTCATTGGCCAATGAGCTTTTGCTCTACTGCAGGATCCAGAGGCTGGACAAGGTCTCTGCTAGGCAACTTGTCCTTCTATTAAAACCACAGGAGAGGCATTTGGAGCAAAGCTATATAACCTTGAATGGAAAATAAGAGGAAATTCATGTATAATAAACATAAGGAACATATACACTGTCTAAGGAGAGAGCTTTCGCTTTTCACTGAGAAAGATGTAATTGCTGAAGGCCAACTGTTGACTTTCTGGAAGTGAAGGATCCCTGACTCTTGTTAAACTATCCCATTATATTTATATTATGGGGCCATCATCTGCATCCAGCAGGACCAATGATAGTGGGAGTGGTGTTTCAGCAAATCCTGGTTCACAGGTTCTAATTTCTGATTTAGAGCTTTACAGTGTCACTGTAAATGTGTGAGAGAAGCTACAAGTTGCATCATCTTAGGTACTCTAATTAGGACACACTTTAAGCTGTCATCGTCATCAGCCATATCATAAGGTAAATAGTATAATGATTCACTTCCTTGATGTAAACACAGTGTAACATCCATAAGAAGTTTTTTTATCTAGGTGTTCCTAAAGTTGCATGGGATCATGAAAAGGGGACAAGACACCCATAAGGGTTTGGGTGAGATTGAGCTGGTAAATGTATCTCTGAAGTGCAAATCTGCTGTAGAGTGAGGTTTATATAATGAAAATCTTTGGATAGAAGCAATCTGAAATTCTCTAATACTAGAAGATGCATTGTTATTATTATCATCTCAAATAATTTATTTAACCATGCATTTAAAATCCAAAATTCTGAGAAATGATACTGTTTTATTAATGTCCTCTTCATGCTCCAAGAAGTATAACAGGCTTGGCCAGGCCAATGGGCCCATATACATTAACACTGTTTCTGTCACTCTGAAGAAACCTAGGTGGGGATGCTAAGCACTGCTTGTGAGGCTATTCTTCAGTAATCTCTGGTGCATAATTTAGTTGCCCAATTCTTAAGTGGGGCTCTTAAGTGGCAGTTATGAAACTCTGGTGCTGAAATGCTGCAATCACTATGAGCTACAAGGGCCAATTTAAGGAACTGATACCTTAAGGAACTGATATTGCTTTCCCAAGACCATTCAATCAGTACACTGGTGATAACCGGTGTGTGTGTGTGTGTGTGTGTGTGTGTGTGTGTGTGTGTGTGTGTGTCTATGTTTGCTTGTGGTCCAACCAAGTGGTTTAGCTTCCAGATTGTGGCTAGGAGTATTCTCAGTGGCAGCGTCCTTTTGATACAACTTTCTGCTAGGCTGTACTTATACTGTTCTTTTTTTAGCAACAAAAGGCATGCAGGTTCACCAAGACACTGATAGGATAACAACTGGTTCAAGATCAGCTGGCCCTGTAGACAGTTCTCTTAAACAGAACTGTCTTTAAAATTTCAGTACATGTATACTTATTGACTCTTAGGATTAAGAACCGGTGACTGGTGTATTCAGCTGCTTGCTTGAAGACAGCATGCACTGTTCGTCTACATACTGAACCAGTTTCCATTAGAAAACAGAGCTGCATTAAAAGCAAATGTCAAGATTAATAACTGGTAAATGTTTTAATAATTAATTTTTTTAATAATGCTCTGCTCCAGAATATTTTATATTCTCTCCCTCTCTCTGATCAAGTTATTGCAGAGGTAGTTCATAGTTTTCAAGAAGTAAATGTTCTAGAAAGTGTTTCACAATGTTCTGGCCACAATTCAGAACGTTCAATGCCTGAAAGCCAAGTTTTACACTCAGCCAGGATTTACCTGTAGTGCTGTGATCCTAGAAGAGGAACTAAAAGAAGGTGATGCAAATGGGCTTTCCTCTTGCATTTCACTGCTTCTCTGTCATGTTCCTTGGAACACGAAAACTCATTTATGGTAACGTTTCTTGGTTACTGTTAGATTCTCTCAGCAGGAAAGCTTGCCATTTGAGAAACCGATGCTTTCCCCCCCCCCCAAGTGTGCCTCAGAAATGAAGCTGGCAATGTTGCTGCTCTCATACTGAGTGGGTGGGTGGCAACACAGTTTCTCTTGCAGCTGTTAGGAGGCAAGGGAAGGAAGTTCTACTTGCTGTTTTCCTCCACTCACGAAATGCAGATCCTTTGCTGAAGGCCTCCTGTATGGCTGTGGAGGCCTCCAGAAAACATGGAGCAACAATAGCAGTAAAGATGCTACCATAGAGCAGAGTGGCCAGTGAAGAAGAGTACGAATTACAAGTGGTAGGGGAAGTTAACCAATAGGAATAGTGATTTTGTGGAATATATTCCTCAAGGTCACTCTTCCTATCAGAGCGAGAAGGTAAACCTTGATGCTTGATCACACTCTATTTGCCCTGTAAGCCAAAGGAAAAATGCCCAAGAAAAAGACCTATGGCTGGATGGGAGTCTGGTCTCTTAATATCAAATCGGAGCCCTGGAAATCATCAACCTCCCGTGAAAGTCCTCTATGTGACATAGAAGGTTCACCTAGAAGGGGAATTTGCGGTGTTTTTGGTGAAAAAGCATCCCTATCCTCCCATCTCTCTTTGACCTGGCCTTCGTAGTAGATTGCCCTGAGATGGAAACTCCATTGTCAGACTATAACTCTGTAAATGGCAAGCAGCCTATCATAGAGCCAAAGCAGGGTGGATGTATGGGTTTATGGGAGTGTCTCAAAGGTGCTTTTTTCAAAAGTCAACTGGACTTTGTTTTTCAATTTATGAGGGAAATGCACTTATCTTAGTGCCTCTTGATTTCTTAGTGGCCTTCAATATACTGACCACAGTGTCCTTCTGGACAAGTTGTGGTGTATGGGAATGGGAATACCATTCTGCAGAGGTTCTCCTCCTTTTTTGGTAGCCAGTTCCAGTCAGTATTGACAGGGTGAAACAGATCAAGCCATGGCCCTCACTTGTGGGGTACCTTAGAGCAGGGCTTTTCAACCAGTGGTACGGGTACCACCTGTGGTACACTGGCACCTGGCAGGTGGTACGTGACCATCCTAGAAAGGTAGTGGGGGAGGGGAATGAGCTTAACCAGTGGCAGCACCACGCAAGCCTGAGCGAGAGATAGCTGGAGCTGCAGGGCTGTCAGAGCTCAGCGGAAGCACCAGCACCAGCATCAGCGCCAGGCTCCAGCTGTAGCTCGATACTGATCCTGACGCTTCTGCTGAGCCCAGAAGAAGTGCCAGTCAGCTGGAATGTTGCAGATATCTCCAGGGTCTTGTGATTTACATTCAGATGCTTGGCAACTGATTCATATTTATGACGGTCACAATGTCCCAGGGTCATGCGAAGTGACCAAAACCTGCTGCAACCACCCAGCAGACAGGGGGAATAAAAACCAAACACCCCCCCATCCCAACGCCGCTGCCAATCCTCAACAGAAATGCTCACAACAATGGAAACCTCGGACAGGAAGAGTGTGGCCGGGTGGGCAGGCAGGCGTCTTGCTCGGCTGTGACATGGGGGGCACTTTTTTCAGTGCCATTGTAACTTCGAACAGTCACTAAGTGAACTGTTGTAAGTCGAGGACTACCTGTACTTTATCACTTTTTTCCTTTTTTTTTTTTTTTGGTCATCAAGTTTTTGACACCTTGCTAGGCGACTGGTGGTACTCGGATGTTGCCATATCCTAAAAGTGATACAATGGGTGAAAAGATTGAAAAGCCCTGCCTTAGAGCTCAACACACTTACTCCTTTTAGGTAAGTTCAACATAAAACTGTTGATCTGAAGGACCAGGTTGGAGACAGCTCATCTTGGAGGAGGTCTATGAGTTGGCATTGATGGCACATAGTCTATACAAGATGAGGGAAATGGGAAAAGATTGTAATTGAATAATAAGATAACATTATAAGTAGGAAGGTTGGAGAGAAACTGTGTGTGTGTGTGTGTACAAGTTGTGAGACAGAAGAACCATGATTAGGTTATTTGGTGTAATGAGACCATTGCTACATCTTTGACTACAACAATAACAGGTCATTTTCTAATCCATTCAAATGTGGATTAAGTCTATTATCTTTAGAGCCTAACAGTTCCTGTTCTTTGAGGACCCTTCTCTTTGGGAGACCTGGGTGCCTAATTGACTAAGGAAATTCAGTTCTGTTGAGGCATGTGAGCCTGATGAAATATTCCCAATGGATCAGGTCACTTGTTTAAGATTTATTAGTTATCTCACTGTGAAGTCTAAATTTCACATTTGACATCTGTTTCTGGTTAACATCCATGGCATCTCTATTGCTATAGTAGAATTTAGGAATAGACAATTCAGGACAAAAGGATATATTTAATTAGTTGTGTAGACAAAAAAAATGAAGGAAATTATTAAATAAATGGCAATTAAAAATTGGCTGACAAACAGTAAACCTGTGCCTGACCACCATTTGTACTTAGCTGATAGGCAGCTTAGGGTGGGAACTTGTATGACTCCACCATGTATCAGAGAACTAATCGAAAAGGATCAAAAGATCAAATGAATAATCATTTCATTATCTAAATAACATCCTCTTTCTTTAGGTTGGTCCTTAAATCCAAATTGTTTATGAAGTCCTTTATTTAAGCTCTTCAGACCTTTCCTTTCTCAAACTGGCCTTAAACATATTGAACTGAGTTGCATATTTATTCTTCATTGTTTCGCTTCTATTCTATTTTCTATTCTTTTGCTTCTATTCTATTTTCCTTTCTTTATAGCCTTTCTTGTGAATATTCTACAAGCCTTTTGGAACAAAAACTTGCTGATTTCTGATTACACCGCCCTAAATCATTCTAGATCAGGACTGGGTAACCTGCACCCATCCCATTTTAGCGTAGCCAAGAGCTTTTGAAGATTGTGCTACTAATATTTTGATCTGATTTTCTGCAGAAGGCTAAAATCAGTGTATAATTGTCCACTGTATTTAGCATATCAATTTTCTGTTCTTCTTCCCCCCATCAACAATAAGCCTGACATTTTTATCCCCATGTGGTGAAAGCATGTGGCCCTTGGAGTCCAATTTTTGCATTGCATAAAATGTGGTCCCCAACTGCACAAAGATCATCCCGTTTTGTCCTAAATAGAGGCAGCTTTAAAAAAAATAATCACAATGCCTTTTTAAGGGCCAAATGTCTGCATAATAGGATTTTATAGATAACGAGGACAGCAACAAAGAAACAAAACATAAATTAAGAGCACCCATGCCACAAATCTGTAGCTGGAACTGTGCACACGTATCTCATAATTCAATTTTCAAAAATTGCTTTCTTTTAAAGTGAGAATTTGGGTAATTTTATGCATTCTAAATATGTGATCTCACTTAAATGCAAAAATGTCCACATCACTATTTATTTTTATTTATTTATCACATTTATATGGCTGCCCATCTTGACTGGACAGCTTTCTAAATGTGATTAATAAATAAAAAAAATAGTTGGGCTGATTCTTTGGCACTCAGGTGGGATAACGTATTTAGAATACATACGTACATTTATCAGACTTCCCACTTTATTTTAAAAGGCAGCTAAGGCCATCTGTATGATCCCATATACATTCAGGCCAATATTTGTCCACACAACTTACAGACCACTTTCCATTGCAACTGTTTTTCTGCCTTTTAGTTTATTTTGGGGAGTTACACAAATAATTTATTGGTTAAACAATTTTCTTCACTCAGATCTAGCCACTGAACACAATTTTGAGCAATTAGTTGGATCATTTCCATTCCTGGCTGTTTCCCACAAGGTTTTTGCCCATTTGCCATATTGTGAAAAAAGAAACTTATACCATGCAAGACTCTGGAATTACCAGATTGAAGTGTTTACATGGCTTTTTTAAAAAAAAAATCTCTGAATATGTTCTTTCTTCAAGCAATTGAACCTTGATTTATTCCTGTATAATTAAATTTTAAATGACCTAACTAATATTTTAGCAGCTTAATTGACCACTGATTCTAGCTTATTGTGTAAAATGCAGTAAACACGTATTATATATTCAATCAAATAAGTTTACTCTATATGGCTAATATTGTGGGCTAAGCCTGATGGGAAAATAAACACAAAAAGAGGGCAGAAGTAAATAAATATTCCACTCCCATCAAATGCCACCTTCTTAAGCATGGTGGTTTATATAACATGGATGCATAAAACAGACTTATGCAACTTGTAATACACCAAGCTAAATGCAGCTCACCACTAGCCATGGTATGTTGCAAACATGAGATTCAATAAATTTGTTAAAAACTTTCTTTGGGTTACAAAACACTTTCCTGGGTTATAAAATAAATAGAAGGGATGCCATTCCTGGTAGGCTGCAGTACACAGCTGGACCATGTAAGTGTGAACGCCTGGCATAACATTTGGACCATGTTGCCGGATGTGATTGTTTCATATATATAAAATGCAAATCAACTCTACTAGGATCAAATTGGTCACATGGAGCTTAGAGTTTGATCCTATTGGCTGTAGCATGCAGGCAGTATCCCAAAACATATTTGGAACAACTAATGCTATCAGTGAAGAGCTAAAGCCATTTTTGCAAACATCTTTTGAAAAGATGTTTCAAAGAATGAGGGCAAAAAACAAAGCAAAATAAAAACCCAATCAAACTCCTATTTTCTCCTAATGGCAGGTTCTTTCTCTCAAGTCTAAGCAGTGGTTATTTTATTGGACCTAGACCGTTAGAAGACAAATGACGTCTATAGTAAATTTGCAGGTGGCTGTGGAGAAAAGATCATTGAGTGCTCCTTCCAATTACTTAGATTATGTTTTTAATCTTCATTTAGGTGCTAGGGTGGCAACCTTTTTCATCACATGACACTTCCTTCAGACAAAGTGAAATCTTCTGGCTTTGGAAAGGATGCCAAATCTGAGCCATTAGTGTGAAGCTAGAGTTTACTATTAATCTACTGCTCAGCAGAATGAAATGTTACTCCTACCCTAGATATGTGAAAGACAGATAGAGACAGCTGTGCACATGCAGCAGCGGCGGCAGCAAAGAGTGGGAGAAAGTGCCTGCGTTATGAAGACTGATCCAAACCAGTTGTCTTTTCCTTAAATTTCTCTTAGGATCGACGTAAAATAACACTGTTAGCCCTTTCTCGCTCTCTTTGTCTGCTTCCTTTAGACAGCAATGGTGTTCCTCTGAAATCAAATTAGAAAACAGAGTCTTATCGTTGGAGACCTCAGTCCCATTACAAAGCAGTATAAGAAAAGTGTCGATGTAAACTACAGAAAGAGGAACCTCCAGTGGGTCAAAGTCTCCATCCCGGCGTCTTTTCCCTCCATGTGTTTCTTCCATTGTCTGAAGGTGCTCTCTCTCCTTTTCTCCCTTGTCTACACCCCCCCTGCCCCTCGCAGTGACCCCTATGCCCCCCCCCGCAATGTCTTTCCTTGGCAGAGGAGGAGGTGGAGTGCAGCGGTCTTTCGGAGATGTCAGCAACTGCTAGCCCAGACGATGCTGTCAAGAAGATTGCATCAAGCCTGTGAGGCGCTTTCCTGCCAGTGACTTTCCCTGGAGGAACAAACAAAGGGGAAATGGGGAGGGGGGGGAGGAGAAGCCAAGGATATGAATTCAGTTTGTGATTAGTCGGTAACACAGGCCAGATTGCTCAGTGACTTTCAGAAACTGGTGGGCAAGGATCAATTATGGAACGAAAGATATTTGTGATGACACATGGGGATAAAAGAGGTGGGACTATCCTATACTTTTTCTAGATAAACATTACTTTGGGTCAGGGAAAGATAGTCAAGGCCACGCCTTCCCTGTAGAACAGCCCTATTTTCTGTACCAATTTATGGCATTCACATATATGATCAAGCTGTCCAAACACGTAAGGGAACCCAGTTATCTCTTTGCACTGTTGGTAAAATATGTCTTGTAGAAATTCACTCCCCTTAGGCATACAGGCAGCACCACTATATTCATTAATAGGGAACATTGGTTTCAAGGAATTCTTCCTCCCAATCTGCAAATACTTACATGCTTCTTCCCTCGGGATCTTCCTTGATGTGATGAGCATATTGGTTCCTCCCTTCCCACAGCCTCTACTACATTTGCATCTCACCTTTCCTTTCCAGTTGCTGAAATCAACATCCAGAGATACGGGTCTAGCTCAGATATGCTTCACTGATGTAACTACATCACGTTCTTTCAAATGCATCAATGGATTCATAATTTCCCAAGGGCACTTGTAAATACCCCAAATTCTCAAGAATGGTTAATTTAGAACTACAGGTGACATACAACACTAAATGTTATACATTTAGTAAATATTATTTAGTTACTAAAATATTTCAGTAAATACTCCCATAGCAAGTGCTTAGTTGGTCACATAGAAGGATAAACATTCTACCATTCTTGTAGAATCTGCCATTATTATTGTATTTGTTGCAAAGGAATGAACCCCAACATTCAAATAGCAGCTCCCCAAAGGCAGACTAGAGGGGAAAAAATTAAACAGTGAGAAAGAGAAAATCCTGTGCAATGGCCGACTCCCTCGTGTTGTCAACTCAAGCTGCCAACTGGCAATTTTGAAGCTTCTTTGTCTCCAATATTTTCATATCTGACACACTTACTGTATATTCGTGTCTATGAGTATATGCTTTCCAAAAGCCACTTAAAGAAAGACGGGAGGGTAGGGTAAGGAATGAATAAAAGTTAAGTAAAATAAATTGCCTGTAAAATTTACCAAATTAATTTACTACATGCCACCCCCATGAACCCACCTCCCTCCTCTAGCAGATACAATCAAACAGAAAGGAATTACTGGACAAAATGGGGATAAGAAGCTTTGTCCAAGCATTTCCGAAAGGGATAAAATCAGCTAGGTAATTAGCCCTACTTTTAAAAGCATCCAGGCATTGGCGCAGCAAAGTCTGCGTTCTTTGGCACTTCTTCCTCATTCTTTTCTTTCAAGAATTACCACGGTTCCTACCTGGACTAGGAGATGAGCCTCACTCCAATTCAAGTTGAGAAAACTCAGGCAGAATATTTCATGGCATTCTGCCCCCAATCGTTACTCTGAGGTCCCAATGCCTGTAAAGGCTTTTTCTTTCCTCCTTCAACATTTCTATTTTAGTTTATGCAACTAGTGCTGCTCACAAAATAGTACAGCACACAAGAATTTATTAGATTATCTTCAGCCAGACCTGAAAGTCACATTATATATCCTTTATAATGCTTTCATTCCTCCAAATCAGTGTGCACTATATCTTTTTTTTCCTTAATTGGATCGCAATCACTAGGTCAGCTTGCCAATTGAATGTTGAAGATCTGCTAGCCAGCCAGAGAATAGATGTATGTGCCAGACAGTGCACTTAGCGACTGCATGAAAGAGAGAAAGAAATGCTCTCATTCTGATTTTTTTACGTTTTACAAATGGACCCAGTCAAATATTTGAGACTCAGGCTGGCCTTTATTTCGCTAATCTTCTTGGAAAATAAGAATGGGGGTTATGTGTGAGAGAATTATTCCTGATGCCTTTTGCTATAACTTTTAATTCTTTGTATCCAGAAATTTGTTGACCGTCCAGCAGAATGGATTAGGCAGGATTTTAGGAAATGGGAGAAAGAACAAAATAAGCAATTAGTTTATCTTTTATTTCTTCCTTTAAGTGCAGATTCAGAAGACCAACACATAGCTAGGTTGCAGTAACCTTTAAAAAAAAAATTCCTTGTGGCACAGTAATAATTTTGGAAACAATTTTTCTAATATACACAACTGAGTACACAGGGTACAGAACTGAACAGGGTAAGTAAGTAATCTCCTCTTTCCTATTCTGAGAGCAGCGTATCCACCAGCACAATCTTTTCTGAGCCTCCCCAGACTTCCATTAGCTGCCAGTCTTCTTGGGTTTTTCACTCCTCACATTTCTGTCTAGCATTAAACAGCCATTCTGTGCATGGACCAAAACAAACTGTGTTTTATTTGGGGTACGTATCATCCAAAATTAGCTATTTGTGCATAGAATAGCTTTTTCCTAATCCTGGGATAGTCAAATAATGTCTGAACTCTGTTAGAAGAAAAATGTCTTGGTTTATGTTCTTCAGTATAAGCCCAAATGAAGTTTAGTGCTGTGCTAATCTAAGGTTAAGATTAAAAGTGCAGAGAAATTCACTCTGCAATTCAAACAGAACTTTCATAATTGTCTTTATATTTTGCTAAAAGAGGACCATTTTTGTAGCTACATAATAATTAATCTCAGTAGTCCTATTCTTCTATGTGTTTTAATTTGTCAGTAGCTTAAGTACAGGCAGTCAATCAGAATACAGCTGGAAGGGGCCTTGGAGGTCTTCTAGACCAGCCCCTGCTCAAGTAGGAGAACCTATACCATCTCAGGCAAGTGACTGTCCACTCTCTTCTTAAAAACCTCCAGTGATGGAGTGCCCACAATTTCTGAGGGCAAGCTGTTCCACTGGTTAATTGTCCTCACTGTTAGGAACTTGCTCCTTAATTCCAGGTTGCTTCTCTCCTTGATTAATTTCCATCCATTGTTTCTTATCCTGCTGTCAGGTGCTTTGGAAAATAGATTGATCCCCTCTTCCTTGTGACAGCTTCTCAAATACTGGAATACTGCTATTATGTCACCCCTGGTCCTTCTTTTCTCTAGACTGGGCATTCCCAATTCCTACAACCATTCTTCATATGTTTTAGTCTCCAGGCCTTTAATCCTCTTGGTTGCTCTTCTTTGCACTTTTCCCCAAAGTCTCAACATCTTTTTTGTAATGTGGGGACCAAAACTGGATGCAGTATTCCAGGTGTGGCCTTACTAAGGCTTTATAAAGCGGTACTAATACGTGGTTTTGATTTTGATTCCTCGACTTTCAATCACAAATGGGACCAGAACCTCCATTGCTAAGCAAGGCAGTGGTTAAGTGAATTGCACCTGATATTCCAACTTTATTTTTTTGCCAAAGCTGTTTAGCAAATCACTGTAGTTGTTAAATTAATCATACGGTCATTAAGCGAACCTGGCTTCCCCTATTGACTTTATTTGTCGGAAGCCAGCTTGGAAGATCGCAAATGATGATTGCATAACCCTGCCAAGAACCTAAATTTTGGTCATGTGATCATGAGGATGCTGTGACAGTCACCAGTGTGAGGACCAGTCATGAGTTACTTTTTGTAACAAATGGTTGTTACAACAAATGGTTGTTAAATCAAGAAGTACTAGTAGTGGCATTACTGGACAATATATACTCCATGGTTGCAATTCCACAAGCCCAACTAAGAAAGTTTTTCAAATGGTCTTGTTAGCTTCAATTTATTTATAGCCAACTTCGAAATTCTTAAAGTCTCTGTCAATCTATGATGGTCCTTAAAGGAAAAGCAGAGGCCTTCATATTAGAGTTTTCTAGAAGCAGCTGTTACTAATGGAGTCCAGAAATTCTGAATCTTCTGAAGATGCAGTTTCAAATTTTGCATTGTATATGGCCCAAAGAGATATTTATACAGCTGTATACTCTCTCTCTGAAGCATTCTCTCAATTCAGATTTGAAAGTCTCTTCAGGCGTGACACTCCTCAAATTCATATTATACAATGACTGCCATTCTATATCCAATGCAAAAAATAATGATAATGGTATATGCTGCCCTATCCAATCCTTGTTTTTAAAGTTTATTCTTTTGAGTATGAGATCCCAGAAGACATGTTTCCACTCTGTAGATTATCAAGATAAAATATGATATCCTAAGAATACCAAGAGATTATATTTCTTGGGGTTAAAACCTATGACTTATATTCCTTAATTCAGCCATATACTGCACTGGGCGTCTTAGAATTCTTTACTAACACAAAACCTAAGTGCAGTATGACACACATGCTACTGAAACGAAACAGACCACACTCCCCATTTGTTTTTTTAACATATGATTTTGATACAAAACTAAGGGCCATATCCTTTTAAAATGGTCTTTTATTAGAATTAGAAGAAAAAGAAAGAAAAGATACATGTTGCAGACACATGAAGAGTAATATAAACTGAGGAAAAAAAGTTTAATGCCGAACAGAAGATTTTTAAAGCAGAAACCAAAATAACAGTAACAACCACAACAATGGTAAAAGAACGTAAAATCCACACAGATGCATTTACATAAAAAAGATCAAAGAAAGTGTTAAATTAGTATACATAGAATAAGAAATGATGATGACAGAAGATGGACAAAAATTTATATATATATATATATATATATATATATATATGTGTGTGTGTGTGTGTGTGTGTGTGTGTGTGTGTGTGTGTGTGTGTGTGTGTGTGTGTCAGTCAAGTGGTTATTTTTTTTTAGATTGCACCCTGTAAACCCAAATATGGGAGGAAGAAATCATTCTTTCCTTTGCTTGTTCCTTAGCATGCAGACTGCCCAGGTTCGAATCCCAGTAAGAGTGAGTTCTGACTGAAGAGAGTTAAATAACTCGAAATAGCTATCTCAGAAATCCCTTATAATTACACCAAAAGCTTGTTTATTGAATATTACTTTAAAAAAGCTTTTTTTACTGAATATTACTTTACAAGAAAATATGTCTATTTGTCTAAATGCAGTAGTCCAATTATCAGCTCACTTCAAGAGCCATACTGGTGTTTGTGAGGTTGTTTCAGAAGGAGGCACCAGGGTGGCCCAACAAAACCTTTCATTTTGAAATGCCACTTAAGTGCTCTTGCAATTGGGTGTTTCTAAAGTATGACCAGGTATAATGTCTGTGACAGAATTCAAAACATCCTGTCTACATGCTATCTCCACCGTGTATATAGAGTTGCCACCCACTTACAAAAACTGTAATTTATTTTATGTGATTCATGGGGGTTATTTTAGTCAATAAGCTGTTTCTGTGTGGTGTGTGTCACCATAGTGAAGAAAGTATGTAAAACATGTAAACACAACTGTAAAAAAAAAAGTCATCTGTTTATGTGCTCCTTGGGAGGTAATGTTCGCAAATGTTGAGTGTGTGTGTGTGTGTGTGTGTGTGTGTGTGTGTGTGTGTGTGTTATTTCCACAGCACAGAATACCTATGGATGTATTTGAAAAATTAAACTACTTGCCCTGATATCATGGGTCTCAAAGGTCTTTAAACATTCGCATCTTCAGCACCAGAGGTGCAATTTCATACCCAAGTTGGTGCTTTGTAGGTGCACTTAAAAACAGAATACAGGTACTCCTCAACTTACAACAGTTCGTTTAGTGACTGTTCAAAGTTACAGTGGCACTGAAAAAAGTGTTTTATGACCGTTTTTCACATGACCGTTGCAACATCCCCAGGGTCATCTGATCAAAATTCAGACGCTTGGCAACTGATTCATACTTATGATGGTTGCAGAGTCCCGGGATCATGTGATCGCCTTTAGCGATCTTCTGTCAAGCAAAGTCAATGGGGAAGCCAGATTTACTTAACAACCGTGCAAGAGAAGTTGTAAAATGGGGCAAAATTCACTTAAGAAATGTCTCAATTAGCAATAGAAATTTTGCAGTCAATCATAGTCATAAGTCGAAGACTACCTGCAGTGAACTGCCACAAGCACTTCCTTTTCCAGTATTTTTTTTTTAACCCCACAATAATATCCTATGGGGTAAGTTGAGCTAAGACATAAAACTGGCCCAAAGCCATTCAGGGATCTTCCCTGAGTGCAACCCCCACTCCAGCACCCCAACTATATACTGGATGGCAGATACCTTGCATTTTAAAGCTTCCCTAATGGTAATCCAGACCAATCAGAATGAATTATAAGAATGAAAAGAATGAAGATAAATATGGGAGGTGGGAGACACAAAGGCATCAGTTTGTCAAGCTATAGGTGGAAAACATATGGCCCTCCAGGTGTTGGAATGTAACTCAGCAAAACCTGGACACATGGCTAACGATGAGAAATTGAAACGCAGTCCCATGGAAAGACAGTTTCCTCATCCCTCTTCTGTGAGATGCAGGGAGAGAGTCAGGGTTGATAAAATGAATATATTACTTTGCCATGATGTTTACTGCCAGTGGTGCCTTCCTCTTTAAAAGGGGAGCAGGATTCATTATTCAAGATAAATCTAATGAAGGAGAATATTTGTAGCTCAGGGTTGAAATGAGGGGTCCTTGGTGTTCTCTGAGCTTGCTTGTTTTCTTGCAAACCTTTTATTACCCTAACTAGGGAGCATCATCAGTGCTAGTAAGGAACGCTGTTTGCTGTCTGTTTATATTCTGGTGTCTCGCCTGTCTAGGTGGGTGGGGGAGGCCTGAGGGATTCTTTGGTTGGGTGTTTTACTAATGGCTCTTTGGCAGTTTCTTGATTGGGGTGTTGCTTACTTGACTGTTGGTCTGAAGTTGACCTTAGAGTTAATCTATGCTTATCTGAGTGCTGATTACTGGTGGAAAGGTGCGGGAGTCTTTTTCTCTTTTGGGCTAGTTCAGGGGTATCAAACTCAATTTCATTAGGGCCGTATCAGCATTGTGGTGTCCTCAGGGGGACCGGGTGGGCATGGCCCACTGGGTGGGTGTGGCTACAGTGGTCACGGCTGGCTAGGTGAGCGTGGCCAGAGTGGGCATGGCCACCTCGATGTTGCTCGTGGGGGGATGCCTGTGGGGGCTGAGCAGGATTGGGGGACATCCAGTGGTGGAGCAGTGGGTGGAGGCTCGTCCTGTGCAGTGAGGTGCTGTGGGGTAAGGCAAGATGAGGCAGGGGCCGGGGCAGTTGTTGCCTGACACCATCGGCCCCCACACACAAAGGCCAGCAAGCGCATGGGGCCCTATGATGTCCATCAACAGCTACAGCCTTCCGGCCCCTTGACCGGAACACTCTGATCAGCCCACTGCAAATACCAGGCCAGCCCTCCAGCAGCAGGCAGAGGAGGTGAGGGGGAACTACGTGATGCAGACCGCCTATTCCACCCCATTTGTTTTTGCTTGCAGTTGGAGAGCAGATTCCTACTGGCCATCTCCTCGGCCCCCTTGCAGATCTTGCCCTTGGATGTGGAGCCTGTTCCCCTCGCACACCTGATGCACCTTGGCCCCATCTTGGGCTGCCACCAGCAGAAGCTTGTGCAGGTCCATAAGGCTGCTGCTGCTGCCCAGAGCAGCAGGCCCACCCAGCACAAAGGAGGTGAAGTGGCCAGCTAGGAAGCTCGAGTAGAGATTGTAGAGCACACCCACACCCAGCAAGCAAATGGCCACCCTGAGCAGGGAAAGCCAGATCCCCATCGGTGCCATGGCCGCCCAGTCCCAGCCAGGATTGCTTACCTCCCCCCATCTTTGTGGGCCTGGGTGACCATGGCGCCAGTAGGGATCTGGCTTTCCCTGCTCGGGGTGGCCTTTTGCCTGTTGGCCCTGGGAGTGCTCTATCACCTCTACTCGGGGCTTCCTAGCCAACCACTTCACCTCCTTTGTGCTGGGTGGGCCTGCAGCTCTGGGCGGCGGCCTAATGGACCTGCGCGAGTGGCTAGCAGCTAGGGTTGGTACTGAGGGGCACAAGGGGAATGCACTCCATCCGCAGGCCAAGGGCAAGACCCATGAAGGGCTAAGATGACCAGTGGCGACCTGCTCTCCAACTGCAAAGAGATGCGATGGAATAGGCATGTCTGGAGGTCTGCATCACATGCCCCCCCCGACTCCACATGCTATTGGTGCTGCCACAGTGCTGCTGGAGGGCCGGCCCAGTATTCACAGTGGGCTACGCAGCTTCTGCTGCCAGGTGCCATCGGCTCGCGCATGCTCACTGCCTCCGGGGCCAAGATGGCAGGGGCCAGCCCCTTGCTATCTTTGGGGCATCCCTGTGGCCAAATATCGGCCAATCACAGGCCACATCTGGCCTGAGGGCCTTGTGTTTGACATTGTCTGGCTAGTTGATTGTCTCTTTTGCATAGTCTATAGATGTTGTTAATGTCCATGTGTCTATTGATGGCTGATTTGTCAGAGTGCCAGGCTTCTAGAAATTCCTTGGCATTTTTGAATTTGGCCTGGTTTAGGATTGTCACATTTTCCCAATTGAAACTATAGTTAAATCTGCATACATGTTGTGAAATTAAAGAATTTTCGTCATGCCTTATGACTGCCAGTTGGTGTTCGTGGATGCGTTCTGCCAGTTTTCTGCCTGTTGTGGATGTTGCAGTTCTTACACTGTATGTTGTAGGATAAATCTCTGCTATCTCTATTTACCTTAGAGCACCTCAGAATTGTGGGGAATGATGGGAACTAAAGTCCAACATATTTCAAGATCACAAAGCTGGGAAAATCTGATCCATATACTATCTCCAGAATCAGAGGCATACATTTCTGACTTGACCTGGTCCAGCAAGTTTCTTGTGTTTTTATTGAATGGGGAGTATTTTATTGAATAATTCTTATGCTTGTCTAAATTCATATAGTAATTTAACTACTCCAATACTGTATAGCACAATTTTTAGCCCCTCTCTTATCTATCCAATAGAAACTGAATAAATATGTAACATAGCTTGGGACCAGATTATCTAAAGGATCAACCTGAATTTTTACCTGTCCAGTTTGCTCTAGCAGATTGGGGATGCTATGAGCCCCATCAGCCAAGGAATGTTGGCTGATGGAAACCAAACGTTCTGCCTTCTTAGCAGTAGACCCTGCCCTGTGGAATATTCTTCCTTCAGGATGGCCCCGACTCAGTTAGCCTTTTGTCAGATTCTAAGGATCTAATTATGTCCGTGGAGTCCTGAAATTGTTAGGGGATCCATTACCTGGTTCCCTTGTTAATTTTTATGTAATTATGTCACTGTATAAGAAATTTTATGAACTGGAATAGCCATAGCAACAAGCCAGCCAATGAGAACTGTTTTTGATTAAGACATAGTATTGGCTGTGTGAAGCATGTGATCCAGCCTAGGTCTGGGAGTGTCTTAGTCTTCTCTGTGTTTTTTTTTCTGATCTCCAAGTTAAGAGTTGTTGATGTTGCCCAGAGCTGAATGCAACTGTATGTATCGTGTTTATATATATTTTATACATAAAGTTTTTCTAAACTAAGCCTCCTGATCATTTTGAATGTGGGCTTATTTTTGCATTGGAAAGCTGTAAAACTCCAACAGGTTATGAGCCCAGATCCCAGCCAGCCCTTGCACACAGTTCAAACTGAAGAAAAAGATTGAGGCTCAACACGGAGTTATAATTAAGCTGAAGGAGTTAAATAAACAAGAAAAAGGCAGAGGCTGCTCAGCTGAAGGCTTGCAGGATGGCTGATTTAAAGGAGAGCTCTCTGCCTCGATTGGGACAAAAGAATTATCTTATTTGGGCTGCAAAAATGGAATGCTTCCTAAAGGCTAAGGAGCTCTGGGATATTGTGATTAATCCACCCCAGGGGCAATTAGCAGCTACAGATCAATGGAGGCATGATAAGGCACTGGCTTCCATCATCTCAAGTGTGGAAGATGAACAATTCTTAAATGTAGCTGACTTTAAAATTGCAAAAGAGGTTTGGCTGAAGTTGAGAAGTGTCCATGTGAGTGAGTCAGCATGCAATATAGTGCTATTATCAAGGCAATTGGACTCTCCGGCTGCTGCCACATGAGAGCGGAGAAGAGTATTTGTTCCACATGCAGAAACTGTTTGTTGAATTAGAACAGCGAGGAATGCAGTTTCCTGAGTCTCAGAAGGTGCTGTTGGTATTAAATAGTCTTGATGAAACATGGGCCATCGTTTCAGCTATTTTTGAATGCAGACCAGAACAGGAATTAAGTATGGAAGCACTTAAAGCCTGTTTGATTTCTGAAGAACAGAAACGCCATTTTAGAAGAAGCCACGAGGAGAAATTCCTGATGTGGGGGTCCAAGGAGCAGAAAGAGAGCAAAGCAGCAGACCTGCTGTCTGCAGAGATTGCATTACATCTCAGGAGAGAATTCCCAAGAGGAAAGAACAGGAGAAAAGGAAATGTTTCATGTGTGAAACTCATTTAAAGAAAGACTGTTTACAAGGAAGAACAACAGCAAACAGACAAGCTGCTGTTGCAAAAGGTAGCTATTATAATAGCAGAGACAAATGGTTAATGGACAGTGGGGCTAGTCAAACAATTGTTAATAATTCTAAGTTGTTTTTCAGATTGGACTCAACTGGAGGAGATGCAGTGGCCTTAGCAAATAGCCAGAAAGTAAAAGTCACGAGGAAAGGCAGTGTGCTGATTCATGTCTGGAGGAAAGATTTAATAATATATTATATATGCCTGAAATGGAGCATAATTTACTAAATGTTTCCAGTCTGGACAAACAAGGGCTTTGAGACCACATTTGTAGATGGGAAATGTCTCATAAAAAGAAATGGGAGTGTATGTGCACAGGGCATAAAGCAGGATAATCTTTATGTGTTGCAGGCACAAAAGATTCAATGTGCCCAAACATTTGGTAATGTGGCACAACATGATTCATGCATTCATCTCTTGCACAGAAAGCTTGGCCATGCCAGCTTCAGAGTGTTGCATAGGATGCCAGAGTTTGCAGAGGGATTAACCTTGAAAGCGTGTAAATCATACTTAGACTGTGCAGTATGTAAATCATCGAAATCCAAGGTATTCCCAGTAAGCAAGAAGAGCACAAGGCAGACAACAAGGGTACTAGAGCTGGTGCATGCAGATTTAGTAGGACCAATGCAAACCAGCTTGGGAGGAGCCAGGTATGCATTAGTCATTGTAGATGACCATAGCAGATTTGGGTTCTGTATTTGCTTAAGAGCAAAACAGGTGTTGCAGAAGTTCAAACAATCAGTGAGCTTTGCAGAAAGAAGATATAGGCAACAGGTATGCCAGCTGCAAATTGACGGGTTCAGAATTCATGTCAACAAGTTTTCAACAGTGGTTGGGACAGCTAGGAATATGACATAGATGCACAGTACACAGCAGCTGAGAATGGCATGGCTGAAAGACAGAATGGAATCTTGCAGACAGACCATGAAAGACTCATTGCTGGAGGATTCTGGTTTGAGCAGGTCATATTGGGGCGAAGTCATTTTGACGGCTAATTATTTGGTCAATAGGCTGTGGAGTTCCTCTATAAATGATACTCCATATGCTGTGCTATATGGTAGAAAGCCATCTCTAGCACATTTAAGGGTGTTTGGAAGCAATGCATGGGTGTATATTCCAAAGGCAATTAGGAAAAAAAGGACAGCCAAAGGCTAGAAAGCTCAGGTTTATAGGCTATGAGCCTGGCTCAAAGAGCTATCGCTTTAGTGATGGGAGAAGAAGTATAGTAATTTCCAGATCTGCTAGCTTTGCAGAGCAGAATTGGAGCAGAATTGATGCCAGTTCTGGGGATGATCCATTTAGTGATGGTGACTCACTTAGTGAGAAGCTAAAGAAGGACAAGAAAAGGAATCAGAAGAAGATGGTGACTCTGATGTGAAGCAGAAAAGGGTTGACAGTCAAGAGCAGTCAATGCCATGCAAGTCAGAGTGATGGAACAAGGGGATTTCACCTGACAGGTATTCTGCTAGGAAAGTAAAGGTGTGTAATGTCTGGTATGAGCCAAGAAACTATCAGTAGTATTGGCACTACCCAAAGTGAAGCAAGTGAAGTGGAAAGAGAGCATGGACAAAGAAATGAAATCCATGGATGAACATAGAGTATTCACCTCTATGGCTTTACCACAAGGCTATAAAGCTGTAGGATGTAAATGGGTATACAAAAAGAAAGTGTTACCCAACAATGAAGTCCAGAAAACAAACAACTGTAGCTATTTCTACTGTGGAGGCAGAATTTATTGCTCTGTCTGAACTTTGTTCAGAGGTAACCTGGTATGTACAGCTGTTAAAGGATTTAAGTATAGAAGTTAAAGAAGCTGTAACAGTATTTGAACATAATGCTGCTTGCATTAAAATGGCAACAGGTGATAGAGTGAAAAGTAGAAGCAAGCATGTGGACGTTAAGTATTGTAATGTCAGAGAAGTCATCAAAAGTAAACTAATTCGCTTGCTTCATTGTTCTTCAGATGACAATCTGGCAGATGTAATGACCAAGCCATTGGGTGGAGTACACCATGGGAAGAGTATTAAATTATTTGGCTTTATGTCTGTTCCAGTCATAAAGGGAGGAGTGTCACTATGTAAGAAATTTTATGAACTGGAATAGCCATAGCAACAAACCAGCCAATGAGAACTGTTTTTGATTTAAGACACAGTATTGGCTGTGTGAGGCATGTGATCCAGCCTAGGTCTGGGCATGTCTTAGTCTTCTCTGTGGTTTTTTCCCCCCCTGATCTCCAAGTTAAGAGTTGTTGATGTTTCCCAGAGCTGAACGAAACTGTATGCATCATGTTTACATGTATATATTTTATAGATAAAAGTTTTTCTAAACTATGCCTCCTGCTCATTTTGAATGTGTGCTTATTTTGGGGCTTATTTTTGCGCTGGAAAGCTGTAAAACTCTGACAAATTATTATGATAATTCTCATTTGCCTATATGTATTAATTTTTATTGTTTTATGGTTAATTGTTGGGTTATTGAGTCAGTTGAATTGAGGTGAGTGACTGTAGAAATTGGATAAATAAATAAAATACATAAATATAATTCAGTATATGCTTCCCATATCTCCTGTTTTCGTGGAAGATGCCTCATTTTCTGAAGCAATTTGCCAAGGAGCTCTAGCAGCAACTGCATTAAAAAAAGTGTTTTTAATTAAATGTGTGGAAGCTCATTTTTTTTCTTTTCCTACAATAGTTCATGGTACTGTAAGCTTTAGTCTTTTGAATTCCCTTCTAAGAAAATGTTTGAGAAACCTACGTTGGTCAACAGAAGTGTAATAGATTTTTAATACCACAATTGTATTCTGTGTTGATAACAAAAATGTTTAGTTGGCTGTTATTAGTGGATTGTTTGGAAATAGATTCATTAATCTTTGATAAAACATTGAAAATGAGATACCAGGAAAGAAGTATAACTGAGGCCAGCCTAATCCATGCATTAAAGTCACCGTTTGTGTAAACTAACATCCATAGAGTACTTACTTGATTAGTAGAAGAATCCACAATACATCATGTACTGATGCTATGGAAATAAATGGAAATCTGATCCTTCACAGGGCCCCTGCCTTCTTCTGGACCCAAATGATCCCACCCTCTTTTTCTACAAGGCAATGTAAGTAGAAGCATTGTGCATGTTACCAACATTGTACACAATGTTACCGAGAATAGAAGCTATGTGTGCATCTTCCCTACTCTCATCAAGGATAAATTGAAAAGAGGGAGAAATGTCATGGGAACAGGGCTCTCGGAGCATTCACACATGACCACTGCAGGGGAAGGAGGGGAAAAAAAAAAGCAGATTCTATCCTGCTTTGTGAGGAACTTCCTACTGCAGATCAGAGAGCTGGCTGTTTAATTTAAATGTGGAGCTTGAAATTCTGCCTTTTGATTGCATTGCCATGACTGAAGGATAACTACAGAGGAGCTAAAAAAAGTTTCCAGAGTAAAAGTAAACGCTAAACAGAAGAGGGAAGAGGAATGAACATAACCAAAAACAAATGAACTTACCATACTGCGAGTGAACTTTTCTAGGGAAGTTCTACGAGCTTGCTCGTTCTCGGGCTTTAGAAGGGGGGAAAAAAAAGTTAAGAAGGGGGGGAAAATGCAAAAAAAAAAAAATCAGAACAAAAAAAAACCTCTTCAGCTAACTTTGGCTTTAGAAGTGTTAGCAAAAGAAAACAAAAAAAAAATTAAACATCTCAAACATAGGGCAAGTGCTGTTCGCAAGAGCAAAGCAAGAACTTTGTGCAATCATTCCGTAACTGTTTTTCTTTTGGGAAATGTTGCTCTCCTTTTTTTTTAAATATAGCTATGGACATCTAGCCAAAGTTACATATATCAAGAAAATCAGATATAATGATGCATTCTGCATCTGTCAAGTTTCTATAACTCTTTTAGAAGGAAACCATCATTTTTCAGTCAGAAGGTACTGGTCTGAATTTATGATGGAATAATCCACTCTCTCTGTGTATGTATGCAAGAAAATCCTGAGGTAGAACCGAATAGAATAAAAAAGGATATGAGTCTTATCCTATTCCTCTTTTCCAAATTTATTTATGTGGACATTTCTATTCTACCTTTCAGTGACAAAATCAAATCCAAGAGGCTTACAAATAAAATGATACTCCTTTCTGATGTGTTGGATGTTTATATGAAAATTGATCAAGTTATCTGCTTTTTGCTTAACTTGATCCTTTGGAATTGCTGTGCTGTGGTTGATCTACTCAAAATGAATCCCATTGTGCTCAGCTAGACTTACTCCCAAGAAATTATGCATAAGACTGCTGTTGGCATAAAGGTTTTGCCAGGCTACAAAACAATCACATTACTATTATTTGTTATTTTTGTTATTTGGAAGCTGCAACTATAAATACAGGAATTTGACTATAATAAGAAATTCACCAACACTATAGCTATATTACTGTCCTCCAGGGAAACATGATTCAGCTCATTTGGCAGAAAACAAATCTTATTAAATATGAATGAAAGGACAATTTCCCAGCAAACAGGCTATTTAGCTGAATAAAGGAATTGTAATGTTCAGTGGCAAACCCATCAAGATATGACCTAAGTCAATTCACCAGTTTCAGGAGTGAATGATGAATTTGTGCATACATTTGGCGTCATTACTAAATCAGCACAGACTATTTTGAGAACAGAAAAACCAGTACTCAGTTTTAGTTCCTAATTTCTGTTTATGTACTGTACTTATTATTAGTCAAATTATATCTCATTTACTATACTAGCCCTTCCGGTTTCCCCCATGCTCTAAATAGATTATATTAAACTTGGAGAAAGTTAGTGGTCCAAAGTCATACTCAGCTTTCATGGTTGAGAGTGAAGTTGAAGCTGGATTCCCAGGACTTTAAGACACCAACCCACTTTTTCCTGCCTCCTCAGGGAAAAAAAACAATGGTGTATAACATCAGGGGAAAGTATAGTGACTCTAATTGCAAAGCTTCACTTTGTGTGCTAATTTTGTGTTCACAAAAGTTCTGTTTCCAGAAGACAGTATGTTCATGTTCCCTTTCCTAACACTTTTTGTAAAGCATTTAAGTAGAAAGGAAAAAAATAGGATTCCAAATCTGCAACAATTAAAACATATGGAAGTAGGAGAAACTTTCAAATGATATGTATATATATATTTGTACATGGAATTCTCATTTGAAGCATTGCAGGTTTTTGTTTTTTGAGAACTGAAACTTGTGTGCACCTGAAACAGATCGGAGCTGTGCGCATTTTTGTGTGTTTGAGACCAAATCTGTTTAGGGGCCATACTCTGTAAACACTTATGTAATGAAGCAACTGTGATATTAGAACTGAAGGTGCCAGGTTAAATGTCAACTGCATGTGAAACCACACAGTGTTCGTATGTTTGCATGCTGTTTTAGTCTTCCCCAATTTTCCAGCACTGGTTGGAAATTCTAGGAAATGCATCGTATCAGGAGGTTGTCAAATTAGGGGATGCTGCAACTGGTTTTTCCCGCCCCCACTAAGACTTTCTGCCCTAGGCCATTTCACACGATTGGAATTGGCCTGCCAGGGATGACTTGACTGAGTGAAGGAACATCCACTATAGTTGTATTGAGCTTACAGCCCTAAACACTATACTAGTCCTAAAGGCTATTTACAAACAGAACAATTCTACCCACTGAAGTCTGGATGCAATATATTTAATTACTGTAAACATAGAATCCACATGTATAAATAGACAGGGAGTGGCTCGTGTAGTTTTCAAACATACCCTTCTCCTTAAAATGTAAAGGAAGGAAGAACAACTACAAGACAACAAGACAACTCACTCTTGCAACCAGCCGTTGGGCATGGCTACATAGAGTTAAAATAATTAGGAAATCTTTCACTCTGGTTAGCTGCGGGGGGGGGGGGGGGAACTAGATGAGAATATGTGGATCCATATGTTTACTTTTTCAGCTCTTTGTTCTTCCATTCTTTTCCCTGCTCCAATCTACCAGTACTGAGTCCTTTAAAGCATCTATTGTCAAAGAGTCATTACCTCACATAAGGACATTCTTGTAAGGAAATAGATACATGGATTTAAAACTATCTAGGGCTAAAATTGAGCTTGCAGTAGCAATAAAACCTTACTGTGGAAAAAAACAACCATGCAATTAATTGGAGTAATCTAAGGAATAACTATCTCAAGCCATGTATAGATAGGAAAAAAGGAGTCCTGGTGAATGAATGCTGTACACTGAGAGGAAAAAATAATGTTAAAATCACATGGTTTGAAATATAGTGTAATTTTGTTTTAACTGGCCAACTTGGAGAAGTTGACTATTATTTGTAAATGTTCATTGCTCACACATACAAGTATGTCACTGCCATCATTTACATAATTTGTATAATGATGTTATCTTATATAGGATGCAAATGATTTAATTTGCATCACATCAACAGGCCTGTTACATGTGAAGTCTCTTTCATCACTGCTAGATTCTTCACTTCCACATGCTGATAGATGGGACAAACTTGGATGAGGCCTCTTTGTCAAGAAAGATAAATACTTGCAGATCACCTTTTTGCCCATTCAGCTTTCAGAGCAATAGGGAGGCATCAATTTTAACAGTTAGGATTCAGGGGTTGGGTTTCAACAGACATTTCTAACGTAAACTTAGAACTTCTTCTGAACTGGTTTCTTTTTCTTCTTTGACCTGAGTCTTTTGAACATTTTTAAGGGACTAAATACAGCTTATTTTGCTATACTAATGCTCATAGGTACCCTTCTCCATTTGGGGAATAAAACGAAAAGACAGCATCAGGGAAGCTAAATCCATGTAATGCCGCATTTCCCAATCCCTCTTCCTACTTCTTTTTAAGAATCATAAAACCATAGTGTTGAAAGAGCCCATTTAGACCATCAAGTCGAATCCCCTCCATGCAGGAGGTTAAGCCATCTTAACAGATGGCCCTCCAACCTTAGCTTGAACATCTGCACCAACATCTGCACCAACATCTGCCATGTCTCCTCTGGACAAGAGCTCCACTGCTAAATTGCTCTTGCCATAAAGGCTTTTTTCAACCTTCAGAGCATGCTGCTCTATAAAAAGGGATGTGTATAATCCCATCTTTGAAAAAGACAGTAGCTGGTGAATCCAATCTACTCATAACCACCGTAAGACAACTGTGCTATAGATACTTATCTATAAATATTTATTGTGTAGAGTCAGGATTTGGGCTACGCTTTGACATCCAACACAAGTACTATGTTAAATTCATTGAATGAAATCTGATTTTTTTTTTTGTCATGCGACCATAACAGAGAAAGTCAACAGGACTTATGACCAATCATCTAGCATTCAAGACACCCACTGAAGCTATCCTGTTCTCAGCCACAGCCACAACATTGAATACAGCCCACCAGCTATACAGACCTATGCAAGAGCTTAACATCAGTATAAAGAAGAACCACCAAATTGGATTCAGTAAAAATCGTCTAATGGCCATTGGATACTGTTTCCCCACACTATCCATACTTAATAACACATCTTTTGTTGAAAGCCCCCTGCAGTCCATTTCTTGGATGTGAGAATGTCTCTTCAGTTCACAACCTCTATATAGCTCTCACAAGAGCAATTGGCGTGTAAAATATAACTTTGAGAAATACTTGCAAACTCTTGATGCAAAGGAAGCACTGAAGGGTTCAGTGAACGTCACTGAAGTATTCCACATATTCTATCCAACCTAGCAGTTCTCTATTTGTGAGTCCATAGAAATATGCAGATGGTAAATGTCTTGCAAAAACTTGTACCAAAAATAGCCTGAGATGTAGATCTCTATTTCACTGCCAAAAAGAGCTCTATGCACACATCTCCCCTGCTCTGGAGAGAGTGACCCTATCCAGTCAGCATCAAAGCTTTGCTCATGATCACCAACTGTGCTTCAGAGTTCCTGGGAATACAGGGAACTGGTAGCTTGTCAGAAATAGGTTCTAAGATTTCTGATCCCATTGGAATTGCAACAGAGATTTGATAAGGCTGACTGAATTATGGGATCATGGGAAAGCAGCAACTGGCAGAGGAAAGCAGAGAGCCAAACAGACAAAGCAGAGGACTCAATCTCAGTCTCTGTATAAAAACATATATATATAAAATTGAATGTGGGAAGTGGGAAATCCTTTCAGGTGGGTATATATTATTTAAACCAAGCCACAGATGAAAATCAAAGTATATCAGCTCTCTGCCCCATTTATTCCTAAATGCCTGATTTAGGATTCTCAAGAAGCCCTTTGTTGTTTTATATAGTACGGACAGAAAACAATACAGCATGCTGACATGAAAAGAAAATAATAAGATGTGGCTGGATAGAGGAATATAATCAGAGTTGCGTTTAGTATGTGTTTAAAATTAAAAATAATAGCAAAAGTCTATGTACAGAAAGTGCTGGTGGAAGGGAATGGCATTCACAGAAAACCAAAAGCTGATAGAAAATCAAGAGGAAGGCTTCAGGTGAGGCATCACAAGAATAACCATGAGATTAAACAGAAGGGGAGGGAGCCCTGCTTTCCAATGGTTGCTACGCTGTATGACAACATTAAATGTGATTAAACAGATGGTATTTGTGCCCTGCAAGTACCTAGAATGGCAAGTTGCCACTTCATGTTGAAAGATGGTAGAAGAGCCATTGTTCAGTGACAGCCATGTCAATCCTGGATAACTTCAGTTAAAGGATGCTGGGCAGTGAGATTGGGAAAAATCTACGGACATATGCTAAGAAGAGCAGACTTTCACAAGGCTTCATGACAAATCATGCTTCTGCTTCAGTTTCATCTCCCTATCAGAGGATGGCCAGTTCCACTGAACAATGAAGTGGTTTATTTGGATGCCAAACATGGAGCTTTAGGAAAAGGGAAAGACATGTCCTCAATGCTCAGAAGGAGGAAAGGGAACAGGTCTTGGCCCCTCACAAAGAACAGAACATTCATGTTCACACAGCAGCAAGCAGCAGCAGGCAGGAGTCAAGAAGGACTTGGAGAAGCAAGCATGTCCTTCCCGATAGATACCTTCTTCTTTGCCAGCAACAAGTCTTGGTAAGCATTGGAACGGAGGAAACGTGCATAGCTGTCACTCTTCATCAGCTTGTAAATATGTTCCTGTGGGAAGACAAGAAATGACAGGATGAGATTATTGGACACTGTTCAACAATCTCTGGGCACCTACGAGAAAAAAAGTGAAATATCAAAGCATAACTGAAAGGTTTCCCCCCCCCCTCAATTTCTAAAACAAGGTGACAGATGTTCCACAATGGACTATCAGCTAGATGAAAAGAAACCTTGGCATGGTTTTGTTCCAGGATAGAAGGGATGATTATTTACGTAATTGAAGGTTTCTTCCATCTTTCAGTCCAAAGGACTAAATAAAAGCTTATCTCTCTCTCTCTCTCTTTTTTTTTTTATAATGCTGCCCTTCAGATGTTCATTTTTAGTATTCGGAATCTCTAATGTAGATTAGAATCATATTAGGTGAGATAGTAGGATTCTAATCTGTTGCTCTCCACTGACTGTATTCATACAAGAAACAGGTTCTGGTTACCAAATTAGACCATTTGAGGGGTTGTGTGATAAAAAAAAATCATAGTTTGGTTCAAACTTCAGCTATTAAGAAAAAGTACGATCAATAACTATGATAGGGTACAGTGGGATTTCTGGTCACACTCACAACAATATAAGACCCTACTATTAGACTGAAGATGCAAGTTCATACTGTATACATTTATCTGGAAGCAAAACTTAATTAGAAGAAAAAAGGATCTGGAAGCTGCTTGGAACAATGAAAAGGACTATGTTGCAGAGCACCACATAACTATGAGGAGTTGCTATAATGGGAAGTATGGAACAGGATAATGTGGTTGAAGAGAACAAGGACTGCTAAGATTTAATGAGACAAAGAACATGCAGAGTGATTTTAAGGGGGGGGTTGTTTGGGAAGTGGTGAAGAGGCTAAGCAAGGAGCCTTCAATAAAAGTGTTGAAATTATTTCGGATGAAATGAAATGAAATGAGGGAATGCTGGAACAATTATCTTAAAGATTTCTAAGGAAATGGAAGTTATATGTTGAATGCTATAAACGTAAGTGTTCTAGAAAACTAATGATGAAAAGGAAATCATAAATGCTGAGAGAATGTTGGGAAATGTAGAGAAGTTAACAGGAGAAATGGTAACACGTAGATACAATTTGTGTATTGAGTAACTGTGCAATGTGTGTAATATGTGTATGAAGACCGCAGCTGTGCCTAGCAATTAGAAAAAATGTTTTATTGTTCTTCTGCGCAGGAGGAAAGTAGAAAGAGTGAATGAAAAATCTATAGGAAATGTAGTTTGTAAAGTTTGCCTGGAGACTGAAGAAGCTAAACAACAACAACAACAACAACAACAACAACAACAACAATAACCGAGTTGGAAGGGATCTTGGAGGTCTTCTAGTCCAACCCTCTGCTCAGGCAGGAAACCCTATACCATTTCAGACCTTTCAGACTTAGATAAGCAGCAAAAAGTTTCAAACCAAAAAAAGGAAAGACGTCCAGTTGCCATGGCTCAACTCCCAGACAACTCTACTTGGGTGACTGAGAATCTTCACTGACATACTGCCATGCACTTTGGGGAAGAAACCCGGAAACTGGTGTGGGGCTATGAAAAGATAGCAAGAAAAGATTCCCAAGAGTGATGACCCAAAAAAAATCAAGATGGCAACCACAACTGTATGGAACGCTTTCCTTTGTATATGCATGCAGAAAACCATATGGGACATATTTAAGGCATACAAGAAATAGGGAATTGGTTTTGACAGTGAAAATGAAATTTTTTGCAAGTTATAACTAAATGGCAAAAAACCCCTAAAGCAAATAGGTGAAACTGTGGTACTATGTTTAATAAAGAGGGGGCAATGGAACAAGAAATGTTAAGGCATGCGAGTGTTGACGGAAAAGTAAAGCAGAGGATGTGGTTCAGTACAGTATTGTATTACAGTGAATCGATATTTGTTGAAAGAAGTTAAAAACACCTGTCTATAAGAAAGTGGGCTTGCTCATTTTTGTTATCTGGAAATGAGATTGAATGAATTGGAATGGAGAATTTACAAAGACTGTAACTGAAATGGATACTGGATGGTTATGGTCTAAATGCAAAAGTTTGGGTCCAGTATAGAAGAAATATGTTGAGGTGCTTTGATTATATCAGGGGTTCTCAACCTTGGCAACTTTAAGACTTGTGGACTTCAACTCCCAGAATTCCTCAGACAGCTTTGCTGTCTGAGGAATTCTGGGAGTTGAAGTCCACAAGTCTTAAAGTTGCCAAGGTTGAGAACCCCTGGATTATATGGACAGTATTAATGAAAACTGAATTGCAAAGCCATTTGAATGAAAAGTAAATGGGTTGAGAGGAAAGAGAAGACTGAATAAGTCATGGTTGGATGGAGCTGAAGATATCATGAGCAATATAACATTCAAGATTAAATTAGTATTGGCCCAGCATGCTACTATTGATAGCTGTAGAACAATATCCATACAATAGGCCTAATAATATCCTTAATAAAATTTGCACAACTGTTTGACCAGTTTCCTATAATATTGCAAGGACAGGCCATCTAGTACTTTAATCTAGATCAGTGGTTCTCAACCTTTTTCAGGTTGAGACCCCACTTGCGCCGCCCATGCGCGGCGCGACCCCGACCCGCGCATGCGACGGGCCAATCCGCGCATGCACGTGTGATGGGCCGATCCGCGCATGCGCGGCACGCACGTGACGGGCCGATCCGTGCATGCGCGGTGCACACGCAATGGGCAAAACGAGAAAAAAAAAACAAAAAAACAAAATGGCGGACCTCGGTGTCCGGCGACCCCCGCGAAACGGTCGTTCGACCCCAAATGGGGTCACGACCCATAGGTTGAGAACCGCTGATCTAGATTTATAGATTACAACTTCCACCTAACATGATCAGAAGGTTGTGTTATAGCTGAAAAATTACTCTATGCACATTATTATGTTGAATCTTATTCTAGCTTTGAATGGGCTCAAAGACAAGTAATTTTGGATGGCATTTTTTGGTCTGAAAATAGACTCTGCTGGATTTACCTTGATGTAATACCACCAATCTAACCATGCTGGATCTTTCCCAACCTTTTTATTTCTCCTACTGCTATAAATTGACCTGAACGTAGTTGCAATAAGAGACATTGAAAGGATGGTTAAATGCAGTTGTTCAAGAAGAGCCAGGACAGGCATCACATGTGGACCCTTACAAGATGCTGTAGCCATGCCAGCCATTCCATAGATTTTATATCTATGGAGTAATCTTTAAGTAACCTAATAAGAAGGTTGGCCTAAGAGATAATAGGCAGTCAATTGTCATGGAAGCTCTATAGAGCTAAGGCTATTGAACAACCTATTGAACCATATGGTCATTCTAATTCCAATCAAAGACTCTAATCAATGTTCCAGTCTGGCCCCCGCTTTGTTGTTTGGACATGTTGTGTGACATGTCTCTCCTTGTTCATTACTGTGCTCATGCAAGTAGACCCATATGATGAATAGCTACATGCATAGACCTATATATTAATTAGATGTATATCTGGGAACTGGTAAATAGCAACTCTCTTAAATAAATTTTAAAATGTATTTATTCTAAATTGCTTATCCCTTTATTAAACGTGGCATGTTAATGAAGAAAAGGCCTAGAAGGAAATCAACAGATGACTTGGGGACAGTTTCAGAGTGCAAAATTTCAGGGACACTTGTTTAGACAAAATGTTGACACAAATCAGGATCATGCGAAGTATTAATACCACTTTATAAAACCCTAGTGAGACCACACCTGGAATACTGCAACCAATTTTGGTCACCAAACTACAAAAAAGATGTTGAGACCTTGGAAAAAGTTCAGAGAAGAGCAACTAAAATGATCAAAGTCCTGGAGACTAAAACATATGAAGAACGGCTGCAGGACTTGGGTTTGACTAGTCTAAAGAAAAGAAGAAATGGGGTGACATGATAGCAGCATTCCAGTATCTGAGGGGCTGCCACAAAGAAGAGGGGGTCAAATTATTCTCCAAAGGACCAGAGGGCAGGACAAGAAACGATGGTTGGAAACTGATCGAAGAGAGAAGCAACCTGGAATTAAGGAGAAACTTCCTAACAGTGAGGAGAATTAACAAGTGGAACAGCTTGGCTCCAGAAATTGTGGGCACTCCATCACTAGAGGTTTTTAAGAAAAGACTGGGCAATCACTTGCCTGAGATGGTATAGGTTCTCCTGCTTGAGCAGGGGGCTGGACTAGAAGACCTCCAAGGTCCCTTCCAGCTGTTCTATTCTAAATATGGCAGTAATAGTTTTCACATGAATACAACTTTAGAAAGATAGCTACAATCTTCTTTGTAACCCACTGAGAGGGACATCCAGCTGTCCCTGGCTCAGCATTGCTCCTTTTCTTGGACCTGATGGATCTGCTGTCCCCAATGGCTCCAATTTGAATGACAGCTTCAATAATAGCTTAGTCTTCCATATACTGCACCCAGGCTGTAGCTAGAAATATGTTTGCCCTGGCTCTGATAGATGAAACCCATCAAAAGAACTTCAAGGCAAAATTCTTCCTCAAAGAACATTTTATTCGGGAAACAAAGTATCAGCACTACATAGTTGAACCCAAAAACTAAATTCCCTTCCCCCAGATACAAAGTAACAAAGTACAATTCCCACCCTTCATAAACTGTCATAAAGCACATTCTCCAATTAGTTAAAAGCGTGGGCTTCCTCCCCAGCTCCTCAGCCCACCAAAACGTTATCAGCTGGTCCTTGGGTTCCCACAGCAGTGTTATCATTATGGCTCACTGACCTTTCCTTCCAACCCTCCTCCCTGCTGCACTTGATTCCTAAAAGCAACAAAAAGCATAGAAAAGGAGAAGAGAAAATGGCTGCATTTTCATCAGTTGTCAAAGCAAAAACATCCAATGTTAGCAGCGTTGACAATGTTATCTTGTGATAATTCACTACATTGACCTATGAAACTGGTAATGTCTGCTGATATGTGATATGGTAAAATATGTGGAGCTTGCAGGCCACATGAAGAAGAAGCAATTAGTGTTTGGAAATAGAGGGAAAAACAGATCAGGAGACATGGTATAGGGTTTCCTGCCTGAGCAGGGGGTTGGACTAGAAGACCTCCAAGGCCCCTACCAACTCGTTGTTGTTGTTGTTGTTACATAAGCAAGTGCTTCGGAAAAGGATTCCCAGTGAAACAGGTGAACATTAATTTAATGACTCTGCTTCCACAATTCACGAGCATAATTCTAACACAGGTCCAAAGTAATTGGCTATCATTTTATCAAATTTGAGGAATTATTTAAAATAGTGCTGTTTCAGGATATTTGTACTCTAATTTCTTCTTGGAAGTCAACGATCTCCACTTGGAGATTGTTGAAAACTAGAGGTACAGTTTCCCATGATTTTAAAGTGAGAAACAGAAAACTGCAGAGTAAGTCCTAAAAGATCACAGTTAAACACAACAACTCAAACTCCTCCATCTTCACGCACTTGACAGCCCTCAACTTCCCTCTCCCATTTGGCCACCAATAAGTGTCATTCCTCATTTAAAACCCAGCACTTGGGGGGGTATTTTTACAATATTTAATGATGATTTTCAATCATTATACTATTATACCAGCTTATTCTTTGTATCCTCTCTTTGGATTAAAGTTTCCAAGTAGGAAGATCTTTTTCTCTATGAAGTCATTTTGCAAAATTCAATGACTTAGTCTTGGTAGATCTGGCAGGCAAGAAAAATTAACTGCTAACTTCCTTGGTAGAGCAGACATAGCAGTTTCCACCACTGCCATTCTGGGGAAACATTCTGGAATCTCCCCACCAATTCCATATATTCATGGATAATCAGTCAATTCTAGTGTCTCATTTAAACTACCTAAGATTGTGCTTGGAAGACTATAGTCTTAGCAACCTGACCTGTTATCCTTAACTGATCCTTAGATGCATCGGTTTTTCCCATTCTCCAATTGGAAAAGGGGCACTAATCTCATAAAGAGAAATTAGATGTTGGAATTGAGGTTAGTCTTATTAGGAAGATCAAATATCAGGAAGGTCTTAAAGGAAATGATTTCTTTTTAATGTTAGGTAGAGTAGGAAGGACAAACTTTCTTTCCTTCCTTATACAGGCTTTATAGGTGAGTTGCCTCCAAGGTCTGAGTGTTCTCTAAGATACAGTGTTCATATCAGAATTAGAATTAACCTTTCTCTCCATGCTTACCACAGTAATTTTTCATTATCTGCAGCAGCTATGCTCTATAACTATAATTATATATAGGGTTATACAGGGTTACACAGGGTTAGATTATAGGGCCCTAGTCATAACATTTTTGTCAACTATTCAATACAGTCTTTTTTAAATATGTGCTTCTGTTTAATGACACATCATTTAATATATTCATTTTTACAAATAGACCTTACTTTTGATGGCCATTTTAACCAGCAAAATCATTGAGAGAAGGCAGGCGTGATCATGAATAACTGCGAAGGCATTCCAAATATTGATTTTGGGGTTGCAAAGAAATTTTAGCATGTAGGCAAATTTGCAAATATAGATTGCCTATATTTGGAGGCCTAGATCGATCTTTCCATCTATCTATCATCTTGAGATATTTCTATATCTCAAAATTGTTGCACTTGTGCAATTCTTGCTATGTACAGCCAAGGGCCCACTCAGAACCACATCCAGTACCAGCAAGGCGGATCCCTTCAGAAAATTTCAGCTGAGCTTAATGCAACTGGTCTTCCTTTCATGGTTTCCTCCCTGGCATTTTCCTACTCAACTTCTGTGGTTCATTTGTATATTTTCTCCAACCCTTTTAAGAAGACACTGACATACAAATACACATTAAAACACCTGCAGAAAATAATAGGTTGAATCCACACTATAAGCATATAGGACACGCCATCTACCAGAAAAAAACACCACACACCAACCGCCACTTAAATGCACAATCCCACCACCACCCTGCACAGATCAACTCCGTAGCCAAGACCCTCATCTCCAGAATCAAACACCTAGCCGACAAAGACCACCTGAAAACCGAATTACACACTCTCACAAACGTATTAATCTCCAACGGATTCCAAAGAAATACTATTACCAACCTAATCCAAAGGGAAACACCCCCCAAGGACCGAGACATAGAACAGTACAACGACATTGCCCTCTTCCCCTACATCAAAGGCACACAGATAAAGTCAGCAAAAATCTCCACAAACACAATATCAAGACAGCCTTCGGCACCGACCAAAAAATAGCCAACATCTTAAGAAACCCCAAAGACACGATCCAGCTAGAAAACCAAGGAGTCTATGAAATACCATGCAAAATCTGCCCAGCCACATACATTGGACAAACTAATAGGAGAATAAATGCATGCATCGCAGAACACAAGAACACAGTCAGAAAAGAAGAAAAAACTTCCTCCCTCTTCCAGCACCTTAAAGCTGCAATTTCATGGCATGAAATTGATTTTGAAGGAACCAAACTAATCTCCAAAACTAACACCACAACAAGAGAATAATTATGGAAGCCATCGAAATAGAAAAACACCCCCAAAACATGAATAAACGTGATGATACCTCCCGCCTACCAGACATCTGGAAACTAGCCCTAATCAACAAACGAGTCCTAGCCACGAAAACTGACACAGGACCCAGAACAACACAGTACGCCACCACCATTCACCCTCACCAGACCCAAACCCAAACTCAAGTCCAAGCCCAAACCCATCCCTCAGACGAAATGCAACCACCATCCAGAAGCCAAACCACGATGACATCACCAGCTGCTGCACCTCCCTCCAACCCCCACACAAAGCAAATGGACACACGTCATGAACACAGAGCTAGACCGCAAACTCGGAGCCAAACCAAAGCCCGGTATGTTACTTCACAGCCTTCAGTCCTGGACATCACATCACAGAACTCAGGAGGCTACAATGCCAAAGCTCAGGATGTTACAACACAGCCAACCACCCAGGATGATGCAACACAGAACTCAGGATATCAATACACTAGATCTCAGAATGTCATCACACAACCCATTACCCAGGTCGTTACAACACAAAAGACTAATGGGCACACAGCCAGCACCTCAACTACTCAGGATGTTACGAAACAGCCAAACAATCCACAAACAATAGCTCCTACACAGCCAACCAATCCACCTACAGCAAATAAGCCAGCACTCCACACACCCCCACCAATATATATAGCGAGACTAGCAGCTCCGATCACACTTTGCTCGCACAAGCACGAAGCTGAAGACCCCAGCCTGAAGATGACGAGTGGGACCTCGTCGAAACGTCGCCAAGATACTCTCAATCTTACATGGGAAAAGACCTGAATACACCAAGACCTGCATACCTATACCCGTGAAAATCTATGAAAACAAATATATATTAGCCAATTAAAACATGCTTAAAACTAAAAAGCAAAATTTAAAATATAGCTATCAAATGCTGACAGAGGTTTAAAAATATTAATTCCTGCAGGAAAAAAAGCCTTCCTTCCCTTTTCCCCCCCACTTCCAGCCTTTTGCTCTGTCCCACAGACAACTAAGCCTTAAATATGAATGTGAATGAAACAAAAGAGATTTTCCTTTTGTTCTTTTTGGCTTTCCAATTCACTTATTGGAAATGGAGTCCTTGGTGTTCTCAGAGTTTGATTGTTGGCAAACGTGCAAACGTGCAAGCAAACGTGCAAACGATTGTTGGCAAACGTGCAAGCAAACGTGCAAACCACACTCAGTGAGCACCAGAGACCCCACAATTCAGTTCTGAGCTACACATATTCTCTTCTATTGGATATCACAGAGTCCTGAACTACATTAAGAAACTCCCAAAGCTGTTGAAGTGTCTGATCTATCCAAGCCTTCCAGTAAATCGGGCACTACCAATGAAAATTGTAAAGTCTTCTCCATCTTTTTTTCTCTCCTCATAACCTGAAGCTTATGAGATGAAAAAAAAATGGCTGGTTTTTCTTTGTGCACAGAAGATCCTATGTAGAAAGTCACACACCTAGGCAACGTTAGAAAGGAGGGCAATGAGCTGGCAAGGGTTTTCATGGCATGACAAAATTAAAGTTAATGTAGATTTTAAAAATCACTATGTGAAGGAGTGCCGTATTGAGAATATGAAATAAGCACAAATCGAGGCTGTGACCAAAGATACTTTTATTGATTTCAGCACAGGAAGCATTTTATAGAAGAGAGACAGCGGAGAGAAACTCTATGAAGTTTTATAAATGCAGTATGAAGGAGAAATTAAGATGACGTCAAAAGACCAAATTGGAGAAGGACATAGTTTTCAATGGTTTTCTTATGCACAGTTAAAGAAAGAAAGGTTCAACATGGATAAAAAGACAGATGGGAATTGAAAAAAAATACAACACACAATTTGAAATTGAGTTATGTACAAACGATGAGCATATAATAGCAAAATTATATATAAATTTAAGATTTGAAACAGAAGAAGAGATTAAAGACTGCATGACAAAACGGGCTGTTAATTTTGGATATAACACAGAGAGGAACATTTGGAGAGAATGTGGGTAATTGGTATTAAGTTCATTTTGTGTCATTTAAGAGTAAATTTTCTATTGAATGGCATACCATTGGTATGTGACACCAGGGAAATTATAAAAAATGTATAAAAGTATTTCAAACCAGGCATGAAAATGTGAAAAGCACGAGGGAACATTTTTTTCATGCACGGTGAACTAGTGAGAAAACTAAGTAATTTTAGATTCAGATTCATACAATGATGAAAAAGACTTGAAGGATGAATATTGGGCTTGGCTTTCTACAGAGAGTGGATGTCTTGTTCCAGTCTGCAAGCGTGCGCTGTTCTTGCCACTGCTTGGAAGGCTCCTTTTCCAAGCTGCACCCTAATATCTGAACAATTGCACTCCTTAGCTTTCCATGCTTCCTAGTCTAAAAAGACTAGCAAGCCTGATCATTCAGGAGTCTAGAAAAATCCTATGTCTAGATCACAGACGATTGTGCTCACTAGCTTTCTATGCTCACCTCCTCGCACAATGATGTTTCGTATGTTGTAGAATCTGTGCTATTTTTTTTTTTCAGACTGTATGGCTAGCATCACAAAATAACTTCATTTGTAAGCAGTGCTGTTGGAGAGCAAAACAAAGGTCATAATGCAACAGTATGAAAAGTCTGAAAGGAAATCACGGCTATAGAAGTAGTATGTTCGAGCTTGCTTAAAATGTAACACCTTCTGCATTCAATACAAGCCACATCTTTAGGAAAAAAAATATGAGAAACATATTTGATAAAATTCTTGGAACAAAGGGAATACATAGGTTTGCACTATCCATTTCACTAAGACCTAAATATGGTAGGAATAGGAGAGATAATATAAAACTGAACCTATAATTTTATTTTATTTTATTTATTTATTCGGATTTGTATGCCGCTCCTCTCCGAAGACTCGGAGCGGCTTACAACATATATATATATAAACAATTGAACAAATCTGAACAACATTAAAAATACAAACCCCATACATACTCATCAATCACACCACAATCAACAATCCTCCCCAGGCCTGCCAGCAGAGGTAGGTTTTTAAATTCTTTCGGAAGGCCAGGAGGGTCGGAGAAACGCGGACTTCAGGAGGTAATTGGTTCCAGAGGGTGGGCGCCGCAACAGAGAAAGCCCTCCCCCTAGGGCCCGCCAGACGACATTGTTTCGTTGACGGGACCTGGAGGAGGCCGACCCTGTGCGCTCTCACCAGTCGTAGAGAAGTATGTGGCAGAAGGAGGTCCCGTAAGTATCCTGGTCCCAAGCCATGAAGGGCTTTATAGGTAATAACCAACACCTTGAATTGGGCTCGGAGACCAATAGGCAACCAATGCAGCGTGCGGAGAGTTGATGAAATGTGGGCACAACGAGGAAGACCCACAACTGCTCGCGCAGCTGCATTTTGCACTAATTGTAGTCTCCGAACACTCTTCAAGGGTAGCCCCATGTAGAGAGCGTTGCAGTAGTCGATCCTCGAGGTGACAAGGGCATGTGTGACTGTGAGGAGAGACTCCCGATCCAAGTAAGGACGCAACTGGTGCACCAGGCGAACCTGGGCAAATGCCCCCCTCGCCACTGCCGACAAATGATGATCCAATGTCAGCCGTGGGTCGAGGAGGACTCCCAAGTTGCGAACCTTCTCTGAGGGGTTTATAGATTCACCCCCCAGGGTAATCGAAGGACAGATAGAAGTGTCCTTGGGAGGCATCACCCACAGCCACTCTGTCTTATCGGGGTTGAGCCTTAATCTGTTAACACCCATCCAGACCCTCACAGCCTCCAGACACCGGCACATCACCTCAACCGCTTCACTGATATGGCCAGGAGTGGAAATGTACAGCTGAGTATCATCAGCGTACTGATGGTATCTCACTCCATGGCGGTGGATGATCTCACCCAGTGACTTCATGTAAATGTTAAAAAGTAATGATAAGGTTACTACTTCAAGTGAATGGCGGTGTAAGAAGAGGCCCAGTTTCTCTCTCCTACCACAAGCTACAATGATGAGCCTGGCTAGGTTACAGAAGGACACTCAGCCAATAGTCCAGAATCTTGGGAATTCTAGACAAGGATTCTGGAAACAGTTGGATCTTTTAAAATATTTATTTATTTATTTATTTATTTATTTATTTATTAATTAATTAAATTTCTATGCCGCCCTTCTCCTGGGACCCAGGGCGGCTTACAGCAATAATGCAATAACAAGTAGGAAATTTAACAATAACAATTAACCATTCAATCTAAAACAGATTCATTTAATCTAAAACACATTCAGACAACATACAATCATAATCCACATACAGTCAATGATGGAAGACATTCCTAGGCCCAGGGGCAGAGTACAGTTCATACGCCCCAAGCCTGTCGGCATAAATGAGTCTTCAGTAATTTCCGGAAAACTAGGAGGGAGGAAGCAATGCGAACCTCTGTGGGAAGCTGGTTCCAGAGGACTGGGGCAGCAACGGAGAAGGCCCTTGCCCTAGGTCCTGCCAGATGACACTGCCTAGTAGACGGGACTCGTAGGAGGCCAACCCTATGTGCCCTAACCGGTCGCTGAGATTCATGGGGCAGAAGACGGTCCCACAGGTAACCTGGTCCATTGCCATAAAGGGCTTTATAGGTCATAACCAACACTTTGAATTGTGTTCGGAGATCAATTGGTAGCCAGTGTAGCTCACGGAGGGCTGGAGTGATATGAGCATGTCTCTGCCTGCTGTATTGGGTAGTCAATGGAGCTCAGCAAAGCAACAACAAAAGAATCCCTCATTTTTCTTTTGTGTTTGTGTTCTTTCCCCTCTTAGATAATAGATGGGCGAATTCTCATTCAACCCTAGATGATGGATGAGAATGCACGAGCCTAACTGCTCCCAGAACAATTTCCACTTTTTCTTTCTTTCCTTTTTTTTTTTTTGGTTATATTTTTGTGGTTCCAGACAAGAACCTGAAACTTCTGGCAAGACAGAAAGAGTGAGCAGCTAATTTTAAACTCTCACAGAGAGTAAGGTTATTTATTAAGTTGCTTATTTTATAATCAGCCTTAGTCGCATTATAGAGCTTACAAGCTCATCAAAACATGCAAACAGAGACATAGATAGAGTTAATGATGTAAGGAATAAAGCAAAAACCAAAACTCATTCTGAGAAGAAATACTCCAACTTTATAACAGGGGCCATTTACACATTGCCAAAAAAATAGAAATATATCACCAAAAATTGGGACGGCGAGAGAGAAAATGATGCAGGAAACAGAGGTCAGAGCTTGAGTAAATTTAGCCAGACTGACAAATAATTTGTTCACAAATGGCCTCCCAACTATTTCATACCTCCATTTGTATCTGAATCCTAATTTTAACCTTATCACTTAGCCAAGACTCTTACTCTGCCAATATATCCCTGTGCAAAAAATAAATTGTACTTCATCACAAATTTATACGTGCAGTGGAAATATGGCAACTTTTTTTTTTTGCAGCTCTGTTTCTTTTTTTCCCTGGCAATCAAGAGAGGACGTAGAGGGACAGGATGTGGCTTTATTCAATTGCAAGCATTCTACATTACAGCAATAACTTGTCAGTTTCTTCCAGAAACTGTCAGCACCATGGTATGTGTTTGGTGACATTGTTGAGAAGTTTTAAGTAAAAAGATCATATGCAAAGTGAAATAGTGTAGATGTGGTTTTGTATTCCTTGAAACCCAGGGCCAGCCCTCATCGTGGGTTTGGTTGCAGAGTTATTTTCAGAACAAGCCTGCATCTGAGCCTGACGTATGTGTGCTTATGGGGGGTGGGGGGTGGGGAGGAACACTTACAAAGATTTGTGTCTGCTGCTTCAAGATGTGAAGTCAAGAGACCATACGCCATAAAGCCACTGTGTGCTGCAGCTATCTTGGAGTGAATGCTCAAATCAATGTGATGGATGGAGCATTTCTTCATTTTGGACCGTTCTTGTTTTATGGCCTACATATAAGCCTCACCTGGGCTTTCTGCAACCCATTCAGAAAGAAACCCCTGATTTGCTCTTTCAGCCGTGCTCTTCAAGATAACGCACCCAGGACAATTGCTATCATTTGCCTTCGAGACTTCATCAGAACTAGTTGTCGGCAAACACTCCTCAGCTCTCAAATCTGAACTGTAAGCAGAGGGGAAGAAGCTATTTAATCTCTGCTGCCAAGAGTCCAGACTTCCAGAAGTCCCTAAAGAGGAGTGACTGCATCTGAAATGGTGTAACTCAGTCCTGGCTGGGAATTCTGGGAATTGAAGTCCACACATCTTAAAAGTTGTCAAGGTTGAAAAACTATGTTGTAGCTATTCTTACACCTGGGACCTTTAAGCACTTTAATACCAGATTTTTCTTTTTAGCCATGACATTACACTGCCCTTGATTTCTATCAAAGTCCACCTTCTCTTATGCCTCCTTTTTTTTTGTTCTGACCTAGTTATACTGCTTAAATCTTAACGTTCCTCTTAGCCAAAGGAGAAACATGACACCCACTATACAATGAAACGGCCACTTTGAACAGCGGTCTAGGATAGACAGCAAATGAGGGGGCAATCCTGTTGCTCCACTGCCCAGAGCTGTGGCTGTGTAGCACTGAGGGCACATGGCTCTTCATAGTGGATCACTGCCCATGCTGGCCTTGGAAACTTTCTCTCAGAGATGTTGATAGGGTGACCAGCAAATTGACAAGCTGGAGACTGAGTGACTATATTACTAGCAGGTGGGAAGGGGCATATAGGAGGGACTGGAAGATCCTTCTACTGCCTCAAGTTGTAGATCCCCTGCAAGGTTGGTGTCCATTCAGGTTCTAGAAGGAGTATGCCTTTCAGCAACTTTGTCATTTGCTATGATGGTAGGACTGACAGGGATTGTCCTTGGAACAGTTGGAAGTTGGCGAGGAGGAGGAGGAGGAGGAGGAGGAGGAGGAAGAGGAGGAAGAGGAGGAGGAGGAGGAGGAACCCAGATCATCCAAGCAGGATGGCATGTTTCCCCAAGAATGTCCGGAGAGCCCGGGGATTGAGGATGATGTAGTCACAGGGCTGTCCAGCATTGGGAGCAGCAGTCAACCAGATGGGGAGCTGCCTGCCCTAATGACAGCTGCAGAGGATCGGCTGCTAACTGTCAGCAGCAATGAAAGGCAACAGATCCTGTCCAATGAGGAACAGCTCCCCACCTGATCCGTGGGTGCAGAGAGTGGAGCGGAGAGAAGCCCAGAGAAGGTCAGAGAGGCTGCTCGTGAGGAAGCAGTGCCGCCCTTCCCCTCAAGGCACACCTGGGGGCGATTTAGCCAAACACTGGAGGAAGGTGTGTTTGTCAGGAGCAACCATTTGCTTCGGTGCTCACTTTCCTGGTTCTCATGGACTTCTGATCGGGTTTTGGCTTTGTGGACTCTGAACGTTGTTTGCAAACTTTGGACTTCCTCTGATTTGTGGGAATAGGTTGCATTGACTGTGGGTGGCTGCCTTTGGGGAAAATTTGGGGTGAAGCTTTACTGGACCATTGGAGGACCATTTGTCATGGTAGCTGGGCAATAAACAGACTATACCTACACCTGCCAGTGGGACCTGGGTCAGAAGAACTCTTCAAAATTTATCATACTAGCATTTTTGAAGGAAACTGCAAGACAAAACAGTTCCCTGAAGGAAAACTCAAAGATAGCAGGGAAGATACTTCCTGGAACCTTCTCCAGCACTGCCTATCCATTCTTTATCTTTCTCCAATCTTTCAGGGCTGTGGTGGCACCGTGATCAGAATGCAGTATCGTAGCTAACTCTGCCCACTGCTAGCAGTTGAATCCTGACTGGCTCAAGGTTGATTCAGCCTTCCATCCTTCCGAGGTTAGCAAAAGGAGGACACAGATTGTTGGGGGCAATATGCTGGCTTTGTAAACTGCATAGAGAAAGCTGTAAAGAGGTATATAAGTCTAAGTGCTAATACTATTGCTATTTCTGGAGGAGACGTTAACCAGGGAAGAATGCAGTGGCAGCAGTTGCAAATGTTTCTTCTCAGATCCATTCTCTCTGGGCACTGCGGTGAATCTGGCCGCAGATGTTGCCAAGAGAGTGCGCGAGCAACTGTGTCCATTCATTTGTTCTGTTGAACTGGATGACGTAACCCTTCTGTCCTCCCACTCACTGATCTGAGATCTCCCTCCAGGTACCATAGTAATGGCGATTCTATCCAATTAATTTAATAGCCTCCACCATTGCATCCAGAGAAAAGGGGGTTAAGTGAGAGAGGCAGCAATTGCTCCACCACATTTTCATGATTACTCTGCCTTTCTTTTCTTCTGGCAGCCAAAACGGAGCAAGTGATTTCAAAGAGTCTCTGTAATTGCTCACCTGCCTACTCCAATTGCTACCTGCTTGTTTCAATTGCTGATATCCTCTCTTTGACCAATGCAGCAGGAAAGATTGGTGTGTTTAGCAAGGGTATCCAGCAGGAAAGAGAGGGGGAGCCAAAGGAAGTGGTGGCTTTAAGTAGAGACCCACCTTGAAAAAAATCATCCATGAACAATGAAACATTTGTTATGTATCTAGCTGGAAAACGTTGGGTTACTCTCTTTAGAGTCTTGGATGATCTTATCTTCCTTAGTATACCTGTACCTCCTTTTGGCAATGTTGCCCACTTTATTCCACAGGAATGTGGAATGTGGGCCTACATGTTTACATGCCAGCACATGCGAACTCAAATCCCAATTTGAGTTAAGAGGGTGCTAGGTTTACCCATGATCTCTGTTCTCATTTTAAATGTTCGTATTCAGGAAATACAATATTTGGTAGTTCCAGCTAAGGTACGAACTGTTTTGGAGTACAGGACACAGAATAATCTGTTTAAGTTAGAGAAAGGCAGTGTGTACCTGAAAGAGCGTAAAAAATTCTAACAATATAATTAGTACATCAAAGAAACCACTGACTGCTAAACAAGCATGTCAGAGATGTTTAATTTGGACTCCTGTACTTAGCTGGGGGGTTGGACCTAAGACTCTGCAACTTTACCTCTCTCTCAAATATATGGGGTAGAGAAGGCTATCAGTGGAGTGTAAGCCAATAAAAGCCTTTTATTTTCATTATAACCTTGTAATCTCTTTAAGGGAGGGGTCCTCAACCTTTGGGCTGAGGGCTGTGGCCTACTATTGGGCCATGGCCTGTTCGCAACCAAGCCACGCGAGTGGTGGGCAGGGCGCATGCAGCCCAGTCGCTCGTGAGGCGAGTGCTGGGACTCACAGCCCCACTTGTCTGAGCGGCAGGCACACATCCCCACCTCTCACACAAAACCATCCACTCTTCCCCCCCCTTGCACTGGGCCACCAACATGGAAAAGTTGGGGAATGCTGCTCTAAGGGATTACAGGTGATAATAGCAAATATTATCCTCGTTGTTGTTTTTTAAAAAAAATCAATTTATAAATTTCCTTATCCAATTCCTGCTCCTGCTCCTGCTCCTGAGACCGAAGCATCCCCACTTTACATATTAATAGGCTATGCCAGTGATGGCGAACCTATGGCATGTGTGCCAGAGGCGGCACTCAGAGCCCCAGACTCCCCTCCCCTCATGGCCTCCTCCTCACCAGCAACCCCCTGGAGGAGAGTTGCCCCCGGGCAGGGCCCGCGTCAAGCAGCACAACCAAGCACATGGCAGCCGGGCAGCAGGGACAAGATTCCACTCTCGTGCCCCATTGCACACAGATATGCTGTGGGGCATGGATGGAGGGCATGGCTGCCATGGCGCTGCTGAGCTGCCTGGGTGATCTGCTGTGGTGGGCCGTGGAGGCGGTGGGTACCCCTGCGGGCAGAGCAGAAATGGATCAGGGGGTGGAAGGAGGGTGGGACAGTTTTTGGGCACTCGGTCTCTAAAAGGATCGCCATCACTGGGCTATGCAATTTACAGGGACACTTTTGCAGTTTTAAAAGCTGTGTTTCCCTCTTTTGTTCTAGCGCACTATTAGAAATGACAACCAAGTCCGAACCTGTGCATCTTCATATGTGTACCTCCCGGGGTCTTTGACGTTTTGGCTTGTTATTTCATAGCTGTGAGAGTCCAGGTTGATGGCACTCTGGGCTCCAGGAGCAAGGAACTCCTGCCAGATGTCTTCTACTCGGGTTGCGACATCTTGCAGCGTTTGTTTTTTGAGATCCTGGACAGCCAGCCAAAACCTGCATGGAGGCAACGAAGAAAGAAAATGTATCCCAGGAAAGTGAGTCAGCTGCACCACCAAGATTCTGGTTAATTTTAGCTCAGTTTTTTTTTTACAGCCAATATTCAACTGATATCCAAATAACCATTGCCGAACCCATTGGCATATTGTGATTTCTGAGTGATTCTGAAAGAAAGAAAAAAAAAAATCACACTTTACAGCCTCTCCGTGCATTTGTCATGCGTTTGAGTCTCTCCGTCGCTTGTAGAATCGTGTAGTGCAGGGGTCCTCAATCTTGCCAACTTTAAGACTTGTGGCTGAGGAATTCTGGGAGTTGAAGTCCACAAGTCTTAAAGTTGCCAAGGTTGAGGACCCCTGATGTAGAGACACTGCGAAATTAGAAACAGGAAATTGAGTTTCTTTGTAGACAAAATATTGTCTACAAAATATTGTCTACAATACTCCTGATATACTTAGTAAGAATAAACTGAAATATAGTCTCCCCACCTCCTCCTTCCAGCGAGTATCTTGTGTCAAATCCCAGAGTAATCAGCGAAGAGAAGGAATTCTTTCAGGCATAAATTAGTCGGTCTGGCTCAAACTCAGTCTAATATTTTTAACATTGCTTATGTTTAAGATCACTTGGGTTTAATCCTATGTTATTCTACTTAAGCAAAGGCAGTTTAAAAGAAAAACTCTTCAGAGAAATATCATAGCCAGAGGATTCTGATTGATTGATTGATTATCTGCCATCAAGTTGTCAACGCTCAGTGACCGTATAGATTTTTGCCCTGGTGATCTGTCTCTAAACTGGTATTGAAGATATGTGGTGGCAGTCTGCTAGATTTTTGCAGATAACTATCCTACACAATTGTTTTTTGCTGTTTGTTGAATGCGTTACTCAACAAAAGTTTTACATTAGATATTGTCTTTTTTTTTTTTTGGTTCCCAAGGAAGTGTTTCAACAGGAGCATGCACAAAGTCATACTGACACCTAGTGGTCATTCACAGCACCTGGTCCTTTTGCGCCATTCAAGACAAGTTGCATGTTCTCCTTCTGAACTGGCATAATTTACTTGAATGAATGGGAGATGGGCCCAATATCCTTGGCATGCCAAACATGAGTACATCCACCTAATCTTTTGTCTGTTTCCTCTATCTTGCCATTTCTTTGTGGGTCCGTCTAGTTCAGGGGTAGGCAACCTCGGTTCTTTTATGACTCATGGACTTCAACTCCCAGAATTCCTGAGTCAGCATATAAAAGAGCCGAGGTTGCCTATCCCTGGTCTAGTTATTTATGAATTCGTATTATGCCTTTCCTGGCAACTAGATACAAACGTGCTCTACGATAAAAGAGTATATGCATTCACATAGCAAGTCAGTCAAACATCCAGTAAATGCATTTGCTGAAATGGAAAGCTTGGTTGGTTTTAAGTTTGATTACTTTTTGGGGGGGGGGAGGAGAAGCAGTGTGAGAGCTCAACACTTCATGAAGACAGCCTATTTGGTTAGTTTTGTATAAAAGTCAAAATATGTTCATTCAGTACCCACATTGTGTGTCACACAAACCCAGTCAGAGGCATTACAAGAACACAGTAAATGTGATCAGATCTGAGATTGATCACTCGTGCATAATAACCCTTAAGTGACTATCCATGTGTAAACCAGCAATTGAATATGGAAAATCTTGGCAGATTTCTACATTGTCTGCATCTCATGGGCAATACTTACCCCAAAGTCTTGTCACTTCATTTCATCAAGTGATCCTTTCTTTATCCTCCAATAAAACATTAAAGATTTCTCGCTCCCCCATTTAACTAGGGACCTCATTCATTGTTGTTAACAGTGAGAAAAAATATATATTTCCCAGTCAGCCAGTGACCTTGCTTGGCCCGGGCTTTCTTCGCAACAAAACACATGAAAAATGTCTATATGCTACCACTTCCTGTTCTTAACTATCTCTCAAACTAGCATTAAAACTTTTGCTCAAAAGTTCAGGTGGGGTAGCTACCACAGCCTTCTAAAAACAGCCCATAGTTTAATTGTTCAGTTCGCCTCCTTCTCCTTCTCCTACTACATGGCCACCAGAAAGCAAGAGCCTGGAGAACAGGCTACTCAAGTTAAGAAACAGTACAACGGGGTCAGTGTGGTGGTTAATGGTGACGCGACGCTCCTCCCTTTGGAGATCAAGATATTTTATATTGTCTACTTAACAAACATTGGAAATCAGTAGGCAACTTATCCCGTAACCAATTTAAATATACTGTTGTAGGAATCCTGCCATAGACTCCAACATAGGAATGTGATTGTCAAACTCTTGCAAAAAGTGGGAGGTTCTTAGAAAAACTACTTAGGAGCTTTTCTTGGCAGCATGCATGAAATACAGAGAACACGGAGATAGCTTGACATGGTATCATATAAAGTGTTTAGTGTAGCCTGCCTTAACTGGGTTTCTTCCAGGCAGCCATTCTGTCTGGGAATTCTGGGAGTTGTAGTTAAGTGCAACTGAGAGTGTCAGGTTGAGGAAAGGACTTTTAGTACACAGAACCAAGTTGTGCTGTTATTACCATGGCTGAAAATCAGCCTGAGGGAAAAGAATGATAGCCAGGAGAAAACAATCACCCACAATGCCATCTCGGGGACATAAAGCAGAGACAACGAAGTCTGCTGCCCTGGAGGATCACAAAAACTGAAATGAACTGGATCCAGTTCTGCTTCAAAGCCTTGTAAGGAAGATATAAATGCCATTTCGAGTGTTCTGGGGAGAAAACATGAGTGTTAAATGATAATATCTGTAGCATTTATCATTAGTTACTATTTGTGGTTGATTATCATGCTGCCTGTCACCGACAGTGATTTTCACAATAGGAGGTGTGGGGTTACCTACCTATCACACATCTGCTATCTGTTTTAATATATATGAAGCCACTGATTGGCCCCTGTGGCACATTTCCTTTTTAGATGCCCAAAGGGAATGGCTAAGAAAAGCACGGCTTTCTGAGAACACTCCTCAACAGGTCTGGAAGCATGAAAAAAAAATGTATTTTTTTGGCCTCTGAAATAGTCCCCGACTAGCACCTTCACAAGAGTATTAAGGAACCTTGTATACTTTGAAGGCTCCTCCTTTTTTCACAGTACCTCAACACTTGTTTGGGGCAGGGGCTATCAAAGAAAGGGAAGAAAAAGAACAAAGCATTTGTGAAGTCCTCTTCAAATGAGTAGAAGGAACTGCATTTTCTGCTGTGCTGATCACTCCCTTGGGTGATTTCTCCCTTTTTGAAAGCAATATGTAAATATTTAGAACGTAGGTCTTGTTTCCATTTCTGTCTCCCTGAGTGAACAAGTTCACTGAGGATCAAATCCTACGCCTTCCACGTTCACAGAGCGGGCTGGCCTCAGCCCAAAGTAAGCTTATTTAAAACTTCCATTGTTTTCCATGGGTGAATTATTGGCTGTATTTTCTGGTATTAGCCATCTTAGTTTCACTGACTTCACAGACTACCAAGCAGTACATACTTATTCCTTATGGGTTTTTTCAATTTTTTAAATTAATTTTCTATTATTACATTTGATTAGTGCTTAATAAACATCATGTTGTCTGGGTTAATTTGTTACAAGTTACATTCTTAGTCTCTGCCTCTTTTTTCCAACCATTGAGAAAATAAATTCAATGTTTGAAAATATTCTGTATCTTCTTATTCCTTATGTTTTGTGTGTATATGTGTATATGTATATGTATGTACACACATGCACTCTCTCTCTCTCACACACACACACATGCAAAACACACACACACACATACATACACACACACACACACAGAGAGAGAGAGAGAGAGAGAGAGAGAGAGAGAGAGAGAGAGAGAGAGAGAGAGAGAGAGAGAGAATGAGAATAGATTGAGGCACACAAACTATTTAACTTACAATGCTGTCTTTGCAAATAATGGGCAACCTAACAAACTGCACTTTCTCTGACCTGGCTGGGCTATATATCATAAAATTCCAGTGAAATGTATTTATTTATTACACTTGATTGGCGAAGCTCTGAACAGCTGACATATGGCTCCCAGATGGCCTTTTGCAGCCAAACTAGGCCTTCTTACAGCTCACTGGGAATACACCATTTCTGCATATGCACTTTCTGATGTCACAACTGAAAATACTGTATTTCTTGGAATGTTTCAGTTGTGGAAACTATTAACACAAAGACAAGTACTCTTTTTTGATGCATTATTAAATGTTTGGATCTTTTTAGTATATGAAAAAAAATTGCAAAGAAATGGGGGTGCCATTTGGAGCATGATCAAGCTATCACTGAGAAGGGAAAATTATGTGCAGAAAGGTATTATGATTCTAAGCTACTAGCTGCATTTCTTTGAAACGATGAATTGCAGTAAGTTTTGGGTTTTTTTTTTTAATGATGATGTGTCAACCGAATTACAGTTGGCTGATTTGAAACTCAAGCAATTAAGCTTAGCATAACCACTTCATCCTATTTTGGGTTTGTCCCTAACGAGGTGCCCCCCTAGGTGAGCTTCATTTGTATGACCCTCAGCCAACCTAGAGGGCACCACCTCATCTGGAGCTACAGAATAGCCTTAAGGCCAGTCATGCTCAGTATTCAAATGCCAAGGGATTCTGAGGGCCTTGGGATGTTTTTCATTAGGAATTTTAAAACCAACATTTTCCCGTCCCGTCTGTGAATGACAGTTCTCCTTGGGATATCATGTTGCTCACTCAGTATCATGCAGTTTTCACTGCTGAGTAGCAGACATAAGTCCCTATGGAGCACGTGCACCCTCTAGTGGCGAAGAACCCAAAGACTTTGGAATGTTTTTCCAACTCCTTGATCCTTCCACCTGCCCCACCAATGTATTTATAACTTGATTATCAAACACACAAATAAGTGTATGTTCCATACTGCCTATTATGTAAGATTTCAGCCTGCAGGAGCTTGATTTATTTGTTCTTGGCTAAATCTTCCTTCTTCTCCTGTGTCTTCCCATTCATTTGGAATACATTACCTATCACCCAATGACCGTGGATGATAGGAACTGTATTCCAACACAACTGGAGGACAATCTATTGAGAGAGACCAGTCTGCATAATATGTGGTTATGCAGCTTGCTGAAAATTTTATGCACGGACAGAGAGAATAATTTTTAGGGAACTACATAATTTATCTATTATATTTGAATATTCCATATTACTTTCTGAATTTCTTAATGATTTGGGGGTAAATGTTTGTTCTAAACAAAATGGTTGACTGTTTTATGCTGAAATAAATGATGGATTTATTTTACTTTCAACCCATAATCTATATCATTATTAATAATTTCCTTTCTGAAAGCATTATTATTGCTGCAATTTACAGAAAAAGAAAGCAAAAATAATAATAATAATCCTAAAGCAAACAAAAACATAAAAAACAAGAGCATATTATGAAACAGATAAAAAGTAACTGTGTCCTCAAATGTAGTATTTTCAAACCTTGTGAACATGGAATAATATTAATCCTCTTTCTATTGCAGCAAGTGTTCATAAGCAGAGAATGAACATATATCATTAACTGAAGACTGTAAAACTAGGGTACCATTACCTTTCTAATGCAAAATAACAATCTTTTTGGCATAACATTTCTTGGATAAACCCATGATTCCTCATATAGTGTTAATTTCCAAAATCTGTAATTTAATTCAAAATCCCATTCATATTCTCAAACTATGTTACTTTCCACCAAGCCACATTAACAACTTTATGGATTGTAACTAAGATAACAATCCATATCTTATGCTTAGATGTCCCTTCCATCATTCTACACTTCCAACAAATTAATCATTTCTGAAACTTCCTTGCATCTACTTCGGCTTCAATCTAGAAATTAAGAAGACAAAACAATCTCATTTCTGCTACATTTCTTTGGAGAAAGAATAAACTTGAAGACTACATGGTCATAGGTACATGGCTCCATTATCTCCTTTTTTAACAGCACTATTGAGAGGGATATTAAGAAGCTCCAAAAGTGGGGGAAATCTACTGTCTCCCCTAAGCCTCCCTTTCTTCTAATAACTACTATTGAGAAAGATGGAATATCAGTTAGGTCTACATCAATACTTTGGACCAAGATGTAATGATATGTGTGCTGCAGTGGAATGGCACATCCCAGTACTGAAAAGATGGGACAAGAAGAGAAAGAAAATAGGACAAGAAGAGAGAGAAAAAAAAGCTGAGAATATATAAGAAAAAGGCAGACAGAGTTTAGGTAGGACTGAGTAGAAATAATTTAATGGCAATGAAAACCTATACTATAGCTTTGCATTTATTATGTTTACATCATTGTAATGTTTTCAGAATATATTTATCAGTTAGAATAAGGAATGATACAAGCAACAATCTGTTTTTTTTTTTAAGTAAAGGAAAATTGTCTGAAGAAATAAAACTGCCAGCCCTCCCCTTACATTCCAGTCTTCCATTTAAGTGAACCTCTTTTCTCATTGCTAGGCCTTAAAAGTTTTCCCTTTTTAAATTTGCAAATGTCTCTCTGCCTAGCTCCAAGGCTGTCAAATTATTCCTCCTTCCTAGATTAAGAAAAGAGAAAAAGAATTTTAATAACTGTGGCATCCTATAGATTTTTGTGGCATACAAAAGAGGATAGAATTCCAGAGACAGATGGTGAAGGTTCCCCTCAGGATTGACCTTGGGCATTTTGTTGCTATAGGCAAAATACTGAAATAGCTTTTCTTTCCCACAGGATTCTGAAAGTTCAAAAACCAGCAGCCGGCTGCTCACTTGCTCCTCCTGGCTGCAGAATTTTGATGAGGCCATCTTTAGGCCCTGAAATGCTACTTTCTTAATTGCTCCCCTCTTGTGCTTACTGCTTTATTGTCTCAGTAAGCTTTGGACCTTGTTCACTAACTGCTGCTGCTCACTCACCCATCTGCCCTTAACTCAGTAAAGTATATCTTTTAAATCTCCAAGTGCTCCTAAGGTATACTGACTGATGCCAAGATTCTCACAAGCAAAATAATAGACAAAAAGCAGAAACAGAAACAGAACAATGGGAACCAGTCCCTGTAACAAACCCATTCTCATTCCCATTCTCACCAACAGCACTATCACAGGCTCCACAAATGCACATACAAGATTACAGGTGATATTTCTCTAATGTGATATATACCATTATCTGCCAGCAAAGTCTCTCTAGCACTCTCTAGCACAGCGGTTCTCAACCTTTTTCAGGCCGAGACCCCACCTGCGGCGCCCATGTGCGGAGCAACCCCGACCTGCGCCTCACATGCGCAGCGCAATGTGCCAAATCGCGCATGCGCGGCACGGCAAGCCTAACCGCGCATGCGCAGCGCGCACGCGATGGCCTGAACCGTGCATGCACGGCGTGACGGCCCTAACTGCGCGTGCATGGCACACGCACAACAGGCCGAACCATGCATGCGCAGCGCGACGGCCCTAACCGCGCATGTGCGGCACGCGCGCGACGGCCGAGGGGAAATGGGGAAAAATGGGGGGGGGAAATGGCAGACTGCCGTGTTTGGCGACCCCCGTGAAACGGTCGTTCGACCCCAAATGGGGTCGCGACCCACAGGTTGAGAACCACTGCTCTAGCACTAGCACTGATGTTACCTAATTTGAGTAATGAAATGTCTGCAAGAGAACAACCAAGCTCAGAGAACACCAAAGAACCCTCAAGTCTATGTTCTATGTGGGACAAATAGGACAAATGTTGTACAGAATAATTAAAGGACACCATTTGACATTAGGACTCAAAACAAGGGCAGAGCTGTATCAGAGTATTTCGATCTCCCAGGATGCTCTACAGCAGACCTCAAAGAGACTATTTTGGAAAACTGAACTATATCACCATATCACCCACCATTGAGCAAAAGGTTGCTGGACTCACACCAAAAGATTGCCTAAGATGCAATCTTTTGGTTTGAGTCCAGCAACCTTCTGTCTCAAGAAACACAATGATTTTTCTTAACACATTGGAATTGTTAATTGATACGGTACTGGTAATCTGTCTCACATGTAAGCTGAATCTCTATAGTCAATCTGTCAACCCCGTCACTTCTATCTCTTATGCCTTATTTATGCAAGACTTCCCATACAAAAGTGGCGAAGAAAGAAGGCTGCTGAAGCTAGTCCTAAAAAACAACTTTGCAAAGGGGACATTAATGAATTGATATAATTAGCGGTTTCCCACCTGGGGTGATTAAACCATGCTGAGATAGATTTAGGAAGAAGACCTCTTTCATTGAGATAATGTGCAGGATCTGCTCTCTAAATTTTCTCTTAGCCTGAGTGAATTCAAGAAATTGTAAGCACTCAGAAGAAAGTCCACAAGAAGAAAGGTATTTTTGAGAATGATCTATGATCATTAACAGTTGAAATTTACCAGATTGGATGGATGGAATCAGTCCAGCTGGAAAAGAACGGCACTTGAGCTGCTATTTACTTAGCGTATGGCATATCATATATGGACTAGAAATATATACTAACACAGGGGTTCTCAACCTTGGCAACTTTAAGACTTGTGGACTTCAACTCCCAGAATTCCTCAGCCAGCAAAGCTGGCTGAGGAATTCTGGGAGTTGAAGTCCACAAATCTTAAAGTTGCCAAGGTTGAGAACCCCTGTACTAACATTTCATCTAGATTAGTAAAACACCATAAAATACAAATGTTTAAAAGATCTATATTCAACTCATCACTGAGGCACAGCATCATTTTATTTAAAAAAAAAATCAGATACTAGACCAGTATATGCCCTCAGCTTACAGCCAGTCACGGTGTGATCTGCAGTTTGACGTGGGACCCTGTAGTGTCACTGAGGGGAAGATACTATGCCCCATTTATACTTGAGCTGATGATAATCCTTTATAGCCAAGCTCTTAATTCAAGCCTCTTTTGTATAATTTCAATCCTGGAGATCACATTAGATGTTCCTGTGGGGAGCAGAGCTCTGATAAAATTAGCTTGAACTACTTCTACTGACCTCTAACCTGGGCAACTTCCTATCTTTGTGAGGAAGCATGCCTGGGTCTTTATTGAGACAATGTATCTGGGATTTCATCATTATGACAAATTATAGCTCCTGCAAAGCTATCCAATCTTTGCATCCTGGTCTTATGGCTAGGTTCCGTTACATCACTACTGGATCTTGATAACTATCTGGGTAGTTTTTTTGGTTACCATTTTCAGAACTAGTGTGCTAGTACCTTTTTCCCTGAGTCTGAGAGAGTGGGCTGACCTAAAGTCACTCAACCGGCTTCCATGTCTAAGGCAGGACTTGAACTCAGGTCTCCTTGCTCATAGTCTTAACACTTTAACCACCAGTGTAAATTTTATCATACGTAAAGCACACATTGTGCAGTCTCATATCTGTTTCTATTTGTTCTAGTGTGGTATTTCTTAAAAGTTTTTTCTCTCTCTCTTTTAAGATCTGTTACAACTTTTAAATTTTTGAAAGACATCAAAAAAGCTTTTGTTTGTATGGGGTTATATTTATCAATAATTAACAGAAGGTAACGGAATAACCTTGGGGGGTCTTCTAGTCCAACCCCCTGCTCAAACAGGATATCCCATTCCAGACAATTGGCTGTCCAGTCTCTTCTTGAAAGCCTCCAGCAATGGAGCACCCACAACTTCTGAAGGCACGTCATTCCATTGGTTAATGCACTTAAAGTTAAAATTGGTGCATTCATTGTCACTATCACTTCTCATGAGTGTTTGATGGGATTTGATATTGTATTATTTTTCCACAAAAGCTGGCAAAAAAAATTGATTTTGCATACCACCAGGGAGGGAGGTCTTGGGGAACTCCCAGGATGTCCTTGTAACATATTTTGAGAAAGACCACAATGGATACAGAAGTTGTAGACATAAACAGGGTCCATTCTGCAGTGAAGAGAAGAAAACTAATCTTCTTGCTCCAGTCCTCAGTTTCTTCATTTAGAAAACTGTATCTACACTCTCGCTGCACAGATATTGTTGTGTCCTGAACCTGCAAAAGCAGGCTCGGGACGTTGCATTGGTCCCGGACATTCCAAAAGCTGCTTGGGACCAGACAGAGCAGCACCAGCCTTGTGCGCATGCGCAAGGCGCGAAAAAGATCTGTTCCTTATTGGTTGACACTGTCTGGGCTTCTGGCCATATAAAAAGGCCTGCGTGCCTTTTGCTTTTGCTTGGTTGTTGTAGAAGAATAAAGTGTTTGTTCAGCATCGCCATGTGTCTTCATCATTCGCACGCGAATGAAGTATACAACACTGGCGATGAAGGTGGGATCCTTTCCAAGCTGAAACAAAAGATTTAAGGACTCACCCAGGAAGTCCTGAACAGGGGAAGACGGCGTCTGAATCAGCGTCCCAGCCTGCCAGTACAGTGTCGCTGGAGGGTGAGATCGGTTAAAGGACCCTTTCCCCAAACAGCAGCTTGCAGAGGAAGCAAGTGGTGAAGGTCGTAAAGTTTACGATGTCGAAGATTGGCCGCTTGACTGATTTCGATGTCTCCCACCCAGAGAGATGGAATTCCTACGTAGCACGGGTGGAGAACTACTTCAGAGTAAATCAGATTAGAGAAGATGGCCTGAAGGCAGCAACTCTTTTGTGTGCCTGTGGACAAGAAGCTTTTGACATCGCAGAAAATCTGGTGGCCCCTGCACCTCTGGAGGAAATGTTGAAGGAACATTTCCAGCTGAAGTTATCCGTCATTGCTTGGAGGCACGCATTCGAGCAGAGAGACCAGAGGCCGGGTGAATCTGCTGTGGACTTTATTGCGGCCTTAAGGCAAGCAGCCAGACCTTGTGAGTTCAAGGATCTGGAAGAGAGGCTGCGAGATCGTTTTGTCTGTGGCTTAAGGAGCAGAGACTTACAACAAAAGATTTTTGCAAAAGAAGATGTCTCCTTCCAAGACACATTGCGAGAGGTGGCAGCTGCGGAAGCAGCAGGCGGGGCTGTTAAGGCCTTGTGCCTCGCCAGGTGGGGCTGTGAAGGCCTTGTGCCTCCAGACAAAGCTACCATCCATCAAGAGGACGCTCAAGAAGGATCAGAAGTGGATCCTGAAGAGGAGGTCGACAGACTTCACCAGCCAGCTGAGAGGAGGCAGAAGGGATGTCCAGTCAAGGCCCCAGCATCTCTTCAATGCTTCGGGTGTGGAGGACGCCACAAGCGAGCCGACTGCAGGTTTTGCTCCGCCATTTGCAGGGCGTGTGGCAGGCAGGGCCACATTGCATCTGTCTGTTTGGGTCGCCAGAAGGTTTAACCTCGGGAAGAATTGCCTCAGAAAGGTACCAGGGTCCCCAGCCAAAACAGGGTGGGTTTCTGCGCATCACGTAGGAGCATTCTAAGAACAGGGACACACAAGCCCCTTAAGAAGAAACTTTCCATTAACATAAGGTTGCAAGAGGTTCCCTTACTGATGGAGTTGGACACAGGGTCCGCTCTTTCCATTATTTCAATTAATACCTTTAAAAGGATTTGCAGCAGTAGTGGCCTTCGAGTTAAACTCAGGCCATCAAATCTAATACTCACTGATTTTCAAAATTCTATGGTGTGTGTTAAGGGGGAGGCCACCCTTAGGGTACAGTATAAGGATTTTGAAGGTTCCCTAGATGTGGTGGTTGTTGGGGGTGAACCTATGAGTCTTATTGGACTTGATTGGTTCAAGGCTCTGGGAATCCAGGTAACTGGGCTGCACAGCTTGCAAACGCTGGGCCTTGCAGAGGTTTGCAAGGAGTTTGCAGATGTGTTTAGTTCAGAGCTAGGATCCTACAAGGGGCCTCCCATTTCACTACGGTTAGACCCAACCATCACACCCATCAGGGTTAAGCCTAGGAGGGTACCTTTTGCCTTCAAAGGTAAGATTGATGGACAAATTGCTCCAGCAGGGCATTCTAGAACCTGTGGATTCAAGTCCATGGGAAATCCCCATAGTAACGCCTCTAAAGGCTAATGGGGACATACATATATGTGCAGACTATAAGTGCACACTAAATAAGGCGCTGCAACAGCACACTTATCCAGTGCCTGTGGTAAGTCACATTCTGGCCTCCCTCAAGGGGGGGGGTGCATTTTTGTGAAGCTTGACCTGGTATAGGCCTATCAACAGCTACCTGTTGATGAGGCAGCTGCAGAGGCCCAGATTATTGTAACTCACAGGGGGGCCTTCAAGGTCAAGAGACTGCAATTTGGGGTAAATGTAGCCCCTGGCATATTCCAAAGTGTCATGGAGAGCACACTTCGAGGTATTCCTGGGGTCTGTTCCTACTTCGATGACGTCCTCATTGCTGGGGAATCATCTCAAAATTTAGCAGAAAGATTAAGGGCTGTCTTGCTTCATTTTCAAAAAGCAGGCCTTAAACTAAAGAAGGATAAATGTAAGATAGGAGTCACTTCTACTTCTTAGGATTCAGGATTGATGCTCAAGGCATTCACCCTGCTGAAACTAAATTGCAAGCTATCCAGCAGGCCCCAAGCCCTAAGTCTAAGAGTGAGCTGCAAGCCTTCTTGGGGTTATTAAATTTTTACCATGCATTTCTCCCACATAAAGCTGCAGTGGCAGAGCCATTACACAGGCTCTTAGACAAGCAGGCTCCTTGGCAGTGGACTAAAGTCCATGACAAGAGCTTCAATGAGGTTAAGGCCTTGCTCACTTCTAATGCTGTTTTAGTGCATTTCAATGAGCAACTGCCTGTTTGCATCGCATGCGATGCATCTCCTTATGGGGTGGGAGCTATACCTAGCCATTTGAAGGCTGATGGGACACAGGTCCCTGTGGCCTATTACTCAAGGGCTCTGTCTTCTGCAGAGCAAAATTACGCTCAAATTGACAGAGAAGCCTTGGCCATAGTGGCTGGCATTAAGAAATTTCATGATTTTTTATATGGCCGCCATTTTACGGTCTATACCGACCATAAGCCTCTGCTGGGTTTGTTTACCACTAATAAACAGACCCCACATATCATTTCTCCTCGTATGCTGAGATGATCCGTTTTCCTGTCAGTATACGACTACACTTTAGTTCACAAACCAGGAAAAGAAATGGGTCATGCAGATGGCCTAAGCAGATTACCCCTGAACCAATTAGAGCCAGATCCTGCTCCAGCCATTAATATTCTTTCCATTCAGGAGTTGCCTGAGTCTCCCCTCAATGTTAGGGATGTGGCTGCAGAAACTGCCACTGATCACACGCTTACACGTGTGCTGACATGGGTGTTGTCAGGATGGCCTGACAAGTGCCCAGATACTGAGTTCCATAGCTTCTAGCACAAGAAGCATGAGTTTTCCACTTTCAAGGGTTGCCTGTTATGGGGTAGTAGGGTAGTGATCCCAGCCTCACTGAGGTCTAGAATCTTGATCTCTCTGCATGAGGGACATCCTGGTATAATCAGGATGAAAGCGCTTGCGCGCAGCCATCTTTGGTGGCCTGGGCTCAATACAGGCATCGAGGCCCAGGTGCACGGGTGCCAAGTGTGCCAACAGTCTCGGCCTGAAATGCCTCAGGCCCCAGTACATAGGTGGGAGGAAACTCAAACCCCATGGTCTAGGGTGCATACAGATTATGCTGGGCCCTTTCAGGGGCAATTCTTCCTGGTTGTTGTTGATATCCATTCCAAGTGGCTAGAGGTTCTTCCTGTTTCCTCCACTACTATTGCCAGGACCATCCAGGTGTTGAGAGGAATTTTTGCATCACACGGTCTTCCAGATGTTCTGGTTTCAGATAATGATCCTCAATTTACCTCTTCTGAGTTCCAGGCTTTTCTTCAGGCCAACCTGATCCGGCATGCAACATTGGCTCCCTTCCATCCATCCTCCAAGGGACTGACAGAAAGAATGGTGTGCACCATCAAAGATGCTCTCAAGAAACTGACTTACGGTAACTGGCATCAAAGGTTAGCTGATTTCCTTCTTGCACACCACACCACACCATGCACAGCCCCACAGAGAAGAGTCGCCACCTCATCACTAAACTGGACAGGCTGCACCCTGACTGGGTGGCTTCACAGGTGTCACAACCGCGGGCACCTAGGAGACTCCAGGTGGGCGATCCAGTTTGGGCAAGAAACTATGGGCTTGGACATCTCTGGGTCACAGCTGTGGTCGGCAAGGTCTCGGGGCCGTTGTCATACGAAGTTGCCTTGGGTGACACATAGACCAACTGCGTTGGAGACTGGACTCTCACCCTTCCGCTCCTGGCTCTCCTCTGGGGGGGGGAGGAGGACCATAATATGCATTCTGGGTCACAGTTTCCCAGGCCTAACAGGCCCTCACTAGCTGCTACTGAGGCTGTTTGGGATTCATCCCAAGGTTCCGCAAGTGCTCCAAACAGGAATTCACTGGATAGGGGGTCATCCCACACATCCATAATTACTCCAGACAGGGAGTCACACCAGGGGTATCCACAGTATTCACATATGTCAGATAGTGCTCCAGACAGGGAGACTGACCAGGGGTATTCACACAAATCACAAGCAGCAAGAGAAAAGGAATTCCATCAGGGGCACTTGCTTAATTCAGCGATTGCTCCCAAAAGGAAGTAACCAGCAAAGGGGGTTGCCATGGAGGTGACTCCTGACTCTGGCACGTGCTTGGGGGCCACAGAGTACTGGGGCACTTCCGCTACCCAGAGCTCTCCATCTGCTGGCCTTGGGCTCAAGGGACAGTGTTCCCAAGAGGGGTCCATTGTGGACTCGGGGACTTCCACCCCTCCAAGCTATGCTGGCTTGGACTTAGAGGGTCCAGTCAGCCAGCAACGGGGCGGGTCAACCGGGTATTTGGGGCAGCAAAGTCCTGGCCTGCCTAGCCTGGTAGGCGAGCACGTGGGCCAGGCAATCTCTCCGTGCCTTAGAAGGTCGCAGCAGGCCAAGTGCCCACCCAAACATCTGAGAGACTTTTTGAGGTTGCTGTCAAATCATGAGGGACCTGCTCATGAGGCCCCTGAATAAGGGGAGTAACTCGTGGGTAGATTATTTTGTATTATTTTTGATTTCGGATACATTTATTTGTATTAATAAATACTGAAGGGGGTTTGCCTGAGGGCAGACTCGAGATTCCACACTCTTTGCAATTGAGTAATGCAACTGTATGCCACTCTTCCCAATGCACGATGTACATGTGTGTACGTGAAGTATGTTCCATCTAGGGGGGAGGGGTGTTGTGTCCTGAGCCTGCAAAAGCAGGCTCGGGATGTTGCATTGGTCCCAGGCATTCCAAAAGCTGCCCGGGACCAGACAGAGCGGCGCCGGCCTTGTGCGCATGCACAAGGCGCGAAAACGCTCTGTTCCTATTGGTTGACACTGTCCGGGCTTCTGGCCATATAAAAAGGCCTGCGTGCCTTTTGGTTTTGCTTGGTTGTTGTAGAAGGAGAATAAAGTGTTTGTTCAGCATTGCCATATGTCTTCATCATTTGCACGCAAACGAAGTATACAACAGATATAGAGGCATTTAAAAAGCACTCCTCTTATTACTATTGCTAAGAGTCAAAATTAAACTAAAGGGGTAAATAAGAAAACAAAATGAGAGAGAGAAAGAACTTAAGTTTGTGCAGCCCCAATTACAGATAGTCAACTTACAACAGTCGTTCAAAGTTACAATGGCACTGAAAAAAGTGACTTATGACTGTTTTTCACACTTATGACCGTTGCAGCATCCCCA